>JARGGL010000003.1:20247720-20945220 GCA_029955375.1 Rubus parviflorus
ATCATGAAACTGGAGTGGTAATGTTATCTCATAACATACATTTTATGAAGTAAATCAATTGTTTGTTTTGGCAATTTATGTTCTCATATTAGATCTGGGATATTCTTTGCTCCTGGTATTATGTTCGGCTTACCTTCACCTGGTTGATGTTTAAAATGCAACTGATTTTGTGAATCAATGTAATGCTGTTGATTAGTCTTTTTAGTGATTGTGAAGCCATCCGTTATTAGGGTGGATAAATTTCTATTCCCTGCTACTTAAGTGAAAATCCCAAAGCTTATAATGGAAACAGATGAGGAAATGAATATTTCATGGAAATGGAAACAGATGAGGAAATGAATATTTCATGGAAATTTCAGGTCTTCAGAAGATCAATCAAGACTTATCGCTAGTAATGTGATTATATGTCATAAGAATTAGGAAGTCAAACTTTCAGGAACTTCATTTACATATGTAGTGCATATAGGTTTAGTCTCTAATTAAAATGTAAATTTTGTATTGCACTTTGTTTCGTTGAACATTGTCATATTTCCATCTCGTTGCAGTGATTTCTTCTAAAAATATTTTTGAGTGGTTTTCCTGCTTTCACTATTCAAGAAATTTTGTGCTAGCGACTTGTGTTGTTTAATAAAGTGTTTGGGAACAGATTGATGCAAAGAAGTTTGGAATGCTGGCAAATTGGCAGCGGGATTTCACCATGGAAAACATATTGATGCAGCTGAAGAAGGAAATGACAGCCTCACACAACCGGAAACTTGTCCAACCACCTGAAGGTACATATTTCTAATGGGAGGCAACTTTGAAGATTGTCACAGATCTGTTGAAATGATGGACTGGCATAGGCTGAATCTCTTATGTACATGTACGATATTTCCATTATGGATGACTTTAAAAAAAAAAAAAAAGAGAGAAGGAAGTGGTCCTTGAGAGCTTTAGTATCACTCTTCCCCCTCTATTGTTTTACTTTTGGTTATTTTGTACTTTTCTTAATGGGAATTTTATCCATGTATTGATTGAAATGCAATCAAAATCAGTTATGGAGTGCTAATTTTCAGATACTTGTTTTAAGGTGTTGGTTGTGCCTTTCTTGTTTTTCTATCTTAATAGCTTAAGGCTCTATAGGCTCTATTGGTTATCATGGTTATTTTGGAGGTGGAATTACACTTGGCCACAGTGGTCATACTTATGAGCATTTTGTAGTAAGATTCTTTTCTCATATAAGAGAAGATAATCCTTGTGCCTAGTGGACTTGGGCATCTCAGAAAAGTTGTATTCATGGTTCATAAGTTGAAATTATGATTGTAGTTCACCATGGTGGTGCAATAGGTGATTTGTAATGTCGCAAGTTACTACCTGTAGAAGTTGAGATATTCCTTTGTTGCTTTTCTTTTTCTTTTTGGTTAGCTGCTATAGACATGGTGATGTTTAGGATAATGAAGCTGACTGGATGACTCAATTAGATTTGATGAAGCATTAAGATTTTTGCCTTTAGCACTGGATATAATCTTTGGATGAGCTCCGACCTCATGTTAGTGGTGACGACATCAAGATGGTCGTGACTCCATATTGTGATGGTGGGGAGAATGAGGATGGTTGTAGTGGTATTGGTAGCAGCCACCATGGTAGTGGTCTTAATTCATTCCCCTTCTCAATGTTGACTCCCATGATTGTATCACAATGCATAGTTGAGTACCTTGAACCCCCTAGAGATTGCACATGTGAATGTCCCCAAACCCTAAAGCAGCTCATTTTCATTCATAGAGATCATTTCAAAGTCCGGCAATTGGCTTCCTTCAATTAAGGGGACAAATACCTTATCTCTGTGTTTTATCCTTTTATCCACTTTAGTTCGATCAGTTAACCGATGTGTTCCTTTTTGTACAAGGCAGATTTCCACGCAAGTGATTTTAGTTATGATATTAGGCAAGGCATCAAAATAGGTATGAATGTTTGATATTAGGTAAGTAGGTGCCTGCGAACTCTTTTCGGGTTAGAAGTAAGGAAATATTTCGTCACGATCTACAGGTTAGTATACTTCCTCGCACCTCAAGATGAAAATGAAGAGCCTTCATCTAGATTATTTAGTGTGGGGGTTAGTGCGGTTTTTCATCTCTTTGTATAAACAATGAAACCTCCATAGGTATGTTGACGACTAGGCCATTTTTCTCAGAATCTATTGCAAAAGTTATCAGGGCCTTTTTCTTATGAAGAAGGAGCACTTGGTCTCTGCGTTTGGGATTTCCAATTGGTAATCCCTCCAAAAGAGATCAAATCCCTGTACTAGGTCAATGGATCTGTCAATGTATGGTGTGCGGTCGGTTCAATTTGCTGATTATCTTCTTATGGAATCCTATTAATCAGCGTTTATCTTTACATGATTCACTCCAAGTGAGTTCTTGTCCTACCTTTTGGTTAGGGAACAAATCCGTTTTGTGATTATTTCTTCAGAGCTGTAGAGTCTCTGGTTTTTTATGGCTTCCGCTTCTTTTTTGACTGGGGAAATCCCTTATGAGGATGAAGAGATTATTGAAGTTATGTCTGTTGTTTTTGATAATAATGTGGATCTACTTGATCTGGAAGCGGGTATTGATTTACTGGGTATTCTAATTGCTGATATTGAGCCTGGTGTGGGTGGAGTAAAAGCCACCTTACTGGGAATCTGGAAGAATCTTGGTCAGATAAGGATTATCCGTGTCAAAAAGAATGTCTATTCAATCAGAGTTGGATCCGAGAAGTTGGCTAGACGTTTAATTGATGGAGGTCCTTGGAATGTCAAAGGGTTCTGCTTTACAATTCGTCATTGGCCACTCTATCATTCAGTTGATGATATTGAACCTACTCGGGCAACCTACTGGATACAAGCTCATGGTATTCCTAGAGAGATGATCTCTGTTTCAAATGGCCGGAAATTGGGGTCTATGCTTGGATCAGTTATTGAAGTGGAGGATCCAGCAAAAGTGGGCAACAGGGGCTATCTTCGTCTGAGAATTGATTTTGATGCTCGGAAACCCCTTGCAACGAGTTGCCAACTACCATGCAGATCATGTACCAAGAAGATTCGTCTTCAGTATGAACTCCTTAAATCTTTCTGCTTTCACTGTGGCAGATTGGGACATATGATCACTGCTTGTAACTATCAAGTCAATCCAATTCTCATTAAGATGGGAGTGGTGTATAATCAGTCCTTAGTTGCTGATGCTGTCCAGAAACCAGCCTTTACTATGCATCATCATCCAGTTGAGTTTCCATATCTCCCGGCAAGGAGGGTGCCTGAGCTCCGGCAAGATGGGAGAAATCCCACCTCCGATGAGTTTCAAAATGATTCCCCTCACTGGACCACTAACCCTCAAGGTTTGACCAGTTCACGGGAGGATGGTGACCACTCTATGGGTCAGACTGCGGTTCCTTTTGATCTCCAGACTGTGTCTGAACAGACTTTTGGATTATGTAAGCAGAGGAAGCGACTAGACCTTTGGCACCCTGACACTAATGGTACCATGTACAGAAATGGGAGTGTGACTGTTGCACTTAATGGTATTAAGCTTGATGCTCCACCATGGGCTGACCCAGAGGTTATACCCCCTTGGGCTTTTAATAGCTGTGCTGAGTTTGAAAGAGCAAACCCACATTTTCCTATACCGGGCTTTGACAATAATTCGGTCCTAGTCCAAGTCCCTACCTCAACTGTTCGCATTGTTGATATGGATCAACCTCTGCAGCCAAATCTGGGGCCTACGACTAAGCCCATTTCCCAGAGGAAAAGAAGGACCAAGTGTCTTTCTACCGAGGCATCAGAAACTGAGGTGCCTCTCTCCAAAAAAGCTCGCCTACCTATGAGTCCTGGTCTCCGACTTTCTAGCTCTCGCGGTGGTCGACGTGGTGGACGTAGTGCTACTGGTGGCAGAGGAAAAACAAATGGGTCTGGTCGGAACAAAGGGAAGTCCTCTCTCCTTTCTGTTTATGGCGATCGCACTGAGATTGGCCCGGTTATGCAAACTGGCATCGTATGTGAGAATTCTTTCTCTACACAAGGTATGGAGGATTTAACCCACCTCCAGGGTTTTGGCGGCTGGCCGAATACAGCTGCACGTGATCAATGATTTCAATTTCTTGGAACTGTCAAGGCTTGGGGAAGCCTTTGACAGTACAATTTTTACGGGAGATTACCCAATCCCACTGTCCTCTGTTTGTTTTTTTATCTGAGACTCATCAACATAGTTACTACGTTGATAAGATAAGGAAAAATTTTGGTTTTTACAAAGGATTCAATGTTGATCCAATCAAAGCAGCTGGAGGCTTGAGCCTGTGGTGGAAACCCGATGTCTCTGTTGAAGTTCTTCTTTCTTCTAAGTTCTTTATTGATACTAGAATCACTTATGTTGGATCGGGTACTACAATCCGCATTACATGGATGTATGGCCCTCCCTATTTTTCAGATAAAGCTGCTTTCTGGGATTCTTGGAAACTCCAGAACTGGAACAATAGTACACCATGGCTTGTTATTGGTGATCTCAATGAGTTATTATGGCCTTTTGAGAAGGAGGGTGGGGCTTCATGGAATCAACATAGAGGCAGTTTTTTGAAAGATTTCCTTGATTCAAATAATTTGTTGGACATTGGTCACAAAGGAGCTAGTTTCACATGGTACCGAAAGGAGTTTGGCACAATCACTCTCAAGGAAAGACTGGATCGTGGACTCATAAATGACGATTGGCTTATGTCTTGGCCGGACTCCTGCATCACTCACCTTGCCTTAATTGGTTCTGATCATTGTCCCCTGTTATTCAATGATAGCCCTTTACTGGAAAAAAGAAATAAGACTTTCAAATTTGAGTCTTTCTGGGCTGACGATTCTGAGTGTCTTTCCATCATTCAAAGTAACTGGAATGTTTCAACTCACTCTAGCAATGAGGCTCTATGGCTACAAAGTCTTTCGTCTTGTCGAAATCAACTCATCAAATGGAGTAGGGGTCGTTTTTCTAAAAACCGTGCTTTGATCAAGGATTTATTGGAGGAGCTCGATGTTGACCTTTTACATCCTAATCCTGACCTCCATCATCGTGAGGCTATTACTAGTAAACTTGGTGCTTTATGGAAGATTGAGGAACAAATCTGGCATCAAAAGTCAAGAATAAATTGGCTCAAAGCAGGGGATAAGAATACTCGGTTTTTCCACTTGACTACTCTTCATAGACGCCAAAGAAACAGAATTCTTAAAATTGTCAATGATGATGGTTTTTGGATTACAGGTGAGAGAGCTATCAGAAGAGAATTTGAACTTCATTTTAAAAGAGTATTCACAAATAAAGGCCCACGTTGTTGGGGTGACTCTCTTTCTGCTGTCACTCCTGTCATTTCTGATGAGATGAACTGTGAGCTGTTATCTCCTTTTACCCTTGAGGAGGTTAAGTGTGCCACTTTCCAACTGGGTGCTCTCAAATCTCCTGGTCCTGATGGGTTCCCGGGGTTGTTTTATCATAAGTATTGGGAATTTGTGAATGAGTTAGTGTTTGATACATCCAAAGATTTTGCTAATGGTTCCGTTGGCATGACTGTCCTCAACCAAACTTATATTGCCCTCATACCCAAGGTTCCTAATCCAGAAAATACTGGCCAATTTCGTCCCATTAGCCTGTGCAACAACTCCTATAAAATCCTTTCCAAGCTTCTTGCAAACCGGCTTAAACCCATTCTGCCATTGCTGATCTCCCATAACCAAAATGCCTTTGTCCCAGAACGTATTATTCAAGATAACATTCTTTTAGCCCATGAATCTTTTCATTACCTTAAGCTCAAAAGGGATGGTGGTAATCATGAATTTGGTCTAAAATTGGATATGAATAAGGCCTACGATCGAGTGGAGTGGGACTTTCTTGAGGCTACCCTCCTGCGTTTTGGTTTTGATCACAGATGGGTCAGATTGGTCATGAGTTGTGTTACTACGGTTTCCTTCTCTATTGTTCTCAATGGCAATGCAGGACGCTTTTTTAAGCCAAGAAGGGGTCTAAGACAAGGGGATCCACTTTCCCCCTATCTGTTCTTATTGATTAGTGAAGTCCTTTCTTTGAGAATCACTAAAGAGATTAATGATAGTCATCTGTTTGGTATCAAGCTGAGCCGCTCTTGTCCTGTGGTCTCTCATCTTTTCTTTGCGGACGATGCTCTCTTCTTTTTGAAAGCAACCCTTTCAAATTGTAGGAAGTTAAAATGTATCTTCAATGACTACTGTATTGCATCTGGTCAACTCATTAATCATGATAAATCCAGCATTTATTTCTCTCCGAATACTCCACAGCAAATGCAAGTTCTTATGTGTGAATTGTTGGATATTTCATTGGTTGATCATCCTGGTAACTATCTTGGTATGCCGACTATTTGGGGTAGGTCCAAAAAGGAGGCACTTGCTTATATTAAGGTCAGAATTAAGAGAAAAATTGAAGGGTGGAAGCTTACGACTTTATCCCCTGCTGGCAAAGAAATTTTGATTAAATCGGTGGCTATGGCTGTCCCAACCTATCCTATGTCTTGCTTCAAATTCCCTGCATCTTTATGCAATGAAATTAATTCTGTCTTGAGCAACTTCTGGTGGGGCTATTCTGATAATGGTTCCAAATTGCATTGGAAAAGTTGGGCTCATTTAAGTAAATCAAAGTTGGAGGGTGGTATGGGATTCAGGGACCTCAGTTCTTTCAACTTGGCTCTCTTGGCAAAACAATGTTGGAGACTAATTACTGACCCCAACTCATTTTGGGCTCGTGTATTGAAAGCTAGATATTTCCCTCGTTGTGATTTTCTCTCTGCTGAAAAAGGGCATAGAGCATCCTGGAGTTGGGCTAGTTTGTTGGATGCTAGGGATATCATTAAATCTGGTTCAAAATGGCAAATTGGGAATGGTCTCTCCACCAAAATTTGGGAAGATAGTTGGCTCCCTCCGCCTTTTGAAGGATCCTTTTCTCCTACTTTGACTCTTCCTTCTGATGCTCCTATTTCTGTCAATGCCTTAATTAATTGGGATTCTTCTACCTGGAATCTCAGCTCAATTTCAGATTATCTCCCAACTGGTATCCATAATCTTATTTCTCTTGTCCCCATTGGTGATGAATCAGAGTGTGATCGTCTTATATGGCCAGATAACAAAAATGGTATTTATTCGGTTAAGTCTGGATATTATTGGTATCATTCCCGTCAGGTTCGAATCATCCCCAACAAGAGTCAATCATCCCATATTATTCCCCAACTTTGTTGGAAGACTATTTGGAACTTACAGGTGCTTCCAAAGATCCGTTCTTTCTTCTGGCGTGCTCTCTCGAATGCAATTCCTTCCTTCCTTAATCTTTTCAGAAGAAGACTGTCATCAGATCCTGTGTGCCCCATTTGTCTCTCTCAAGAGGAGTCCATCGAACACATTCTCCTCCTCTGTCCTTGGGTGGATGCAGTTTGGTTTGGCTCCCCTTTGGGCCTTAGTATTATTAAGACCAGTGTGACTACATTGGATGATTGGTTGATGAAGCTTCAACAGGTCTCCTCATCGAAAACAGAGAAGGCTAGGTTACTTACATTGGTGGGCTTCTTGTGCTGGTCAATTTGGAATTGCAGATGCAGTTTTGTTTACCAAGGGATAACTCTTTCCCCCGTTGTGGCCATTGAGAGTGCTCTTGTTTTGATGAATGAGTTTTTGGCTTCAAGTTCTACAAGCACCTCCTTGCGGGTCACTCAATCTTCTCCTCTTTTTTCTTATTGGACCCCTCCTTTGGCTCATCAAATTAAGATCAATTGTGATGCTGCCTGGGACATTAATTCTTGCAAGGCTGGTTTTGGGATTATTGCTCGGAACCATTTGGGGTTATGTATTGGTGGTATTGCTATGCCATCAAAATGTGCGTCCAGTTTGATTGCTGAATGTGAAGCGGTCTTTGCAGGTGTTAACCTGGCTAAAGACTTAGATTTGAAAAACATTTTAGTGACTACTGATTCAAAAGTGGTGTATGAGAGCATCATTTCCCCATCTTCTCGTGGGAGCTGGCAAATCTATCCCATCCTTAACAAGATTAGAAGACTTGCAGCCTCCTTTGACGAAGTCTCTTGGGAATGGTCTCCCCGTGAAGCGAATCGTGCAGCTCATTCGGCTGCTTCGCTTGCTATTCGAGTGGTGGATCTTTACCGATGGGCGTCTACGCCACCACCATCTCTCACTTCTGTTTTGAGGAATGATGGTCTCCCATGCCCCCCCATGGAGATTCCTTAGTTCAGCAATTTCAGTTTTTTTGTTGTTTTGTCTTTTATCTGTTTGTGTGTTCTTTCCGGTTCCTGATCTTTTGGGTTAGGTGGAAGTGTTGTTTGCTTGTTTTGCTTAGCCTGTAGGCTTTGTAGGCTTTTGCCTTGCTGGGTTTTTGCCCCTCTAATGTGACGTGACGATAATTTCGCCATTTGACGATTGCCAAAAGTTAGTAAGTATATTTAAGATCCGGGGTTGTCGTTCCAACGGAGATCGAAGGCCCTTCAACCCCTTGGCAAATAAGCAACCAAAGAAGATGCACAAATATGATGAGACAAGAGATGAGAAGAGTGGATGAGGCGTGTATATGACAATGTGTGTGTAGAGGTGTAGTGTTTTTGGGTTTTCGAAAGATAGTGCAAAGTAATGACAAACAACAATTAAAATGCAAGAAAGTATAAATGTGCAAATAAAGTAAGATAGGTGTTGGGGTTTTCGGGCAAACCCCAAGTCCAATGCAACTAGTGATCCTCTAACATGAAACCATGCCAATGTATCCACGAATCAAGCCCCGTATCCTAGCCATGCTATGGTTCTAGAACCGTGCTTACCTAAGGTATTCAAATGCCTTACTAGGGTCATTCGAACTCTCTAGGTGTCTTAGGGGATCCCTCTATGTTACCTAATACCGAATCCCCTAAAGTGCTTAAGAGGCGTAAAGTGTCGAAGCTTAGGGACTCAAACAAGCAACACATGCATAACCCACCACTCCACCGATGTTATCGATGTGGAGTGGATTCCTTCTAAGGTATTCCTAAGCCTTATTAGGGTCCTAGGGACTCTCCGCGGGAGGGTAGAAAGAAAGGAGGCGTAAAGCACATGAATTAAGGGTCAAACATAGTGAAACATGCTCATCACACATATTGCCAATTGCCTAGAGTAGAATAAGGTTGCCAAACCATACACAACTCATACAAGATGGACCAAATGCATACAAAAGAGTGGCAAATCTTCACATACACATTCAATACATATGAAACTAGACAATACACATATTCATGAAACAACAAAGGCATTTATTCATTAATCAAAGTATCACATAGTCACATTGAACTAGGGCACACAACCCTAGTCCCCAACAAAGTTACTACTCACAAAGCATCATAGTATACATCATCAAATTATACAATAAAGCTCTAGACATAAGAAAAAGAGAGAATAAGGATGAGGAATGCTCAATAGATGCTCTCTTGCTCCTCCTTGGCTTTGATGATGGATCTTGATGACTTGGTGAGGATCCCAGCTGCCCAGGTGGTGGAGGATGTAGTAGACGTCGTGGTGATCAACTTTGGTGAAGGGTGGAGGCGGAAAAGAGGTGAGGAAGGTGGAGAAATGGTGGATCCCGTCGCTGGTCGACCGGTCGACAGGTAGTCGTCGACCGGTCGACGAACGAATCGTGGGCAAACCTAGATCTAAGGGAGAAGAGAGAAAAGGGAAAGGGAAAGTGATGGAGATGGAGGCAGCTGAATGGATGCCCTAATGAGGCAACAACTAGGGTATAAATAGGCAAAGGAAGGGAGAATGAAGGGTTAGGATGAGCTAGGGTTAGATCTAAGGGTTGGATGAATTAAATGAAGGGTAAAGGGGTAAATCCTCATGTGAACAAAAGGAAAGAGTAATTAATGGGTGACCTCACCAAATCTAGTGTGGTGTAGCTGAAAATTAATTGCACAAGTGGATGAGTCACATGGTTGACTTTGCCTTGACTTTGACCGCGACCTTCGGAGTTGACCAAAGGTTGACTTTGACCAAACTTCCGGAATTCTTCTTGCGACTCCTTTCCGGGACTTCATGCTGACTCGTTGACGCTCCAAAGTCGGGGTTGACCACGAGTTGACTTTTGGTCCTTTAGCCGGAAATCCACAAAAGCTTCCAAATTACACTCTTTTGCTCCCGATATCCATCCAATGCTCGTGAACCCTACAATGGTGCAATTCAAGGATTAGGGACACTAAACTGCCTTCGGATTAGCATTACTAAAGTGATTAGAGGCCTAATTTGTATGCAAATCGCATACGAATCACACCCCCACACTTAAGCTTTGCTTGTCCTCAAGCAAATAAAGAATCAACAATCCCAAACACATTAAATTTTGCCTTAACAACCATATCCTCAAATAGAGACCGCTAAGCCACAACTCAAGATTCTATTAAGCATATACTCAAACCTCATGATTTGCCAAGTGTTTAATATGTGTATCTAATGCATGCTTGGTGAAGTGTGTGCTAGCCATGGAATAATCAATCAAGAGCAATCAAATTAGCATATGTCGACAAGATTAACCGCTAAACTCACATGATTCACTAAATATTTCCGCTCTTGTGTTTCGGGTTAAGTGTTTACTCTCAAGACATTACCAAAAGTAACGTCCCCATAAGCTTGCTCATTGACCAACTCTCCACTAATTAATTCACAACTTATTGGATCAAAAGGGCTTTCACATGGTTGTAATGGGACCAAAGGTTAGGGGTTAACATGAAACGAAGGGATGGATATACAAGTATTCCAAGCATTTCACAAAACAACTCAAGGACTTTGAAACTCATTTTCTTTAACAAACAATCCTAACTTTTATTCTCCTCAACCTTTTATTCTAAAAACAAACTCTATTTTTGGATTTTCTAACTTTCTATTTCTACTTTTCTCTTTCTTTTTCTCACAACTTCTTTCCCATTTTGTATTTTCTTTTCTCTTGGGACTTTCTTTTTGAACTTTATTTTTATACACAACTTCTTTTTGATTTTCTGAACTTCTTTTCCAACCACTTTCTCCTTTACAAAACTCTAATCTACTCTACCCCCACACTTGCTTTTCACAAACCCATAAAACATAAAGAACATGAGAAGTCACAATTGTTGCCTTGCTAACACTTGGAACAAGGGACGGTTAGTGTTTAAGCTAGTAACATGGGTTAGACTTTTGTGGGTTAAACGAAGAAAAAGCTAATGATGAATGAGGCTCGAAATGGGTTAATCCTAATGAAAAGTGTTTAGAGGGATGAAAGTTAATTTGGCCATGGTGCTTATCTAGTGCCTTAATCATTTCCAACTCATTGCAAATTAACACGTAGTCTCAAGCGGTCTTTGAGCAAGTTCTAGGTCTCGTAAACTAGTGGAATGCACACACATGAAGAACAAGGATGTATGAATGATGCATACATATCAATAAGGCTCAAAATCTCACCATATAGGGTATATGCATGTCAATACATCGTCTAGATATGCTTTTCTAACCACAAGTGACTAATCAACATGGCAAAGTGCATAAAGTGTCAAGCAATCATCAATTACTCATATTAACCACAAGGCAACTCAATGATTTCTAAGCACATGCTCTTTATCCTCCTAATTCACAACTTAGTAGGCTCACAATTATCATTGGGATTGAAAAAGACAATCAAAACACACACAAAACCTTCAAAGTTCCAAAATCACAAAATTTTACACTTATGCACCTGTCGACCGGTCGACGCAAGGGTCGACCGTTCGACCACAACTCCCTGGACGAGTGTCGACCGGTCGACACACGGGTCGACCGTTCGATGAAAACCTTGAAAATTTGAAAAATTTTGGTGGTTTGAAAATGTGAAATCCTTTTAGTTTGGCCCAACCTCACCCCCACACTTAAAACCAACATTGTCCTCAATGTTGTGAGGTGTTTAAAAGTGCAAAGTAAATTGGTAAAAGTGAAGAAGCAAAGTCGGGCGAATGCACACATTCAAAAAATAGCATACGGATGAAAGAGTAAGAAAAACCCCCTTTGTAGACTCCCTTAGCGAGCCGAGAAACCATAGATAGACACCAACCTCAGGGCACAAGGCCCTGACTTCCATACGTTTGCTCCTCGGGTGCCAAATGAATTAGAAAGTGGCATGAAACACTACTTAGCCCGGTGGCTAAGGTGTTCATCTTCACTTAACAATGAAGCACAAAAGCTCTCATGGTGAAGGAAAGCTCATCAACGATTGTTTGCTCGATCTCCTCCAAAGTGATGGTGCACAGTAAATCAGCTCTGACCTCTTCCCTTTGTAAGGGACATAACTCCAGAAGTAAGAACAGTCAAAGTGAAAGCTGGGATAGTCACTTCCAGCTCTGAGTACCACTCCTTTGGAACTGCAAATCGGGAGATCCAACGGTTGGAACTCAATGAAATTTGAATAGAGAACAGTAGACACACAGAGGAAACTGCCATAAAAATTGCAGCTCAATCCAGCGGTGGAAATGAGATAAAACTGCTTCCAAAGTGGACTGTTCTTCCCAGGGCAGATTCTGGAAATCAAACAAAAAAACACAAAAATGAATTCACTTCACCGAAACATCCATCCTACATCTCCCAACTTCCCATAAGCTCTTTATTCAAAACAAAACAAACTAAACATAGATAAAGATATCACACAAAACAAAAAGAATAGTGCAAGAAACTCGGTTACCGATTACCAAGGGATAAAGGTTGAACCTCAATCCCCGGCAGCGGCGCCATTTGACGTGACGATAATTTCGCCATTTGACGATTGCCAAAAGTTAGTAAGTATATTTAAGATCCGGGGTTGTCGTTCCAACGGAGATCGAAGGCCCTTCAACCCCTTGGCAAATAAGCAACCAAAGAAGATGCACAAATATGATGAGACAAGAGATGAGAAGAGTGGATGAGGCGTGTATATGACAATGTGTGTGTAGAGGTGTAGTGTTTTTGGGTTTTCGAAAGATAGTGCAAAGTAATGACAAACAACAATTAAAATGCAAGAAAGTATAAATGTGCAAATAAAGTAAGATAGGTGTTGGGGTTTTCGGGCAAACCCCAAGTCCAATGCAACTAGTGATCCTCTAACATGAAACCATGCCAATGTATCCACGAATCAAGCCCCGTATCCTAGCCATGCTATGGTTCTAGAACCGTGCTTACCTAAGGTATTCAAATGCCTTACTAGGGTCATTCGAACTCTCTAGGTGTCTTAGGGGATCCCTCTATGTTACCTAATACCGAATCCCCTAAAGTGCTTAAGAGGCGTAAAGTGTCGAAGCTTAGGGACTCAAACAAGCAACACATGCATAACCCACCACTCCACCGATGTTATCGATGTGGAGTGGATTCCTTCTAAGGTATTCCTAAGCCTTATTAGGGTCCTAGGGACTCTCCGCGGGAGGGTAGAAAGAAAGGAGGCGTAAAGCACATGAATTAAGGGTCAAACATAGTGAAACATGCTCATCACACATATTGCCAATTGCCTAGAGTAGAATAAGGTTGCCAAACCATACACAACTCATACAAGATGGACCAAATGCATACAAAAGAGTGGCAAATCTTCACATACACATTCAATACATATGAAACTAGACAATACACATATTCATGAAACAACAAAGGCATTTATTCATTAATCAAAGTATCACATAGTCACATTGAACTAGGGCACACAACCCTAGTCCCCAACAAAGTTACTACTCACAAAGCATCATAGTATACATCATCAAATTATACAATAAAGCTCTAGACATAAGAAAAAGAGAGAGTAAGGATGAGGAATGCTCAATAGATGCTCTCTTGCTCCTCCTTGGCTTTGATGATGGATCTTGATGACTTGGTGAGGATCCCAGCTGCCCAGGTGGTGGAGGATGTAGTAGACGTCGTGGTGATCAACTTTGGTGAAGGGTGGAGGCGGAAAAGAGGTGAGGAAGGTGGAGAAATGGTGGATCCCGTCGCTGGTCGACCGGTCGACAGGTAGTCGTCGACCGGTCGACGAACGAATCGTGGGCAAACCTAGATCTAAGGGAGAAGAGAGAAAAGGGAAAGGGAAAGTGATGGAGATGGAGGCAGCTGAATGGATGCCCTAATGAGGCAACAACTAGGGTATAAATAGGCAAAGGAAGGGAGAATGAAGGGTTAGGATGAGCTAGGGTTAGATCTAAGGGTTGGATGAATTAAATGAAGGGTAAAGGGGTAAATCCTCATGTGAACAAAAGGAAAGAGTAATTAATGGGTGACCTCACCAAATCTAGTGTGGTGTAGCTGAAAATTAATTGCACAAGTGGATGAGTCACATGGTTGACTTTGCCTTGACTTTGACCGCGACCTTCGGAGTTGACCAAAGGTTGACTTTGACCAAACTTCCGGAATTCTTCTTGCGACTCCTTTCCGGGACTTCATGCTGACTCGTTGACGCTCCAAAGTCGGGGTTGACCACGAGTTGACTTTTGGTCCTTTAGCCGGAAATCCACAAAAGCTTCCAAATTACACTCTTTTGCTCCCGATATCCATCCAATGCTCGTGAACCCTACAATGGTGCAATTCAAGGATTAGGGACACTAAACTGCCTTCGGATTAGCATTACTAAAGTGATTAGAGGCCTAATTTGTATGCAAATCGCATACGAATCATAATGATATTCTCTTTTGCCAAAAAAAAAAAAAGGTAAGTAGGTGCCTAGCTGGTTTATAAAGAATGCTACTTAATGCAACGTATATCATGCACTAGAGAACTAGACGTCATTTGAGACTCAAGACTGATCGGACTGCATTGACCTTACTCCAATTTCTTGCAAGTTAAAGCATATCTACAGGGAATGAATCTAATGGTTCCTCTGACTTTTCAATCATCTCTTTTGTTTTTTTTTTTTTGAAGATTCTTTTTTCATATTGTAATGGCCGGCGACTAAATAATGAGGTTGCTCAGTCCTTCATTATTTGACATGCTTTTAAACGTGTTTGTACAGTTGTACTGATTGGTTTAATTCCCCACTGGCTTAGTCCACTTCACTAATCTTTTTATCTTTTCTTTATAAATTCTTGTATAAAATACGCTTTCATTTTAGCATGCTTTTCATACGCATGACCGATCGTCAACACTTCTTCCAAACTTCCAAAGAGAATATGCTAACGTGCCTCGGCCATCATTTATATAATTGTTGTTTCTCTCTGCTCTGAGTTAATAAATAGATTTCAAACCCTAAATTTCCCTCTAGGTTAAAGCAAAGGACACGAGAATTTGAAAGATAAAACATTATCCAGCTTTCAGCTGCTGAATTCTGTCTTTTTTATATCACTGAATACTAAATAATATGTATCATATAAACATTGTTAAAGTCATGATCTTGTACATGAGTTTGAATAGGACAATGCATTACTAATATTGATCAGCACGATCAAGTATGTGATTACTGATTAGTGAATGTTGGATCCCACTTACTGAAGCAGACCCCTTCAAGATGAGTAACATTATCCATGTGATCATTAGGTTAATCTCAATCATTATCACACAATTCAACTAACAGCAATGTTATATTAACAAAGTTGTAATGACCTAACAAACTAGCATTTCTCTTAGATGTGGTGTTTCCTTGCTGCTCTGCCTTCTTAGGCTTTTCGCGCGCGATCCCGGCCCTTCAACTCTTGGGACCTAATGAACTCTTGTATTCTTTCCTGCAATTCATTGTCTGGCTTCAACATGTCCGTAGTAAGATGGAAACGGTTGAATGGATCAGTATTATCACTAAGAAGATGCCTCTGAATGACAGGCCGGTCTATGGTTATTCTTGAAGAAGGTAGGATAACTGGATCCTTCATTATAGTGTACTGAATTGGGTCAAGGAACTCATCTGGTATATCCCCAAGAACAGCTTCAGCGTCCAAGGCCTCCGAAGCAGCAGCCTCGGCTTTGGAACCAAGCTCAACAAACTCCTGTATGACCCTCCTATCCACACAAATTTTCCTTAGGACATCCACGGCTGCACTAAACAACCGGTCATTGTAAGATCGACCATCCTTTGAGATGGCAGCTGCGAAAATATTGTCTGTATCGCCTCTTGCCAGATGAACATATATGTAGACAATCTGCTTGAGCAATTTCTTTGGACGGAACTCGTAGTTCTTTGGGTCTTTCAAACGAAGAGATTTTCTTTTTGGACCTACTAATTGCAACAAAAAATAATTCAGCATGCTTGCCACCCTTTCAACCATCTCCGGGAGTAGGAAAGGAGCTATAATCTGTTTTGAAGTAAATGCCAACATACTCAGATTTTCATTTGCGAACTTCATATCAGTTTGGATAATCTCTTGTTGAGAGTGAAAGAGGCTGGTTTTCTCCTGTCTCTCTTGAGCAGTTCTACGCTCCCATTTTGCAGTGTTTGACATCTCAGCTTTCAGTTGTTTGTGTTCAAGAATTGTGTTGAGGCTTTCATCCAGAAGATAGATACTGTCGTTGATCAAAAAGTTTAAGAAATTCAAATACATGCCCTTCTCCTCTTCCCTAGCAATCTGTCTCCAAGCGTTTTGATGACTAGGGACTTGCCACAGATATTCGAGAAGCTCATAAATGTAATGGCGGATGTCAAACTTGTCGTAGAACTGTGTGTGAGAACCAGTGGACTCAATGTCCACATATAGTTTCAAGAGGTTCCTCACAAGGTACTCAAGAGAGAGTTGGTGCCCTTCGAATAGGGTAGCAGCAGCAGCAGATGATCCAATTCCTCGCGGCATCAAGCAGCTGAGGACTTCAACCATCTTTGCTCTTAGGTAAGGATTCCTGATATATTCCGGACTTGCCATGAACATTATGATGAAGTTCATAAAATCGTCCAACAAGATCCAATCAAATGCTTTTGGAATCTGGGAAGCAAATATAAGCAACTCCATGGCATCTTCGACAAAATGCTCTGGCATAGAAGTAAATTCCACAGGGCAAATTGACGGCAGAGGCATTTTAAATCCACCAACCAAGCCACCTAGCCAGACCAGCATCAACCGGTAGAAAGAAAGTGCCTGTTGTACAAGTGGAACATTCTCACACAACTCTATATCTTCCGTGAGGCCAGCTATTATATCAGCAGCGTTCAGTTGTAGAGAATGTGGCTGGTTTATCATGTCTTCAAGGTTTTCTTCGGACATTTGAATTTCCTCTTCTAAATGATTAAAGTCTGAAAATGCTTTCAATAAACCCAGATTCAGCACCCTCGCAGTCATGAAGAAGCATTCACAAATAAATGAATATTTAGTATTCCCCATATTATCTTTACTAATCCATTCAGTAACTTCTTCAGATGTTGCATGTAGAGCCGTTAAACCTCCCAACTCCAAACGTTTACCATGTAACACATAGTTTGGACATATTTTGTCCCTCTTTGTAAAATTTGCATCTAAAAACGGCTCGCAAAGCCGAAGCAGGACAGCACTGAGATTGACAAACATTCCAGAACTTGCACAAGAAAGAGGATCCACCTGCATATGCGCCCTTGATGAGTTTTTGTTGATAACCTCAGCAAGATACTCAAGAACCTTCTCGCTGGTGTGGGGATTTTTCAGTAGTATGAGGAGAACTTCTGCGAGGCCGTCGTATAAAGTATTCATCATCATCTGAACTGCTGTGTTAGAACCCTCTGGAAAGCACTCACTACCAGAAAAAGGATGATCAGAAAGAGCACTGACATGAAAGAAAGGACCTAAAATACTATCCCTTTCAATATCACGCCCATTCAGATCAACTCCTTTGGGAATCCACAAAGGGTGATTCACAAGAGACCTAGCACCAGCTGGGAAACTAACCAAAAACAACATAGCCCTCAATGGCTGCTGGAAGTTTCCTGTGGCCGAAACCTTGACCACAGTCTCCCTAAGTTCCTCATACAACCCCCTCAAAATGGGTTCCAAGCAGTTATCAAAATCCGAGTCACGAAAGAAGTCATCCAAAAACCCTGGTGGGCCTCTACTGCTTCCTCCAAATCCATCCACTGAGCTTGCCACCTCAGAGAAAATCAACCGCAATAAAGGGGACGCACTTATTGACTTACTTGAATTCCCACTCGGACTAGGAAATGATTCCGGGTTCCCCAACTGAATCCTACAATAGGAAACCGACAACCTCTTGGCTTCTCAGATCACAGATTCCATATCAGACCTCAATTTCTTATCTTTCATACAAGTGATATTCTTACCCTCATCATAGGCACGTTTGTAGCAGCCAACTAGGTACTGAAAAGGCGGTTCAACGAAGGCGAAATTGCCCACAAGCCGATCGAGTAGGATCGACTCCATGAGGTCTAGAGTGAGCCTTATCTCCTTGCCCTCGCTGAGAATCACTGCTGCAGTCATCTCCAAGTAGACCATTTGAGAATCGGGTTCGGTGGGCTCGGTTAGCGAGACCAGAAAGATTTTCCGGAGGATTATGTCCTCCAACTCCTCCTTGGACCTTTGGGGTTTCGGGGTCGCCATGAGTACTTTATTATTTCTTTGTGAATCAGACAGTACCGATCAAAAGTATGAAATGATCACCAATATATATATATATATATATATATATATATATATGAGAGAATACAACTCTTATAGAAAACAAGAATTTGAAAACCGATTTAGTCTCCTACTTGGATAAAGATATCAGATAAGGTACAGTCTTAATCGGTGAGTTATGATTGCTACTCATATACAAGTAAAGAATCTTCTAGCTTGTTGAAGTGGTTATTAAATCCACACCATCTTAATTTCTACCATCATAACCAAATTTTATTCTACCATCATATAAAGACTATTTCATGATAAAGTGTTCCAAACAAGTCCAAGGATGACACGGAAAATGTTCAAAAACAACATCAAAGAAGATTTTGCCTTGGTCAACGGTCACGGTTGGAGTGTATGCTTGACTACCTTGGTCTAGGTGTGTTCTTAAATCTTTTGTATAATTGTATTAATTAAGTATGTATATCATTAGTTTTGGATAATATAAGATAATTAAATCATACCATTGATGAAAATCTTAGTCACAACTTTAGTAAGGTTTTTTTTATATAGAATACACAGCTTAAGTAAAGTTGAAAGCCCATGTCATGATGAATCTTGCGATGTATTGGTGTTAAGTATATAACGCATGAGTAATACAGTCTTGCGCTATGAATACATAAGCAGAAAAAGAGTAAATATGTTGAGCGACCAAGGACGTAATGACCCCAAAAGAAGCTAGAGCAAGGCCTAATTGAAAATGAATCAAATTGTTGATTGAGTCATAAATACCCTTATGCCCACGCCCTAATCGCCCCCTAGAGGAATATGTGCTTCTAAAAGATTTTTTATTCTGTGCCCAATCCCGAAATTCGCTCGATTTCACCTTTGTTTGGATGAAAACTTCCAATAGATAAAAGAAGGACTAAATTCTGTTTAGTACCTTGTACTTTAGGGGTCTAATCAGTTCGGTCCCTGAACTTCTAATTTCATCAAAATGATCCATGTACTCTCAATTCTCATCCAATATGTCCATTTATGACACATGTTGACACATGATAGGTGTAAATGTAAATAAAAATGACATGTGTCAACCCATTATAGGCGACACATATCCTATAAAATACATGGTAGTAACAAGAATTTAAAAGTTCAAGGACTAAAATGATTAGACATATAAAGTACAAGACCGTAACAAGAATTTAATCCATAGAAGAATTATATGGTAATATCTGAATATTGAGAATTATTTATTTACCAAAGAATATATATTAGAATTATTTTCTAGGTTATTTATTATGGTAAACTTTAAAATCGGGTCATTCCATTATCAACTTTTAAGAAGGGTTTACCGCCTCGGAGCCCTTCTACAAATTCTAGAGCATTGAGCTAATTATATGCTTAATGAGACATTTAATATTATTGTCAAATTCAGTCAAATTACTGTTGAGAATTCTATGTAAATTGCATACCAACAATATTTTGTCTTACCGAATACCGATGATAACTTACCCAACTTTTTTTTTTTAGCAAATGATGTCAATTTGTTCATAATGAGTGAAATAACATGTAATTATCCACCCCGTTATATATGCATTGCACAATATAAAGAATTACTACCTAAGTAATTCTATCTACGTCTATTGGTCATAGACCACATATAAAAATAGAAAGTACATATTTTGGAAACAAGAAAATTAAGACATTGAACTTCCTACGACTACAGGCGGAGCCAGCTTATGCCCACTGGGGGCTCTTGCCCCTGCTGGAAAAAAAAATTATGCTTCTATATATACCAATTCTTGCCTTTGTTATGAAGTTTCTCTACAAAAAAAAAAAAAACAAAGCATAGTCCCCGCTAATATTAGCAATAGCGGCACATGAAGGTTATATATATAATCCTCCCCCATTGGAGTAAAATTCTGGCTCTGCCAATGCCTACGACAACAACGACTTATTGTCATCGAGGCTTGGAGAAGTTTAGGAATAGCTTAATTACGACTCCGGAGGGATAGAAGACATTTTGGATTTACTTTTACATCCCACGGGACGCCTATAATGTTTTCCATAAAGGACACATAGTGCATGGGCCCCACTTACATGTAGCTTGTAAGCTATTGAGACGAGCACTCTATCAATCATACTAGACTCCGAACCCAAAACAAAAATTAGTCTGGCCCAAGATAGTGAAGGCTCGCTAGCTAGACTCGTTTCCCGAATTTGGCTCAAACTTAGAAATCAAGTCCAAGGCACACTGCACTTCCACCTCTGACACCGCCACCAATTCCGGACTTTGCATCTTGTTGCGCTCCAACTCAACCTAATCCAGAGCTGAACTAAGAGAGAGTTTATCCAGAGCTGGACAGTACTCAACCCACATAATTGGGCATTTGGACATCTAATGAGACTGCAACATGTTGTTTCTTTATAATTCATATATTTTCGTTATTTCTAGGTCAAAATTTTCTTTCAATGAATCACATAATAGATAACTAATTAACCATACTATTTTTTTTTATAAACAACGACAAATAAGAAAAAAAGAAAATCTAAATTAACTTCTTTTTCTTTTTCTCTTGATAATAAACAAAGACTACACGCCCTCCGGTATATACTTTAGTCTTCCCATATGTCTCACAAACCTTGAAGGAACAAAATGGCCATGTGAAAGTACCCTACACGCTATGGAAAAATCCTCTTTGGAAACCAACTCCTCCCAATGGATTCTTAGATCCACTGCAACCAAATCGTCCAAACCCAGTTTGTAAGCCGAATTAGCTGTCATCTCTTCAATGTACGAAATCTTAGACAAAAACTTAAGGGTAAAAACCCAAAATGGTACCTGAACTATTGCGAAAGATACTTTTTGGTATCTACAAATTTTTTTTACCCAAAATAGTACCTGAACTATTGTGTCATTACCCAAAATGGTACCTCTGTAGTTAAGTATGATCCAATTAGGTACCATTTTGGGTAATGACACAATAGTTCAGGTACCATTTTGGGTAATAGCGCAATAGTTCATGTACCATTTTGGGTAATGACACAATTTGTAGGTACCATTTTGAGTTATGGAGGTACCATTTTGGGTAATTGTGCAATAGTTCAGGTACCATTTTGGGTAAAAAAAATTTGTAGGTACCAAAAAGTATCTTTCGCAATAGTTCAGGTACCATTTTGGGTTTTTACCCAAAACTTAATGTGTAAAAATCCAAGTGTTTATAACAAATTTTAAAATTTCGGTATTAGTATGCTCTCAATCCGAGTAAAATCCACGTGTTTATAACAAATTTTTTTTATCAAATGTAGCAAAATAAGAGCATTTCCAGTAGATGACCCATTTTAAAATAAATTTAAAATTTAGCTAAATTTAAGGTAAAACTTAGCTCCAACAGATTACCTAAACAAAAGTTAAATTTAACTTTTGCTAAATTCTCTACCTATATTTAACTAAACAGGAGAGAGAAAATAGGTAAAACTCAAATACTCCAACGTTTAAATTTTAAAAAAATTATTGATAAGGTCACTTTTGGTGACCTTGTTTTTTTTTAAGCCACCAAATATTTTTTTCTCTCATAAAGCCACCAATATTTACAAAAATGCCACCGCGTCAATATTTACAAAAATGTCACCGCACTTTTAATTTTTATTATTTCGAAAATGCCACTGGAAACAAAAACTACTACTAGAGACAAAAAAACTACTGTCAAAGAATAATAAATCTATTGTCAAATAACAATAAAACTACTGTCAAAGAACAATAAAGCTACTGTCAAAGAACAATAAAGCTACTGGCGAGTAACAATAAATGTACTTCCAAAGAACAATAAAGCTACTGTCAAAGAACAATAAAGCTCAGTGCGAGGAACAAGAAATGTACTCCCAAAGAATAATAAAGCTACTGTCGAAGAACGAAAAAGCTACTGTCGAAGAACAATAAAGCTACTGTCGAAGAACAATAAAGCTACTGGCGGTGGTATTTTTGTAAATATTAAAATTTGTAATATTTTGGTGGGTTTATGAGAAATAAAAATATTAGGTGGCTTTTTGAAGAATATAGGTTATGTAAATGACCTTATCTATAATTGGCTCTTAAATTTTTCAGTTTTAGTTGAAAAAAATTAAATTGACTTTACAAATAGGTATCATTGCTGGAGCAGAAGTCTAAAATTTAAGTAATTATATTTAATTTTTAACTAATTTAGTTAAAAATAATAATTTTACTGCTGAAGATGCTCTAACACAAACAACAATTACCATACTTGAAATTCCAACAAATTATAAATTCCACTAAATATCCAATCCAAGTGGTCAGCCAGCATAACTATTGATTGTAATTAAAAATACAACAACAATAATTAAAAAAAAAAAGAAAAAAAGAGAAAGACTCATTCTTTCAATCATTCATCTGAACCAGTAACGAAAATGACAAGTGAAGAGAGAAAATAAGCCAACCTTGACCAAGTCGGTTACATAGAAAGCTAGGTCAGTCAACAAACTCCCAAACGCTGTATGCATTCAACACTTGACTTGAATATTCATATATATAATAATAATATAATAATGGATACACGCACGCATTTCCATTATTAATCCAACTCACTACGCATAACCCACGCACGACCAGTCTTCCTCCTTTTTTCTCAGAAACATCCCTTCTCTTATTCCCTTCTCCATCCATACCCATATATAACATCGCTTCACTCTTCATTCTTCTCCAACCCAAATATCCTTCTTTATTACCACTCCCATCTCAGACTCTCTCTCAGTCTTCTTCAATTAATTTATTAATCTTCCAGACATGTACTGCAAGCCAGAGGATTCTGATCATGATCCGAATTCCATGCCCATCGTGATTCGCGAAGTCTGGGCCCACAACCTGGAAACCGAGTTCGAGCTGATCCAGAACGTGATCGATGACTTCTCTTACATCTCCATGGACACCGAGTTTCCCGGCTTGGTATTCCGCCCCCAGCTGGACCCCACCAGGCCTTACGGAAGGCAACTGCGGCCGTCCGATCATTACAAGATTCTCAAGTCCAACGTCGACGCGCTCAGCCTCATCCAGGTCGGACTCACGCTCTCCGACTCCCGCGGCAACCTCCCCGACCTCGGCACCAACACCACGCGCTTCATCTGGGAGTTCAACTTCAACGACTTCGACGTCGCGCGTGATCCCCACGCTCCCGACTCCATCGAGCTCCTCCGCCGCCAGGGCATCGACTTCGACCGCAACCGCTCCGAGGGCGTTGACTCGGCCAGGTTCGCCGCGCTGATGATGTCGTCGGGGCTGGTCTGCAACGAATCGGTGAGCTGGGTCACGTTCCACAGCGCCTACGACTTCGGATACCTGGTCAAGATCCTCACCCGCCGGGACTTGCCGAGTGGCATGAAGGAGTTTCTGAAAGTTCTCAGGGCCTTTTTTGGGAATAGAATTTACGACGTCAAGCACATGATGCGATTCTGTAAGAGCTTGTATGGAGGGTTGGACCGGGTCGCCAGAACTTTGGAGGTGGACCGGGCGGTCGGGAAGTGCCACCAGGCCGGTTCAGATAGCTTGTTGACGTGGCATGCGTTTCAGAAGATGAGGGATGTATATTTTGTAAATGATGGGCCGGAGCAACATGCCGGAGTGTTGTACGGTCTGGAAGTGTTTTGATTACTAGAAAACCAAAAGAGAAATCAAAATTTGTTGATTCTATTAATTCCTTTATTAATCGAAGAAATTTGGTAATTAAGATAAACAAATCTTCTTGATCGAAACAAATGATTGCGATTCACACCATTAATATTTTACATCTTTAAGGTCTGAATATGAATAAAATCTTGACAGCTGAACTGTATGTAGAAGTGTAACACCATAGAAAAAACAAATTAAACAAAAATAGCTCACTTTAAACAATCAAAAGCATTTTCGACAAAAAAACAATCAAAAGCATTTAAAGAAATTAAATTGGAACAAAAAAAAGAAGAGACTTTTTTCTCTGCTAAAGACCTAGAGTTAGGTTTCCCAAGCACCTTACTAACGGCAAACTAGAGTATTCGTCTTCGAATTGGGCTCCTTCCTTGAATCCTTGATGGTTTTAGGCTGAAACTAGCATGGAAAGTTTGTCTTTTCCTTCTCCCGGTTTTCTTTCTTATCGGGGACTGTGTTGAATCCTATTTAGGGCATTTCTCAAGGTCTGGCATCGACCATTTTGGGTCTTCTCTTTGTGATCTGTTCCATCAATTTGTTCCCTGATGGTGCATCTTGGTGGTCTGGTAGGTTGTTTGGTCGGATCAACTGGTGTTGGTGGAGATGGCGATGGCAGTTGCTACAGAGAGGTGGATTATTCGATTAGCATTATTCTTTGGTGACTTTGTGGTTTTGGTGGTCTGGATTTTGGCTTGGGTAATTCAATATGTGTTGGTTGCTTGTTCTTAGAATTTACCACTTCTTTGATATGTTAATCAATCTACTTTGACTAGATTGTGTATGCTTGGTAACCTTGCACAATCAAGGCAATTGAAAGCATATGTGATGAGTTCTACTTGTTTGAGTTCCTAGTTTCGATGTTTTACGCCTCTTAAGAACTTTAGAAGATTTGGTATTAAGTAACTTAGAGAAATTCCATATGACACCTAGAGACTTCTTAGTGACCCATAACATGGCACTATAATACCACTTGAGACAGGGTTCTAAATCCATAACATGGCTAGAATACATAATTTGATTTATACTCGCATTGGCATGCATTAGTTGTTAAAGTGTTGTTTGTTGCATTGGATTTGGGTTAACCCGAAAACTCCAACGTTTTAGAAACTTTGCGCACACGTTTTATCTTACTTGCATTTACTTATCGCTTGTCATTTACATTTATCTTTTACACAAACCGATACACCTCTACACGCACATTGTAGATATCACTGTCACGCACTCTTTCCATCCCTAAATCTCCTCCATTGCATAGCTATTAACCTAGTTGCATATACTACTAGGGTGTCTAAGGGTCATCGATCTCCGTGGACTCGACAACCCCCAGTCTTTAATCTATTCATCCACTCATATTTGTATTCGTGAAATGGCGCATGTTGGCGCTCTAAAGTCATGGTTGACCACAAGTTGACCGTCGGTCATCGGTTGACTATTCGTCTTCTTGTCGAAAATGCACTAAAAACTCCAAAATGGGTCATTCCCGATATCAATCCGTTGCTCACATTCTCTACATTGGTGCAATTAAAACATGAATTAGAGACACTAAATGGCTATTGGAATAGCATTACTTAGATGATTAAAAGTCCAATTTGTATGTAAATCGCATTCAAATTAGTGGCAAGACTAATGGTCATAAACGTTTGTGTGTACAAAAACTTTTAGAGTATTTGTACCACACAGAGATACTTATGCCACAAGACTAATGGTCATAAACATTTTTGTGTACATTTGTAAGTGAAAATAACCGTAGTTAATTTAAGTTGTTATTCTCATACCCTAAAAGTTAATATACACCAAATAAGAATGTCAATTGAATAATCCACCCCTCCGCAACAACTGCCATCTAACAACTTATATTAACCTCTTCATTTTTAATTTAACTTTGTTATGTGACTTGTTCATAAGACACTTCTAGAATGGAGTATGGTATACTAAATACAATAAGGGTATCGGGGGAAATTTACATAATAAAGTTAAATTTAAATAAAGGCAAATTACATTTTAGTATTATGTTGCTTGCACCTTTATGCAAACTTAAATTCATGCTTTCAATTTAAACAGTTCACTATCCTATGCTTTTCAATTTTTCGCAAAGTTTCTGTTAAGTTTTTCATCCCAAAAATTTGTTAAGTGATGATGTGGACCACCTCCCTCCCCTACCCCACCCATTATGATGATTTATCCTCCATGCATGGTGGACAAAATATTATTGAGAAATTTTGAATATTATTCTTAATTTTTTAATAAGTGATAAAAATTCTTCAAAAACTGCCGACACTCCTTTAGTCTAGTGAATAAGAGTCATTTATCTCTAACAAAATGTTGGTAGAAGTTCAAAGTTCTGGCCTTGACAAAAAAAAACTCTTCAAAAACTCTAATAGTAACTCTACTACTTCTCAACACCATGGCTTCCATTATGTGAAGATTCACTTTAAGGATTCTAGAAAAAGAGGCCAAAGTTGGTGTAGTGGTTTGACATCAATGTTGTCCGAAGAGAGATCATGGCTTCGACTCCTCTAGGATAGCAGAGTGGAGGCGTGTGTGTATTAACAAAAAAAAAGGATTCTAAAGAGAGACCTAGAAGACCAAAATTATATATGGGAGAGAAGGGAAGTGTTGTTGACGACACTCAACAGAAAAAGGGTGGAGAGGTAGATTGAGTTTTTCTTCTTGATCTATGGAGTATGGAATATATAGTTGAACTAGTTGAACTTAGGACTCTACCAACACTTGCTGAGAGAAATATCTTAATCACTAGACTAAATGCTAGTTGATGTGAAGATGGTACTAAAATGTAATTTGCCTTTATTTAAATTTGTCAAATTTAAATAATCGTACATGTAACGCCCCAAATTGCACCTCTTCAATTTAAGCACGTTACAGTGCCGCGAACCTTTAAAACATAAGTCAGATTAACCAACTTACATTTTAAAGAGCCGCAAGGCAATTTTGTGTATAAAATTTAATAACGCGTAGTGGAAACGTATGAAATTACTTTGAGGTGTAAATAATAAAAAAACCATAATTCAAATTGTTCATTTAAAAATTTAATTTAATAAACGAGTCGAAGAAGTACCAAATTTGATAAAATATCGACACAATGAGGAACCAAAGATCAAGAGGTTCCGTAATACAAATTTTGAGACAAATGGAGGATTAAATAATCCAAAACCTGATAAATAATCAGACAGACAACATCATTGCACACCCAGCTCCATCCATTTATTGTCCCGATACAGTGCACAGTACCTGCATCCAAACTATTGTAGGGGTGAGCTTTCGTCCTCGCTGCTCAGTAGGGGAATTCACCCCGGCTAGATTTAAAATCATTAAATATGTTTTATTTGGCGCCAGTATGGAAAAACGTATTAAAGAGAATGGTAAATCATTTCTCAATAATAAACAATATGAAAACAAATAAGTACCCGGGTGATTATCAAACCTGATGACCGATCAATCTAGCCAACTACATCCTCACCGAAGATTAAAATCTTCAACCACTGGTAAGGAGTAGCGAGAGTGTCCATTTAATGCTATACCGCCTAGATCTAGTGCCACATCTCAAAGGATGTCAGACACTATTCTGTCCGTACAGCCCCTCCGGAGGTTTAGGGGATCGAAACACAAGGTAGTCGCTATGCTCCACTCACTCTCAGGTCATCACAATATCAAATATAATCGAAAACACGCATGGCATATAAAATATCAAATCATTTAAATCCATAAGGAAATAAATATAGCCATGCAAATCTTATTTATCATATATACGTAAAAACACTAACCGAGAGAGTCCCAAGTTTCCCTACCTGGAATCTCAAAGCTTTTACTTTGCTCGTCACATCAGGCCAACACCACCACCACAGTTTACGTTCCGGGCTAACTGGAGTCCCTAGTCCGACCAATCCGAGTGTCATTATAACATTCTCAATTTAATAACACTCAATCAATTCAATCAAGTCCTTTTAGACGACTAATTCCAAATACGGAATTTCTTATTCATATAGGGTGTTCTTCCCATAATTACTTTGGGCACCCAACATCACTTCTTTTATAATAAAATATCGATACAAGTTAAGGTTCCTTATTTCAATAACCATTTCGTATAATACGAACCTTAACACAAGTGCTATTTGAAGCAACTTTCGACAATAATTCAACATAACTCAAATTCGGCACAAAAGCCTTATATGTTCAATTTTTCATTTTCTTTCTATGAACTTTCACTTGGCAAAGTTATCACCAACATATATATATATATATATAGAAACATACATATATATCTCTTCTGTTCATTACGTAATGAACTCATGTCATTCTTCATAATTACCCATTAGTTCACCCATGATCTATAATCAAAACTTTGAACCAATTTCAAACTGATTTTGCAACCACACCCGTCTGAGTCACTCATTATAATTACAATCAAATATAAACTTCCAGACCAGTTTATAAGTGCACCAAGTCCTTTAACAATTTCTCAACAACTAAGGCCATAAACCAAATTCACAACGACTTACATCAATCTCTCAAGTAATCATGCGTAACCCATTCGAATTCCATACAATCAAATCATGACTTTGGAATGAAGTTATACCTGAGTTGATTGCTCAATTGAAAAATGGAGAGCACGAACAATACGAGGCTTCAACAAAACCAAAACAAAGCACGATCACTTCTGTTCTGATTCACTCACCAGAACTTCGTAGCCTCAAGTTTTATTCCAGATTCCTAAAATCCAATTTCAACCAAAATTGAACATAAATAAGACCATAAATCAAAGGGGCAGCTGGAATTGCCGCCGCCCACGGTGAACCCGTGATGACAGAACGACACCCAAAAACACCAAATCTCCAAATATTGATCCATACCCAAAACTTAATATACAAACACGTTGAGCTCGACGAGAGGATCAAGACCGATACCTGAACCGAAGTAAAACGTCGCCGGAGTCGCCGGAAAAAGAAGAAAACCCGGAACTACTTATTCTTCTTTCCTTCGATTCTCCCTCGTCAGTTGACGATTCAAAAAGCCGTGACCACAGACGAGCTCGCCTCATCGATACGAAGCCAAAGCCACCAATTTCAGCCGCCTTCGTGGCCGGAATCGGAAACTCTCATCGGAACAGTCGAAGCTTCCTCCCTTCGTTTCTCTCTCTTCCGGAATCGACGTGACTAGCTACCACCACCGTTAGACTCCCCTCATCGAGACGAACACGATGGTACCGGTTTCACACCATGAAACAGCCGGAGAAGAAAGATGGTGTCGGTGGTAAGGTGGTGAGGAACGACGACCGTACCAGTCTGACCGTTTGGCTATTTATAGCCTTTCCTTAATTAATTTTTCAACGGCCCAGATAAAGCGGTTTTGAAATCAACGGCCAGATTTGCACCTCCTTTATTTTCCATTTCCAGAAATCATTTTCACCATTTCCAAATTTCCAAAAATCTAAACAAATAGCTCGAATATCCGAATAATTCTCCAAAAATTCCTACGAACTCTTTGTGACATGTACTTTATTCTTGAGTTCACAAATTGAAGTTACGACTTATAAAAACTTTCTGAAGAATTCCCGAAACTCTTTGATAAATATCGAGATTACAATTTAATCTCGATTACCTCCAAATCAATTCTATTAATTTCTCCAGGGTCTCACAGTACCCATCATTCAGGTTAGTCCAAATGGTGAGGTAGGGTGGGAATTTGGTTAATTAGAATTAAATTAAGTCAAGAGTTCAATCCACTCCACTTTTTTTTTGTTACATTGTAGGGAATCGTAACCCAGTTCTTAACTCTCCCTCACCACTTTAACTAATCCCAGGGCTTCAATCCCCTCCACTATAATAAAATGATAATAATAAATTATTATTATTATTATTATTATTATTATTAGGGAAAAAATCACCTGTAGTCTCTGAACTATGACCCGTTCGACACTTTCGTCCCTGAAGTTTGAAATATATCACTTTCGTCCCTGAAGTTTGAAAATCACTATCACTTTCGTCCCTGGCCGAGGATTTTCACCGAATAAACCTCTGATTCCGGCCAAATCGCAGGACAACACCCACTGGGCTTTGAAGCCCTCCTTGAGGTGAGTTCAACGCCACCAACCTTGCCTCAAACCATCGTCGGATGGCGGAGAATTTTACAATTAAAGTTTCGGCCACCATCGACTTTCGGGCTAAATTCGAGCCATTCTAGGCCGAATTGAGCTTAGCCCCAGTTATAAAAGTTACTCCTCTCATCCTTGCGAACATTTTGGCATAGGTTTTGCACAATTTTGTTCCGGTCAGGGATGAAAGTGATAGTTGGTGTTGAAGTTCAGGGACGAAAGTGATATATTTCAAACTTCAGGGACGAAAGTGTCGAACGAGTCATAGTTCATGGACGAAAGTTATAAGTATCCCTTATTATTATTAGGGGGGTTTCAAATGTAGTAGTTCACTGTGACTGTTTACTCACTGTTCAAGCTCTCCACACAATAGAGGAAGATCTCTCAGCCTTCGGTCTTTTGATTGAAGACATCAAAGCTTTGATCAAAGATCTCCCTGGGATTTCTGTCTCTTATGCTCCTAGAACTACGAATTCCATAGCTCACAGGTTTACCAGTTATAGTTTTGATTCAAATATTTAATGTGACTGGTTTGCTAATACTCTTGACTTTATTCCGGATACACTTTTTTACGATTGTAATCTTATTTGAGTCTTCAATGAAATTTGACTTTATTCAAGAAAAATAATAATATGTTTAAGGGAATATGAAATACAACCACAAGACAGAAAGTAAATACAAAGTAAATAGCACAGGAATAGATCATCTCTTTATTAATGAATAGGTGCCTCTATATATAGAGAAACACAAAGGTACAATCCATGTCCCAATAGGACTTCTATTCAATATGTAATCCATATGCTATACTAACTAATCTAATCCTAGGTTGACAAGGCACACACAAAGTAGGTTTCCTTCAACACTCCCCCTTGTGGCGTCAACACTCCCCCTTGTGGCGTCAACACTAGGTGGTGCTCCTCGCGTTGTCTCATTAAAAACCTTGCCAAGTAACAAAAACCCAGTGGGATAAAAAATAACCTTGGTCGAATGGAAAAAGAGTACAACACACCCTTCACATTTGGTATAGCATGGACGCCAGACTCCCCCTGATGTCTGCGTCTCCCCCTGATTTCCACAATCATGGGAGGTCAGATAAATTAAGCAAACCAATGCTTTTCACATGCTTCTAAAATGTGGGCTTAGGCAGTGACTTAGTAAATAAGTCAGCCACATTATCCTCAGATCGGACTTGATCCACTTTGATCTTGAGGAACTTCTGCTGCTGCTGATTATAGAATACTTTAGGCGATATATGCTTGGTGTTGTCGCCTTTGATGAAACCTTGCTTCATCTGCTCAATGCAGGCAGCCTTATCCTCATAAGTGGATGTAGGTTCATCAGTGGTTGACCTCAAACCACATGTATTTCTTATATGTGTAGTTATGGACCTCAACCATATACACTCACGAACTGCTTCATGGAGAGCAATTATCTCAACATGGTTCGAAGAAGTAGCGACAAAGGTCTGCTTAGTAGACCTCCAAGATATCGCGGTGTTACCTATGGCAAAGACATAACCAGTTTGGGAACAACCTTTATATGGGTCAGAGAGATACCCAGCATCAGCAAAATCAACCAAAACATCACAACCGTTTTGGGAATGGGGGATTTCAGCAGATCGGCGACCGGTCGACATATGCCCGGCGACCGGTCGTCCGGACGGCAGATCCTCGTCAGTACTCGTCCAGACGCCTGACGCGAGCGACAATGTTCGAGGCCGGTAATCCGTCCGGACGGCAAAGCCTCGTCCGGACGCCTGGTACGTGCGGTAACGTGCCCTTTGTGTTCCATCCGGATGCCCGGGTCGTTCAACCGCAGCAAACATAGGTTCCTCACCTAGTTTCGACTCTCTGTAGGGATAGAACAAGCCCATATCAATCGTACCCTTCAAGTAACGAAAGATAGTTTTTATGCCTAGTCCAATGGCATTGCGTGGGCGCAAAGCTAAATCTAGCTAACAAGTTAACAACAAAGGAGATATCGGGTCATGTACGCTGTACCAAGTACAATAATGCGCCTATTGCACTTTAGGTACGGTACCTCAGTCTCTAAAACGTCTTCGCCATCATCCCTTGGGCGAAACGGATCCTTCTTGGATCTAGACTGCGACCAATCATGGGAGTGCTTAACAGGATGAACTTTATCCATATTAAATCGCCTGAGTATCCTTTCCCAAGATCTTTCATCTCAAACACGGATTTCAAGTATACAGTGGCACTTGCAAATCCGGAACTTGTTTTCACGCAGGGGCATAATTTATTGTTCACATACCCTCTTCCAATCAAGTAGTCACTTAGACGGGTATACCACATCCGTCTGGATTGTTCCAATCCATATAGTGAACGTTGCAATCTTATTGCAAACGTGCTCCGTGGTCTAGAGCCACTTGACTTGGGTAAATGAAGCCCATCCGGGACCTTCATATAAATCTCCATATCTAGATCCCCATAGAGATATGTTATGACCACATCCATAAGCTGCATGTTCAGTTTTTCGGAAAACTACCACTGACAAGGTAGCAGAATGTTATGACATCTTTTACGAGAGAGTATGTCTCATCGTAGTCGATTCCAGGGCGTTGTGAGAAACCTTGCGCCACAAGGCGAGCTTTATATCTCGTTCTCTCACTACGCTTTCTAACAAAGACCCATTTGTATCAATAGTATTTATTCCAGAAGGTATTGGCATAACTGGCCCAAATACCGTTCTCTTTGTTAGTGAGTCCAACTCAACCTGGATCGCATATTTCCATTTAGGCCAATCAGCTTCTACGTCGGCATTCATCAATGGAGCGAGGTTCAATATCATCATTCTCAATGAACTCTTGTGCACAAGCATATGCAAACACATCATCAACTGTGATGGAGTTTCTATCCCACGTCTCATGTACACTAGTGTAATTAATCGAGATCTCTAGGTTCCCACGGATAGGTCTTAGCGACAGGGCGTCCCCCGAAGATGTCTTTTGGACATAACCATAATCCGGAACGTTTTCATGGACGGATTTTGAGTATCAATGATGAGAGGGTTATTAGGTGCCATCGCAGCCCATTTCCTAGGGCGCGAATCCCTCGAACCTGGTGGCCTCCAACGCTTCCTCAGCGGAGCCACGGCCTAAGCCACATCACCACCATTACTGGCAGTGGCGCCACCAGCTGTCCCTCCCATAGGGTTAGCTGCAATAGCGGCTTTGAGTCCAAGTCCTTGTTCAGGCACTTGCATCCTTGCAGGCATGTTTGCAGCTGGTATATATGATCTAGTCACTAAGATCTAAGAAAGCATCAGGAAGAGAATCTCTGACTTTCTAAAGATCTATGCTTCTACGCACTTTCTGCAGTAGGGGGATCGTTATGAGACAGAGTGGGGACAGGCCACGACAATTCCAGTCGTTCCTGTTGAACGTGTACGTTCTTATCTCCCCCTAACGACGGGAAGACTGTCTCATCGAAGTGACAAATAGATCGCCTGTCAAGGGTTCTACATAGCGGATTATGGTTGGAGACTCAAATCCAACATAAATACTCATTCGTCTCGGAGGACCCATATTAATACGCTGTGGCGGCGTAATAGGCACATAAACAACACACCCAAATATGTGTAAGTACGATATGCTTGGCTCGTACCCAGTCACTAGCTGTAACGCAGACAAAGATTGGGTGGTGATGGGCCTCAGACGAATAAGCACAGCTGCATGCAATACTGCGTGTCCCCAGGCAGAGAGAGAAAGGTTGGTGCGCATTACCAACGTTCTCGTGACCATTTGTATTCTATTAATGGAAATCTCTGCAAGACCATTCTGGGTATGCACATGTGAGACTAGATGCCTAACATCTATCCCATGCAGTAGTCATCGAAAGTCTTCGATGTAAACTCTCTAGCATTATCAAGCCTGATAAGTTAAAGGGATGATCCGGGTAGTGAGCCGGCAGGCGAATCATTTGTGCTAGGAGTTTAGCATTAGCAGCATAATGAATGGACAACATCATGACATGTGACCAGCATGTCGATGCATCAACCAACACCATAGAATACATAAATGGCCCGCTTGGTGGTTGAATATGTCCACAGATATCCCTTTGGATTATCTGTAAGAATGGAAGAAGTACTTTAGAATCCTTTGCATAATGAGCATTTGGCTTTGGGAGCTTTAGAAGCATAAGAGGCATCCTTGGGATCAGGATTGGTCCATGAAGGGTTGCTCACATCAGAAGAGGGAGGAAAAACGCTCAAACCTCGAATTCTGGAATTCGGCGACCGGTCGACAAGGTTGGCGACCGGTCGACGGAGCCCCTGGACTGTACGACTTCGCTTCTGGAAGTCGGCGACCGGTCGACAAGCATGTGGCGACCGGTCGACGTAGCCTCTGGAAGTTGGCGACCGGTCGACAAGTATGCGGCGACCGGTCGACTAGTGTCGGGCAGCAAAACCTTTTTGCTCCACAGCCACACCAGGCCTTCCTTGAATCAACTTTTGATTCATGCTTCGATTAGTTCGATAGAATGGATGTCCGTGTGAGGTTTTCAATACACGGATCATCATATCACGACCTGGATATTCCAGTCTGTCGTGCCAAAGCCAATATGTGTCTGAATCCAAGAGGTCATCCCGAATGACATTGTTTGATTCAATAGCTCGAATAGTGGTAACGTATAACCCACTAGAGAGACACATAAGCTTCTCTAAGATGCGCTTTTTACCGCAGTCATTAGAGGTAATGCAAAGGGATTCTTTTCCATTCTCATCATGCATCTTAGCATGGAAACCATTGGCTCTTATATCTTTAAAGCTCAACAGAGTTCTATTTCCTCTTGGAGCGTAGAGAGCATTTGTGACATCTATTAAGGTGCTATCAGGCAAGAGGAATTGGGCATATCCTCTTCCTTGCACAAGATTCGATGGTCCTGCCATCGTAGTCACAGAGGAATGTGTAGGCATCATGCCTATGACGCAATATGACATGCGTGGTTCTGCTATTTGCGAGACTTTCAAGTTCTCCAGAACTCATTCCTAAAAGCTCATCATTAAAATCGAGGCTACGAAAACAACTCAGATTTTATTAAAGATATTAGCCAAGGCTTTACACTCAAAGTTCCATCTTGATCTTAAATCAAAACTAAATCCAATGTCTTGGCAAACATGCCATATATCATCAACTTGGAAAACATGAAGACTTGAGCAAAATCAGCTTCCAAAGTCTTTAACCCTTAAACTCGACGTCTTGATCATTGCAGTTACATCTTCATATGTATTGCAAACTATGGCCCATAGATCAGACGCTCCATATCATTAATAGACATCATGAAGAGGATTCTCCATTGATTGAGGTATACAGGCTCAGTACTCACGGTCCCTAGGACGGTGGCAGATTACCTTGGCCGGTGGCGGTGCTGCCATAACTAGTGGCGCAACAACGCTGACCAGCGGTGACCGGCGGTGTCCTTCTTATAGGGATGGCGGTCTTCTCTCACTCTTTTGCGGCCCTATGCTCGCATGATCGCTTATTCTTATGGCGATCACCTTCATAAGCAAATAGATTCTACGGACCAAAATGTCCGGGATCGTCCCTAGATTTAGGGTTTTGCTCGTGGCTTCCTCTCATAGGGGCGCCATCATTGTCATGCCTTTCCTCAAGGCAGAGATGGAGAAGGTGGTGAGAGATTCCTCAATCAATTGTTCATCTGTGATGATTATCCACAGAGATGCATCAAGTCTTTGATGCGGAGAATTTCCGAATTATATCCCATGACTTCTTCAAAGTCAGAGAAGCGGAGATTAGTCCATTATGCTTCTAAATTCGGAATGATGAATGTTACCACAACATTCATGAAGCGCTTCTAGCGCTAACCTCTTTCATGAACTCAAACTGGAGTGCCATACCATATGGCGATTCATCAGGAAAAAATAACCTGGCATTGTACATCACAGTTTGAGGGTCTAGAGCGGTTTCTTCAAAACAACGCTCATGGATTCGAGCTAGAAGCTCTTGTGCGAATAGGTACATTAGGATATCATGAGCCCATCTCAGAATCTAATGTCCGCAGAATCCAATGGAGTAAAATCGAGTTCATTCATGTTCGACATCCAAGAATATGGAGAACAAGAATGTGGTGTGTTTCGGAGTCATTACTCCCACGAAACAATGAAGGGTAAGTTTCGGAGTTAATACTCCCACGAAACAATAGAGGGTTTCTGAGCAATATTTGCTCCCAAGAAACGTTTCCAAGGATTTTGGATTTAGGTGAAACTTTGGTGTCGTATGGTCATAACCTTAAACCTTTTCGGTAGCTCTACTCAGATATAACCAGGTAAGTTATAAGAGATGTCGGTGGAGCAAGCTCTCTTAATACCACTTATCTCAAACTCCTTACCTAGACATCATACCTAAGCAGGTGAGCCTAGTTGGGAATAAGTCATGAACCATAGGTCGTTTCTTCTCTACGGATTCCTCATCCGGAGGTAAATCATTCAATGAACTCCTCGTTCAAGGTCTCTTCTCTCTACGGATTCCTCATCCGGAGTATTAGCTCGAACCCCCACAGTTCGGCTCTTGAGGTCATCACCAATAGCATGATGACATTAGAGGTGCTCATGACTTACACATACCGCAAGCGATATGAAGCTCGATCACTCCCCTAATGCTTCTCATAGTTTGGCGAGTCTCGTATATTATCCCACGTTATAAGGAAGGTGGGAGGTAGAAGAAGGGAGGTTGCAAGTCCCCGGAGAAAAAGAAGGTTGAATTAAATTCAGAAAGCAGCAACGTTTATAAAAGCTTACTTGGATTCTTTTCTCGGATTATCTTGAGTACCTCTTCTTCGAAGTTATATTAGACTCACGGAGGAAGCTCTCGTCCAAATTTCAGCTTAATCCAACGGTGGAGAAGGGATAAAATCGCTATCGAAGTTGACTGTTCTGTGCAGGCAGATTCTTGAACGAGAGGAGATTGCACGGATGTACTATTCACGGGTACTGTTCATCCGGTACTGTTCATCCGGTACTGTTCATCCGGTACTGTTCACGCGCACTGTTCATCGACACTGTTCATCCGTCACACCCTAGGGTTTTGGGGTTCTAGGGTTTTGGCGCTAGCAGGATGCTATGCTCAAGAGTTTTGGTTTTTGATCTCAGGGCTAGAGGTTCGTGCTGATAACGTGTTTAAGGGAATATGAAATACAACCACAAGACAGAAAGTAAATACAAAGTAAATAGCACAGGAATAGATCATCTCTTTATTAATGAATAGGTGCCTCTATAAATAGAGAAACACAAAGGTACAATCCATGTCCTAATAGGACTTCTATTCAATATGTAATCCATATGCTATACTAACTAATCTAATCCTAGGTTGACAAGGCACACACAAAGTAGGTTTCCTTCAACATAATAAGTATTATTATTATTTATAGGGTTTAAATTAAGTTTTGGGTTTAGCCGTTTATCATTATCATCACTAAGTAAATCTTCTATTCTTTTGTCTCGATCAACGCAGTCCCAATGAATCCATAACTTTCCAAATTAAATTGAGCTTCGTAGTCCTTCCTAGTTTGACTATTGACCTACAGATTAATGAAGTGGATATTACCGGCCTTTAGCTTCAAGAGATCACACCAACTACTGGTCCTCGGGTTTAAGAGCTTGGCTGCCGTGAGAGAGCTAGGGGAGGAGGAGTTGCTATATATCCCCGGTTGTGGCTTTTTCTTTTTCTTTTTTGCTTTCTTCTTAAATTATTATCCAACCATAAAAGGATATTTCTATCCAAAAATTAATTGGTTCGTTATATTAAGAATCTTACTCCCTAACTAGTAAAACTCATCTAATTAAACACTTGCTAATTAAGCTTGCTCCATAGTAATAATGACACTGAGTTATAGAAGTTGATCAAATTAAAGCATGTAACTTAATTTATGAAATTAAGATGATTAATTCTCAACTCAATAACGAAAAGATCGAATGTACGTACGTACGAAGTCCAGATCGAGAAGAATATATAAATCAAACAAAATATTTATTAATTGGTAAACTCATATATAAGGAATCCAAAGTCTACGTACTAACCAAACGCATGCATGCATGCAACTACCGACACATAAAACCTAAAACCAAGAAAATTAAGGAAAAAGCATAACTGAAAAGCCATATATGTCTACTACTACTACTCATGCATGCTTCATCGCCGGGATTAATTGATCTATATATAGGTGCAGCGGGTGGTGTTGAATCTATTCCCGCCGGCGGATTGTCCATTACTGATCAAAAGAACCTTCAACTCGCATGTATACTCCATCTTCCTCTGAAATTTCCAATGGGGGAGTAACTTCTTCACCGACTCGTTTTCAAGATTGAGCTTGATAACAATGTCGTAAAAATCAGCTCCGGAGTCTTCTGACTTGGAAAAGTCGTCGCCTTCCCCGAGATTCAGGGAGTATTGCCCTTTGAACGACGGTGTCAGATGAGTTTCATGATTAGGTCCTTGGGAGAAGGAGGTATAATTCATGGTACCAAACGCCTGGTTTTTGTAAATAGCTGTAATGTTGATGTGATTGTAATGGGCACGATAAATATCGCTCGGGTTTCGAAGGGCAATATCAACGACAAGATCATAGCTGAGGGTACTGTTGCTGTCCGTCCAGTTGAACTCGGTGAGCAAGGCATCGGTTACCCTAGTGTTGTCGTAGCTTGGGCGTCCACAAAGAGAAATAATGAGGACGACCGTGACGACGACAGAGATGACTAGTATCCCATAGACGATTTTCTTAAGGTAGGGGTGAAGAATAAAAAAATCATGCACGTTTTCGAGAAAGGTTTTTAATTTTCTCTTAAAATTGTCCATGGCTGAGAGGTAAAAGAAATTTTTAGAGGCACGCACTTTTTCTATATGAGATGATCTAGCTAGCTAGCTCTAGTAAAATAATCAGCACGATTGATGTGAAAACTATGTACCCGAGGACAAGGTATATATAACGAGAGCATGCATGAGATCAAATCGGGCACTAGATTTTTCTTGGTGCACAAGTTATATTTTCATATAAGTTTTTGTTTTTAATGGGAAGACGATAATATTCTTCAGTAAAGAGATGTCGAGAAATATATTATGAACCAAACCAAATCGGGTAACACGATATATCATGTTATATTGTTATACAAGGATCTCTTGAGAATATTTGGGAAATAATAAATATAAAGAAAAGGAAGATTATAGATTTGGAGTAGATTGTAGGTGACTTACCTTGAAGGCAAGTTTATATTGGTGAAATATCCAAGCTACACTTGTGTATAAAAATTCACACATCACCTCAAATTAATTGGCAAGAAATTTAGGGTTTAGGCAACACAGTCGACACTCGACAATATAAAAACCACCATTGAACAAATATGGAAATCGAAATCTAGGCTGCCATCTTGAAACAACTTTTTATACGATTTCCAAGGTTGCCATCTTGAAACTGCTAATTAGCTAATAGCCTTAAATTTTGTGAAAGCACGTACATATTACCGAATCATATTTTGCACGTTACAGATTGAACATGTATAGTTTGATCTCTTTCTTAATTCTGGTACAGAACTGACCACTACATATCTAAACTCTAATGCATTAGGTCAAAACGTAGATTTTCTCGTTTTGTTCTGTTTTTTGTTTTTGTTTTTTTTTTTTGAGTTAACACGTACAGTTGCCATTTACACATTATACATATTCCACCTCAAAGCCATTTTTTTAATGGTCACAAACCATGATAAAATAAAAACCAACATCACAATTAATATGAAACTAGTGGAGTGAGTGAGTGACCATAAGACTTATAGTTAAGTTACATGATGTACGTAAGTTAATTTCTACATTCTGATAAAAAAAAATTTGCACACACATGCACAAGTACACAACTTAATTGCGCGCGCTTGGCCGTGTTGGTGCAAACAATCTTCTTGAACATAATGAACAATCGAAATGGCATAAATTAATGGAAACGATTTGAAAAATTACGACTAATAAAATGTCTGCCGAGATACATTAATCCAACAACTAATCAGTAAACTCATAATTAACTAGTTAATTAATCTAACAAATTAATTACCTAGCTATTATATAATGTATAGAACCCAACATCGATCAAATCCGACATTGTCTCCACGTTATTAACTAAGGAACACTCTTATTGTCCCATAAAAAAAACTAAGGAACACTCTAGAAGATATATTCACATCCGCACTGGGTAGTGTTGAAGCTATCCGCTGCACCGGCAGATTGTCCGTCGCCGACCAAAGGAACCTTCAACTCACATGTATGCGCCGTCTTTGTTTGAGTTTTCATGTTGGTCCAACGATACAACCTCAAGTAGTCGTTTTGAAGATTGAGCTTGATAACGATATCATAATAACTGGCTCCGGCATCTACCCCGCCGAGAATCCCCGATCTTTTCCCTTTGAATGACGGTGTGAGATGAGTTGTATTCTTGCGTGCTTGGTCAAAGGAGTTCCAATTCATGGAAGCAAATGTCTGGTTTTTGTAGCTGGCCGCAATTTGAATGTTATCGTAATAGACGCGGTACCATCTGTTAGGGTTTCGAAGGTCGATCTGGAGGGCAAGACCATAGGCGAGAGTACTAGCGTTGGTGTTGGTGTTGTTGAAGTTGAGCTGAGTGAGCAAGGCCTGAGTAACGCTAGTGCTTACAAGAGTCGCGTCTTGGTTGAAGATCAACATGATCAGAACACCGCATGCAAGCATAACAGAAAAGAGTTTTAAGAGGCACCCCATGGTTGAGTGATTGAAGAGAAAAATTGTACAATATTGTGGCAAATAGCTACCCCGGCCTGTACGTGGTATTTATAATAAAGATTGAGATTTAATTAGCTTCCCTGCTATTGAATGAGAATATTATGAGCTATTAAATATTATTATTATTATTATTCCCTTTTAGATAGAAATTAAAGTTAAATTATGGACTTTGAGTAGGTGGCCGGCTTACCTTGAAGGGCAAGTTATATATACACAAGTCAGGGCCCTTGTGCATGGTTAGGGTTAGCTCCATACATCGACAATTGAGGATGGAGAGGTGCACGTTGACCGGGGGTTTGAGTAGTCTTCATTTTTGTTTTGGCCTATATATGGGACTTTGGACATTAAAGTATATATGCCAACCAAATTATGAAAGGATTTTCCGAATGGTTGTATTTATACTATTCCACTTAATTTTTATTTAGGGAAAATCATATGATAATCATTAATCCTACGTCAAAGAACGGCACATACATTAATTTCCTAGGTTTGTATCCAGGTCTCTGAGGGTCAAGTAAATACTAGAAAACTAAAGGCACCACTCACTATGCCTTGTTCGCTTGTTTATTCAACGAGCCTATAAAATACAACATGTCTCAAGAACACCTAATCCGTACTAATGAATATCTAACCGCCAATGCACTCAATTGTGGTGCAGTCGGAAATTCATAGGCTAACTAATCAGTGAAACACGATTGCAATTGTAGGCTGAAAACCAAAAAACTAAGTTAGACATGAGGGTGGCAAAGCATCCTCCTTGAGAACCCAAACCACCGTACAAGCCCACTCCATATCAAGCCCCAGGACAGGCCCAAGAGCCTCACCCCAAGCCCAACAACAGCAAACCCCTCCTAATGGCCCAATCTTGAACAACAAAATCACCGGCCGGAAAACTATCTCTGGTGGCCGCCAATTACAGCAAGTCATGACTTGCTCCATAAATTCGGATCAAACACGAAACCAACAAAGACCTTTCACCACTGTCGTCATACCTGCCAATAGCGAAGCCTCCAATAAAGCCACCTACAGCTAGACCTGTAAATGAATCGAGTTTAGAACGGATCGACATAAATCCGAATCCGTTTATCAACAACAAATTTTCAACCCGATCCGATCCGATCCGTTAACCCAACGGATTACTAATAAGCCAATCCAAATCCGTATCCGGCAGATTAACGGATACCCGGTTCACGATCCATATCCATTTATTATATCAAGTATTATTAAATTTTAAATAAAAATATTACATTTTTATCATGATATCCGATAAAACTTTGATAAAACATTGAAACAAAATGATCAAGGCAAATGTTGAATTACTTATATTTTATAATATATATATATATATATATATATTTATTTATTATTTTATATTTTATAAAACAAAATAATTTGTATATATTTATTATTTTATATTTTATAAAGAGAAAATACACTTTTAATCCCTAAACTTTGCATTGGTCGACACTTTCGTCCCTGAACTTTGAAATATATCACTTTCGTCCCTGAACTTTCACATCGACTATCACTTTCGTCTTTGATCGGAAAAAATGGGGAAAACCTATACCAAAATGTTCGCACGGATGAGAGGAGTAACTTAATTTTATAACTAGGGCTAAGCTCGATTCGGCCTCGAATGGTTGGAATTTAGCCCGAAAGCTGGTGGTAGCCAAAACTTTAATTGTAAAATTCTCCGCCGTTAGGCGGCGGTTTGAGGCGGGATTGGTGGCATTGAACTCGCCTCAAAGAGGGCTTCAAATCCCAGTATGTGGTGTTGTTCGAATTGGCCGGAATCGAAGGTTTATTTGGTGAAAACTTCGGTCAGGGACGAAAGTGATAGTCTTTTTCAAAGTTCAGGGACGAAAGTGTTATATTTCAAAGTTTATGAATGAAAGTGTCGAATGAGTCAAAGTTCAGGGACTAAAGGTGATTTTTTCCCTTTTATAAAACAAAATAATTTGTATATATTTATTATTTTATATTTTATAAAATAGTATTTTATTATTATAAATACGGACCGGGTTATTAACGGACCGAATTAATCTAAATCTTTATCCGATCCGTTAAGTAAACGAGTTAACTGATCCGGACCGTTAACGGATCAACATATCAAATTTTCAATCCAAATCCGTCAAATAGCAATGGATCCGGAGCGGATCTAGATCAAAATTCGGTCCGTTTACAGGTCTACCTATAGCAGACCCCAGTCGGAGAGAATATCATCGCTGACCAGCTCAAGGAACCGACCTTCTAGCCAAGTTAAAGAAAACCGGACTTATGAGAAGCCAAAGCGGAGGAGCGAGACAACACGATCTGAATTCGAGCAACCCACACCACCCACCACACACCGTTGATGATGAAGAACAGACGCACAACCTAGCCAAAACAAATCGACAAGAACTGAGAGCTAGGAAGGAAGCAGTCTGCTTGTAGTAACCCTGGGAGAGGACTAGCCTCTTCCACTACTAGATCCGTGTTTAGGTCAAGAATGTTGATATGGGTTTAGTGATGTATATCTTGTCTTGACTCTCGCTCGAGACCTGAAAGGTTTAACAAAAAGCTTGTTAAGAGAATAACCAGGCGGGCCGGTTACTACTCCTCCGAAGCTCAAGTCAGTTTGGACAGATGTTTGCCAAATTACTTCAGGCCACGTTTACTAAACCGTAATGGGATTGAGAAGGAATCAGAGAGAGAAGGAATCGGAGAGAGAAGGAATGAGAGAGAGGAGGAATGAGAAAGAGGAGGAGTCATTCCCATTCCGTTGTTTACTTGTTATCCGGAATTGGAAACAATCCCAGGATTGATTCACATTCATGTGTTTACTAACATGTAGGAATCAGAAACATAATAAGGTTAATTACGAAAACACCTTTACGTATAACTTAATGAAATTAATAAATCATAAGGGTATTTCTGGATTATCAATAAATCATGAGGATAATTTCGAAATGAAAAATTGATTTACTCCGGAATCGGAATCAATACTTAGTCCCCCCACCGGAATGAAAATGGGGTAATGATTCCTGAATTTTTTGTGGGACCCATGCAATTCCGATTCCGCCTATTGTTAGTAAACGTCCAATTTTACCCGGAATGAGAATCACTCCCTATGGAGTCATTCCCATTACGGGTTAGTAAACATGCCCTCAACTCACATATTTAACCTAGAAACATGAAAACACATATTATGAAGGATAAAAATATTTGGTGACTTAGAAAATAACATGGTCACCAAAAGTGACCTTATATGTAATTGGCTCATTTTTTACATTTGTAATAAATAAAATAATATATCCTTCTCAATAATGCAAAACACAAAATTTGTAACCCTACCCCTGCCCCAACCGGTGGAAACAATCATAAAAAAGTACATAAATATTAACTAACCCAATGCCCTAGAGCCCCTGCCCTAGAGCCCCTACGGATGAAAATGCTCTGATAAATAAATGGATATTCTTAACATGGTTCACACGTCAAATTAAAAAAATTATAAGTTTGTGTTTACAATGTCATCTCTAATTATAAAGCATAGTACACAAAAATTATCAGATCGATACAAGAAAAACATATTAAAAATAATATATGCACATTCACGGCTCGGCCCTAAGGATGGGTCGAGCGGGTAATCACATATATGCAAGTGTATATATATATTGAATGTGTGTGTCATGCAAAGAAAGTAAGAAAAGTCTTAATTTTGTGCGACTTGAATGCACGTGTTAATGGATGAAGAATTAACCGATGAAGAAATGCATTCATTTAATGAAAAATGATCGTACGTTGGGTATAAGTACATCAAATAGTCATGATGGTGCTTTTTCAATCTAAACGACGAATGGTACATAAGTGCATTTTTAGCTAATATTTGCACATTGAATGCTCGTTACATAAACACATTTTTAGCTAATATATGTATGTACAATATGAATGCAGGTTACATAAACACATTTTTAGCTAACATATTCGCTGCCTAATTACAATAACGTGGTATAAGTATACATATAATCGCTTAGAAGAAGTAGAAAAATGTCCTCACTTCTTTTATGTTCTACATAAGCATCCGCCATGGACCAATGTGTTTCTTCTGAAGTTTGAAGGCACTGAATTATTTTTTTAGCATCCATCTCCTACATTACATGACTACAATCACCAGAGAAGAAAACAGAGATGTAATAGTTTTTTTTTTTTTTTGGAAATGATGCAGACTTAGCGAGGCATTGTCACCGGCCTATATCACAATCGAGGACAAACCAATTAAATGAGGAGACAAAACTAGCATGCACAACTTCCTCCTCCTCACCACAACCTCCACCACCAAAGTTAGCTCCACCTCCCCAATCAGTTAAAATCTCAACATTGGGTCCATCGTTAACAACCACTCCTCCACCTTCCTGCTGGTCGAAGTCCAGTTCACCATTAAATTTAGCTTTACGACCTCTTAATAGTACAAACACACAGCAATCATTAATGTTGAAGACGAAGGAATTTGTACTTTAGAAATTTTGATATATTTATATAGTAGTATAGTACTTGAGGAAAATACAAACAAACTATGAGAACAAAAGGACTAAGAAAATCGGATTTATTAGCTAAATACAAACAAATATAGGATTTTTCAATTAGTATATAGAAGTTAAATTATGTCATTAACAATGAAAAAACAGTATATATATTCCTAGTTCTTATGCCTATGCTACATCAGATTTAGACCTAGCAAGCGAGGCGTTGCCACCTATATCAATCACAGAGGTCAAGCCAAATTAATGATCGAGGAGACAAAACTAGCATCCTCCTCCTCCGCCACCATCAAAGTTAGCTCCACCGCCACTATTTCTTTTTTGCCTAAAAAGCATACGTCAGGGTGCGTACGCCTTGCGAGGTGGTACCCAAAACGCCTTTGCCTCATACTTTCTACTCTGGAAATTTTGATATATATTTAGTACTCGAGGAAAACGCGAACACACTATGAGAACTAAAGGACCAAGAGAATCGGATTTATTAGCTAAATACAAACAAATGTACGTAGGATTTTTCAATTAGTATAGAAGTTAGTTACATTATGTCATTATATAATACGGAATGAAGAACAACTCTGGTTTTCTCCTTTTCTCATCCTTGAGGCTTAATTAACAATGAAGAAACACTTATATATATATATATATTCCTAGTTCTTAGGCCTATGCTATATGACTACATCAGATACAGACCTATCTAGCGAGGCGTTGCCACCTATTCAATCAAAGATCAAGCCCAATGATCGAGGAGACAAAACTAGCATGCACTACTTCCTCCTCCTCCTCCGCCACCATCAAAGTTAGCTCCACCGCCACCATCAAAGTTAGCTCCACCGCCACCATCAAAGTTAGCTCCATCGCCACCATCAAAGTTCTCTCCACCGCCAGAATCAACATTGGGTCCACCGTCAGCAACCGCTCCTCCACCTTCGATGTCGAAGTCCAGTTCACCATCAAATTTAGCTTTATGACCTCTTCGGCATAAACACACAACAATAATTACTAGTAATTTTACAGCAAAGAGAACAATGACAACTATAATGACGGTTCGCGCGTTTTTATCCATCTTTCTACTATATATATGTGATCTGCTATATATGCACACCCAAATAAAAATAAGCTAGAGACTGGAAATCGAGTAAAATAGCCCCAGATCGGTATATTGTTTGGAAAAGCAAGCTTCCCTTTCCCTTTTATAGCAACGATGTGTTAGTTTTCAAAACAAAATTAAGGTGAAGATGTTTTCTTCTTAGACATATATACGAACTAATCAAGGTGAAATATTCAAGGCTTTGACCATTGATCGAGTTTGAAAATATTACATATTACATGCATGTTTTGAAAGCTTATGACTTACAACGCGCGCAGTTGTTTCTATGAAAGCTTATAAGTGGTAGGCCGGGAAACAAGACCAGATCAACTTCTAGTAAGTCCAAGTGGAATTTTTGAGTAATTATATATGTTGTATACTCCACATATATACATAGTTAATTGCATCCATCATTTATGCTTTCTAATTGGTTGAAATGGAAATGTCTATCATTCTCAAAAATTGCATCGATAATTGAGTGGCTAATGACAAGACTTATATTGTTGGTTTTTTAGTGCGAGACAAACATGACAGAGCCTGTCACAATTTAACCTTCACCAAGTGCAAATTTAGATCGAGATCGTCTGTCTAAGGTGAAGCAACAATAATTTATACTACAAGCATGTTGAGAAATAGTGAAGTCTAACAAAAAATAAATAGTATCATTTTTATTAATTGTGAGTAAACATTCACATTATTTCATCAAACATAAAAGAGAATTATTTGCTTGATCATATAGTCTATAGGCTTATTGTACCCACTTCCGATCAATCAACAATTGAAGAAGCAATAACAAGGCAGGATAAGGTTTGGTTGATGTTTAAGAATAATAATAATAATAAATATATATATAAAAACTAAGAGAAAAATTCATTTTGCTAGATTGGGTTTTAATGCCTTTGAGGGTTTAAGAATCATAGAGATAAGGTTTAGTTGATGTTTTAATTTAACAAAATATATTTTGTTTATAATCTTTGGGGTTGGGGTTTGTTGCTTAACCCAAGTGGTTGACCAAGCTTCCAACCAAGAGGTTGGAGGTTCGAACCCCAACTGATGTAAGAGTTTCCAAATATTTTTGTTAGGCAATTTATGTGGGTCCCACTCGTCCAATAAGAACATGACACATTAGCAAAATGGGTTGTAAACTTTGATAACTGGATGATTATTATTGATTGAGAATGATGTATATATATTGGTTACAAGTATGAGATAGTTGTTTACAATTAGGAGATAATAACTAAACAGCTATACAAGATAAATATGAAACCAAACATATAACTCTAGGCGGTGAGTTTATCAACAGAAGGACAATCCTTATCATTAGAAGACAAAGATAAGGACATTTGTTTAACATGGGTCCATAATGGCTACGTGGCAATTGGAGTTGATTGGGCATGTCACGTCATCACTTAACGGTCAAAATTAACGGTTTGACCGACGGAAAGGCTAAACTGATTAAATTGATGAATAGAGGGGTGTTGTTGATGAAATTGAAAGTGCATGGACTAATATAATATTTGGTGTAAAGTTCAGGGAGGTAAACTGAATTTAATCATTTTTTTTTCTAGGGTTATTATTAATTTTTTTTTTTAGGAAAAAACAGAACTTTATTAATCAATTGCGGATTACAATCCTTAACATGGGCATCTTAAGAATGAGCAATACATACCACACAAGTGGCATAATCGATGATTCTAAACTTAGAACTCTAATCGATGATTCAAAACCTAGAATAATACATACACCATGCATCACTGCTGTCAGCCAACAGAAAAATTCCGGCAAGTATTGACATTGAGACCAATAAAACCAATCTAGCTCAAGGACCCATGGAAAAAGAAAGTAAAACCACAATCTAAACTTACACAACTGATCATGTTTATTCTTAAACAAGAAATTAAAATAACCCAAATCAAAGAACCAAAACAGACTTGGGTTAAGTTTTAGCAGCAGCCTAATAGGAATAGGGTTGCCGACTTTGAACACCAAGGCTACTATGCCGCCAAAGCCGAGAACCCAAAACACTCTCGGATCCCAGACCTTGAAACCTTGAATCTGAAAAGCTTGGACACCCAACAGACAAGGCATCAACACCCAATCTGATATGAACACCCAACTGCTACAGAGAGTGACCAAAAACATGGTGCAAGTTTCGTGGACAACCAGATTCACGCCACCACCAACGACCTCAACCACCGCCAATACCAACGATCTGAACCGGACCATGACAACCGCGCACAGCGCCAGAGTCACCATCCACCAGAGCAAATCAGACCCGGCCAGACACGCAAGGCGCATGCTCCAGAACCAGACACCGTCGAGTGAACCATCCGAACAAACGCCGACCAAAGACAGCTCTATAGCGAGCCATAAACGGCCCGGATCCCACATACTCCGTCAAGCAATACAACCCATCGAGTACGACCGCCACAGCCCAACTAGAAGGAACACCGTCATGAGAAAATAGCCGAGAAACATCGAACCCGTGCGAGCAGATCCGGGCTTTTTGTTTGCCAAACAAAAGCGGACAACTTTAAGAACAAGGAAATCGTGAGACCTCCTCCTATGCACCCCTAAGGGCTGGCAAGATCGCAAGAAGCAATCAAGGGAATTGGAGCGGCGGCCATGGCCGAACACATACTGGTTGACACCAAAAGAGGCGCCGCTAGGGTTTGGGAGAGCAAAAGCTCCCATATTCAACAGGGTTATTATTAATTGCTTGGTCAAAACAACCATTTATTCTACCTAAATGTTGTTACACATTTAATTTTATTGAAAAAAGAAATAGTGAATTTAAGATCACCTCCAACAGTTTTCAAGCAGATGTTGCCCTATAATTTTAGAGTTTGCTATAAATATAGAGAATCAAGTTCTACTCTTTCTTTCGTGCATGAGATTTTCTGTCAATCGAGTTCTACCCAGTGACAAATTTAGGAGGGCTAACTACTACAAAAAGGATTTATAGAAACATACATGTGTCCCCTTTATAAGGGTTTCTATTGCCTCTATATGTCCCTAAAAGTTAACTCTAGGGACAAATATATCTATTTGTCCCTAGAGTTAACTTTTAGGGACATATAGAGGCAATAGAAACCCTTATAAAGGGGACAAATGTATGTCCCTATAAACCCTTAACGTTGTTGAAGGTAGGAAACTGCCCCCTTGAATTTTTTGGAACGCATATATTGAAGCAGATATGTTCTCCAAGCTGGTTGGTGCACATCTTATTATTATTATTATTATTATTATTATTATTATTATTATTATTTCATAATTGACCTGCATAAAATGAAATACATAACTTTCTTAGGAGTTCTCCGCTCTACTTCGCTCTTTGCCAAAGGCGGTTATCCCCATTAATAATAAAAAATTTCTTAACTTTTTAAATTTATTTATCAGATTCTCAAGTTTTCAATTGTAATTTATTAATGGGTAATACCTTTAACTCATTTCTTCATTTTTATATTATTAGAAATTTGATGAATTCTAATTTGATAGATATTTCTATGGATCGAAGAAATTATTTTCATATGACTTTAAATATTACTGTTTATGAACTTTCTTCTAAATAAATTTTTTGATCGGCTGCTGATTTTACTCTGAGAAAACTTTGGGCGATCTTTTAAATTTAATATTGGATGATATTTAAGTGAAACAATACTACCTTAGTGTTTATAGGACATTCATAAATAAATATAAATCTCTCGTTTAATTTGCTATAAAAACAAGAGAGTTGTTATTAACATATCTCAAATGTCAATATATATACATATTTTGTTTATCTTTATTATATAAATTAACGGTTCATAATACTCTTAATACAATAACAAATTTATGATAATGTATTGTACAAAAAAAAAAGGTATTGTGGATAATTTCTACAATAAAGACAAATAAAATGTGTCTATGGAAGTGGTCTTTAACTCTTTTAAGTCAGTACGTACAATGCCCTCTCCCTTGGCAAGCACCAACCAAAGTACCAAACATTAAAAAGAGCAACAATGATGGTCCAACAACTCCACAGTAATGTAGGAAAGGGTCGAGTAAGATTCACAAAAATAAGATTTTCATCACTAGATCGAGAGACATGTTTGAAATTACTACATTCTATTCACCATTAATTACAATATACCCAAAATGACCAAAACAAATCGGTATACTGTTTCGAATTCAGGTTGTTGTCGTAGAGGTTTCCGATTATAATTTGACTTCATATAAAAATCAATATGGTGTACGTTCTGTACCTTTCTCCACCGCAAAATTAATTAATGGCTTGTGGTTGTGATCACTCTCCTCTCCATGTGACCAAACCCATCGATCCATTTATGGCAACCTCCCCATGCACTACTACTTGCCAATTAATTCAATGCTTCACATGGCCGGCCATGATCTTCACACGTGCCACCTCTGCGATTCACACGTACGAACGATTGGATTGTTTGAGATATGAATCAGATCGTCATTCCAGATTTCTGTGAAAGCTTGAATGATAACATCATGGTGACGTCTAGAGTTGAGTTGGAGAAAGCAGCTCAGCATCTCCTGCAGCTCCTCCTTGGAGTAAATCTCCTTCTCTACGATCATCTGAAGCATGGACTGCCTGAAATCCTGATGAGGGTCGTCGGAATCCTTCACCACGGCAATGCTGCTGTCCATTTTGGTCAGCGGAGGAGGCTTTGAGTACTTCTGAGTGATCTCTGCTGAATCTGAAGGCTCGTCGTTGTTGAAAGAGACGGTGGTGGAGGTGCACTGGTCCACGTCGTCGACTGTGAAACTTCCATTTCTCATGTCACAAGAACTTGAAGAGGAATGGGGCTGTTGGTGATTTGGGGAGGTTTTGTAAATGGGGATTTTGGGTTTTGGGGTTGGCTCGTAAACGTCTGAGAGCTTTGGTCTTCCACAACCGCAGCCTCTAATATTGGATGTGACTAGGGTTTTCAGAAACTTGTTCTTTTTGGTAAAAGACATAGTGCATGGAGATCGACCAGAGAGAGAGATAGAGATTTGATTAGTTGAATCGATCGATAGGGTATTAGCGAACTAAAGAAAGTAGAAGTAGTAGTCTTGGTAGGAGTCTTTTTCAGTATTCAATATTTTGGGCTGGCGAGAAATGTGTGTGGATGAGAGAGAGAGGTGAATTTGGTAAGAGTCCTTTTCTTTTCTGCAATTGTTGTTGAAGCAGAGAGAGAGAGAGAGAGAGAGATTTGACTTGATATTTAAACTAAGCCCGTGAACCTTAGACTCTTTTTTTTTTTTGAGGAAAGTGAACCTTAGACATTAAACCAACCTTCGTGATAAGATTTGTATCACAAAGGGAGATAATTTAAAAAACATGCAACTGAAATAATTGAATTTTAGTTGTATTCGTAAGGAGCAAGTTGAAGTTTAAATGTATTAACTCGATATGTTGATGTGGTTTGATAGTAGCACTCAAAAATTTCCATTAAAAAAACATGAATTTATAACTAATTGAAAAAAAAAACACTTTTTTAATAGTCACTTAGAGTTCAAACTTCGATCGATTTTGCTATGGAACTTCAAGCACAGCTAGTTCTTTTTGACAAACACGAAGAATATTCGAACTGTTCCAAACAAATTTGAGGCCTTAATGGCCGAACAAGGCTTAACGGTTAACCCCCGCGCAAGATGAAGCCGCTAAAGAGAGAGAGTTGTCTAGGGTTTTCGCTATTTTATGTTGAAGACATCTAAAATAACTTGAAATTAATTCGGTTTATTAGGATGAAAAGTGGAGTAGTCTACTTTCAACCTCACAGCGAAAGACTTGTCTTTTCTAATGCATGTACGGAATTGATTGGACCCCTTCTAAAATATTGACTACATTCCGGTGGGAGAAAGAAGAGGTAAAAACAATGAGCAATACTTAGGTTCACCCAGGGGTGAACGAGCATGGGTGAACCTGCTCGTTTACCCCCCTCCCCACTTAACATAGTTGCACTTCATAATTTCATAATCCAACCGTTCATATCATAACTTATCCTTCATAGATCACCTCTGCAAAAAATCAATCGAATCGGAGATCTTTTGGTCACTCTTATTATTGAAACAAATGAACGGTTCTGACAACAATTACTACTATTATGAGGAACCGTCTATTTATTTCATATGAATGAGTGACCAAAAGATCTCATATTCGATTGATTTTTTGCAGAGGTGATCTATGAAGGATAAGTTATGATATAAACGATTGGATTATGAAATTATGAAATGCAACTATGTTAAGTGGGGAGGGGGTGAACGAGCAGGGGTGAACCTGAAAATTTTCCAAAAACAATGGGGCTGTGCAGAACTATCCAATGGACATTTTTTATTTGAAATCCATTCTTTATTCCCCAAACATCCCATTGTATTTTAGCACTCAATATTATTTTTTGATTTGACATTTTTATGTGTAACAGTAAAAGCAACAAATTTATAAAAAAACACAGGTATTGTAACTATTGTTGCCAATAAAAAAAAAAAGCTTTACCAATTTGAAAGTTGTAGTCTGGAATCTTCAGTTATTCAATGTCTTTGGTGTAGAGGTAGTGAGGTACAACAGTAGGTTGAAAACTTGAAATCATATTATTGACAACAATCATTTTCTGGTCTTGGTTGAAACTTGAAAAACTATAATAAATCAAAATGCTAGCTTTCAATGACATGCTGCAACTAAATATTCAACAGCTACTCCTAACAAGAACAGATTCTGGTTCGTACTCTATTCTAATCAAGTTACATTCAATTCCTTTAAGCTGCAATGAAATAATTACATTAGTTCTTAGAAGCTGAATTTCAGGTTTCGCACTTCTAATTAATATATTTATAACTTCAATAATCATGTATCAAAACTGATGGGCAGATCGTCCATATTAAACAATTGGCTTTAATTAATATTCATATAAGCTATCATCTAAAGTTCCAGCGTAAAAATCTTCATATTTTTTGAAAAGTAATGCTTGGCAAAAGTTGAATATAATGAGCGCTAGCCAGTACTCAGAAGATGGTAAATCATTATCAAGCTGTTCTTTGTTCTGCAAAGATGCAAAGTTTATGACGAAGCTCACAGAAGCAACATATAATCTACCAAAACAAAAACACAAAGGATCAAATAACATGATGTTGCATGGAGATTGTAGTTTTAGACTTTTAATACTCATGATCAGTAGTATATCAGATGCTATATAGGCCTATCTAAGGATAGTTACTGGATTTTGTTTCTTTGGGACATGATACTTTAATTAAAAGGAAAACGAGAAACAATATCAACTTACAATAGTGCTGGAAAAAGTAAGTAATAGGATGGAAAACACCCAGATCGAACATTCGACGGATAAACATAAGCTTATGTTAAAGAAAGTACAGGTTCTAAATGCCACTCATTAAAAAAGCTAACAATATGAAATCATGGACTAATAATGAGGCAGGAACATGACTATTATGAACCAACTTCATTCTGATGGCGCCTTGGACAGGTAAAAAGGCAAGGATAATTGGAATGAAAACATTAAGAAGGTGATGTGCACAGCACTGTAACCGATCAAAATACTTGGTTTCTTGTACGTGTTTCATTCACTCAAGTAGATAGAAAACTCTATTTGATTTGCAACAGGAAATTTGATGTAAAATCTCACACGTATGGAGTACGTCAGTACGTACACCCTTTTGTCTCCATGGTGGAAGACTTACTCATATATACATACATGAAAGTCAACGTACATAAATGTATAAATTCAAAGATTCCTATATATATATATAAAAAACATTAGTCCCAAATCTGATTTAGTTCATAGAATGCCAAACCTGAAAGCTATAAGTTAGTAGTCCACCCTACTTATGTACTGAAAGTCTGAAACCGCTTGGGAATGTCATTTGAGCTGAAAGTCATTGGAAGCCAGTGACATGCATTTGGCTGGTATAAGGTGATTGATGTCCTTGCAACTCCATTCTATTTCTTCTTAATTAGAATCAGATTACATCCAGACCAAAGCACGCTGTGCAGATATAAGGTACCATCAATTAAGGAAAACAAAAAAAAAGTACATAAAATAGCTGTAGTAATTGTAACAATTTGCTTTTAAAATTTCACATCTGCGGGTATATGCCACAAAGAAAAGAACCTGGATAGACATTTCTAGACTTCATCAGACTTCAAAAGTGCCAAAAATAACTTTGTGAACAATGTCATCATGGTTATTTTCTTGATTTATTGGTTAGATTTGACCTATCATTAATTGCAAGAGTGGCAGAGTACGTATACTTTCAAGATTAGTTTTTAGTTTTTTATATGAGAGTATATACACCTTGTGGAGTTTATTAGTTTAATGTCTGCTGATCGTATAGATCAGCAAATTTCAATTTCTCAATTACTGACTCTCGTGAAGTAAGCTATAATCTTGATCATGATTAGAAATCACAAGAGAATTGTCAAAACTGTGACAAAGCAAACTTAACAAATTTTTATCCTGAAAAACCTTTTCAATCTTTAAACCCTAGACAAAGGTATTTTTTGATACCTACAAATTTAGACAATTCTCCACAAGGTATTGGTACCAAAAAAACCTAATATAGACACCTTCCAATACCAATAGGCAATTCTCCAAAAATCTATATGAGTTAGAGGAATTTAGTTATATATATTTATATATATAGAAAGCAATTTAGAGTAAAAAAAAAAAAGGAAGAAGGAGAACAGAGACGTACATGGGATCGACATTAGCTATTAAAGGATGCATTTGCCGGGGATGTGAGCAATCTTGGGCCAATCTTCCCCTTTATCTTTGTTGCACCGTTGTGTTACTAAAGGACAACCGTAGATCATTAGATAGGAAAGAGAAATGGGTAACCCGTCATCTGGCAAGCACAGGAGCTCTGGACAGTTGACAATTGTCAAAGATTGAAGAGATATCAGTCGTTTCAACTCCTTGCTGTTGATGGTCTTCATATTTGAAAGGTAACCGAAGTTGAGGTTGGTGAGAGTGGTGGGAAGCAGTCCCTCCTCTGGAAATGAATCTATTTCCTCTTCACATTTTTGAAACTGGATATTCAACTTTCTGAGCGAGGTGAGTTGTAGTAGGCCCCACTGCATATGGTTTTCAACGAGTTTTTCACAACCAGAGATGTGCAGTGACTCTAATTTACAAGGCAATCCCCCTTCCGAAAATGTTTGCAATTCTGGACAAAATGATATCCTGATAGACTTGACAGATGGGAGGAGGGTGCGCATCTCTTGTGGCAGTGATCTCAAATTCTTGCAACCAAAGATATATATCACCACCAAGTTGGGAGCATGCAACCCTCCATCTGGAAAACACACAAGATTTGGGCAAAAAGATATATCCAAGACAACTAGCGACAGGAACTGAGGGCATTTAGCTGTTCCTGAAAAAGTTTCTATATTAACTCTGGATAATTTGAGTCTTTTGAGGGCAGGGAGCTGCCCAAGTGCTGGCAGGGACAAACAGTTTGCACAGTTCACAAGTTGGATAGAGACTAGATTTGAGAAACAATCATCTCCTAACCAAACTGGAAATGTTATTCCCCCATACGAGTCAATTTTGACTTTTCTGATGTTTGTATGAGGTTGGAGGTAGTCCAGCACTTCTTGGTCTTTACGGGAATCATCAGTATCACCTCCCCATTCCAAAACCAGTTCAATCAGATACTTCTTCTCCCTCGTATTGGCCCCCAAAGCATCCCTGGCATGAATGATATTGTCAAGCCCAGAAATGTGAAGCTTTCCGTGCAAATCCTGAAGCTCCTTCAATTCTACAATGTTGTACCCAGTCTCATTGTCTAAGACAAACTTGTCTAATGGTAATGTTTGCAAATCTTTCAATTTGCACATCTCTGATGGCATCTTTGCTAACCTTGTACCTCTGAAATCAACATGGCGCAGGTGGATTAGTCTTCCCAAGCCGGTGGGCAACTGAGCAAGAGCTTTACAAGATGTCAACAATAACGTTTGTAAATTGTACAAACTACACACTGCATCCGGTAACTTTTTAATCAAAGTGTAAGACAGGTCCAAGTATCTTAGATGTATCAACTTGCTAACTGAATTAGGCAACTCCCTAATAGCGTACCCTGATAAAATGAGCACTCTCAAACATTGTAGATTTAACAATAGATCTGGTAGTTCTTTCTCAAACATATTTGGTCGTTCTCTCCGTTTTGATAATGGGAGTAAGGTGCGCATGCACTTAGCTTCATGCAAAACCTCAAACTTCTCGAAAGCAAGCTTATCTTTCATATATGAAAAATGACGAGTCTTGCTCATAATGTTGAACGAGTCATTGTCCTCAAGTCTAACACAAAAATCTCCAGATACAAACTGTGCTAAATCATTGATAAGATCATGCATGGTGAAACAAGGTTCTCCTTTATAGTTCTTTGAGCGTTGAAAGAATGACCTTGAAATTAAATCATTGAGGTAGTTCTCTCCCACTTCTTCCACCGTTTTATTCTTTTTAGGTTGTAAGAGATCCTCGGCCATCCAAAGCAAAACCAATTCTTTTTTTTCAAACTGATAATCTTTAGGATAAATCGAAGAATAGGCAAAACAACGCTTGAGATGTGGAGGCAGGTAACGGTAGCTCAACCATAGAGCTGGCAAAATGTAGCATTCCTTATTGGACAGCTCCCATATGTCGCTCTCCAGTACATTTTTCCATTCCTCCATATTCAATATAGAGCGCAAAAGACCCCCAAGAGACTTTGCAGCTAAAGGAAGGCCTTTACACTTTGTAACAATTTTTCTTCCAATCACCTCAAGACTCGGATATGCACTGACACTTCTATTTTCAAAGGCATGTTTTGCAAATAACAACCAACAATCCTCATCACATATATCAAGTAGATGGTGTGTTTGAAGAGTACCCATCACCGATACAACCCCTTCACTACGAGTCGTGACAATGATCTTACTTCCACAAGCTCCAGACTCAAATGGACGGCTTAAGAAATCCCAATTAGCATAGTTCTCGTTCCAAACGTCATCAAGAACAAAGAGAAACTTCTTCCCAGTCAAAGCCTTCTTGAGTTGAACTTGAAGCAGATTTGGATCGGTAATATCACAATTAGTTTGTGAAGTGACCGACATATAAATGGTTTGGGTAATTTTAATAACATCAAAATCATCTGAAACACAAACCCATGCTCGGAGGTCAAAATGCTGATTCACTTTGTCATCATTGTATACGAGCTGAGCAAGAGTGGTCTTCCCGATCCCACCCATGCCCACAATGGAAATGACATCTATCTTCTTGCCATTGCCAGTCGCAATATCATTCGCTATCAATAATTTGATGATGGTCTTCTTATCCTCATCTCTTCCATACACACTAGACTCTTCAACTAAAGAAGTTGAAGGTAGTGTGTAAGAGATTCTTTGCCTAGCACCTGGTTTCAAACCAAGGGCATCTTTTTGTTGTGCAATCAAGTCTAGGCTTTCAATAATTTCCTCTATCTTGCTGTCTACTGATTCGTCAAAAGCATGAAACAAATTGGAAATGAGTTGTTGTACCTTAGTACTTGTGCTACTTCCGGATCCATCAGCAGCTTCCAGCTTGCGCCTTAAGGCTTCTGTCTTGATCTTGTCCAGCAGGTCCTCAGCATCAAGGATTGCCTCTTTAAGATCACCGAGCCACTCCCTCACGGCCGAGTTGGTTAGTTGCTTCTCCTCCGCATCATCGTAAACATTGTTAACAGACAGCAACACCATTCTTAACTTCTTCAATAATCTATCCGTCCGTTTCTTTCCCCTGATGAAGTCCTTGACCTCCTGAGAATCCAGCTTTTCAAATACCTGCTGAAAAAATGAAGAGAAAAAGGCTCCACCTATCACCTCTAAAGCCATGATCTGCTCTTTGCAAATGGAAATTGCGATTTGAGGGTTGAGGGCTGAACACCAAAAACAACTCAACGATGGGCACAACTTCAAAGCATCATTTTGTAATGGCTGGATGCTCAAAATCAAACAAACTAATTTTTCATTTTTGGCCAAGAAACAAACTACAACTAACTCGCTCTCATTGGACCGACGGCTTCATTTTCTATTTCTCTTCATTATCTTTCTCAACTAACATCAAGTTGAAGGATTGCTCAAAAAAAAAAAAAAAAAATTGCTCAAAAAAAACATCAAGTTGAAGGAAACTTCATTCAGTGCCACATATTGAAAGTCAAATTTCAATTTTTTTTTTTTTAAAAAACAAAATTATTATTTTGGTCATTAAACTTTGACTCATTAGACATTTTGATCACTGAAATTTTAAAAATATCGTTTTAATCACTCACATTTAGCACCGTCTTACACTTTACTCACTACCGTTAAATTCAATTTACCGTTACAAGCCGTTAAAATTGAGACCGGGCATTTTTGTCCAATAACCAAAAACAAACTTTTTCAGCCTAAAAATATAAATTTGAAAAATAAATAAATAAATAACTATGCGACCCAATAGGAAAAATGACAACAATTTTTTTTTTTCATTTTTTATAAATTATTAGAAAATTTTAAACAAATTTTTTTAAAAAAACTGTAATAATTTTTCTTAGATTTTTTAAAATTAAGTTATTGTGAGTCGACTATTAACTCAAGTATGGAAAGATAGAAAAACGAAATAAAAAAAGAAAGTGTAGAGAGCAAGAAGTTGCTTTCAATTCATCGATTGATGTTTGATGTATTGGTGTGTGAAATGGTGATGCCTCAACCTTTTTATATAGTAGAGAGGTTAATGTGTATTCATGGTATACAATAATGAGGAGAAACCTTTTAGTTTCTCCACTATCACCACTAACCTCACTAACCCCACTAACTATACAATTTATGTTCACTCATAAGTAGTGTAACTCTTATGGAGTAAGTGGGAGAATACCAAAGGTTTTCAGCAATGTATCTAGTCCACATTTTGTATCTTGTACGTACGGACGCTAGTTTACTGAATAGCCACTCCACCAAGGATTAAAATATCTGCCGATAAGCTGATATATCTGCCGATATATCCTTTTTTCAAGCTACCGATATATCATTCCACAATAATTTATCATGTCTGCAAATATCTCCGAAATCTCTCCGACGTCGCCGAATATCTCCGATATTGCCGATATATCCCGATATATCCCGATATATCTTCACAATATCCCGACATGAGATTTTTAGAGAAAAAAAATTATAATTTTTTTTTTCAATTTATAGATTTTGAAGGTACACGGTTGTTTGGGTTTAAAGGCTTAATTCATACTTTAAATTTCTTATATGGTGCTTAGAAGTTAGAAACTTAGAACTAATGAAGGCAATTGGCCAATTATCATCATTGGATTCCATCAATTATGAAAAAAGAGAAAAATGTAACATACCTCCAAAACCATCAGCTCCATCACTTCAATTAACCACAATAATACAAGAAACCCAGATTCCATATGTTTGCAAAAGTTGCAAAACCTACAAAAGCATCTACTAGAGTACTAGAGTAGTACCACCGACAGAAAATTAAAAAATAAAGATTAGAGGTGCAAAGCACTATATATGTAGATGGAGAGAATTCATTCAGAGACACTAAGACCCAAAAGAACATAGGGAAGAAGAGGAAGATAATAGGTGAAAGGGAAGAGTGGAAGACTGAAGAGGAGGAATTCTAGCTTATATACAGGTTAGATATTTATGTCCTAGTTTTCTGTTCTTACTCTCACTCTATATATTTGTTTTTTCTTGCGAGTAATTTGATCATAGTAACCAAATATATATGTTTAATTTATTTACTGTTTCTAATGCAAGCATAAATGCATAATAAGGAATGAAACAAAAAACTAACAAAAACATAATACAATTTCATACTCTTTATTGACATATAAGTATATAACAATATAATTGTTCACTGATATTAATAATAATAATAATAATAATAATTATTATTATTATTATTACTATTACTATTATTATTATTATTGCAAAGTATATACATAATTGCAGAGTATATAGTAAAATGTATAATTGTTAACTTTTAAACTAGTTATGTTATTTGGTAGGTTGACAATGGCAGCCAGTAGTGGAATTGGAGGACATGATCCTGCGTGGTCCTACGCAATTCCAATTGAAGGAAATAAAAACGGCACAACATGCATTTTTTGTAAATCTACATTTAAAAGTGGAGGCATTACTAGATTGAAAAGTCATTTATGCGGTTATGATCCACACAAAGGTGTCAAAAAATGCAACGTCGTGCCACCGGATTTTAAGAAGAAGGTGCTTGCATGGGTGAAGAAAAAAAAAGAAATTAAGAAACAAAAGGAGTTCATTAATAACGAGATCAGGGATGAACTCCGAAGTGATTATCTTGGCACCCAAACAAGTTTGCATGATGAGGACGACGACGACAATGAATATGATTCAGGATACATGTATCCACCAGACATGCATCCAGAAGAACGACGTGATTATCGTGCTGCAGTAAGAGCATCAAATGCAGAACGTTATCAAAACCCTCAGTTTCCCGGGTTTGACAGAAAGTCAAGAGCATCAAGAGGTGGTAGTAGCAGTCAACCACCCCAACAAGTTCGTCGTTCACAGAGCTATCGATATTCATTTCCTGATCCTCCAGAACAGATGCCATCAAGAGACAGTCGAGCAAAACAAAAATCAATTAAAGGAATGTTAAAAGGTAGTAGAGAGATATTGAAAAGTGCTGTTAGCATATTCTTCATATTTGACAGTGTCCCTGCATCTAAAGCCAACTCCCCTCATTTCAAGAACATGATTGTTGAAGCACAAAGACTAGGTATTATTTATTTTTTATGTACACATATATAAATACTTGCCTAAATGCAGGGTCGAATTATGTAGCAAATAAATCAAATTATATTTATTTGCCTAAAAATTATTTTCATTTTATAGGTGAAGGTGTACAGACTCCTACACCTTATGAAATTCATAATTCTTGCCTAAATAGAGAGTATACAATTATGAAACAATATGTGGAATCACAACTAGAAACTTGGGAAATGTTCGGATGCACTATCATGTGTGATGGATGGACCGGTCCGACAAAGTTGGCTATAATTAACTTCATGGTGTACTCAAAAGGTTCAACTGTATTTTTGAAGTCCGTAGATGCTTCAAATATGAAAAAGACAGCTCAGTACATATATTGCTTGTTGGATGGTATTATCAAAGACGTTGGACCTGAAAATGTTGTCCAAATCGTCACCGACAACGCGTCGGCCTTCAAGAAGGCCGGAAGGGAGCTGGAGAAAAAATACAATTTATATTGGACCCCATGTGCTTCCCATTGCATTGATTTGATATTTGAAGACATCAGGAAGGAACAGGTGGTTGCCAATGTCATCAAACAGGCTAAGGAAGTAACCAACTACATCTACAATCACGGTTGGTTACTAGCTGAAATGAGGGACATCACTCATGCAAATTTGATTCGACTGGCTAAAACTCGGTTCGCCACAAATCACATTGTCATCAACAGCATGTTGAAGAATAAAGCCAGTTTGAAAAAGTTGTTTGTAAGTGACGCATGGCATGAAAATGATTTGAGCAGAAAAGTAGACGGCCGTCGAGTAGAAAAAAGAGTCCTTGACACTAGTTTTTGGCACGGAATGGAAACAGTGCATACTATTTACAAGCCTTTATATGAGATTCTTCAACTTGTTGACACAGAAGTTTTGCCAACAATGCCTATCTTGTTTGACATGTTTTTTACAATGAGACAACAATTATTTCAGATGAGGGGAAAGCAATGGGTGGTTGCTATCATCAATGAACGATGGGAAAAGACATTATCTCAACCGATACATGCAGCTAGTATGGTTTATTTCTCTTGTTTAACATGGTAGTAAAGTTATTGAGTCAAACTTTCAAAACGGGTCTTGTATTTGTTTATATCTACAACATATTACCTGAACCCCAAATTTCAATATCAACCTGGGAGAGGCCATAGTCCAACTCTGAAGCGCGCGCTGGAAAAAGTGTTTGAGAAGTTGAACAGGAACAACCGAAGAGGTTTTGAACAATTTGTGAATGAGGTAACAATTTATTGATGTCATCCTTGTATTTGTTTGGTTATGTACATGATCAAAGTTTACATTGTTCATGCAGACTGAGAAGTTTAGAGATGCAAAGGGTTCATTCGGCACTGTTATGGCTAAGGCATTACGAGAGAGCACAAAACCATGTTAGTGTTATTAACGTTTCGTTTATGTATAAATGGTTGTTACACATCTATTTAACAAGTAACCGATAGCTCTATTTTTATGTACATAGGTGAATGGTGGGCTCAATACGGGTCTTCTGCACCAAACCTGCAAAATGTTGCAATGCGTATACTTTCACAAACATCCTCTGCTTCAGCATGTGAGCGAAATTGGAGTACATTCGCTCTTATACATACAAAGCAAAGGAATCGTCTTGCTTATGATAAACTGGAAATGCTTGTCTATTGCTACTACAACATGAAGCTAAAGTTGCGTGACAAAGTAGCAGAGCAGCATGTAGCTAATGAAAATGACTATATAGACCTTCTACATGTTGTAAGTGAGCCATATGAGGATGCTAATGATCCACTACAGGACTGGATAATGCCAGCACACCTTGATGATGATGACAACAACCCTGATTCACGAGTAGCAGAAGAAGCAATGAACGAAGGAGTTAATGTTGAGAGGGTTTTATCTGAGGAGGTTATTGGAGACCCAAATGATGACACGGCTAGTGATGATGCATTTGGTGGGACAGCAACTCCAGACAGTTCTTCAGACGATGATAGAGATGGAGAAAATGGAGGAAATGGTGGAGCAGGTGGAGACAGAGGGTACGATTATGGCCAATCCCAAATTGGTGAAGGAATGAGCCCTTTTACCTGTGAACAAAGCTTTGATCATGCCACTCAAGATGAAGACCATGGGGAAAGATTAGCTGGTCATGGTGCTAGTGGGAAACATAACTTCAAGAGAAGAGGTGCACATGCACCTAGCAATCAAGGTGGTCAATCTGATGCTGATTCAATTACTATAAGTTTTGATTCCATGAGCCTAGGAACAGAGCACAGTGAAAACTCAAACTAATCTCATGGTCATAATTCTAGTGAGCAATTTGGCTACGGAGCTTATGGTTATAATCAATATGGAGATGTACAAGCGCAATATGGAGTTTATAATTATAATCAGGTTGGAGAAACACATACCCAACCAAATTGGATTCATCCTTACTATCCCCTTTTAGGAGAAACAGTAGGGAGCTCAAAAGAGATCTATGACTATCGTGTGCATAACTACAATACAAACTATATGGGTTCTATGACTTGGTTTGATTATTGCACGTTAGTAGATGGACGAGCGCAATTTCAACCTGCTAGGAACTCCTGCTGGATGTAGATAAAGTTGTCATATATCTCCTGTAATCAATTATTTACTTTTTTAATAATTATTTCTCTTAAATCGTGTTTAAAGAAAAATATCTCCGATATTTCTTCGATAACGATATATCTGTCAATATATCTTTTTTTTGAACTCTCGATATATCTGTAGCGAACGATATTTTAATCCTTGCACTCCACTAGGTGTTTTACAACAATTTTTTTATTTTTATGTTTTTTAAATATTTATGTGTAATTTGACAAAAGTTAACCCGAGAGAATACATTATTTATATAATATTTTAAGATTTTGACGGTAAATTTAACTGTAGTGACTAAAGTATAAGACGATGCTAAATGTGAGTGACTAAAGTATAAGACGATGTTAAATGTGAGTGACTAAAGTGATATTTTTTAAAAGTCAGTGACCAAAGTTTCAAACAGGTTAAAGTTCAGTTACCAAAGTGATAATTTTGCCAAAAAAAAATGAAAGTCTAATCAACTAATTAAGTCTATGTAGTGTCCCTAAATTAAAGGTTGGTAGGGATTAGATGGTTTAGGACAATGTTTACGTTCACCCCTTTATTCAGTTTCTTCTACGATTAGTATATTTTCATTTTAAATTTTCATAATTGAATGGTGGCTTCTGCAAGACCATTTTGTGTATACACATGGGGTACGGGATGCTCAACATTAATCTCAATAGACATGCAATAATCATCAACTGTCTGTGATGTAAACTCTCTAGCATTGTCAAGACGTAGTTGACTTAATAGGATGATCTGGGTGGTGAGCCCTTAAACGTATAATTTGTGCTAGAAGTTTAGTATAAGCAGCATTGCGTGTGGACAATAAATCGACATGTGACCAACGTGTCGATGCATCCACCAAAACCATAAAGTATCTGAAAGGTCCGTAATATGGATGGATGTGTCCACAAATATCTCCTTGGATACAATATAAGAAGGAAATAATTTATTTTGTGTCCTTAGCATAGGATGGTCTCGATCCTAATTTGCCTAAAGAACAGGCTTTGCAAAATGAGCCCTTAGCCATGAAGGCTGCAGAAGCATAGGAGGTATCCTGATCAAGACTTGAATAAGGGTTCATATAAGGGGAAAAACGGACTTTGCAGTGCGACCGGTCGCCAGATTTCTCGACCGGTCGCCAAAGCTTCTGGAAGTTGTCGACTGGTCGCCGAGAATGTGTCGACCGGTCACCAGAGCTTCTGGACGTTTCTGGATTGCTTCTGTGAGTTGTCGACCGGTCGCCGGGACATTGTCGACCGGTCGCCGAGACGACAGAAACGCCAGTTTCTTCTCCTTGGATCAATTTTTGATCCTCGCTTCTATTAGCTCGATAAAATGGATGTCCGTGTGAGGTTTTCAATATACGGATCATCATATCACGACTTGGATGTCCCAAACGGTCGTGCCAAATCCTATATGTGTCGGAATCCAAAAGATCATCTCTAAAAACATTATTGGATTCAATAATTAATTCAAAATAGTGGTTAAGTATAACCCACTAGAGCGACACATAAGTTTTTCTAATATGCGTTTTCTTCCGCAATCATTAGAAGTGATACATAAGTATTCGTTTCCATTCTTACAATACGTTTCCAAATAATAACCATTGGCACTAATGAAAAAATATGACTCATAATTCAAAATTTTGCTCAGTACTTGGAGGAAAATTCAGAAAATTTATTATTCATATGTCAATGATTACATCGAGATTTTGTCCAGAAATTCTAATCCAAAATAAATAACTATGACAAAAGTCAATGTAAACTAAGGCGTAGTAGCCTTTACATATACTTGGAAATAAAACAATTGCAATTTATTCGAAGTCTGGAACTTCTATAGTCTTCTCGTTGCTTTGGTCGACTTTAAAATCTGCAATTGTGAGATTGACGTCCTTCTCATCTCCGGTATCTTCTCCATAATAGGCTTCTTGCTCTCGGGATTCACAATACTTCTTGTAATCCTCAGTCAATTTGTTGCTTGCCTTGCATTCCTTAAACCAATGATCATTTGATCCACATCGGTAGCATAGCTCGTTAGCACCACCTGCCTCATCGTTGCGTCTAGCAACTTGTGCCCTTGGAGGATTATTTTGTGTACGGTTGTACACTTTATTGCCGCGCCAACCTTGGCCGGTGTTGGCATGGCCACCACGGCCCATGCCACGTCCTCCTTGCCCTCTTCCACGTGGTGCAAAGTGCCCACGATTTTGTGCAACGTTGTTGTGATTTCCTTCATTGTTGGGACGATTATATGGACCGGATCGTCCATTAGCATTACCCTTAGCATTAGGGTTTCGTCCTTCTCTAGCCATTTTGCCATAATTTTCTTCTGGAACTCTCTTTGTTCCGGCAGGCCTAGAGTTATTGTTCATCATTATTTTTAGCTACTTACAAATGATTGATTAGCTGATTGAACGTAGTAATCCGCTTGGCGTTATATTCCATCTGATATTGCTTTGAGAGGATGAGTGCCGAGGCGGGGAAGGTAGAGAGGGTCTTCTCTATTAAGTCTTCTTCAGTAAGAGTCTCCTTACAAAATTGAAGCATAGCCCGTAGACGTAGCATCTCAGAATTGAATTCCGCTACGGTTTTGAAGTCAAGAAAGCGAATGTCATTCCATTTGACCTTCAAATCAGGAAGTAATATGTCCTGGATGTTTCCAAATCTCCCATTCAGAACAGTCCATAACTCATATGGGTCCTTAACTTGCATATATTCCCATTTTAGGGAAGGAGCCATGTGGCGCCTTAGAAACATCAATGCTTGGGCCTTTTTAGACGCAGGTGGAGCTTGTGTGTTCGCATCTGGAGCACGGATTATGGAAAGAATCTCTTTCCCAATAAATGTTGTTTCAACATCCGTCACCCATCGGTGATACTCTGTTCCTTTAGGGTCAAGGATGTCAAATTCGAGTTTAGGCGTTTCAGTCATCCTGAAATAAACAAATAAGAAGATATATTAGTTTCGCAGTTATAATAGACATCCACGAACACTAATAAATATTCCAAGAAAATTTGGATTAAAACAAGACCAAGATGGTGTATGGTCGAATTCGATGCTTGTGAAATTACTTTATCACAAAACTTTTCTTTTGATGCTCATGAAATTACTTTATCATAGCATATATTATGAATCCCCACGATTCATAAAAGCTCTTTAACTTCTACTAGAGAATGATGACATTAGAGGGGCTCATGACTTACATATACCGCAAGCGATATAAAGCTCGATCACTCCCCTAATGTTTCTCATAACCTTTCAAAGTAGGTACAGCTTATAATTATTTTTGCTCATAAATTTCACCATAGAAGTCCCACGCCATAAGAGGGGTCGGGATGAAGAAGAAGGGAAGCTTTTAAATCCCCGAGAAAAAGAAAAGTACGAGAATTTAAATCAAAGCAGAGACTTTTAGAAAATCTTACTTGGTTTTCTTGATTGCAAAATCGCAGAAAGTTTTGATCCTGAGTTCCGCTCTTTTGGGACTGAATATCCGAAGATCTAACGGTTTGAATTACGTGAAATTTAAACTGGAAGTAGTAGACACACGGAGGAAGCTTTTAATTTATGGCTTGATCCAACGGATAAGAAAAGAGAAAATTACTTCTGAAATTGACTGTTCTGTGCAGGAGATTCTTGCGTGATGATGCTTTGCTGCGGTGATGGTGCTAGGGTTCTAGGGTTTTGGGTTTTTGTAGTTAGGGCTAGAACTCATGCTGATAACGTGTTTAAGGAAAACGTAAATAACAGAGAGAATGGGCAGAGAACAGGATGTGTATTATTAATGAATAAAGACATCTATATATAGAGGAGTACCAAATACAATCTGTATCGATGTAGGAAACCTATACTAATACAATCCATACTCTAGAAGGATAAACTTATTCTAAAGTCCTAGTTGGACAAGACACACAATAATAATATTCTGAAACAAACGGTTAATATTTTTAAAAATAACGACAATATCATTTCAACAAACAATCAATCAAATTAAAATACTCATCGGTTTATATACTATAGAGTGCTTGCAATACATACAGATGGTATCAGAACAGTCTTTTTTTTTTTTTGGACAATGGTATCAGAACAATCATGGATGTTGGATATTGAACTGAGGTATCAGAACTTACGTTAAAATTTGGAAGCTCTGAAGGGAAGAATTTTTTTACTTTAAAGGCTGCAATATTGTTAAAGAGACTTTCCTAGAAACTCTACTAAACCATCAAAGATTCTTGTGTACTCCCAAACCTATTTACTCCTATCATCGTGTAGCGCACGCGACCATGGTTTGAATGACACGGCAAAATCATAGCCACATACATCATCTGACCATTGGTTTCTAAAGTAACACCACATACTGACGACACAGTGTGTAACGGAGAACCAAAAAAGCAGCTGGGAGATGAATTCCGGAACTGGGGCCCATGGGTGGGATAAAAAATAGGGTTGGGGTGAAAAATCTGGAAAACATTAAAAAAAAATGCGCGTAGTAGAGCTCGCCGGTTGAAACTGATGCATTTTCAAATTTCGACTTCTTCAAAGATCGATCAACTGTCGAATCTAAGCATAAAAACACATAGAGCTCGATAAGAGGGTTGATTTCCATACCACATTTGTCAAAAACAATGATCGGAGTCGCCGGAAAATGCCCCGAAAATCGCCGGAATCCGGAAAAAAAATTTCCTTTAAATCTCCATCGACCGTCGCCTATTTGACAAGCCGTAGCCAGGGTTTCTCTCGAACCACCGAGACGAATTGACCGGCACCAGTGCGACGCCGGGACGTGGCTGTACGGCCGAGATACGGACGGGTCTGAACGCGACTTCGCCGGTCTCAACCCGTTTGGGTCAGTTGGGTCTGATCTGATCTGATCTGGGCCGTACATAATCTAACGGTCCAGATCAGACCATTTCTATTTTTTTAATTAAATAATTTCATATATTTTTAAAAGTCCAAAAATCATTAAAAATAGCTCGGGAGTCCGAAAAATTCCTCAAAAATTCCTACTAACTCGTTGTGACGTGTACTTTATTCTGAAGTTCTAAAATTAAAGATTTCTCCTAAAGAAATATTCGGAAAAATTCTCGAACAATTATAGGGAATATGAATTTAATTCAATTATTTTTTTAATTTTTCTCGAGGCTCACAATATCATTTCTATTGACCACTCGATAAATTTCTATTGATCACTCAATAGAATTTTAAATTTCAGAAAATCATTAAAAATAGGTCGGGAGTTCAAAAAATTCTCCGAAACTTTTTCAAGTCCAAAAATCGGAGTTACGACATGATTTTTTTTTTTTTATAAATATTATCGAGCCTCATTAATAACCTACCAATAAAGATCTATTGACCACTCAATATAATTATATTCACCACTCGATAGAATTCTAAACTTCCGAAAATCATGAAAAATAGTTCGGGAGTTCAAAAAATTCCCCGAAATCTTTTCAAGTCCTTAAATCGGAGTTACGACATGAATTTTTTTAAAAAAATATTATCGAGCCTCATTAATAACCTACCTAGAAAGTTCTATTGACCACTCAACAGAGTTCTATTGACCACTCAATAGAATTCCAAACTTCCGAAAGTCATTAAAAATAGATTGGGAGTTCAAAAAATTCCCCAACATTTTTTCAAGTCCTTAAACAGGAGTTACGACATGAAAAAAATTTCTAAAATATTATTGAGCCTCATTAATAGAGTTTTATTGACCACTCAATAGAATTCTATTGACCACTCGATAGAATTCTAAACTTCTGAAAATCATTAAAAATAGGTCGGGAGTTCAAAAAATTTCCCAAAATCTTTTCAAGTCCTTAAATCAGAGTTATGACATGATTTTTTTTTTAAATATTATCGAGCCTCATTAATAACCTACTAAAAAAGTTCTATTGATCACTCAATAGAGTTCTATTGGTCACTCAATAGAATTTCAAACTTCCTAAAATTATTAAAAATAGCTCCGGAGTTCAAAAAATTCCCCGAAATTTTTTTGAAGTCCTTAAATCGGAGTTACGACATGAATTTTTTTAAAAAAATATTATCGAGCCTCATTAATAACCTACCTAGAAAGTTTTATTGACCACTCAATAGAGTTCCAAACTTCCGAAAGTCATTAAAAATAGCTTGGGAGTTCAAAAAATTCCCCGAAATTTTTTCAAGTCCTTAAATTGGAGTTACGACATGAAAAAAATTTCTAAAATATTATTGAGCCTCATTAATAGAGTTCTATTGACCACTCAATAGAATTCCAATCTTCCTAAAATTATTAAAAATAGCTCGGGAATTCGAAAAATTCCCCGAAATTTTTTCAAGTCCTTAAATTGGAATTACGACATGAAAACAATTTCTAAGATATTATGGAGCCTCATTAATAACCTACCAACAGAGTTCTATTGAGCACTTAATAGAGTTCTATTGTCCACTCGATAGAATTTCAAACTTCCGAAAATCATTAAAAATAGCTCGGGAGTTCACAAAATTCCTCAAAAAAATTTCAAGTCCTTAAATCGGAGTTACGACATGAAAAAAATTTGTAAGATATTATCGAGCCTCATTAATAACCTACTAACAAAGTTCTATTGACCATTCAATAGAGTTCTATTGACCACTCAATAGAATTATTTTGTCTTTGGCCTACGCCCGAGGAACAATCCCCTACTATCCTTGATTATTGTCCGATTATATTTTTAATCTCGAATTATTTTTGCAATATTTTCTTAATGGGAAACTATTGAGATTTGCCGTAAATGTCATCGAAAATTTGTATTGACGGCTCAAGAGAATTCTATTAACCACTCAATAGAATTTTATTAACCACTCAATAGAGTTCACATATCAAAATACATGTCACGAGGAGTTTATGGAAATTTTTGGGGAATTTTTCGGATAACGGAGCTATTTGTTTTGATTTTCGGAAGGTTGAGAATTTAAAAAAAATTGAAAAAAAGTAATTGAATGCGGTGCAATCTTGTCCGTTGATTTCAATTAAGGCGAGATCTGGGCCGTTAATTTTAAAGAAATGCAAGGGATATTAATAGCCGTCAGATCAGATCTAACGGCCAAGAAGCATTTAGATTTTCCGGTCTCTCTCCTCTACCGCCACTTCACGGCGTCAAAATGGTATGGGGAGCTTCGTCTCGTTACGGTGGTCACGTGGGGAGTGGTGGGTAGCCAAGCCGACGCCGGAAAAGAGAGAATTTGAAGAGAGAAGTTCCGAATTTTCCGATCGGAGTTTCCGATTCCGGCAACTCCGGCGGTCGAAACTTGTATCGGCGGCTTCGTCTCTTTGAGGCCATCACATATGTGGTTTTAGATTCTCAAATAGACGAACGAGGAAGGAGAATCGAAGAGAAAAATAATGAGGAGGCCGGCGGTGAGAGAGAGAGAGAGACGAGGTCGACGGGAAAGAGAGAGAGAGAGAAATGTCAGTGGCATTTCGTAATTATTGAAAGTTGTCAATAACACCATAACGTTAGCCAAAAATGACGTCGCGTGTCACTCACGCTTTGAATAGTTGGCAAGCCTACATACTCCCGGGACCACCCAAGAGGCTTCCCTAAACCATAGAAAATGAAAAATATGTAGTGACTCATAACTTCATCGCAACAGGAAAATAAATGAAAAAAAGTTCCAATCAATCTACAAAACCTCGACTTGTACTAAGATGTAACAATCCAAGCTTCCAATGAATCCATTCTGAATCTACCATGTATAGGACAACAAAAACTTCAAATGACATGCTGCATGCATTAATCAAACTAACTGAATATTTGTGCTGCTTTTTAATCTATTTACACATTCCACTCCGTTGCACATTAAAACAATTTTGCATCTAATCAAGGGGTAAATTGTTGTCTCCAGGCAATGTTCTAAAAATTCCCTCTAGGTGCTAGGCGGAGGTCAGTCGCCTCTATTAGTTGCAAATTCGCTTAGGCTGGTTTTCAAATATCGGAATTTTTTTCCCTACGTTTTTAATCAATTATAATACTTTTACTATATTTTCATTTTGCATGTTTATGTTTCTCAATACAAATATAGTTTTTTTGTTTGTTTTATGTAGACATTTTTTAAATTATTTATATGTTATATAATAAAATTAAAATAAAATTAAAAACTACCTATGCGCCTAGGTGCTAGGCCCCTCTGCGCCTCCAGGCATGAATATTTAATTATTTATTTACATTGGCATCAGCTCCGGTGCAATTTTTTATATCATTTTCAAAGTCAATGCTAATGGTCCCAATAGCTGGTAGCCTGGTATATGGTTACCAAACTTGAACATAAACCCGCACACGTTATATATGATGAAGCACAAAGACAGAGATTTTCTCGATGCATCCCTCACTAAAATGCAACTACACATACAACATTTACGAGGGAGGAACATAATTATTGTAATACAATGTCATTAAGCAGTTGATGTAACTCTTTTTTTTTTTTTGGACAATCGTTGATGTAACTTACTAACTCTTATAATTGCTTAACTAACATATTTGGTTTCTTGTTTTTCATTCAGTCACTTCAAAAGAAAACTCTTCATGTGGTTTGCAAAAAGAAATTAATGTGATAAATAATACTCTATACTGTCTCGATGATGAACAGGATCTTGCGCTTTATTTTTATTTCAGGCTAGCTTAAAATGTAGTTGTTGTAAACCTGTAATGCAATTTTGATTTATAAACCAAACAAAAGAATACCTACTGCTGTTGATTTTTTGTGTATCATTTCTTTGGATTCCATGATATTACAATACATGATACAAAGAAAAACAAATTGACCGGTATGTTCCTAGAATCCACCCAAATGTCAACTTTTTTATTTTTTATTGTTTATGCATCTTCAAACAAGGATGACATTCTCCTATATACATTAAACAATTTAACATGTTTTTTTGCTTTAGGGTATTAGACCTATGGACTTTTAATTGGTGCTATCTGTTTCCTCTGTTTAAGCTTGTTTCTGATTCTCATAAACATTTATTAGACTTATCTCTAACTGTCGACACAATTATTTCAAATCATGGTTGGAATCTAGCTACTATTGCTCCTTTTCTTCCTAATGATGTTATCATGCATATCTCTTCTATGCCTCTGCCTTTAGAACCAAGGGATGATGAATTTATTTGGGGTCTTACAGGGAATGGCAAATTTACTATGAAATCTACTTCTGATATGCAAACAGCCAATGTGGCTTCTCATACTTACTCTAAATTATTGATTTGTTTGCTTACTCTAAATTATTGATTTGTTTGTGGAAGCTGAATTTGCCCCCTAAAGTTAAAATTTTTAGCTGGTTACTTATTTGTGAACGACTGAAAACAAGACAACGACTTCATACTTTTACAAATTCAATTCCTGCTTCTTGTATTTTTTGTACTAATCATGAGGAATCTTTAGATCATCTGTTTATGCAGTGTGCTTTTCCAGAAGTATTTGGTCTATTACAGCTCTACCTTCCTCCCCTATTCACTGGGATAGGCCTTTTGTCCAATGGCTTGAATCTCTTAGAATGTTACCAAATCATGAAGAAATTCTTTCTCAAGTCTTTACTCTTTGCCATCAGTTATGGAAGGCTCGTAATAAGTACATTTTCCACTATACTTCAGCTTAAGCTGCCAACATTGTTCATGATGCTGCCAAGTCTTATAATATCTACCAACAAGCTAATCCCCCTGCTTCTCAAGTCCTGCTTTCTCGTCAGTGCAATATTAAGTGGCACCCCCCAGACATCCTGGTTTAAAGCTTAACTTTGATGGATCAGTGCACCCAAACCATCACGCGGCTGCTAGTTTTGTCATTCGTAATGCTATTGGTCACCCTATTCTTGCTATGGCAAAGAAGCTTGGCACTAGGGAAATTCTTGTAGCAGAAGTTATGGCGCTTCGTGATGGTCTCCTTGCTATTCGAAATCCGGCAAGCCTATATTTATCTGTTGAAGGCGATTCTAAAATCCTCATTGATGTTGTTAATGGGAAAATTGCAACTCCCTGGAAAATCAAATTCCTTGTTCTAGATATCCTTTCTTTAAGTCATAGGTTTGCTAGTATTGTTTTTAATCACATATTTAGGGAAGCTAATTTTGTAGCTGATAGCCTTGCATTTCTAGGTCACTCTACTTCCCCTACTTTACTTTGGTCTAATGAGTTACCCCTGTCATCTAGCTCCGTCTTCTAGTTTGATCTTTTTGGGGGCGGATGTTCTAGAGGTTTTTCTCTGTAACTGTTTTTCTTTACTATAAAAAAAACATGTTTTTCTGCTAGTTTATAATTAAGACTCATGATTCAAACCAATCAAGCCCATAGTAATCAAAACTCTTACAGCATCTCTAACAATAAAAGTTATTTTTATTTGCTAAAATGCTTAAAAGTTATGGTCAAAGTTATTTTCTTTATGTGGTCATTTTTCAACTATTTTAAAAAATATGGTCATAAGTTAATTTAGAGGTTTAAAAGTGGTCATTTATCAAAATTTCCCAAGCTAAGCTAAAACTATATATACATTATGAAATAATTAGTCTTTCAACAACTAATTAACCATAGAATAATTATTAATGTCCTTGTGGAAGCTGCTTTGTCTATCCTTCATGCATATGATATGTTGTTACTAATTAATCTGATCAGAAATCAATAGTATTTGCTAACTAGATTGTCATTTTGCAACACTCAACTTCAATACTAATTTTAGACCAAAATACAAATTCCAACAGCAGGACAATCACTATAAAAACCATCTCATGCTACCACATTGTACACAAAACAAAAAGGAATTAAACTACTCTTGTCGATCTCCTAACCCTAATTACAAAGCGTTTTAACACATCATTATCAAATGATATGACAATTCATATTATAATCAGTCATTAATTAACACATTAACTATCATATTATGTGGTCAAAATCTAATAACATACCAAACACGCACCTTATTGTAGTGATCACACGACTGCTAAAAAATATGAGACAATTAAGCATTTATGACATGTTTATTTACTTGGAATGAGTATGGGAATAAAAGAATTGATTTTCATTCTTGAGTTCTCTTGTGTTTACTAACATGCACATGAATCGGAATGATTGTGGATCCCACATAAAAGTGACTAAAAATGAGAAATTCATTCCTGAATATCCGGAGTTTGATTACCAAGGGGGGTATGTATTAGAAATGAAATCTATCGGAATGAATTCCGATTCATTCACATTTCCATTCAAAGTAAGTAAACATGCCATTAATGTCGAGAGTCTAGTTGAAAAGCTTGGGGCGTGTGATCACTTGGAGAATTCAGCACATGTTGCAAGTAAGCCCAGGCAGCCTTCTGAACCAAGAAGTTGCATGCATATTGGGTTTCATAAGCCGATTGCCTTTTTTTTTTTTTTTAGATGAAGTGAGAGTTGCTCCGGAAAATTTTAATTCGGCAATTAACACCACAATTTTATCATCCTCGATCAAGGGCAACGAGCACAAATGATCCAAATTGAGGGCAGCAAGTTCCCTACAAAGTCGTTTTTCCTTACAAAGGTAATCAACCAATTAACAATTTTTACTAAATCCACACATGATAGATTTATCAAATAATATATATCATAGATACCATTCAAGGGTTTATGGTCTTAAGGAGAGGTTAAGCTGTTCAGAACAAATGATACAACACAAAAGACATGTTATTGAAGCACGGGAATAGAAAATGGCCTGCGATTAGCCTCGCCTACGACAGAGAACAACTTGGAAATCCACTTCATTCTTCCTCAGCATCGATCAGTTCCCGCAATGCTATTCAGATTTAGAGCACAGCGGCCACCAGCTAGCCTTGCCACTCTGGTACGTGTAGCAAACCTTCTATTGGCCCGCTTGCTAGTGTATTCAAAGTGGTGAGTAGTGAGCAGACGGTACTGGATGTCCAAGTTGATAATTTCGTATTCAAATGTTATGAGAAGAACATGCCCCTTGTTTCTGCCACGAAATGCAAACTTCTCCAGTTTAGCACCAGACAGATGTTCAGGAAGATAACGCAGAGGGTAGAAGAATTGGTGCAAAACAAGGCACATTTTTTGAGGTCCTAGATGGACAAATTGATACTCTATGGAAGACCCGTCATCAACAATCCAAGGCAACTCCGGCAATACCAGAGGTTGGTTCAGGGCTTGCAAGGTATCACATTTCTGAGACATGAGCAAGACTTGAACAGTGTCATGTGCTTGAGGATCAAAGGTGAACACTAGGAAATTACCGTGATGCTCATGCTCCACAACGAGAGGGTGAGTGCAATTAAGAAAGGGAATGCAGCTTCCCAAAGATGGTGACGTCGGTAACCATCCCTTTTCCGGTTGGGTGACATCAAAGCAGTGCACTCCCTCCAAATCAGGATACCAGACTAAGAATTTGGTGCCGGCAATTACACCAGTGAAGCACCCATATGCATTCTTGTTAGCTGGAGGTGCCTCAAGCGGTAACCATTTCTTGGACCCTTTCCCTTTCCTGGTGGTATCCAATACCTGGAAAATCTCACTCTTTTCAATGTACTTATGGGGGCAGAGACAATAGACTTCGCCCTCCGGCAGGGCATTGAGAAAGAGGAACTCTTTTTCACCTTTCTTCAAAACCTTAAATGTCGGGGAATTTTTGAGTTTGGGGTTCCGATGATGATCCTCCTCCTGCCCCTGGCCCTGAGTCTCATCACTTCGATCTTGATAAGGGCTCTTTCTATAGGAGCGTACGGCTCCGCCTCCAGTGAAAATGAAATCGGAAAAGGGACCGAAACCCCAAATTCTGAAACGATCAGTACAACTCAACGTAGGAACGGCTTCAATGAGCTTGGGATAATCATCAGTCTTGGTCGATGATGATGGTGATAACAAATAGCTCAATTTGATTGAACGAATGGGGTATCTCATGCGACAAACATAGCGACCATCAACATACTCGCGACCAGTTTGCTCTAAGAAAAATAAGTATAGCAACTTACCATCCTCATCCGATCCCGTGCCGCCTTTCTTCTTCTCCTCCGTCACAGCTGCTGAACAACTAGATCTGATAAATAATAATGGGGAAAAGCTGCTGCTGCTGCTGCTAATTTTCTTCATGTTCGAGTGCTGCTGTTTTTTCGGATCCCTTGCAATTGCAGCCGCCAATCCTAACCCTAACCTCGCCATAGTGACTTCCTATCTTAGGGTTTCTCTGGCTATTCTTCGTGCAGGGAGTGTAGCCCTCTGCAATATCTTTCTTGTTTACATTTGTGCTCGTATAATTTTGCTTATTATTAATGAAATTGTCGTCCTCAATTGAAAAATATATATATCTATACTATATTTAAGAGATGGCTTGTCAATTAAAATTAAATTTTTTTTATGTAAATAACCTTGAAATATTAAAAAAATTTAGAAATCAGTTTAACCATCAAGGACAATTGTGACAAATTACAAAATATTTTTTAATAAAATAAATAAATAAAAATTAGTCTATAACTCACTTTTTTCTCTTGCAATAACTGTTTCACCGCATGCATAGCATGTGAGAGATTGCTAATATATATAATTATTGAATAACAAATTTTAGTTCAAAAAATATTTTAAAAAAATAGTATGGTCAACTATTTTTTAAGTGCCGGTGATCGAGTTGTGATGAAAATCACAAATTCGAATCTCCCTAACATTTAAGGATGGGTGGGATGGGGAAAAAAATAAAAAATAAAAAATAAAACTTTTTTTTTGGTTCTCGTCAACTATGGGTTATGGGCTGAGAGAGCAAACAACATTGTCCAACAGCCCAAAAAAAAAAAGGACAAAAAAGTAGCCTATGCGCACATAAATGAAATTGAAGAGATAAAAAGAGCAACTTGTCTTGTGTCATAGCCTCATGTAGAGTAAGAGTAACCTTGTGCTCCTTGCGTGGTTCAAAGGGATTGATTAAAGTTTCTTCTTTCTCAATTCTGAGGCTTTGCTTTGTCTTCTCTCCTCAAAACAGAACACGTACTCGATGAGAAATATGTTTGATTAGATAGAAAACTTTGGTTGGCGAACAATGGCAATAGCTCTGCTAATCCAGCCTTCTCGTCTTTTCTCTGCTTCTTTCTTGAAAAACAATGGAGAACCAAAAGTTTGCTGCTCTGCATCAATTCAACTATCCAAGCCCAATTCTCACTTGAAACGTTTCAGAGTCAGAGCCCTCAAAGAGAAAACAGAAAAAATCGAAAACCCATCTTCATCTTCTTCACCTTCTAATGCTTCAGCCGAGGAAATTACCAAGAAGTATGGCCTTGAAGCTGGTCTCTGGAAGGTACCCTTTTCTCTATTTATCCCTTTCTTGTTTTCTTGGGTCTCCCAATTGGGAATTTTCCATACTTATCATGGAAATCAAATGTTCTTATGATTACAAGTTCATAGTTTTATCATATGCATGTAAACTCAATAAAAGCTTCAACTAATAAGCACAACTGGAGCTTCAATTTGGTTTTGTTGCTAGGAGGGGAAGAAGTTAAAAAAAAATTGTTGAATCTCAATTATGCAGGATAAAAGCTGTAGTTTAGTAGTGCAACAGTAATTAGTTGGTATTACTATGCTGCTAATTTAAGTAATCCTGAAGTCTTGGACTGGTAAAAGTCCAAGTGCCCACCATCTCTTTAAAGTAGTAACATGGAATGTTATGGAAAAATGAATGCAGATATTCAGCTCAAAAGAGGAAGGGAAGGAAGGTGAAGATCAGAAGAAGTCAAAGGGAGATGAAGCCAAGGAACTGCTAGCAAAATATGGAGGGGCATACCTGGCCACCTCTATTACTCTCTCCATCATATCGTTTTCGTTGTGTTATGTGCTAATCGGCGCCGGCGTCGATGTCCAAGCTTTGCTGCTTAAGGTTCAAGCAATCATCAAATCAACTCTCTCTGCAAACTTACCTTGTTTTATGTTATGCACTAATAGTTACTCGTCATTGTTCTGTGTTTTTCAGGTTGGAATCTCAACTAATGAGGCTGGAGAGAAAGTTGGGACTTTTGCTTTGGCATATGCTGCACACAAGGCTGCATCTCCAATTAGGTTTCCTCCAACGGTAGCTCTCACTCCTGTAGTTGCAGGTTGGATCGGAAAGATAGTCGGAAAACAGAAGTAACTTCTGCGGTTACTTATTCCATACACTGGATTTTTGTTTGTTTGTAACCACACTGTAATACTTGTGTAGCCGTAATTCCACAGCATTGGTCATTGAGATTATGATAAGCCAAACTGACTCCTGGATTCAATCATAAAGCAATTCTACTTTCTAATTTGCTTCAGCATAAAGCAATTATTCATATGCATATATAGACATAAACATTTCCACAATCATGAACCCCAGAGATTTGTCAACAATTTTGGGACATGATTGAAGGACGCTGCCTACATCAGTATATATACATCTTACAGGGAGACAATGGCAACTGTCATGAAGAAAATAGCTTATCAGTAACCAGAAGACAAAACGAAGCATCGAAAGATAATTTTTTTTTTCCTTTCTAGGATCCTGCCGCTACTGAAAATTCTCTATAAAACGATATCCAAGACTTCCTTGATCGTTTGCCGGTCTACTTATGATACAACATATTGATATACAGGGATGCATTAACAATTTAAACCTTAACACTAGCTCACATGAATGGAGTATAATTTATAATACATTACTGTACAAAAAACTAGCCTCCTCCATCTACCTTCCCATTACTGCACATGGATCTTCAGGGAACACTTCGTCATCTCTCATAACCTTTCATCCAACAAACGAGATAGTTGTGCATCAGAGGTTCTCAGAAAACAAGTCTGCGTATCTGCAATTAGATCCATCATAAATCAAATCCAGGTTTTAAGTCCTAGTCGGGTTGGCTGTAGAAGGTACTTCTGTTGAACTCGATGGCAGGGTTTGGGCTCGCGGTGTGACGTTACCCATGGTATAATCTTCATTAAGTGCACCAAACTCGTTCCATTCAACTCCAGCTAGTTAATAGTCAAAGAAATTCAATATTCACTGCCCAAACATATACCAAAGTGAAATATAACTTTGAAGAAAAAATGATGAAAGAAATAAGGACATCATTTTAGACAAGGATACTCTCTGTTCTCCATATGTCTGTGATGCTAACAGTAGCATCATCCGATAAAAGCCAGTAATCTGCATCACTCTGGAAAGGTAACAAACAATGTTGACACTGTAAGTCAAACTTAACACGAAATACTTAGCATGTGGCATAGCTTTCTTACAAGATTCTTACAACTATGATGATTCAAGAACTAGAACTCCAGAAGATGATTCAAAAAAATGATTTTAACAAAAAAGGAAGCTTCTATTATAATTCGTCCAACCATTAGATACTCATTTTAGAATAATTTTCTACTCGGACATCCAAAAAGCAGTATATGTTAATTCTGCTCAACTATTCTTGCCAGATGGACTGAACACAACCAATGGAAAGAACAATGCTTTTAGAATATTGCATCTTCCAGATAGACAATGGAAAAGGCAATTTAGATGCCGAACTTACATTAACATCTGAGGGAACAATCTTCATGATCCCACTCATAAAGTCCTGAGAAGCAGTGGGATCAGCGCAAATGCTATGATCTTCTTGTCCCTGTATTTCAACATCCTTCCCTCTATCCTCCATGACCATTGTTGGAGCTGGGTTTTCATTTAACCCTGAAGTTGAGGGGATGTTTCTAGGCTCTTCGGCGCCATTAATCTCCTCAAATTTCTCCTCAAATTGACTAGAATTGTAGGTGAAGAGAGAGAAAGAGAGATTACGAAAATTCATTGTCATTTTCAACTATGCCAGCAGAAGAAAAACATTAACTGCTGCTCTCAAAGTAAAGATAACGTAACATCAAGGAACAGTACCTGACAAGGTAAACATCTATTGGACCCATCATGCTTCTCAGGACCATCCTGTATCTCCTCTGGGGATAGTCAACAGCCTGGTACATGATAAAAAGGTCATTTGAAAAGATCCATTGAAAAAATAAGATTAAGTTTTAGTATATACTGTTCTATCCTGAACTACCTCATCAGGATCTGGGACTTCAAGAGTGGTTCCATGGGGAGCTTTAATTGCTATTAAGGTTTCATTCTGATAGAAGCAATCAATCATACATTCAGTTCAACAGAAAAAGGAGAATGTTTTGTTAGAAAATGCAGATTAGGGGAAAATGACAATAGCAAACACCAAAAATTTACCTGAAAGCAGGGTAAGCCTTTGATGTCTTCTTCGGTGACAAAAAGCCATCTACCAAAATAAAAATGTAAACAGAGATAAGAGGTTGCATCCTTTGCAGGCTAAGCCAAAAAAAGGCTATGTTGAAAACTAGTCAATGATGACTTCACTAGAAAGTAACTGAATATTAGAAGTATAGAACTTTACTTCTTATTGCTTTCATCTTCACTAAGGTTGCTCAATCTTTCCTGCATTTCTCTGAACAATTGAATAGCCTCAGAACAAGACCAAAAGCATAAAGACTAAGAAAATAATAAAAGATGAGTAAATCAGAAGCATCAACTAAGGAACAGCAGGATAACCTTATTTGCTCATCTAATCTGCCCTCCTCGATAGATAGGTTTTCAACTTGTGCCTGCAATGAAAATTATTGTGAATTAGGCCAACCCTGCACCTTTGCTACATTCAATTAACAGTTGACATATTTTATGAAGCATCCATCATTTCTGAATCTTACGTCCACCATCAGACTAATCTAGCAAGCTCAACTAAACATACGCCTTATCATACTCTTTCTAGTAAAGAGCACAAAACCTGCTTTGTCAAACCTATCGTCGTCATATCCAAATACATACACAAAACTGGAACTGGACAATACATGTGCACTGAAATTGAGCAAGCTTAACCAACCAAAAGCCATGTCAAACTATCGAGTCAAGAACATAATATTACTTTTCCATGCCAATCTTCATAATCAAATGCATTACATAAAGAAACATAAGAAGAAGAAAATAGGAACTGGACAAAAAACATGAACTTAAGTGAGGTGGCTGACTGGTAACTAATGACATCATGATACAATTCAAACATACAACACAATTTACATAGAAAACACAAGCAGTCAGCACAAAAGATGTAGAGTTTTTAATTTTTATGCTCGTTTGCTTCCTTTAAATTAGCTAACACTTTCCACTTACGTCTGGAATCAATGCTGGGCAACATCGGATGTTGACACTTCCAAAATGAAAGGAGAACAAAATAAGAAAAGTAATGGACCAAAAACAAACAGCATGTGTACTTGCAAGCAAACAAACTGAGAATCCATACAAGAAATATCCAGGCTCATGCATGCCAAGATACAGTTTATCTTTTACCGTACCTTCAAACCATCATAGTTTTCATCTGCGTCTCCCGTCCTCGTGGCCTCAAGTCCCCTAGTCAATCAATCACTCAACTTTTAAGTTACTTCCAATGTACAGTGGATATTGAATTTTCACAGCTTAATATAACGTGGACACAAAAACTTTAGAATTTAAGGAAACAAAACCAATTTATGTTCCTTACTTCCACTGAATTCTATTTTTCAGCTTCTTTTCTATCAGGCCAATTCCTTCGAGAACATTTGTTATATCATATATCCGTCTCTTTTGAACCTATAACAAAAGAAAAGTTATTGTTAACAAAACCTTGAGACAGGATACATGAAAGCAGAAAGGAAGATAGTCACCTCTAATGTATCAGCAGCTTTATTGAGATCTAGAATACCATCTTCCGCGTGTTTGATCAGATTGATAAACTTCTTCGTTAAGAGACCTAAATGAGAATAACAGGACATTTCTGTAACACTGGCACATGAACTTTCACTATTCCTTTAAACAGACTAATTACAGAAAGTGAAGTTACTGTTCTCATTAGGAAGCCTGAAAAAGAAAAAAATTGTGTTTCTAGGACAGGCAAACGTGTTGTTACCTAGGGAGCTATCATAACGGCAAGGACCAGCAGGAGTAAGATTAGCACCAGAAGGAGAACCTGTCAATTATATAGATTATAAGCTAGTGTCTTTGGATGTAAGTAGAATAGCAGTTGAACTTTGCACAAGATAAATAGTAGAATTATAAGTATGAGAGCCCACTTGACAGATTTTGCCCAGTAACACTCACCAGCGTTGGAAGCAGGAGTCTGTGGTCCAGATCTATTGAACTTTGAAAGCCTTGATGCTTTGTTTGCCTTTCCCACCTTGACTGGCGCAGGAGTTTGAAGTGGGCTATTAACTACTTCAGTGTACTCAGGAGCAGCTGTCCTATCATTAGACTCGTCATAATCTGCCGCATCACTCTTCCGCTTTAGCTGCCAATACACCATTTAGTATTTGAGAAACACAAAATAGCACCAAATGAACAAAAAAAAAATCACATTACAATTATGAGTGTGAAAATTAAGGTCAAATACACAGAATACAGGTAAATTAGCTGAAAAATCGTCAACAAATCAGAAAAAGCAGCCTAAGTTTCAGGGGGAGATAGCAGTAGAAAGAAAACTGGAAATTTCCTATCTTCTCTACTAACATTATTCATCAATCCATACTCCTACAGGTGTATGCTTATGTGTAGTGCATTCAAACATGTGCAAAGCCACACCAGAAAAGGAAACATGTTTCCATCAAGCACAACTACAAAGGGAAACTAGTTGTTATTTCTTTGCATCTTAGATGCTTACATTCAGAATTCAATCAACAGCAAACTTGGAAATCTGGCCAAAATAAAAAAACTTGGAAAATGTAAATCTACCTAGATTCTACACTCTAAATTTCAATAAATCATATTCATATCACAAACAAAGTTACGAAAATATGTCCAAATGTAAACTGATGCACTCACCAGGAATGCACAAGTCCACTTGTGTTTAGTAAAGAGATTTTAGTTTCTACATTGTTTTTTCTCTAATAGTATTATAACTGCATAAGACCATCAATTCACAGCACCCTTATTTAGTTCACTATTTGTACTTAGTTATCAAAAACCCAATGTGCGTTTTCTTTTTCACTTCCTAATTTTCCATTAACACCTACCTTTGTTAACTGGCAGTCTACCATGATCTAGATCCTCTTGCCCAACTGTTACCACAATACCACATATTTCCTTGATCATGTTAACATTGAAATTAAGAACAATTGCAATCACAGTAAAAGCATTTCAATACCACCTAAAGTCCCAATCTTTAACATGAAAACCCAGTCAAACACACACTACCAACTGATCCCAATCACTAATTTCAGTAATCTGAGCAAACTCAAACCCCAATTACTAATTAGGAGCAGATCTAAAGCACAAAAATCCCAAAAAACAATAAATTACAAGATGAGGCAAACACTCACAGGGGGCTTAACGGTAATGCCCTCGGCTTCGTGATCAGTGGGTGGCCGACGGTCGGGAGCGAAGCCGTGATAGTCTACTGAAGCTGAAAACGGCGGCTTGACGGAGGAAAAGGGCAGCTGGCGGTGGATATTGGGCTGCATGATCGGCTGGGGCGGTTGAGCCGGCGGGTTCGGAGCACGATAACCCGACATGGGCGACCCGAACCGGATTGTGGGGTTTTTTTGGGGGTTTGGGGGGAGAGGGAAGGGATCGAGAAATTGGAGGGAATCGAAAGAAAATGAAAAGAGAAAAAGCGGGAGGGAAAATTTGGGGGATTAGGGTGAGATCTGAACAAAAACATAAAAAAGCGGGAGAGAGAGAAGAGAGAGAATACGAGGGAAAGGAGGAAGGAGGGAAATTGGTTCGGATATAGATATGGAGGGAAGCACTCACCCTTTTTCTATTTTCTATTTTCTATTTTATTTTATTATTATCCACTATTCATTCATTAATGCCAGAAAATATGCATACTTGGGTTATTATTTTACAAAAGTAACTTTTTTTTTACAAGCAAAACACTACAATCTTTTTACACAAGTAAATGCTTCAATTCATGTATTTAATAATTGATTATATTATGTAAATATAGCACGGCGGTCCGCTGTCCGCCTTTCGATTCAGAATTATTTATTTTGGCTTATATGATTGCGCCTGATGTTGAAATCTTCGGTGGATGAGTTTGATTTATCTTCTAAATCAATAGTCGAATGTGAAATTACTTAAATAATAACTTTTTTTGTCATACATTTTAGGGTCGTTTATTGTACGTAGTTTTACTCCTTATTAATAGAATTGACGTTCTCTTCTTTAAATAAATAAACTTCAGAGCTTAAGCTTATTAGAGATGCTCGAATAGTCAAAGTTGATTTGATTGCCATGTTTAGATCTGTCAATTACATTTCTTTTCTGATGTAAAAGTTATTGTTAACAGGCTTACATATGTTGTTAAAATCTAATGCTCATGGAATTTGGGTTTGAGCTTAAAATGCAAAACTTCATAATCCCATCGATTGTCTATCGAGTCAAGGTCTCTCTCTAAGTTTCAAAGTAAACCCGGTTTAGCTGCTACTTTCATTTGCAGAATGGTTACTATCGCCATTCGCCAGTAAGAAATTCTATGCATGAATGACTCATATTCAAATAGTCATAATTCTACACTTTCAACCGAGTGTGAAATTTAACCCTAGTCTTATCACCTTCTTCATTCTGCACAAATGTAACATGAATTCATGGTTTGAGATGCTTCATTCAAATATAAATTTTAGCCAAGTATATTCTAAAATTCCAAAGCAAAATGCTAAACAGTTGTTAGGTTCAAAGGAAAACTCTTTACTTTCTCCTTCAAATCCGTTGATAATGTACACCCATCATCATCTACTTGAACAAATGGGCTAAATCAGGATCACTCAAGTCCACATCTAACCAACCATTCAAGCGCATGTACTCTATATAATGATCTGGGGGCTTCACTGCACGAGGTTTTGCTGGTGTGAAGCCGTGAATCCTCTCAAGATCTCGAGCAAGCCACCTAACATATGCACGATCCAATGGAGGAACAACTTTCAATAAGACTTCTTCCCTTTCTTGCTTCACAGGCTTGTTTCCCATATTATAGGAACCTGGCCAGATTCACAAAATGTAGTCAGGTAATGGAACAGAAATTTAATCAGTAAAAGAACACATTTCTTTTTCTAGTGCCCCTTCTGACTAACCAAACAAATGGGCCATGTTAAAATTCATAAACAAGGCTGCAAACGATTGTAGATTTTTGCAGGCTGCATCAATCCAAAATCTTCTCATAGCATTATGTGAATGGAGCAAACATGTGTGCGGATATAGATTATAGTTTTGCAATCCATCCAAAAGTGTTGGTTGACAAAATTGAAACAGAGGATTTGGCAAAATCACAAGTATCCAACAACAAATGAATATGAAGATGAAAAAAGTATATAATAATAATAGATAAAAGGTCCCCTGATACGCTTAATTTATGACAGCTCTCTATTCTTGAACACTGTTGGCCAATCTTATAATAGAATTTTCAGAATATTGTTATCAGATTTCCTGATGAAACTAACAAAGCAATAAGAACACAACAAGACTTTAAGATATCAATGATATCATAGGTAGAAAACACCATGCTAATGATGTTCACAGAACACAACCCAATCCCTTCAAATTTTGACCAATTAAGTATTAAACAACATTGATCAGAATAGGAAGTAATAACAGTACCAACTAAGGATGCTTGCAAACATTTCTAATGCCAAGTCTGAAACAAGAGTAATGTCTTTACTCTTTACATGTTCATCATTCAATAACTTTACCGTTTCATCATACCAAAGTTTTTGTTATTGGCAAATAAAAATTTTATTACTTCCAAAATGGAGATTATAAGTTGACAATGGTACAACCGTACAAAGACTTCTTGAAGAATTATGAGTTGTTTTTTAAATTTAACCATCACAATGTGTTCAATGCACTAAGCGAGGTACATGTACAGAGTCATTACATACAGTTTACACGGACATGGCTATCTATGTAATTCAATTGTCATAAGAACTGCTATACTCGTAAACTGAACTAACCACAAGCAAAAAAGCTAGCCAAACAAGAGTGTGGAGTGATTTTAACACAGTCATTCAGGTGGAAAGGAATAATAAGAAATTTGAGGAGCATAGAGAGCCGGGGGTGAAGGAATTATGGGAAAAATTGTTAATCGGTCCTCCTTATTGGCTTCTGTTTCAGTAGATTATAAGGGTGGAAGTCTGTCTTCTAATTGTGGAACTGGATCTACGTTGTTGAACTGGAACACAGCGATTAGCTAGCTTTTAAGACAATAACACTGATGTGTGGCCACACCCTGGTTAGAAAAGAACTACAGAAGTACCTCCTTTGAAGCCCAAGACTAAGTTCATTCACCAATTCAGTAAATGATAATAAATAAATCCAGAATCATTCTAAGAGATAATCCTAAGTTTTAGTAAGAGTTTTTATTTGAATCTAGTGCCATTAAGAGTCAATTTGAGTCTTTGGGAAACTACAATGTCTTTGAGTTCTCCAAGGGTCTGTTGTTATTTAATGAGTCTCTTAATAAGTCTGTCCAAGGGAGATGTATTTGAAGCCTATCAATAAGCCTCTCCTGTAAAAAATATCAGATAGTAAGAATGAAAATTGAGGGTTGTTGAAGGCTGTGCCTTGGTATCTATCTATCATCTCTCCTTTAAACATTTTTCACCCTCTCTTTGTCTTCTTTACAATTACAGCTACCCTAAACCTTTGCAGTTCTGTAAACCTTTTCTAATTTTTCATATTTCTATCAACGTACGCCCACTATAACTATACTCACAACCACCCTCACTCTGTCCTGCACCAAAAACTCAAGCACTAAAACAGAAACAAACCAAAAACTAAGTAACAGCTGCATTCACTTATAAAAGTGCCTGAAAAGAGTAATCTCTAAACTCTGAAGAAACTGACGCCCAAGATGAAACCCTATGGGCCTATGATAGCTGAATCACCTCCTCACAAATAGCTTCATCATAGATCCTTTTGCTCACACCACCTAAAAAGTTGCCAACACACCACATCACCCTAAAAGCATATGGCCGTTTTCTAGCATCCAAAGAATTTATACCTCTCACATATAAGGCATTACATGATCTTCGAGCATCCCAGTTCACATTTGACTCCCTAAACAAGTTTTCCAGAAGAACAAAGAGATAGGATAGTGAAACAGCAGATGATCCCTAAGAAGTGAAAATCATATTTTAGTATCCATATTTGGTTTTAAACAAAATTTTCAACAAAAGAACCGGATCCAAAATATCTAGTTTCAAAATCACTACATGCTTACCCTCCTCCTTACATGCTTACCCTCCTCCTTACATGCTTACCCTCCTCCTTAGCAGAGAAATTCCGGTCTTTGTATGATAAGAACATGCCATAAATCTGAAGCACATCTGATTAATGTTACTGATCTAAATAATATAAACATATAATTTATCAAAGCTTAAAATGCTGAACAAGCATAACTGACATCCTCCCTGGCTCCCTATTCTAAATCAAAGAACACCTGTTTTTTCAATCATAGTTACAATTCATACAAAATAGATATATTTAGCTATGGGCATTCATTAACGTGATTTTTTTATTATTTTCTATTACACAATAACTTGATTCCCGCTGTTCTGAAAAATCTAATTTCATTATATTTCTTCTAACCCAACACCTAAGTTACATGTCAATGGCATAATTCTCCAATCCAAATAAAACATTTGCAACTTGGTTCACTTTACAATCATCATCTTCATATCGAAGATCGTTTTAAGCTAGACCTTCCGAGTTCCAATAGGTAAGTAAAGCACCCTAAAATCAAATTAACCACACTGAAACTGAAAATGAACCTTTATCAAGAAAAACAAAATTGAAATTAAACTTGAAAATGGAAATATTAAGGAAGAGTAAGGTAATTTGAGTCCACTTACCAGAAAAGAGCTTTTGCAAAATGAGGAAAGGAAGCAAATTCGGAAGAAGAATTGGTAGTAAGCGATGGATTGAGTAGTTTGAAGAACAAGAGAGACCTGTTCTCTATCTTTCGCGAGTGGATTTGGTGCTCCCTCTTTTCTGTTTGTTCTTGCAAGGCTCAAACGACGTTGTATTAGACAACGAGGTTGGGAACTTGCCAACTTGGGATACATACTTAATTTTTTTATTTTGTTTTTAATAAGAACAAGGAACAACACAAAAAGAAAACTATGTACAACTTAAACGGTTAAACCCTCTTGGGCAACAAGGCCAGCTTTGAGATTTTCGGGGCCTAAGGCGAATTAAAAGTTTAAAGACCTCATATTTTCATATAAATCTATGGGTTCGTCTACGGTACATTAATGTACCGGTACATCAACTAAACTAGTTCGATACAGAAGTATACTAGTTCGATGCAGAGGTAGACTAGTTCGAGTCTACGGTACATTAATGTACCGATACATTAACTAAACTAGTTTGATACAGAAGTAGACTAGTTTGATGTAGAGGTAGACAAGGTCGAACTAGTCTACCTCTGTATCGAACTAGTCTACCTCTATATTGAACTAGTCTACTTGATATATCGATACATTAATGTACCATAGAACTTTTCTAAATATATATGTTTTGTGTTTTAGTGTAAAAAATATGCTTGTCTGAATAGATAAATACTTATATGAAAAAAAAATAGAAAAATACTTACTCGTTGAGTAAATTGAGTGAATTAATGAGAAATTCAAAATATATTCTGTAAAATTCAACCTCAGTTCAATCTCATCTACTAGCAATCTCTTGTTTAGTGGGAAATCTGTATATTCCTTTGTAAATCATGGTACAAAAGCTTTGAGTATGCCTTGGCCCTGGGTGTGGGGGTAGCCTCTCCCTCCCCTAAACTTTTTGTAACCGAAATTGTTAAATTTAAGAGTTCAATATGTTTCTTATTCTAGAGAGGTCTTTCTGCCAAATAGAACCATAATTTTAATAAAAGTAATGCAAGATATTTAATCGTTCTCATACTAGCAAGTTAATTGGAAAAATAAAATAAACCATGGAATTAGAATCGAGCTCCTCAGAGCATGTTCACCCGTTGGGGCTCTAGGGCAGGGGCTCTAGGGCTCTGGGGCTCTGGGGCAGTTACTATTTATGTAATTTTTTATTGTTGCTTTCACCCGTTGGGGCAGGGGTTAGGTCACTTTTTTGTTTTTTGCATTATTGAGAAGGATATATTGTTTTATTTAATTCAAATGTGAAATATTATTCATTGAAAATGTGAAAGACAAAATTTTTTCATGATAGAAAAAATTTGGAATAATTTTTTTTTTTTGCAACTAGGAATGACAAATTTGGGTGTGAAATACTGAAATGTAAAATGATCAATGTAGGTATTTATAGACGTTTGTTACCATTTTTTTTATTAATCTGACCATTGTTTGTTTTTTTTTTTAAATTGACATTTGCAAAAAATACTAGGCCATTCATTTAAATTATTCATCATCCAATGGTGGGAATTAAGATTACTTTTGCTGAGAAGAGCAACGACTCTTTGGTACAATCCCATATGAGAAAAAAAAATGTTGTGGGGTCCCCTATATGCTGAGATTGCCAGGTGGCAATTGGGTCAACAACTGGGGCTAGAAGTGACCTGATGATTGCCCCAGGTTAGAAACTGACAGGGCTAGAAGTGCACGGTGGAAGTGAGTTTTTTCTAATTTTTGACTTTTTGGGGCTATGTCTTGCTGGCAACCGGGCTAGAAGTGAATGGTGGAAATGCTCTTATAACACACATGCCAAGATCATGGTGGAGATGACTAATCGTCTACCAATTTCGGTTATTCCAACGGTTCCGTTGAAATTTATAGTTTCTTCTCATTCAATTAGCCATCTATTTAGTTCAAACGTATGACTATGACCTAGTTAGAATACTAAAATTCATCTCCACTTCATATGACTCTTAACCCTAACCTTCGAGCAATGGCCTCCCTTTGGCTATGCCGTTCGTAGAGAACTGAGTGTGTCCTCCTTGACACTGCCGCACTGTCATCACCTCCCGACGAAGCACTTCAGTGACGTCTTTGTCACTTCCCTTCGATTAGGTTCTCACCATGCAACCAGCAATTAAATCCAATCTGCCTATACCGTGAGCGCCCTTTCTTCTTTGTTGGGTGGTATGCGCTCTAAGAATTCTCATGTTCCCATTATTGCCTCGTGACTTGAAGCATACTTTTGCTTTCACAGGCGTACAATTCGTGTCAAGTAAGAGGTGAGTATTTGGACTCAGATTTATGGTACCTCGGAGATTGGAATGTCCAAAATCACCTTGGTAATATGGCAATCAAGTTGGGCTGCCGTTCGCTCGGATCGGATCAGTTTTGGACCTTACTGATTCTGATCCGAAAATATTTCAGATTGGAAAATGGTCACCGATGCCGATCCGAAATATTTCGATTTTCGGATTTTTGGTAAACTAACTATTTTCGGCAAATTACCTCACTCGCACCACCACCCCAACCATACTCCGATCAAAAACCACGACTCAGAACAAAAAAAAAAAGCGATGGTGGTGACTGATGGGCTCTACTCGAACTAGGCAGAGGAAGAAAAGCAGAGGCGTCTCCGCCTCGACTTGGCGGCGCTGCTTGGAACAATTGAAGGCGGCGGTGACTAGGCAAGCAGGTGCACTAATCAAATCAAAGGAGGAGGAGGAGACCGTAGAATGGAAGAGAAAGAAAAGAGAGAGATGAAGAGGGAGACCAAAAGCGAGGGAGAGGAGAGACGAGAGTCATGAGACTATGAGACAGTCCAGGAGAGAAGTCGAGAAGACAAAAAAAATAGAGAGGAAAAAGAGACATGGGTGAAAGAGAAAGAGGGAAGAGGCGTGGGTGAGAGAAAAGAGGATGAGAGAATGTGGGGCGATAGAAAAGAGTGTCAAACAAGTCAAAAAAAGTTGAAAAAAAATATATTTAATAACTGAAAGGAAAGGAATAAAATAAGAAGAGAGAAATGAGTGGTGCGGTGAAGAGAGAGAGAGAGAGAGAGAGAGAGAGAGAGAGAGATTCTCCTTAAGTAAATTTGAACGGTCTGGATGTAATGGTGAGAGATCTAACGGCTAATATTGTGCCTTCTAAAAATTATTAAAATTACTTAATTTCAATTCCCTAAACTTCCGAAAAAATAATCGAACTTTCGTTGACTATTACTCTCTCATACGATCTCGAAATTACACGTATAAGATGTCTACAAACTTGCAACGACGTGCTCTATGACTAATGTCAAGATGGTTTTCTTCAAAAAAAATAACGAATCAAAAAGTAAATTTTGAGTAAACATTCATCAAGGTATTTCGGTCCAATTTTTTTCCAAACCATCTTAATTTCATATTTCACTTATGAAATACCTCACTCGTTCCATAATAATATCAATATTAATTTCCCAACTTTAGGGTTAAGTATGAGTATAACGAAAGAATAGGTGTTTTAACGTTAAGAGTTTTGATCATTGAGCTCAAAATGATGTTGACCATGTTGACCAACGGTGAAAGTTTCACGAAAGTGTCTACTTTTTTCGACCTAACCATTTTGCTCTGCCCTAATTACATCAAACAGTAGGATTGTCCATTTTTCATCTCTAGTTTTATGGTTTTCAAAATTATGCAATTTAGTTACTACCAATAAACGTTGTTGGTAGACATATAGGAATGTTGTATAATCTGTAAAACAAAAGACGAAAGATAACCGATCTAACCGTTGGATGTGATAAGTGCTAAGTAAAATGCTTATGTTGAAAAAATTATGCATTTTCGTAATGGTTTCACCATTGGTCAACATGGTCAACTCTATGTGTCAATAACTAATATACCCTTAATGCTAAAACGACCGTAACTATTTCGTTACATTGTCGATTTACTCGTAGCTTGCGCCTAACTTCATGTGTAGTCGGGATCGATCTACATTAGTAAATAAAATAAAATTAATAACATGTCATAATGAATTTTTCCTTAATTGAACCTAAATTTAAATTAAAGGGGTAAAAACGTCTAAATATCGTTAGCGTCTCTAGTTCTATATATGTTGATGACTTAAACATGATTTTTTTTTTTGCCGAGACTTAAACATAAGATTGTTTTGAGTCTTATGACATAAAAACAATAAAAGTATAGGATTTCCACCCTAAAATATTGCCATATTGTTTTTATAAATGTTGTAGTCAAGACAATAGCAATAAAATTTTGACTAGGAGTAGGAATACACATAATTTATTTATGTATTTTTAAATTGTGTATATTTTGGAAAATATATCGGCAAAGACATCGGTTATTTCGGTAATAATCGATTCGGTTTATTTGACGTAATCGGTCGGTAAATCGATTTTTTCGGTTTCTATACCATCTTTTTCCGGTTTTCATCGGTTTCGGTTTTTTCAATTTTCTGCTTGTGAAAATCGGTTACCACACCAAAAAAAAAAATCGGTCAGTTCAAAAAGTTCGGTAAAAAGTGGCAGCCCTATACTCAAGTATCCTAGCACTAAAAGGGAAAGATAGGGGATGGAATAGCAAAGTTGATGTCAGTATGCACAAGTGAGTGTAGTGATCAATATTCTAGGGTTTTCAATTGAGAAATAAAATATAATCAAATAAGACAAGTAAACAACTAAATCAACAATAACAAATAAAGGGGAAAACACTAATGATAAGGTGATTGGGGTTTCAGGTCAATCTAATCCATAGTAATGAAGGAATAACCTAATAAACATGTATGCTAATTAAGTTGATTAATAGATTAAATTCCGTATCTGACTCATGCTATAGTTATAGGACCATGTCTTCAATGTTATCTTTTGTGTTATGCTATAGTTCACAAATGACTTTTAATTTGATTAACCTAAGCTCTGCCATAGTTTCCAAGTTAGTTAAAACAGGCTTAAAGCACCAATACTAGGAATTCAAACAAGGCAAGCCAATGGCAAGTACTGATCATCACATTCATTATCAATTTTCTAGAGCATGAGAGGTTATCAATCTCACAAACTCATACCAAAAGAGGTTAATGTCACGCCCCGATTTTCAAATCAATTAATAAGGCATTTTGCCTTTAATTACAAATCAATTTCGGGAATGTGACTACATGGAATATCAAATACAAATATGCACTAGAATTTTTTTCTTTTAATTCGAGTACAACAATATACTCCATGCCCAATAAATGTAAATGCTGACCCGTTCTTTAGGGTTACATATTACAAGCCATAATTAAATAATAAATTGTTATTACAAAATATTAAATAATTAATCCATCAGAGTTTATTACATAAACAGCGGAAGTCTTATAAACCAATAATATGTATGCAGCCTTGCTTACTCCTGGTTATCCTAACCTGCAGGTATAACCACTACACCGTGGAATAGTGTACCGGGTTATATCAACAAACCCGGTCAGCTTACGAAGCTGGTATGAGTAATCTATGTTTTACTCACCCTAAAACATTTAACAAAAATATACATATATATATTTTGTTTAAAACAATATATATGTAATTTATATTCTTCAAATATAATTCCAATCCCGAAAATTCATATTATAGAATATACTGAACCTACGCGTCCCATACCACGTATTTTAACCCCACACGTCCCATAAACGTGTATGTTAATCCCAGGGTAATTCAGAATATTAAACAATATAAACCTTCCCCAAAATCGTTTCCCAAAATTATGATTTCTTTCTTTTTAAGAAAAGTAAATCCTCATAATAATTACTTCAATTTTTAAAGAAGTAAAAACTTCTAAATACAATTCAATAATTCTCCAAGAATTGTAATTCAATAAATCAATGCTTCAATTATTTAAGAAGCAAATTCATATCATACTCACACAAAACCACAATCAACTTCAAATGATTAAAAGCGAGAATACCATTTTTCTTCTCCTTTTAATACATCAAGATAAAGCGAGAATACCATTTTTCTTCTCCTTTATTACATAAAGTATTCATCTTTGTTTTCAATGAATACATGGCTACACAGTCTAGAACTCTAACCTTCACCTTCTGGCTACACAGTCTAAAGCTCTAACCTTCACCATTGGCTACACAGTCTAGAGCTCTAACCTTCACCCATTGGCTACACAGTCTAAAGCTCTAACCTTCACCCATTGGCTACAAAAACATTCGAGTAGGCAAACACAATATCATAATTTTTGAAATATTGTTTCCCACAAAATCCACCAATTAAAACAATAAAATGAATACTTTCAAATATTGTTTTAACACAAAATCACACATGCTGATATATCAAATTAAAACTGTATTTAATTTATATATCGCAAAATCATTTAAATAAATATAATTATTTATTTTCGCAAACAACACCATATGAATTAATATTCATATATAAAATATCGTGAGATTCACTCACCTCTAATTCCTGCTGCGTCTTCAAATAATACCCGGGAATCGACAAAGCTAGCCAAATGCTTCATGATTCCAAAATACCTATGAACATGCAATTTTCCACTTAGCATATCATAGTTTCCAAATTGATGATTCTAAAATCCAATCACTTCAAATATTCCTCAAATGTCTCTTAGACATCAATAACCATAATTCGGGACAGTTTGACCAAAAGTCAACCGTCGGTCAACGTGGGTCCCACGTCTACTATTCATCAACGGGTCCCACACGAAATTCAAAACTTCCAAAATCCAACAGCATGCTTATTTCTAGCATCCTAACATCATATCCAAAATTGGTGATGATCCAACGGTCGGATCATCACGGATCTAACGATCCATAACTATCGCTTAATTGATCATTGATCAGACGACCGAATTTCACAAAAGTGTAAACACGAAAGTTGTTCGTATTGACGAACCAAGCCAAACGGAGCAAAGAACTGCTCCTGGACAGGTCGGACGCGCCGCCCACGCGCCGCCACCGACGGTGGCCAGCCGCCGGACAAAAGTTGTCTGATTGCTATGAAATTTTAACAGCATGTTCTACACATTACCAGAAACAACTTTCATAACTACCACAAGGGCCAATTCAAAGTAAAAAGTCTCGAATTTACCGCGATAGTTCCAAAACCCTAGGATTTCAAATCCAAAATTCTCATTCGTCCGAACTCCGATTGAAGCGTACTTTATGTTGTTAGAAAGCCCCAAGCAAGGCCTACAAAGCCCAGTAGGTAAGGTGACTCGATTTGGCCGAAAACTTGCCCAGAAACGGATGAACAGTTCGGCTGCGTTTTTCCCCTTTTTCTTTTCTTGATTTCTCCTTCTATACTAGGAATTGATCAAGGAAATTTATATAGGGTTGAAGAGAATTGAGTGGTGAACAATTTGGGACAAGTTTCATGGCCGGAGATGGCCGGAATTGGGAGAAATCGCCGGTCAAAGTGGTCGGTTACTGTAGCACGGGTGAACAGTAATTTTCTGGGGGAAATTCTGATTTTTGGTGAATAGTAAAACCCAAAATCATTTTTATAGAAATTCGTCAAACTTTCGAGGTCCATAACTTCTTCATACGATGTCCGTTTCCGGTGAACCGAAATCCTACGAACTCGATTCGACGAGTTCTACAAATCTCGTGAAGAAAGTTTTCCCAAATTCTCAACGGATACAAAGTTACCTTAATTAACCTTGTGTAACTTATAATTACCACCGTAATTATCGTTTTACGACGAAAACCCCTAAAAATACGAAATCACACAATTTCACTTCAAATTTCACGACCTATTTTATAAAAATAGTATCGAAATTTTCGGGGTATTACAGTTAAACACATGCTCATGAATTGATATCGTTCCTAAACAAGCATTTAAAACATTTAAAATAGGCAACGAACATATCCATATCTCAATCAACATGCATATAAATCATAGTCATTCAATCCATCCTCTATGGACCTAGCACACAACCCTAGTCCCCAATCCTAGGAACTACTCACTACTCATTAAGAAATACATTAATAATCTAAAGTATAAAAGCTTAAATACAAAGGAAAAGTAGAGAGAGGTTGAGAATTGCTCAAGGATGATGGCAACCCCAATCTTTGTGTATCCAAGCCTAGATGCAAGCCTCCTTTTGGTCTCATCTTCTTATCCTAGCTTCTTCTTGCTCCAAACCTTCAAACTCTTGGTGTTCTTGATGATTTCCAAAGTGATATGAGGATAAAGTGGTGGAATGATGGTAAAAAGTGGATGGAAATGTAGAGGAGAGTGTTTGGGAGAAGTTTTGTGAAGGAACAACAGCTCGGATGACCGGTCGCTCTAACGGCTAAAGTAAGGAGATGAAAGGTTTTGGGAAAGAGAGAAAGGGAAAGGTTGAGAGAATTTTGGAGAGTGATGTGGGCTAGGTTAGTTGAAAATGGAAGGAATGAGGAATATATATGCAAGGGGAAATGGATAGAGGGTAAGGATGAGAAAGGAGAGATCCTAGGACTGATAATTAAGATCCCAAGAAGCTAAAATGACTAAATAATCTAAGGGTAAGTGGGAGGAAGTGAAGGAGAGAAGGATAGACTAGTAAAATATGTGTGGATAAAGGAAAATCAAATTTGGAATAATTGGGAGACAAAAATGCCAGGTAGAAGGCTAAAGTCCAAAAAATGTTGGTGTGTGATAGTGACACATTTTTGAATTTGAATTAAAAATGAAATGTATCAACAAATATCACCAAGGGGAGTCTAGGACTGATTTGGCATGTTTCAAGAGTGTGTCACGCAATGCATCTCAGTCTTGGCCTTGAAGTTGACTTTCGGTTGACCGGTCTAACTTTTCTGATCAACAGTCGGGTTTCTCCGTCTTTTGTGTCAAATCTCCTGTTTTTCTTGCTCTCCACCTCTGATGCTCAACTCTTGACATCTCGGCATCATAATGTTAAGGTTAACCACAAGTTGACTTTGGGTCAACCCGTTGACTTTTCGTCATTTTCTTGCGGCTCAAAGTCGTCAGCAGAATAAGAAACTGACTGCTTAATTATTGCTTTATTACTATATAACTCAACATCCTTTACCATTTTCTTATAAAACTCAACATGCATTATGTACCCACAGTTTTATACTTTACTCTTTCACTTATTCGAAAAGAAACTCATCACAAATGGGGCTCTCTTGCCTCATGGAGTTGTTCACACACTTGTGATTATCAGCAAGAAAATCAAATAGCAACAACCACATTTCTTGTAGTGAAAAATATTTTTGCAGTCCCCGGTTCTACAAATATCACATTGGTGACAATGAAATTGTTGTTTCATGGTATTATTACCATCATAAAATTTGCAAATGTCGCAGTAGTATTTCCCCATACATACGCCGTATTTATTCAAACTCAAGCAGTCGGCTGCTCTTTGTCACAAACTGAATAAACGACTTGTTGAACTTCGTAACGAATGAGCTCATGGTTCCTCGTGGCTTCGTTGTGACAATGGTGACATGGATAGATCTTGTGCAGTACGAAGCTCAAATCTTGTATTTCCTTCTGTAATGCTTGCAATCCGCAAAACATTTTTGCAACACCTAAAAGCTATATTAAGATAATAATATATTAAGATTAGAATAGAATTTCATATGCTATATTGAGATTTTACCTAAGTTGTAACAATATAAGAAATAAGAATGGACACATTTACCTTTATACAATATTTCGAGAATTGAAAATTTACATGACATATTTAGAAATAATATCAATTTATACATATTAATAATTTCATATAGGCTCTTCAAGAGCACTAATAACTTCGCGAAAAGTTAGAATCTGTTGCAATATTATCACAATTCGAATTCAATCTTTTAGCCATGTCATAGTACTCCTTGAGGAAATTTTAATCATATGAACTATAACATAAGATGAGTACACATGAGATTTTGGACTTTTTGATTCCATGAGTGAGCTTCTAGCTCTTTCAATCTTTCATGAAATTATCTTTGTCAATGTTAATCCTTCAAAGATTTTAACTAAGCAACATGCTTATAGTGACACTTTCTCTCTTGGAGATTTACCTTTGACAATACGCTTTTACACTTATAAGTAATCGCTTCTTGCGATATATTTACTTTGAAGAATTTGCACATAAAAAACGTTTAGATATCTCTATAATATATAACAACATGTAATAAGTCTCACGTTAATATAATAGCTATATATGACACTGTACTTATAGAAATGTGGTCACATGTATAAGAGAATATATTCTATATATATATATATATATATATATCCATATGTATAAGAGAATATATTCTATGTATATATCCATATATGTACTTATCAATTCTTGCTCTGATTGATGTTGTTTAAACTTTGGGCTTCAAATTATGCAGGTAGTTCCAACAGACTTCTCGAGGAAGCATCTTCCTCAGGGCCACTATGACATTGTGCTGAAAACTCAGAGGGAAGAAAATGGAAAGTGAATGTTGCCCCTTCCGGTTCGACAGTTCTACTTTTTGGAGGGTGGGTGAAGTTTCAACATGCTAATCGATCGAATCAACTTCGGAGATATTTGCATATTCGATCTTGTGAAAAGAAACACAATGGTGGTTCACATTATTCTGAATTAAGTGATCATTATGTTATTCAAGCGTTTCTAGTTAATTAGATGCGCGTACTAGTATTTTAGTGGCTTGTATAATTTCTTCGCGTAATATTCCAAAACTCATATCTCAATTGAGAAACATTGTGCCATAATTAGTGATGTCATTTCACGTTGTTACAAACACCAACTTTTAACTTTCAAGGTTAACAATAACTTTGACTTGGTGTTTGAACTATATGTGCTATTATTCCACATTTTTACTATTCAATTATACTGGAATTGTCTCTTTCATTGTGACGACTTTTGTATGAAATGTGGTTCATTGTCATCATAGCCCTTGATGATTTTAGTACCTACTATAAATAATATATTTCATCAATTATTATTAATTTTGTGATCCTTATATATATATTCTCATATGCATTTATTAGTTATAATTTATAAATAGCTCATTAATATTGCGTACCCATGCAATACCCGGGACTTTTATGAAATAAACCGTATATATAGTTGTATTATTATCGAGGCTATATATTGTGAGTGTGTGCATGTTATTATATCTTAGCACTATTCGCTGCCATTTAGTGATGTTCTGAGGTGGGAGGCATTTTCGGTTAAGGTTGAGGTTTTATAGATCAAGAGGTTGAAGGAGATATTGGACCCTAGACACCTTCTAAAAATCATACTTTAATTACCAATGGTGAGATTTTGGCATAGGCAAAGTTAAAAAAAAATAATAATAATAAATGGCCAAAACATGCCAAATCTTGTCAACACTATTTTTTCTTCAAATTTGCCCGTGCCAAATTTTCACCATTAGTATACATATCATGTTCTCTTGAAATACAAACTTTCAAGGCGAATAACCCTCGACTCCCCTCTTTGTGAATAACATGTCAGCCATGTCTCAAACCCAATAATCGAATTTCATGCACTATTGATTTGTGAACGTCACTATCGTCTGTGATTTCAAATTTCGATAGGACCGGAGAGAGATTCATGAGCAAATCGTCGAGTTTCAATACAGCGCGCAGATCGAATTGACAACTTTCTTCCCTAGTCTCTTCAAGGGAGTTGATGAGGGTAACAGTTTCACTATCATATGACGATTGATTGATGTATCGATGGAGGGTATGGTAGAGAAATTGGACCTGAAGTTGAGCGGGCGAAGATAAATTCCGATGACGTTTGGCGGGTTTAATGAAATCAACGAAATGTTTGAAGCGATTATTCTCTAAAGTGATTTCCTGATCCATGGCAATTAAGTGACTTGGTGATTGAGAGAATAACAATGATATGATTGATGGAGCTAGGGTTTAATTGGGGAAAACAAATTATTGGGAATGATATGACTGAGTGATGTATATATAGGATGGTGGGGAGTTTCTAATTTTCAAGTAGTGGAGTAGTCATAGGTAAAACCTACATCGTATGGGAAACACATTTCCAAAAACACGTATCTCTCTTCCCCACTTTTTTGTTTTCCTCTTGGTTATAGGAAAAGATAGCGTTTCTCATACAAAGTGTTACCAAATTCTCATCAAACATGTGTACTAATCTCCAGTTGCAACATGTGTACTCTTCAAACATATGTGCTTTAATCACTTTACGAAAGTTAGAAAATTTTGCAACATTATCACAATTTGAATTCGATCTCTTAGTGGGGTGTATTCAATTCAGATTTTAAAAGACTATGTCTAATTTTTTATAATCTATGGATTCAGCATATATAATATATAGATTGTTTTAATTCCATATAAATTCTATCAGATTTTGATGCATTTCATCATCGGTATTTGTTTGGATTTTAACAAGTCCATGAATTGTTATAATACCAATAATAAAATAAAAAAATCGACTCAAAAAAAAAATAATAAAACAAAAATAATTACGACTTGAAACAAAAGATCATAGGCAAATAATTTTTGACAACCAAAAGAGTTGTCAACTTCAATTTATCTTTTATGTATGTCAAAATAAATCACTGAAAATGTAAAGATAACCAAAGAACACATTACCAAAAATGCAAAGAAAATTAAAGAAATAACATTATAAAAAATCATATTCCTCCAAACATAGCCCAAATCATTAGTCTTCACATCTTGTGCAATATCTTGAGTCAAACCCAAAACTGGAGCTAAAATGCATAAAGGTTGAGTAAGAGTTCCATCGGTTTTTAAACCATCTCAACTGGCTTTGGTAATCGAAATAGCTCTTGTGAAGCCACTACTGTCGCGCCATCTTTGAGTGGCAGCATCAACAATGAGCTCTAACAATAAATTAATTTTTTTTTTATGGTCCATGGCTCATAAGTCATCTTCTTTGTGAAATTTTCTTATTGTGAACCAACCATGATGATGTTACTATATAATACATAGTAAAACTTTTATTAGTACGTATCTATTACGACAACATTACATTAGCAAGGAAATAAACATTGCTAGTCAGATAAGGAAACAAAAAGCAGAGGATAGATGGCTTATAAGAATACAAGTCCAAAACACGAAGCAACACCATTGACAAATACTCTCGTGCATAATTGACATAAAACCTCAGAGCTGCCTTTTGGGACAATCACATATGGTTTGGATATTTGGAAAGACAATTTTAAGTTGGCGAATAGTAGTTATCTGACATGCTAATGCAAAAATAATTGGCAAGATGCAGTAGGATTTGGCAAACAATCGACCCACTAAATCCCAAAACAATCACCATTTGATTGTTTTCTTTGATTTTGATTAAAAACCTAATAAATGACCACAAAACAAAAGCATTAAACATATGTTTGAAATGCAGAAGCTCATCCTACTAAATCGTATGATACATTTGACTACAAATTAACCAATATATTTACACCAATTTCAAAAAGCAAATCCAAGAGCATAAAAAGTGTAATGATAAACGATCGATTAAAGAGCTAACCACTAACTTCAATTTAGCCATGGCCCAACAAAGAAAAAGCATATGTCAAAACTGGGTAGAGGTAAATGTTGTGCATTCATATGGAATTAAACGAAAATCATATGTTTAATTCATATGTCAAAGAGGATGTAAACCATTCGATCCAAAACAAAAATCTGCTAAGAATTCATATTCAAGTCTGCCCATAATCAATGGAAATAAAAGCTGGAAATAGAGAAACATCTCATTCCAAAGCATACTAGAATCCATGAGCAATTGCAATTCGTTAATTATCAGTTACATCCAACCCTAAATAAACATAATACCGAATAAAGTCATGGAGAGTGCCCAAAATAGAACTCTTTGTCACCAAGCTTGAATATGCATCAATCGCATGAATAGAGAAAAAGAGATGAGAAATTACCTTGGTTGGTAAAAGAATAGAAAGAGATCAGTTCGTATTCCTCTCCAGAGCAAGCGAGAGAATTCGTCAAAATCTCTAGTCAGGTGAGTGGATTTCTTATGGGTTTTGGTATTTATACCAAGCACCATAGAATCCTCCACAATCCATCATTTAATGAAATCCTTGAAAATTAATAGACTTTTCAATACAACCAGATTTGTACGGATATTTTAAAGTCCTAATTGAATACAACAAGATTTTAATGGAGTTTTTAAAATCCTAATTGAATACCCATTGACTTTTAAAATACAAAAAAAATCCTATAGACTCCAAATTGAAAAGTCTTGTCATAGTACTCCTTGAGGCAATTTTGATCATATTGACTATAACAGAAGATGAGTACACATGAGATTTAGAATTTAGTTGAGTACACAAATATAGTAGTCCTTGATGCCTATTTTGTTCATATGTATGTTTCCAAATTTGTACATCCTTGTGCATCTTATCTTTTGTAATTAGATAATGTTAATCATTTGTCTAGTTAATGAGGAGTTTTTTTTGGGGGGGAGGGGGTTCATGTATATATTTCTTTTCCAAAGATCTTTCATAAAATAATTTTTCAAAATTAACATTTAAACCGTCGCCCAAGCCACTAGTGTAAGGCATTGATGATTCTCTATTATATTATTTGTGATTCTTCATCTATATGTAACTCTAATTAGTTACAGGATACCTGTCCTTATTGTTTTAGGAACTTGTTTGTCTGCTGCTGCAGCTCCTCAGCCTGTGTGCCAAATACGTACGTATGACCATATCTTGTCTGTTATACATACTACTTGAAAAACTTGACCATCGATCAAGTTATAACTTACAATAACTATTGGCAATTATGCTTACATGACTGATCCAACTCGAATAATGGAGAAGTATATATATATATATATATATATATATATATATATATATATGTGTGTGTGTGTGTGTGTGACAACATTTGTTTAATTTCTTTAGACCATTCATACTTATAGAAATATAGTCACATATATAAAAAAATATATTCTAATTGACAGTCAAAAACTCATATCTCAATTAGAATATATTTTCTTATACATGTGACTACATTTCTATAAGTATGAATGGTCTGAAGAAATTAAACAAATGTTGTCACACATATATATATATATATGTATATAACTATATATATATATATGTATGTATATAACTATATATATATGTATGTATATAACTATATGTATATATATGTATGTATATAACTATATGTATATACAATAACTAGCGATGTCATTTCACGTTGTTACAAACACCAATTTTTAACCTCTAGGTTAACAATAACTTTGACTTGGTGTTTGAACTATAAGTTCTATTTTTTCACATTTTCATTATTCAATTATACTGGAATTGCCTCGTTCTAGATTGGCCAATAGTTGTGACGACTTTTGCATGAAATATGCTTCATTGTCATCCTAATGATTTTAGTACCTACTATAAATAATATATATTTCATCAATTATTTTCAATTTTATGTTTCCACTATTCTCATATGCATTCATTAGCTATATATAGTTCATTAATATTGGCTACCCATGCAATACCCGAGACTTTTATGAAGTAAACCGTATATATAGTTGTATTACTAAAATGCTTGAAAACTATTATTGTGACACATCAAACATGTTGGTAATTTCTTTGAGAATCATTTTTCGTGCATAAGAAACGGAGACTAATAATAAATGCAATGAATATTTTCTCGTAGTTTTGATGAAGTAGAAAAAAAAATATCATCGGGTGTGGAGTGTGAGCCCCGAAATAATATTGAGAGCAAAAATTAATAACAGTATTTGAGCCCCGAAAATTTACTACTAGAAAATAACTTTACTACAACGTGAGATAACCCCAAATAATTAATAGAGAGCAAAAAATTAAGGTACTAGTCCTATAACAGTATCACATTTCACAGTGCATCACTGAGATGAAAGAAAGATATGATCATTAACAACTTAAGAAAGGTAAAATTGGAGACACTTATATCTTAAACCAAAAGAAAAGGTTAAGTATGCAGTTAGAAACCTAATGCTGGCCTGAATAATTTTCTAGGCTACAATGGTGTAACCAATCCAGCAAGGATTGAAAGAACTTGAATCTTTTAATACATTCACCTAAAACTTCATAAGTGAAATTAAAGAACCCTAGATATCATCGATCTTTGATTCTTCAGTCGTTACGCAAAATACACTTCCACCATTCACTTGGTTATATATCCTGTCTGATTAACCCATAACTAGATAGCAACCATTACATATATTGAACACATTTCAAGACTGATATCAATTAATCCACTGTTGGAGACATTTAAGCAGGATCTCAGTTAATTGAGGTGTTCCACATGTTCGAAGATCTTAATTCAGGGGTGCAAATACGACATATATATAGGTACGTGAATCATACATCGTACTCAACCAACTCAGTAAAATCATTATAGTATAACTAAAAAAGATATGAAGTATATGGTAAATAATCATTAATTAATAAATAAATGTACCTTCGGGAAAAAGGAAGACTTAGTAAAATATTGCACAATTTGCTAAATAATTCTGCAGAAGCACCCCCATCTACAAACAGAACAAAAATTACTTGCAGGATTACGAGCCACATGTTCTTTGTAACGCCCTCTGCAGAATGTCGAGCCACGGCATGCCCAACCTGAAATTTGTTTCTCAAAATCATCATCATATAACAAACTAACACCTATACACGAAAATTATTATGTCATATAGTACTTCAGAGTATTGAAACTTGGGAAATGTGAGCCCTTATGTAGTGTGCCCACACATAAATTGAACTAACCTAAAGGTTTAGGTCTCTAGAGTTTCAATACTCTATACTTCTATAGCACTTTAGAACACTTCTTATGACAGGACTGAAAAACTAAACAATAACTCTTCATACCTCATGACCAACTATAGTAGCTATTTCAGCATTACTTTTAAACTAATTGAGCAACCCTGTGAAGACCACAATCTTCCCACCAGGCAAGCAAAATGCATTGACCATGGGCTTATCCACCACCAAAATCTCCCACTTCAAACCATTCAAATGCGACGTGGCATTTCTAGAGCCTCGCCGCTGACCCTTCATCCTACTCTTCTCGATCCACATATCATCAACAACCACAATATCCCTGCTTTCCACCATCTTTCCCTCTTGATCTTCATCGTTATCCATCAATGGCGGCATCACCTCATAACCTTGCTCAAGAGTAATCCCTCTCTTCAATGCCCCAACCAAGTCCTTGGCAATCCGCCTAACGCGGATGGTTTCCGGATGTATATCAGGCAATATTCTGCCTTTGAACTCCTCTTCTTTCATCTTATTGAACATGGACACTCCCAGCTTCTTCTCCCAGTCTGTTTTCAAAATCACGAAGTGGGTTCGCTTCGAATAGGGAATAGTCTCGAATCTGCCAAACAATACAGTGATGACAACCCCAGAACCCACCAAAACCGCTGCCAAACCCCTCTTGTGATCTTTCCTAACCCAATCGAACCACTGGAACCACCTCCTCTTGAACTTGGAGCAGTAATGGTCCAGCTTGGAGGGGTGACCACCCTCATCACCATGGTAATATCTCATGGTAACAATCCTTTAACCTTGTTTTTTTTTAAAAGAAACATCTTTATTGAAACACAAGCAGTAAGATACAAAGAAAGTGGACAAGAAATCCACAAGCACGAAAAAAGAAAAACAAAAGAAATAGAAGGAGAAAAGAAACTCCTAAAAGAAAGAAAGAAAAAACTCCCAAAAAAACTAAACCTAGACTACAGCAGCCCTCCAATCAATTAGAATTAAAGAAGCACTATAATCCCTAAATTCCACTGAAACAGAAGCCCATAATGCTGCCAGGTATTTCACTCTAAGCCAAAGTTCCTCCAAACCTACCCCTCTATAATCTTCAAAGATTCGTCTATTTCTTTCCATCCAAATCACCCAAATAACAGCTAGAACACTGCTCCCCCAGAGAACTTTAGCCTTTTTGCCTGAGCCGAAACCTAATCTTCTTACACATAAAAGCTCATGACTCCCTGCTGGTGTAACCCAATTCAAACCAGCCTCCCTAAATAACCTCTCCCACAATTGAGAAACAACTTCACACTGCACAAAAACATGGTCTCCACTCTCTCCCTGCTTTTCACACAAAACACACCAATGAGGAGAGTAACAAGCTTTTGGTCTTCTTCTCTGAAGCATATCACAAGTATTCACCCTCCAACAATCCTTTAACCTTGTTACAACATGAGATTAACAATTTGGTGCTATCAGCAGGTATGATAAAGAGAACAGTACAAATATGATAGTTCTAGTTGAAATGATAAGAAGGCAGGTAGCTTTTCAAGTGTAAGTACCTTATATAGGCAAGTAGATACAGAACGTGTGGACCACCATTAGAAACTGATAGAGGAACTTGTCTGCAATGATACATATCAAGAGTCACTAAACTATGGTAAAATAAGAAAAAATGTTCTAGAGAAGAAAAATTACATACCAAATGGACCATCACTTTGTTGGCTTACAGGACAGCAATCTCAAACATGATTATGAACCTCTCCATGAAATGTATCACATCATCAAGTTCCAGTCTGCAAAATATAGGTACAATATACAGGATTTAGAAAATCATATATACTGAACAGACCAATGACATCTCAATTCTTGATAACCTCATGCAATCCTTTATCTTGTCCTCTCTTGTATATAAGAAGTGGAGAGTTATAAACTCATCAATTATAGTTTTATTAAAACGAAATACAATAAGAAAGTTAGTTTACTCATCAACCAGATAGCTGCAAAATTTTGCTGTCTGTTGTAAGCATTCATCAACAAATTATGGGGTACCATGTGAAAGCGATAGGAATGAACGCAACAAATTCTCTTATATTTATTGAAAAAAGAAACAGCATATATGCAGACATGCCCAATAAGTGCATTTTAGCACCGAATGTAATAAAACCTCATGGATCTTCAAATTTTGCAACTTTCAACATAGAATGAATAAAAAATTCCAAGCAAAAATAAAATGATATGTAAACAAGATAAAGTCTAAATTTTATAACTCAAAATCCATCAAAAGGTGACGACTGAAATGTAGAGCCTGAATACAAAAAAATCAGAAAAAAGCAGAAAGAAGAATAGTATTTGTTATTTATATGATAAATGCGCAACATGTTGACTTGAAAGTGATTCTCTTAAAAATCCAGAATTTTTATTTATTTATTTCATACTTGTGGCACAAAGTGAAAGAAAGGAAGAAGTGAGTGTGGCTCAGATTAGCAGCACATGTATCTTTTCAGATTCTGCATTTAACAATTTCAAAATAAGATTTGATGTGGTCGTAACAATGATTTAGAATAGAAATAGTTTTTTCTGATCTCCTTACTTGATATGATATTATGATGGATTTACACAAACAGAAAATTAATATTAGTGGATGAGTAGATGAATGAATGTAAATAAATCTATGACAATAATATATCTAACACAAAATGTGTGGTCTTTATTCCATAAACAAATATGGATAACAGTAGCAGCAAGGAACATGCCTACGACAGTAAGAGAATATATTCCATACCCAGATCACCAGTAGTCTCCACAGGAGCAACATCCATCCTTGAAATGATGAAATCGGTGTCCATCCCGCACTATAAGTTCCCTTGAGGTAACAAGGGAGATCAGCTTGATTACCAAGTGACAATCATGGCAAACTCGAAGATTTTTCATTACATAGATAGGCATCCAAGCAGGCAAGCTAAGTAACCCAAAAGCAACAGCAAGCTTCTCACTGTGATGACGCTGAGAACGAACTGCATTAGTTGGATTGACATAGCATCCAGTATCTTCTATCTTCTTGACTATCTCCTCCAGTATTCTATAAATGTCCTTGATTTGTGGATGATTAGTGTCATCTACAGTGAACACGTGTACCCTATTATTAACCTCTATCCAGCTACAACCAGGATTTTTCTCGATTCCTTTCTTTTTCATCTGTTTTCTTACATCTGCAAAAGCTTCTAGTTGTCCACAATCTGAATATGTATTAGCTAGAAGGACATAACTTCCAGAATCATCTATATCTAACTCAAGCAAATTTCTCACTGCAAATTCTGCCAAATTGTAATCGCGATGAAGCCGGCAAGCACCAAGAAGAGCCCCCCATATAGCAGCATTTGGCTTAAAGGGCATTGCATCAATCAAATTCTGGGCATCGTTCAGTAACCCAGCCCGACCAAGTAGATCTACCATACAAGCAAAATGCTCACATGTTGGATTGACGCCAAAATCTTCAGTCATTGAACTGAAGTAGTGTTTCCCCTCCATTATGAGCCCCGAATGGCTACAACCTGATAGAACAGATACATAGCTTATATGATCGGGTGCACGGTCCATTTTCAACATGTTCTCAAATACTTCGATCACCTTCCGACCTTGTCCATTTTGAGCATATCCTGCCATAATTGCATTCCAAGAAATCAAATTTTTATCCCATATTAAATCAAACACTCTTTTTGCTTCTACAATTCGTCCACATCTTGAATACATAGTAATAATGCTATTCATGACTGAAACATTGGAACCAAATCCTAACTTTTCAGCTTGAGCTATAATCTGCACCCCAAGTTTCAATATTGCTAAATCAGCACAGGCACTGATTGAAGTTACTAGTGTGATCCAATCCGGGTTAACCCCTACCCTTCGCATTAGAGTATACAATTTCAGGCCTTCTTCCCATAAACCATTTTGGAAATATGTTCCTAACATTGAGTTCCAAGTTATGACATTTCGCTCTGGCATTTTATCAAAATATTCTCGAGATTTTTCAACATTACCAATTTGAGAGAATGCTGTGATCATGGCTGTCCATGAAATTATATCTTTAGCAGGCATCAACTCAAATGCTTGGTTGGCTTTATCAGTATTTCGACATTTCGCATACATTGTAACAAGAGCATTCCCTACAGGAATAGAAGACATCATTCCACCCTTGATTGTATATCCATGGAGCTGCTCCCCAACCCAAGCATGCTCTTGGCCTGAACACACCCCAAGAACTGTTGCAAGAGTAAACTCATCCAAGGCAATAGGAGCCTTTCTCATTCGGTTAAACAGTACTAAAGCTTCATCTTCAAGCCCAAACTGCATGACTCCACTGATCATAGAAGTCCAAGAAACTGCATTGTGTTCTGTCATGTTGTCAAACACCTGCCTGGCAAGATGCAAGTGTCCACATTTCACATACATATCGATCAGCCCGCTACTGGCAAAAACATCCATACTTGGTTCCAAACGGATGATCCGAGCATGCAAATGGCTACCCCATTCAAGATCATATATACTTGCACATGCACTAAGTACAGTGGCATATATCATAGCATTTGGTCTAAAACCTTGATTCCACATCTCAACAAACATACCAAGACTCTCAACCCCAAAACCATGTTGAGAAAAGATTGATATTATGGTATTCCAAGACACACAGTCACGTTCAGGCATTTGGATGAACATATGGAGAGCCCTTCTGACCCCATAAAGTTTAGAGCAACCATAGATCATACTGTTCCAACAAAACAAACTAGGATTAGGGATCCTCATAAACATTTTCTCTGCCGAACGCAGTGCACCACACTTGATGTACATGTCAATTACTGAATTTTGAATAGTCATGTTGCCTCCAAAATTTAATTTCTCCACTAGACTATGCAACTGAATAGCCAACTTAATGTGACCAAGACTACCACAAGCCTTCATTACGCAAGAGAAGGAAAATGGGTCATAAAAACGATCACAATTCCAGACCATTGAAGCAAAAACTTTGATTGCGTCCTTAGGTTGCCCGTTACGAAAATGACCAGACATCATTGTAGTCCAAGAGACAGAGTCTCTCTCAGGCATTTCATTGAACAACTTGTCTGCCTCCCCGATGTGACCCAAGTCTACCAACCCGCTAATCATTGCATTCCAACTAAACACATTAGGATGTTGAATACTAAAGAAAATCCGGCGAGCATCATCTATCAAGCTGCAACGGGAGTACATGTGCAAGAGATGGTTCTGGAGGAAAACGGCAGAGTCCAATCCTACGGAAATGAGTTGGGCATGGAGTTTTCGGGCAATGGGTATGGACCTTAGAGATGCACAAGCTTTCATGGCTTCATAGAATTTCTGTGACAATTGCATGTAAGATTGTTCCATGGAGGGGTCGTGGCAGAGAATGAGGTTGGTTGAAAGATTTTCTTGGGTTGAGATAGAGCGAACTGATAGGCGTGAGAGATGACGGAAATGCTTCAATGCATGATGAATTGATAGCATCTCCATCATTTGGGATATTAAAGCTTCTTCACTCCTCCTGTGAGTTTGCATTACCACAGAACAAATAATAATAATAAATGATAGAAATACACAGAATATACAAAATATTGTGCCAATAGAGGAGAGGGGAGGGTAAGAGAGAGTGAAATTCTTCAAACTGAAGTTCAAGTTTCAACATTTCAGTGAAATTTCAACATGCCCATTAAGCAGGCAGGAACAGGCAGCAGAGAATCAAACAAATAGTGGACAAGTGACTCACCTTCAACAAAATCGCAATAGCATAGTAAGAGTCGAGTCCCAACTCACTTCAAGATTGGATCAGTCAAGACTCGAGTGGAGAAGAAAGTGGGAATTGAAAGTGAAGAAATAGGCTGCGCATCTTCAGACCCAAAAAATGAAAATTTATATATATATCTAAAGCGCCTACACTGTTCATAAGCCGTTGAGAATACGGCTCCAGCCGAGCTGATCGCCCGAATTGACGATTTTGCCCTCATGTATCTCTTTCTTTTCTGTCTGTTGTTTTTTTCTTCGTTGTTCCACCGCCATTTACAACTTCTGTTTCTCATCATCGATCAATCTGGAATTTTTTTTGTCTCCGTCTCTCTGCCCGTAGTACTTTGTTCTTTCCGTTGTCTCTGTTGAGGATCATCGATCTATTTCTTTCCCTCTCTGTCGCTGGATTTCTCTTTCAGTCCAACCATCACTGCCCAGAATTACCGATCCATCTCTCTCTATCTCTCGAAATCGAGGTGAAAAGAAGAGACAGAAGAGGAGAGGAAAAACGCAGCAAGGTTTTCGATCTGCTGTTTTTCTTTGGAGGAAGAACCCATCTTTTGAGAAGGTAGTTTTGTCTTCCTTTTTTCTATTTTCGTTCTTCCGAAAATTTATAGTTACTGTTATATCATGGTTTTTTTAAATTTTGGCAGAGAAAATGGTTATGTGTGACGTATCAATGATTGAGGTTGTGTGTGTATATATAGATATGACTTTATATATATGCTTGGGAATATAGTGAAACTGGTGTGGATTTTGTTGTTTATGTTTGATGTCTCAGTTTTATGGAATGATTTGAGTTGGGTATTGTCTTAATTTTGAAATTTGTATGACAATTTTGTGCGAAGTGGGTCTGATTTTGTAGAACCTGGGACTTGATTTTGGATATATGAGTGAAACTGGACTTGATTTTAGATATATATGGTTTTCATTATCTATTTAGTCTCATCAAGTACCGGAAGGTCTTGGATTTACTGTTTTTCTTTCATTATCCGCGAGGTTGGTGCTTATAAAGTTTCATTACCTTGATTATGTATATCAGTTTGGTGTCCCTGTATTTTTTATCAAAACGTTTTTCTTGGATTTATAAGAACAAATGTATTGCTTTAAATACCACTTGAGCTGACAAAACCTCACAGAAATGTGCCAATAGCTGTACAATAGTACTTTTTCCTGCACCACTTGAGCTGACTAGAGCAGTTACAGTTCCAGACTTGAGCGTTGGATTTAGACCATTCAGAACTTCAATATCAGGTCTCAAAGGATAAGAGAATTGGACATCTGCAGAATAAAGTAGGGTTACTCATTGGCACATGGAACATTGTGTATATATGTAGGAAACTAAACAGAAAACAATACATATTTCATTATACCTAAATTAAGGAAACAATATATATTTCATAATACCTAAATCGTACTGCTTGATAATACTTCGAATGATCTTTAAAATTCCAATTCTCTATTCAGGTGTTAAAATTTTGGGTTGTACGTGTAGAGCAGATCAGAACATTGGACAAGTAAGGTATGTGTACATTTATTTTCTGTGACTATGTTCTTGATTTGGTTGCTGAAATGAGAGCAAAAGATTGAAAGCAACCTATTAAAACAATATGTTCACTTCAACCCTTCTTGCTTCATGATTCTAGGACCCAAAGTATAACCCTCTTCTTTATTTTGCTTCACTGTTATTTTTGCAGGTGTGTGTAAAGTCTCAAACTGTCACTTTCTCCTTCAATTTCCTGAGGGTAAAAGTTTCTTCGTCTTTACGCCTTTTGTACAGTCTTTAAGACTGAATTTTTTTTTTACAAACTGTTGCAGCATCAATTGTAAAACAGACTTAATCTTTTGTTAATGTAATGATCATGTCAATTATATTTTCTATACTTTTAGAACATTGCATTAACTCCAAAAATCGCGGCAAAGCGCGGGTATGATTTCTAGTTTATATATACTAAAGTATGCCCGTCTACGGGTTTTAAGCCTCCACTTGAGTCGACTTCTTCAATCGCTCCGGCAAGTATGTCCCAGACACCTCATATATGCTACCCTTGGTCATTCTTGGATCCTACGATGCGCAATTCTTGAGGTTCGTGGTGACAAAATTTTTGTTAAGATTAGTGAGGATTTGTATGAAGAATAATTGAAGTTGTTTCGTACGTACAAACCTCATTGGTAAGCTCCAACTTCGCAAAGGATCAGTTCCTTTGCGAACTTATGCTATCAAGACCTCTCTTAATGCCTTATGGAAACCAACAAGAGTGGTTTTTTTTATATCCATTTTGACAATGAGGCTAATATGAAAAGAATTTGGAATGGTGGGACTTGTGTCCTTGCTAATGGTATTTTCCGTTTGTCGGAATGGAAACCCGACTTCAAACCCGGGGATGTTCTTCCTCAGTCGCATTTGCAGGTGTGAATCCGAATTTCTGGATTGAGCCAAGATTATTGGCATCCTCGTCTTCTTATGGAGATTACAAATTGATAAAGCAACAAAAGAATGTCAATTTGGCTATTATGCTCGCATCTTGGTTGATATTAACTTATCTAAGGATCATCCAACTTCTCTCATGGTGGAAAGAGGTAATCATGTTATCTCTGTTGTTATTGATTATGAGACCTCTTTAGATAAATTAAACCATGTTCATGGTGTTTTTGCACTATCTTTTGAGTCTTGACTTGTCCAACCATTGCATTTAAGAACCAGAATCCTCTTATAGACTCAACCATTGCATTGTATTTTGTTTGCATAAAACATACCGAGTTTTGCATCATCGCAACTCAGCATGAAGCTGTGATGATTTACATCAGATCAATTAATACTTGTCTTTCTCATTCTAATGCATCATTCGTGGGTGCTCTTCAGATTTAGCTAAGAAATTAACTGAAAATTTGGATACAGAGCATCTCCGACGACCGACTGTGGTAGTCATTTCTACTAGTTAAATGGTGAAAAAGCTAAATCTCGCTAGACACATAGAATTTTGCTGCAGCAGTGTTGGCCATTTTAGTTGAAAATTGAATATTTTATTATTTTTTAAATTACATACAAAATTGAAATTAAATATAATCATAACAATTCAACGTAGTAACCAATTTAGCTTTTAAGTTATTTTCTCTTCTTTCTAGCTAAATATAGCTAGTCATTTAGGTTAAAGTTAATTTTAACTTTAGTTTAACACCCATTTGGGCCATTATTTTCTTCAAAATTATCCAACTTTTAACTTTGGCTAATCTGTTTACGTAGGAAAACTACATGGAGGGATGCTTTGTCTTCTATACTCAGTTTCGAAAATACCCTTCATGCATGTCACACAGTCACATATTGAAGTTGTTATCAAATAATGACATTTAATTAACACCTAATTCAATTCATATTACCTACAAGGTCCTAGAACTTGCACACAAGAGGTGTCAATATGAGTTGGACTTACAAGGTCCTTAAGCTTGACCCAAGAGGTCAATGAAATTACACCTGAGAGGTGACTAAAACGAGTCTACAATTGAGGAACAAAGAGATTCCAGGCTAAAGAAGTTTTTTAAATTAGACCCAAAAGATTACGCTCCTCAAGATTTGAACACAATAAGACCAAATAATCAACCCAACACTAAGGTGTTAACAACTAAAGTCCCAAAGAGACATGAACCTCGAGACAACAAGACCAACATATATTACTTGAAAACTACTTCCGGAGCTTCTAACCTAAACCCTAAATCTAAAAACCCATAATCATCAATTATGGGTTTGAAAACCCATATACATCTCTCTTTTTTTCCCTTGATAGATTTGTTTAACACCGAAAACGACGCCAAAACTGTCGCCGGCAAAATTAACTATGTCAATATTGAGATCTCTGGCCGATTTCGATATGAAAATCTAAACAACTAAAGACATAGGTACAGTTTGCTATTAGGTCCAAAAACCCGAACCACCGAGTCCACCCTATCCAATACCATATCATCATGTTACAAAAGCTTGCAAATTATGCAAATCGATCGGTTACAACTCCGAACCTTTTAAACTCATTGATCAACCAAAAAATTAAGAATGAGTAAATTACAGTACGAACATTTAATCCTCTACTGAATGAGTGATCACTAAAATTTAAAATCTATCAAAATTTCATCTTAGTGAAACTATCAAAACATTTTAGAATCTATCATCTAAAATTTGTTTTCATGTTGTTTTTTTTTTTTTTAGAATATTCACGTTCCATTTTGAGCCCCATATATCTTTTTTCTTGCTGAATATTTTGTCGATCTATATATTACATATATGTAGTCTCCAAATAGACTCTTTTGTTTTGGGAACGTCAGGACCAAGGTGAATTTGCACGATCTCACTAAATTAGATAGAGAAAAAAAATAATCGATTATATAGGTGGTTGAATTTTTCATTTGAGAGGAGCCTGAAAGAGTTTGATCTCAGCCTTGGAGGGAGTAGGGTGAAAAACTACTACTACTTGTGCCGGACGACCTTTATCAGTGCAAAATCTCTAACTAGTCTAAATTTGGAGTATGTGAGAATCAAGAACATAATGAACATTGACGATGGTTATTATGAGCCTGCTACATCCAATCGCCTTCTTCTTCCTTGTTTGAAAACTATGTCCCTCAAAGCTGTTCATTTTGATTCCGATTCTCTCACCTTCCTAGTTTGGGAGTGTCCTTCGATCGAGTATCTTACGTTAACTTCATGTTGTACTTTTGACTGCGAAGACATTTTAATTGCAAGTAAAAGTCTCAAATCCTTGCAACTTAAGCATTGCGAGACTGATCAAGTTGACCTTTATATTGACAATCTTGAATCTCTTACCATCGTCTCATCAAATTATCTTCTCGACAATATCTTCTTGAGAAGAAGCTTCAATTTGAAATATATGAACATATGTGATCCACGCTTGTATTATCTTTATGTGCAAGGATGCCATGATGTGAAGGGTACAATCGATGCTCCAAACCTACACAGGTTTAGTTTCGAAGGTTATTTGAAGTCCAAATTTTCTTTTAAAGCTCCAGAGTTAAGAACGGCCTGTATCACACTATTAGACAAGTGGGACGGAAAATCATCCACCTTCAACAACGAGGAATTGAAAGACTTTTTTGAAGCATTTGGGAGCTGCACAGATATGGTCCTCGATGTGTATGATTTTAGTGATCTCATCTTTGCAGAAGATTTGAGAAAGAACTCAAAGATGTTGCCGATATTGCCAAATCTCAAACATCTTGAACTCATAATGAAGAATCCTCCAACAGAGGTGAGAGATGATCGAGACTTGATGGAATCTTTGTATTGGATGGCACTAGAGGTGGCAAATGGGCCGCTAGGCCCGAGCCCGGCCCGTTAAGAAGCGGCCCGGCCCGGCCCGAGCCCGTTATAGGCCCGGCCCGAGCCCGGCACGTTAATGTAACGGAAATATATATAGATAAAGAGAGCTTAAAAACACTGTTGATATAAGAGCTAAACTTAATTTTATTTTAGATCCTGAATCAAATATATCGACAGCAACAATACCAATCATCTTTTCACCTCTAAAATTGTACTCAGTTGTGTGCTCATACATCTATTTTCACAAAAAAAATCCTCCATTCCAATCAATATAAGGTCTTACTGACTTCAATAACAATGTAAACATTTAATTTGACTCAACTGGACAATAAAATTCTAAAATGGATACACAACTTGAGTTTTATTTTCAACTTGATAACAACTTTTTAACAATAGTAATAACAGTTTTTTGATGTAGTTCTTTAAATTGATTGTAACGTGTAATAAAGCATTAAATTGCTACATTTTTAAGTAACAAAACAATAAAGGAGGCACTTCAATAGAAAAAGCATTCGAAATCAACTAACCTGAAATCCAAAACACCACAAATCACGTGGTAATTGGTGATGATTTCACTGTCTTTATCCTACACAAAGCCTGATCCAGATCCCTACCACACTTCAAACACGTCCAAAATAAATACGTCCTGCCCAAAACCCACAGACATTCACCATTTAAAAACCAATCCACAAAAGAAGAGAAATATGATGGTGCCGATGGCAATGAAAGAAAGAAACTATTCCAGGTGTATGAAGCAGTACGATTTAGGTATTATGAAATATAGATTGTTTCCTTAATTTAGGTATAATGAAATATGTATTGTTTTCTGTTTAGTTTCCTACATATGTACACAATGTTCCATGTGCCAATGAGTAACCCTACTTTATTCAGCAGATGTCCAATTCTGTTATCCTTTGAGACCTGATGTTGAAGTTCTGAATGGTCTAAATCCAACGCTCAAGTCTGGAACTGTAACTACTCTAGTCAGCTCAAGTGGTGCAGGAAAAAGTACTATTGTACAGCTATTGGCACATTTCTGTGAGGTTTTGTCAGCTGAAGTGGATTTAAAGCAATACATTTGTTCTTATAAATCCAAGAAAAACGTTTTGATAAAAAAATACAGGGACACCAAACTGATATACATAATCAAGGTAATGAAACTTCATAAGCACCAACCTCGTGGATAATGAAGGAAAAACAGTAAATCCAAGACCTTCCGGTACTTGATGAGACTAAATAGATAATGAAAACCATATATATATCTAAAATCAAGTCCAGTTTCACTCATAACCAAAATCAAGTCCCAGGTTCTACAAAATCAGACCCACTTCGCACAAAATTGTCATACAAATTTCAAAATTAAGACAATACCCAACTCAAATCATTCCATAAAACTGAGACATCAAACATAAACAACAAAATCCACACCAGTTTCACTATATTCCCAAGCATATATAAAGTCATATCTAACTAATTTGTTGAACTCATAATGAAGAATCCTCCAACAGAGGTGAGAGATGATCGAGACTTGATGGAATCTTTGTATTGGATGGCACTAGAGGTGGCAAATGGGCGCACTTGAGACCAAAGCTTGCAGTACTTGCGGTCCCCAAAGCACAAGCACTGGCTAAGGTCTATCTCTCTTCACTAAAAAAAAAGAGAGTATATTCTGCTTGACTTTGTTTGATTTCGATTTTGATAATGGGTTTTCATTTGGTCATCTTTTTTCATGGTGAATTTGAATTTTCATTCTGGGTTTTCGATTTTTGGCAATTTGAAATATGGGTTTCGAATTCTGAATTGAGATTGTTTTTTGTGACAGATAGATTATAGGTGATTCAAGTCTTTGGTTAACCATATCTCCCGTGGTGAACTCTGCATCATTTCTGAAGAATTAGTGATTTCCGTGCCAAGATAACTTACTAATTGTCCTAGCACTGTTCATCGGCTTAGTAACAGTGCCGGCTCCGAGCCGAGCCGATGGGAAATTACGGTTTTGTCCTTCCTTGCCTGTTTATTTACGTTTCTGCCCTCTCTGTCGTCTATACTACCGGAGCTTCCTCCGGTGATGTCTTCGCCGTCCGAGCACCATTGGCATCGAAACCGGTGGCTTTGGCTTCATCTCGATGTGGCGAGCACGGAAGTGGCCTCAACTTCTCAAATAGACCAAGGAGGAGGGAGAATCCAAGGAAAGAAGATCAAGGAGTCCGGCGAGTTTTTGACGTTTTCTGGCTACTCTGGTGACGGATTTCTTCGAGTGAGGTATGAAATCGAATCCTCTCATCGAGATCTACGTGTTGGTATAATTGGATCTCAGTTTTGATTGATATTTGGAAGATTTGGATTTTGGGTTGTTCGGCCACCGTGAGGTTACTGTTCATGGCGGTGGATTTCGTTTTAAAAGCTAAAGCTAAACTCTAGGTCAAGAGGAAGAGAAGGAAGAAGAGGAAGAAGAGGAAAAAGAAGAAGGGGAAGAGGAAGAGAGAAAGAAGAAGAAGAACAGGAGGGGGGGGGTTGACGGGAAAGAAACTGAAGAAAAGGAAAAAAAAATAGGAAGAAGAGAGACGGAGAAGAAAAAAAAAGATTTTTTTTTAATTTTAAAGTAATTTGACTAAAATACCTTTTTTTCAATGTATTATTTATAAATTTTAACGAAAAAATAAACGAGTGATTAAAATGATAGACAATGTTTTAGTTCACCGACTAAAGTGATATATTCAAAAACTCGATGACTAAAGTGTGAACGTGTTAAAGTTCAGTGACTGTTTTGATTTTTTGACCTTTATTGTATAATAATATTTTGTTATTTTATGTTGCTTTCTATTATTTTCCGGCGCAATTGCTAAATCTATTCAATTTATCCTTCATGTATGGTTACCTAATGTCATGGAAGAGCCTACCCCTATTTCAGCTCTTATCCATGCTACTACCATCGTTATTTTCAACAGTTACTTTGTTTGGGTTGTTTTGTTCATTTTCTTTGTTTCATGTAATATTGCTCTTAGCTGGACTTACTTGATGGGTTCAAATTTCTATGCTTTTAAATTTAGTTCTTAAATAACATTGTGTTAGCTCCAAAACCCGCAGCAAAGCGCGGGCACAATTTCTAGTGAAAACGAAGGGGCGGAGGCCTTTCACGTGGCTGTTTAAATGAAAGAAAAAAATGACCAAAGTACCTTTTGTACAAGTACTCGGTTACCACGAGAAAAATAAAAATTAAGTTTAGCTTTTCGGGTGTTCATTTTCACTCTCACCTGAGTCACCTCTGAACTCAGTCGCTCGTCTCTCTCAGCTCTCAGTTGTCGACCCCATTACCCCAAGTACCCAAAGCACATCTATGAGAGATGGGAGCTAACCCAAGGTTGTTCATATTAGATATAGGGCAATTTGCCCGTGGTGAATCATGTAACAATTGATCTAACTTGGTTTGAGTAGATTTTGGAAGTTTAATGATGATGTTCTATGTATTTTCCTTATGGCGCCCTACTATACCTTTCATTTGGAAGATTCTACCTAATCCATACGATATTAGGCAACACATTTCATATATTGAGTTTCAAGCTTGTGTTAGGGGGAAACACGTGGGATCACAATGAGGTAAAACATCACCATACATTAGCAAGATATCAGAAAACATAAGAAATAACTTTTCCGACATTATAAGTATGGTCTTCGGTTCTCTTTTGAATCAGATGTAGGAGCATGACATATCCAAAATAAAACGAGCATATATAGGTTCGTGGTATACCAGTATACAATTGGAGTAAATTAGGGATAGTCTACGATTGATCATATCACTAAACAACTAAACATGCATCCAGCCCCATTGCCACCAGGAAATGCTATTTACATATAGTAGCAGAGTTTTAGAAAATATGAATAATCAATTGACGTCCAAACTTTTCCGATAAGAATATGCATGTGTGGCAATTGGATGATCAACTTATAACTAAGCACAATTGTTAACAAAACTATAACTAAGCGCTCAGATGTAAGATCAACTTATAGAAAGTTAACGTGCAAAACCTTAACAAGTTAACAACCTAGCACAGTCAAACAATGCATGAAACAAAATCATAACCATATACATGTAAGCATTATATTTGCTTTTAGGATCTGGTAAGCATAATTAATGTAGAATTATAACCATGGATATTGATCAAAGTTCGAAAAATCACTAGGGGTTAGGCGGGCAGTGGGCAGGGGCCTAGCGCTCAGCCTAGGCGGGAACTAGGCGTTTTTTTTTTACAGCATATAATTATATAAATTAGAATATATATCATCAAATATAATAGTCAATTTCCCAAAAAATAATTATTTTAGCCAATTAATTATATATATGGACCAAGTTTCACTCACTCACCTCCTCTTTTATTCTTTATTTTTTTCTTCTTTCACTCATTGACGAAGTGACTAACCCACCTTTTCTTTTCTTCTTCTCTCACCTCTTCTTCTTTTCTTCTTTTCTTCTTTCTTTCTTCTTCTTCACCAGACCACCTCTTTCTTTCTTCCTCTTCGATCTTCTTTTCTTCTTTTCTTCTTTCTTTCTTCTTCTTCACCTCACCAGACCACCTCTTTCTTTCTTCTTCTTCTTCTTCTTTCTTTCTTCTTCTTCTTCTTCTAGGAGAGGGCCAAACACTATGGAGTAAGGGCCAAGCTTACTTGCACTATAAATTCATGAACAATCAATGGAGAGAGGGGAGGAAATTGACGAGAGATTCAGATGATGTTATTAGAGAAATCAGAATATAGAATGAGACGACGGTAACATGTATCTTGACAGATTTCTTTTATGCTTTTATCGAATGGGGGCTGACTTTGGCATTGGAGTGTTTTTGTTTTGCACCCTCTCCTCTTCAATTACGCGTCCATGCTTCTCAAGAATTCAATGGAGGGAAGATTTTCTGTTGGTGGATCTCTCTTCGGAAATTTCATGCATCAACAGTGGCGCCGTATGTGGGAAACAAACAACAAGTCGTGGTTACAATGAGAGAAGTTATGGACGTGTTGTATGAAGATACAGTGGGGGCAAGAGAGCAATCCTCATGAATGATAAGAAATTTCTAATTCTCTGTTCATTAATCAACTTGCCGATATATTTATTTGGGTTAACCCCTGAGTTAGGTTTTGGACGTTATTATAGCTTGTGTTTAATAGCCAATACGCAAGTTTTGTAGTAAGTTTTGGCTCGGTGAGAAAGAAAACAGAAACAATGCAGGAGAAGGACGTGAGTGCGCAATACCAGAATGCGCCGAGCCGAAAACAACCCACCGGATTGAGCGACCTCCACCACGGAAGCAAGGGTTGAGAAAACCAAAGCGAGTACAATGCCGTCTTCTCGGACGTGCGCGATCATGTCAATAATTTGGATGAGGCCAATTCAAGAATAAGAGATAACAAATTTTTCTTAAGTTCATAGTTATATGCTCTACTCCTTAATTGATCATTGCAGCTGTTTTAATGATTTCGTAAGATGACCTATTGTTTGAAGTTGAGTAAAATAGATCAGAATGGACCAAAGCCGAGCAATATGAGCAAAGCAATCCCTCGAAGCTAACTGGATAAGTGATTTCGTTTGGTCTTTAATTCGATAATGGTACTTGATAGTGCATTGTGCTTAGTCATCTTAATGATTTCCAGAAAATCTGAATTTGTGGTTTAAAATTGAGTGAAATGAGCCAATTACCTTTTATGGTGCAACGGAGGCTGCCACAAGGTCCCAGCTACAGGGGTCAGATGATATGGAAGTTGTGTGCCAAGCAATGGAGTTGTTATTTGCCGCGTGTTCTTTTGAATGTGTCAATGCATGCAGGTGCCAAAACAAAAGCTTTGATGGAAAGCAATTTGGCAAATATTACATGGAATTGGTAATGATGATCAACAGTAATTAAGCTATGTTCATTAGTCTAATTTGCTAGCTGAAAGAAAGGGCCTTGAAGTTTCATAATGAAAAAGGTTCTTCAAGAATTTGGCAGGTTAATTGCTTATGAATATATGATTATATATATACATCTCTAATTAACACCCTGCTCACCCTGCATGTGCACTTGTATCTCGGTGCTAGGTATTAGTTTGAAAATACGAGAAAGGTAAACTCATGTTTTAGCTCTACTCTTAATGCACCATATTGATTTGTATAGCTTGCTTGCATTATCAAATGATTCCAACACTCTTGGTGTTTAAGGTTATGGAGAAGTACGTCATGCTTTATGGTTAATAGAATTACTATCCTTAATTAACTGCTACAGTTTGAGTATGATGTATATGGAATTATAACTATTTTTTGTATAAGTTTATTTCTAGTCTGCCAGCCATATATTGCATGGTAGTAACTAATAGCAAAGATGGAGGCTTGGACTGGGGGCATCTATGCCTTTAATAAGTTGGGACTCAAGCTGACTTCCGCACGGAACAATGAGAACGATCCTCCGTCGGGTGAGGTCGAAACATCAGTGAGACGAGACTAGTACCGTAATACGGCGAAATAGATTGCAGAGGAGATCATCAAGTTCATTGAATAACAGAATTCATATATAACATTATTGAGGCAAAATAGAACCAGCATCGGCCGGAGATATTTAATTATATTATGCCCATACAGTAAGAAAAGCGTGTCAAAGCATCATTTTAGAAAGGTCAGCGTTTTCAGCTTAAACAACGATAATGATCATAATATTTGAGCCATGGTTATCCCTCTTAGGAGGCTTATATTGAGTCATGTGTCCGACTTTTTAAGTGGTTGCAGATCGGCTATCCCCTGTGTAAGGGGCAAGTTGTGTCTTGTGGTCGTTCTAGAGTGAATTAGTCAATAGTAGAATTGTCAAGTCATTCTAGGTGAAAGTGATGATGAACTCATCATTGTGATTTGAGGTTTATAGAAGAGACCATTTGTTATGCAGAAGCCTATAAAAGAGACTGGTAACGATTTATCATAGTGACCTAGGAAAAAGGCACGAAGAAGATTGAATAGCCCGAGAAAGGGGCCAGCCCAGGGAAGGGGCCGCGAAGATAAATATAATCTGAGATAAGAGCCAAATCTGAAACAAAAGACCGGAAACAAAAATCTAAATAGATTGACATAAAAGCCCAGAAAGGGGGCACTGTTAGGCTAAGTAAAATTATGGACGATCGAGTTCGAAACAAATTCCATGCCGAAACAGAAGAGCAGAAGGTTGCTAACTTGATTCAAAGACATGCAAAGAAAATGTCAAAATAGATATATAAGTCCATGCTTATTCACTTGTTCAGTACGTTTCGTGATTAATTGTTATTGAATGCATGCATATTGCAGGCATTGATTGTTCAACTCTGTTGTGAATGCTAGTCTAATCTCTTGTAGTCATGGGACTAAGAATGACAACTTTATACTCAATTAAAATTTGTCTTTGTGATATATTTATATATTAATATATTGCATGTCTGCAACTTCATATATATGAATTCATCAATTGATAGTGAGTATTCTCCTGTCCAAACTTGGAGTTCAGTAATCCTTTTGTGACATTAAGATCTCCGGTTAATGACTTCCTATATGCTTACGATTGCCGAAAGTTTATATAGCTATTTAAGAATTGGCGAAAGTTTATGTAGCTATTCCATGATTAACATAATTTGTGGTCGAGTTTGTATTGAGTTTTGTAGGAAAGATTTGGAACATTATTGCCTCTACAAAGGCTTAGATTGGGGGCATCAACATACTGCTGCAATTATGGCCAAAGCAAATTCCCTATCAGGACGATAAGAAGAGAATGACATATTCAATTCAGAACTCCAACGTAAAATGGGAATTTCTAACAAATAAGTTGAGACAATGATTTATTTATAAATTAGAATTATTCATGCTTGTGATTGATTGAATGAATTATTTATTCGATTAGTGAAAAATGAAATGAGCAAATCATTGTTTGACCGAGGTATACGAGTTCATTCAAGTGCCGATCTCAGTGATCTAGCAGTGCGCATTTGGGTTGCTAAGGGATCAACACAGGGAATGGTGAGTGCTCGTGCCTTCGATTGAGGGTCTTAACGTCTAGAGAGAAAAGACGAAGACCCGTCGGAGCGTGCACGCGGAAGCCATCGACTCGTTGAGGCTCCCTTACACTGAAGCCACTTAGACTCTGAAAGTCGAAACGGGAATAATGCAAATATATTGAGAACAAGGCGAAGATCTGAAAAATAGTTCATGGAATGTGATTGTCGATGTGTTCGTTTATTCTTATGAAATTTCGTTGGATTTTTGGAAGGTCGGATTATATAACCTCGATTGCTAATATGTTTTATGTGCATAGAGCGACTTGAGTTTTACAGGTTGATAAAGTTGTTTTTTCCTTCCCGTGCTCAACCGTGCCCAGCAAGGAAAAAAGGGGGCACTGTGGGGGAATAAAAATCGCCCAAGCAGAAAACTAGCTGAGGAAGCCTTTTTGTCCGAGGGCGAATTCAGTCTGAGGAAATGTCCGAGGGAGAAGTGCGAAGAAAAAGTCTGAGGGGCTCATCTCAACTTCGTGGAAAGCACACAACAAACTCCCAAAGTATAGGAGATGCTCATAAGCTTGGGGCAACAGTTTAGGAGGACGTGAAAACACCACTCCTCCCACTACCACCATGAAGTGAGGGCCAAGCACCATGGAGTAAGGGCCAAGCTTACTTGCACTATAAATTCATGAACAATCAATGGAGAGAGGGGAGGAAATTGACGAGAGATTCAGATGATGATATAAGAGAAATCAGAATATAGAATGAGACGGAATATAGAATGAGACGACGGTAACATGTATCTTGACCGATTTCTTTTATGCTTTTATCGAATGGGACTGACTTTGGCATCGGAGTGTTTTTGTTTTGCAGGTCCCCCCCCTTCAATTACGTGTCCATGCTTCTCAAGAATTCAATGGAGGGAAGATTTTCTGTTGGTGGATCTCTCTTCGGAGATTTCATGCATCAATAGATTGTTTTATGAGATTATCTGCATAGTGGGTATTGAAGTCTGTGTTGTGTTCGTAGGATAATATTATATAGAAGATATCTTGAAGATATTTTGTAGTGAAGAGTGGTGCTTATGCGACAGTTGTGAATTTTTTTATTGATCAATGATGGTATCGGTTTAAGAAAGCTAGAAACTAGTAGAAGCCATAAAATGAGAAAAACAAATTTAGCAGAAATTAACTAGCATAATATATGCAGTTCTTTCTGCTGACGGAAGAGTCTAATTTGAATAAGTTGTTACTGGTTTACAGCATATCAATGTGATGGATGTGCAAATGAAAAGAGGCCACTGTATGTTAACCCAACATAAGAAATTGTAACTTATTCATATAATAAAAGACAACATAATGCGGAGGTACAATTTTATTTTTGATCCTCTTTTTCAGTTTTTTGGATGAGCTACATAATACTGTGAGCAATTTCGGCTTTGGAAGGCAATGGAACGTGCTTGCGATATTCTGCAAGAGCCCAGAGTGGGAATATGTTTCTATAATTTGGATAATGTAGCATGCAGTTCTTGTGGAGGATTCCAGTGATTTCCTACCATGTTAATTCAGTCAGTGTTTAATAAATATATGGTTACACAACATTGCAAGTACTACATACAACTTGGTATGTCATTTTGTATCATATCTTTTTCACTACCAGGATGAAAGTTTTGCTATGCTAAGAAGGATACCTGTTGGGGAAAATCTCCATTTTCTAGTTGAGAATTGATTATCAACTTTGCTGCACGATGAAGAGGTGCTGGGTCTCTTTCTGCCTGTCCGGCATGAATGAGACCCATCATAGCCCATGCAGTCTGTACTAAATTGAACCGGTTTCCTTCTAGAGGAATGTATGTCTGTATCACCCACCAAATAGATAGAGATACTTATGTTCTTAATTTCAGGCGGATTAATTATATAAAAAACTCAAAGCTTGTATTGAGTAGTTACCTTCTTTGAGCATGAAAGATAGCTCTCTCCCCAACCACCGTTCTCTCTCTGCGTCGTGAGTAGAAAACTAACCGCTTTGCGCATGGCTGCACAATTGGTGAAATTCTTGCCAGCAGCTGCCAACCCTTTAAGGGCAAACAAGGTACCATATGTGAAGCAAACTCCCCAATTTCCATACCTGTTGAAAAATTAATGTTTATTAGCCAAGCTATTTGTTTTCTATACTGTGGTAAAACAAACATGTATTCATGCATATCGATCGTATATTGATTTCCAGGAATAGAAACATACCATGAACCATCTAGCATTTGTATATTTTCTATGTATTGTATAGCATTGGTGATGGAATGCTCAATCTCTTTCTTCCTGTGCTCAGGGTATAGCTTCTTAAACAAAACTAAAGCCTGGATTGTAGATGAAGTACATTCAACATATTCATGCTCAACCACAATGTCGTCGAAGAATTCTGTGGGATTCAAGAGCTGAGCTAGGAAATAAAAGAGAGAATGACTAGTTAGAATCATGGTGATTTCAAAAACATTTGTCACTGATTTGACAGATTTCAACAGGAACATGCATGACATCGCTCGACTTTTCAAAATTCTTACTTCTAACCAATTTGCTGCCCCTGCTGGTTCCCAGGCTGATAAACCACCATTCTTTCTCTGCAATAAGTCGTAAAATCAAGCATTGCATTATGAGTACAGAGACATAATTAAGAAACCAGTGCACTACAACACTAGAAAAGGAAAGTGTTACAACTGCTGAAAGTTAATTAATTAGTATCTCTTCAAACTAAAGCAGCCATTGTAAGATAAAAGAATCATGCCTAACTTTCTCTAAATTTTATCACTTCAGCCATCACCTGTAGGGAAAGTAGAAGATTGACAGAATCGTACAAGCGCTCAGGTTCCATTTTTTCACCAACTATCTCTGGTGGCATCATCGACAACAGAAGGCAACACTGTAGAGGTGACTATGGTGATAAACATGGAGAGATATATAATAAATAAGAATAACATATTTGAAGCATTTGAGCATAGTTAGTGTGTTACCTTTAAACCATCTGCAGTGCAATCTGAAACTTGCCATCCATGATCTTGATCAGAGAAAGTCCACGATCCTTTAGAAATGTGGCGATACATGCTTTTGAAGTCACCAGATGGGTTGTCCTTGACCTTCACAATTTGAGTGCAGAGTCATTAGTCTGAACGTACAAATAAATGGATAACTAGCAAGTGACTAGCTAGATTAGAACTAGACATAAACCTGTGATTTCTTTATGAAGTCATGACCTCGAGCGAGCGTTGCTCCAATTTCACCAGGGAGATTACTAGCAAGCAAAGCTTGAATGGCCAAACCAGTATCCCACTCCTGACTACCAAAACTCTGCACCATAGTATATAGTAAATTTTCAAAGTCGAAAATGATGAGGAAGAAAACATTGTATCTTCTTTTACCGCTATTGTTTAATCAATAAAATGTGTTTTTATGTACTAACTTGCATCTTCATCCCATCTTCAGCAACCCATAAATAATCCGGGATCCTTGCAAGATGCTTCTTAAAATAGTCCCCATTTGGATCTTCAACCCAACAGGCAAGCATGCATAAGACCTATTTATCGAGTTGTGCAAATTAATACCATGAGAATAACGACGAGCATAGATCATTAGTTCGATCCCATCCAATGTAGCAGGGTAAAGATGTTCTCCACACACATTACCTTTTCCACACATCCAATGGTAATGTATCGACTGTTCTCATCTTCGTAATGAATATGCTTCATCGTTACTTGAAGAGCCTTTTCTCTGATAAACTTGTTAAAGGGCCAACGAGTGAGAAGAGGCTCTGTGGAAATGTAGAAGCTATCCCAAAGGAGATCCTGTATCCAAGGACGAGAGTAGTGGATATCCTCCTGCAATTAAATTAGTGTAATCAGGTCCTGCACATAAATTAATTTATGGCTTGAAATTTGAAAGTAAATCAAGTTGAAAAACTCACTTTGGCACATAGATGGCACACTTTCTTCCAATTAATTTCATGGTAAGGTTGAGTAAAAAGTTCTTCCCTCAATTGAAGAATGAGAGGAGTGATTGGGCCAACAAACCTTTTCCCATATAAGTATGACATTGACATGTAAACCATCCTAGAATAGCACATCATTTTGGCTGCATTTTTATGATAAAAGTGAGCAAATTGAAGCTTATTGCAAACTAAAATTGACAAATATGAAGAAGAAAGAAGGAAGTGTGCAAATTACCTGGATGCATAAGAAGAAATGAAGGAAGAATCCAAAACTCTGGGGGCATTGGGTTGTTTCCAGACCAATCAAACAAACCAATTATCTACAAGACATTAATTTCATACAGTAAAATATCTTTTATCCCATCATGCAAAAACAATCATTCGATCAGAACAGAAAATATAACTTGGTTTCAAATTAAGAATACTTTTAGTCACCAAATTTGTTCACCAAATAGTCAAATCTGGTCTAAGAGCCGTCCCATATTACTGGTCCTTACCGAAAGCCAAGCCTTCCCCCAAGAGGGTATGTGTGTGACACCACCATGATCAAGAATCCACTTTCTTGCTCTTGCACAAGCATTGTCTTGGCCACCATCATCAGGTCCTTCTCCGAGAATACGCATGCAAACGTAGCTGAGAGCTGTGCTGAACATGGTGCTGTGACCTTCGACATGTAGTCCCCAACCACCATCTTCATTCTGAAATGCTCATCAAAAAATGAATTGGCATTCTTTATAAAGTGGCAAATTAAAGATCTATGTACACAAAATTTGATCGTCTTTGTGTGAACAAATACTCAAAGTGATGTACCTGATGGTAGTATATGTAACGCAAAATTTCTTTACAATGCTCTTCAGGGAATACAATATTAAGATGCCCTGTAATGTACATACATATGACCTGCAAGTTTAGGGTAGGAAGTAAAGATTCAGTTATTAGTTTTTTTTTTAATAGAAATAATTTGCATGTATATATTAAGCTAGCATGCCACCTCCTCCACTTCGTCATATCGTAGAAAATTAGCAAAACATCAAACAGTGACCGTTAATGATAGCTGCAGGGAAGCAAAACACTGACCAAAGGAGGAAGGAAAAACAAAGGGCCGGCATTTTCGGCAGGCCAATGGCCATCGCTTGCCTGCAAGGCTGAGAGGAAGTGGACGGACCTTCTCAGTGCATCTGTGGTTTTTTCATGTGTGATAAGCTCACCATCTTCAACTTTTACTGGAGGAATTGCCTGTTTGAACTTCTTCTCCCTTAGGACCTGCAGTCAATTTACAACAGTTATAGTGTGGAACTAAAATTACTGAATCCAAATCAGTCCTAAGAGCATCTCCAACAACTTCCCCATAATTTGTTTTTTCTCTAGTTTAGGAAAAAATGGGCCACCCACTGCTATTGGAGATACGGTAGTAAAATAGGCCATCCAAATCGGTCCTAAGAGCATTTCTATAATTTTTTTACTAAATCCAAAGCTGTTGGAGATATAGTAGTAAAATTAATTTTCAATTTTGAGTCTCTATAATAGCAATTTTTTAGGGAAGCTAGGTACTTTTTCTAGTAGTGTTAATAGCATTAATGATATGATTAAATATAATGAGCATTGCTTGAAAAATACTTACAAGCAAATGTTTGTTTTTTATGGGAAAACGACAGTCTATTAATAATAATACTAAGGAGTACAAACACAGATGCCAAAAATGCATCGAAAGTAAAACATAAGAACATAACTAGATACATAAAGACATCTGAATTTAAAAGCAATGAGATGCACAGACGCATCTGATAATGAAAGTAACAGAGCTGTAAATGTTTGATTGAGCTTCAAATTTTGAAACTGGCTATAGTATATTTGTACCTCTTCCTCTTATTTATTTTTTAAATATTTTTAGCATCAAATTGGAACCCTAATGCTAAATTTCATTTTTAAAAGCAAACAACGAAGCTTGAGTAGGCTGAATTCATACGTCAAATGAAAAACTGAAAAAAAGAAGATCAAACTACAAGATGGTTTCTCTAAGCATTAAATTCAAAACCAATTGGCAAATGTTTTTTAAAGACTGGAAGGTAAAAAATTAAAAACGTTTTGATATTGTTGGGTGGTTAGAGTGAGATGTGGTGGATTCATGGCTCTTGAGGACGCTGTGAAAACTTGCAATATATACATACGTGTATGTTACTTGGAATATATAGATCTTTCTATCCAAATATTAGAGCTTATATTTGCTGGTCTGAAGGTCCTGGGGGGGGGGGGGGAAGAATAAAACTTTTACAACTTTTTCGCGTTAAATCGTTCTTAGGGATAGCGATGTTGATGGCTATCCTGAATCACAATTGTACGATTATATAAAGTAAAGTTGCTGTAAAAATAAATAACACAAAGATATTTTTACTCGCAGAAACCCTGCAACCAGGGAGAAAAACTGCGTGCCCCTATCTCTTGAAGGGCAAAACTTTCCACTATGTAATTCAACACTTCTTACAAGTTTGTAGCAACCTGGGATAATTAGCCGCGCTTCTATCATTTCTAGACTCTTCCTAGTCTACGACATGTTCTACCTCACTTGTCTCTAAGTGCTTACACATGAAAGTTTCCAGTTCCAACCTTAGAACTTAGCTACTTCCTAAATAATTCTTCATGGACACTTCTCGGGTTGTTGCACTACCAATCACGACCTCATGGTATATATGCAAATGCGATATGAGTTTTATGAAAAGAGTTTTTGTTCAAGTTCTAAAATTTACAGTCAACGAGGAAGACTTAGAGCACACAGTGAACAATGCAAGATAAATGAAACTAAAAAAATGTACTATGACAATTTTCACAAACAAAACAACCACGTAGACAAGGAGCACCTTGCTACATATTTATAGACTAGGTGAAACTCATAAGAGAGCAAGCACAAAGCCCAATGTGATCAGAAAGTTTAGAACCTTATCAAGGGTAAAACCACTTTTAGTTTTCTACTTTTAACGATAAAACTAACGGAGGTACGATGTTTGGTAACAATGCAATAGTTCAGGTACCATTTTAGGTAAAAACATTTGTAGGTACTAAGAAATACATTTCACAATCGTTTAGGTACCATTAGGGGTTTTTACCCATATTTTTAACATTGATCACATGTCAAACAAGGATTCGTAGAATACACTACTTGAGATTGCCGCATTTATTTTCTAATGGAGAAGACGTAAAGTAAGAAAGGTCATATTGAATCAAGTAGCTTCATACCTGCATACGCCAAAGGAGGTCACCATTGGCCTTAACCTGATATCGGTTGTTGTAGAAATGAAGACGAGCCTCTTCTACCTCAGCTCGCTCTTCAGCAGTTCCTGCGTCAGGATTGAACTCCCATATCTGCCTTCCTACGAAGTTGTTTGTGCTGTAAATGTAAGCCGAGGAATCTTTCCCACCTTTTGCAACCTTAAGCTTCCACATTTTATGGATCACTGCTATTATTGCTAGCTTTCCATGAACAAGTACATAGCTAACTCAATCCCCTTATTCCTTTATATAGTTAGGTTCAGTGGCAAACCTAAACTAAGGCCTAGAGGATTTGGACCCTGCAGCTTCATTTCATAAATGGATTAAATGCTTTATACAGTAGTTTCTTTAATATTCTAAAAAATGTTAGGTGCTAGTCGGGCGGCTAGCAGGGGCCTAGCGCCTAGGCGGGGATTAGTCAGCCGCCTAGGCAATTTTTCTTTTTTCTTTTTTAGGCCATGTTTTATGATTGTATGTGTGAAAATATCCCACTTTGTAGTATAATTTGGCCAAACTTTTAATTACAATGTTGACTATGTAATTATTATTATTATTTTTTTCTCATTTTACTTTGCACCAAGTTGGGCCATCACTCTCTCTCTCTCTCTCTCTCTCTCTCTCTCTCTCTCTCTCTTCTCAAGTTAGAGTATCTTCTGAAGCTCAAGAAAAACTCATTTTCCTAATTGTCTTCTTCAAATAGCAAAGCTAAGCACACTGCAAAAAATTACTACATATTGTTTAGGAAAATTAGATAGAGAAAGAAAAAGCCGAATAACCAAATATCTACTCACTAAATTAGGAATAATAATAATAATTAAACGGAGTTGATCACATGATCGATTCGACTATTACTTGTTTTATAGTAAAAAATTGAGTAATTTAGAATATTATTATATAATTTATAGTTCTCTATTTTTATTTTTCTGAAAATAATTTTTTCTATTTTATTTTTTATCAAAAAAATTCATTTTTTTCCTTCTAAACATTAATTTTTCTATTATATTAATTTAGAATAATAATAATTAATGACAAAACTGTAATTCATGAATAAATGAGGACAAAACCGTAATTTCAACGGCTAATGACAGAACCGTAATTCTATTCATAAATGAGGACAAAACTTAATTTTCTGAGCTAATGACAAAATCGTAATTAATGAATAAATGAGGACAAAAGAGTTATTTCTCACTCTTATAAATAGTATAGGAGAAATTATATATATAAATGTTAGATACTTATGAATGAGACTCTTAGTGGCCCTAAGACCCAACTCCTAAGAAAGTTGTGGCCTCTGGATCTAACCGTTCCTAGCTTGCGAACTTTACAAGGAAGACGATAAGGAAATGATCTACTACCATCCGTATACTATAGTCATTTTGTGTATGAATCCAACCGGGGGCGGAAGTAGAATTTTAAGTTGAGGGGGGCCAAAGCTTAGGGGGAAAAAATATTAGTCCAACGCCAAAATATACAATTGAAGAACTTTTTTACCATAAAAGAAAGATTTATGCTTATTAACAATTATTATTATACTCTAGACTTCCTACACGCGCCAAGCGCGTGCAAACTGTTCTTATTTTTATTTTCGATTTATCAAAAGTTGGTTGGTTTTATAAATTGAATGTTCAAATATAAAATGAGAGAAAAGTATTAAAAACAATTCTAATCAATAAATAAATTTTAAAAGTTTGCAAACGGCCAAGTGGGTGTGGAGTCTCCACATGATTAATTTATTTCTTAATTCTATATTTTATTATTTTACCCTTGATATATAAAAATTTATATTTTAGATTAAATAAGTATGAAGGGGCATTTGTTGAGTTTTTGAAAATTTAATGAAACTCATGTTTTGACTAAGCAGATATATAGATTATTAAGAAGGAAAAGATTTACTCGTTTCATTTCGGCCAATAAAAAGAAAATGAAAGTCTGCGATTAAGTATTAATTAACACTGATAGAACAATTGAATATGCAGTAATTTAAAAGGAAAGGAACCATTTTGATGTAATTGTTGGGGGGGGGGGAGGGGTCCAATACTAAAATTTTCCTTCAAAGTATTGAAATTAAGCAAAAATCAGTGTTCTAAAAGTCGCTCTGGGCGGCGCCTAGGCGCTAGGCGTGGCTGTGCCGCTCGGATTAATGGGCAATCGGTTGGAAAATTGCAGGGACCTAGGCGGTCCAATTAGGCTTCGATGTGCTCTCTCTCCCCTCCATCGCGATCGACTCTATCTCCTAAGATTAGATGCGGCAAATAACTAATCACTTCCTAAAAGAAATTTTGTACCGTATTAAGTTTCAAACCAGAGTATAATCTAGTAATCTTAAGTGAATAAACTCGATCGGTAGCTTCCAGAGTTTGGTAAATTTCTCTCCCTATCGGCTTCCTTGATCGGCGGCTTCTACAGTCGATGTGCCTTGCTTCCAGATCCCAAAAGCTTATATGGGCCAACTTCGTGCAAAGTAAAATGGGAAACTGAGAAGAGAGAGAGAGAGAGAAAGTGATGGCCCAACTTGGTGCAAAGTAAAATGAGAAAAAAAAAATAATAATAATTACATAGTCAACATTGTAATTAAAAGTTTGGCCAAATTATACTACGAAGTGGGATATTTTCACACATACAGTCATAAAACATGGCCTAAAAAAGAAAAAAAACTGCCTAGGCGGCCGACTAATCCCCGCCTAGGCGCTAGGCCTATGCTCGCTACCCGACTAGCACCTAGCATTTTTTAGAATATTAAAGAAACTACTGTATAAAGCATTTAATCCATTTGTGAAATGAAGCTACGGGGGTCCAGACCCCCCAGGCCTTAGTTTAGGTCTGCCACTGAACCTAACTATATAAAGGAATAAAAGAATTGAAATTTTCCTTCAAAGTATTGAAATTAAGCAAAAATCAGTGTTCTAAAAGTCGCTCTAGGCGGCGCCTAGGCCCTAGGCGTGGTTGTGCCGCTCGGATTAATGGGCAATCAGTTGGAAAATCGCAGGGGCTTAGGCGGTCCGATTAGGCTTCGGTGTGCTCTCTCTCCCCTCCATCGCGATCGACTCTATCTCTTAAGATTAGATGCGGCAAATAACTAATCACTTCCTAAAAGAAATTTTGTACCATATTGAGTTTCAAACCAGAGTATAATCTAGTAATCTTAAGTAAACAAACTCGATCGGTAGCTTCCAGAGTTTGGTAAATTTCTCTCCCTCTCGGCTTCCTTGATCGGCGGCTTCTAGAGTCGATGTGCCTTACTTCCAAATCCCAAAAGCTTATATGGGCCAACTTCGTGCAAAGTAAAATGGGAAACTGAGAAGAGAGAGAGAGAGAGAGAGAGAGAGAGAGAGAGAGAGAGAGAGAGAGAGAGAGAGAGAGAGAGAGAGAGAGAGAGAGAGAGAGAGAGAGAGAGAGAGTGATGGCCCAACTTGGTGCAAAGTAAAATGAGAAAAAAATAATAATAATAATTACATAGTCAACATTGTAATTAAAAGTTTGGCCAAATTATACTACAAAGTGGGATATTTTCACACATACAATCATAAAACATGGCCTAAAAAAGAAAAAAGAAAAATTGCCTAGCAATTAGGAAAATGAGTTTTTCTTGAGCTTCAGAAGATACTCTAACTTGAAACTTTGTTACTTCTTTCTGTTTCAAGGTTTTACTGATATTTTAAAATTTTAAGGATTGTAATGCTTTATTCATTGCATTATTGTTAATTTCAACTATTTTTATACTTATTTTGGTTTTACTTCAGTTTATGCTTCAAGTTTCCTCCTTCCTTTTATCACTTTGTTTTTAATTTGCCAATAGAGGTATGTTATAGAAAGGGAAGACTTTTTTAATTTTTTACTTCATCTCAATTGCATGTCAGTAGTGAGACATTGATATTTTCTTTTAAACTTTATATAAATCTTTACTATAATACCAGTAGGAAAGTTGTTGTAAAATAATTAACTAACTAGCTGGCTTAGTAGTAGGAGTACTGAATCAGCTGAAACTTGAAGCTAGATTGGTACAGGTAGCAAGAAAAGAATTCTATCACTACCAAAATGGTAAAGAAAATTAAAAGAAATCTGGTTTAGAATATCATAATTTAACTTTGATATTTGCTCTAGAAAGAAAGAACATATGAAAAATGGAATCCATTTTTCCAATTTGATGTGAATATTGGTGAAGAAAACCCATTTTATGTGTGCCTTGTCAATCTAGGAGTATCTTTAGTTACTATGACATAAGGATTATACATTGAATAGAATTCCAATTATGATGTGGATTGTATCCATGTATTCCTCTATAAATAGAGGCCCATATTCATCAATAAAGATCATTCTATTCATGTGCTATTCTTCTTCTTGTTTATTTACTTTATTCTACAATATGTTATCAGTACCAGCCTCTAACCCTGAGATCAAAAGCAAAAAACCCTAGGTTTCCGCCGTGAACAGTGCCGTCAGTGAACATTACCCGATGAACAGTGCCGCTGATGAACAGTACCCAGTGAAAAAAGTGTCACGTGAAAAGTGCCGCGTGAACAGTACCCAGTGAACAATGACACGTGAACAGTAATCACCACCGTGCTTCCCCGCGCAATCTCTTATAGTTCAAGAATAAAAAAGAAACAAAGAAAAAGAAATTCAAGTAAGCTTTTATAAAAGTTTATGCTTTCAAGAATTTCAATTAATTTTTTTCTTTGTCTCAAGGGACTTGCAACATCCCTCCTCTACCTCTCACCTTTCTATAACGTGGGATTCTCGATCTATACTTCATCGAATTATGAGAAGCATTAGGGGAGTGACTGACCTTATATCCTTGTGGTATATGTAAGACATGAGCACCCTTAATGTCATCATTCTATTATGGAAGTTCTTAAGCCGAACTGTGGGGGTTCGAGCTAATACTTCGGACGAGGACTCCGTTGAGAGAAGAGATACTCCGGACGAGGACTTCGTTGAGAGAAGAGATACTCCGGATTAGGACTCCGTTGAGAGAAGAGATCAAAACACGACCGATTTTGGTCATAACTTATTCACAACTAGGCTCACCCAGTTGAGTATGATATCTAGGAAACTATTTAGAGATTAGTGGTGTCAAGTGAGCCTCGCTCTACCGACATCTCTTCTTACTTTCCTAGTTATGCTTAATTGGAGCTACCGAACGGTTTAAGTTATGGTCATGCCATATTGGTTTTGATCTAATTACCTTCGGATGAGGAATCCGTAAAGAAGAGACTTGAAACGACCATACTACATGAAAGTTTTACCTAAATCCAATACGTGGAAAACGTTTCTTGGGAGCAAAGATTGCTTAGAAACCCTATATTTTTTCGTGGGAGTATTGACTCTGAAACTTATCTTGGTGCCTAAATCCAACATTTCTTGGGAGCAAAGATTGCTCAGAAACCCTCTATTGTTTCGTAGGAGTATTGACTCCGAAATTTATCTTGGTGCATAAATCCAACGTTTCTTGGAAGCAAAGATTGTCAAAAACCCTTTATTGTTTCGTGGGAGTATTGACTCTGAAACTTATCCTATTCTTGTTCTCCATATTTTTGGATGTCGAATATGAACGAACTCGATTTCACTCCATTGGATTCCGTGGACATTGAATTTTTGAGATGGGCTCATGATATCCTAAAGCACGTATCTGCGTAAGAGCTTCTAGCCCGAATCCATGAGCGTTGATTTGAAGGAACCGCTCAAGACCCTCAAACTGAGATTGACAATGCTAGGATACTTATCCTGATGAAACGACACATGGATATGGCACTCCAGTTTGAGTTTATGAAACAGGTTAGCTCTAGAAATCTTTGAAGCGCTTCATGAACGTTATGGTAACGTTCGTGACTCCATCATTCCGAATTTAGAAGCATAATGGACTAATCTCCGCTTCTCTGACTTTGATAAGGTCATGGGATATAATTCAGAAATTCTCTGCATCAGAGACTTGATGCATCTCTGTGAAAAATCATCACAGAAGAACAATTGATTGAGAAAACTCTCACCACCTTCCCATCTCTGCCTTGAGGAAAGGCATGATGATGATACTTGTAAAAGTATTATATTGCGAGGCCCGTGGGAACTAGACATGTTCCGGAGACTCATTATAATGGCGCCCCTAAGAGAGGATGCCTAGAGGAAAACCCTAAATCTAGGGACAAATCCGGACGTTTGGTCTGTAAGATTGATTTCCTCAGGAAGGTAATCGCCATAAGAATAAACGATCAAGCGAGCATAGGACCGCGAAAGAGTGAGAGAATATCGCTGTCCCTATGAGAGGGATGTCGCCGGTCAGCGTTGTGCCGCCACCGGCCAAGGCAATCTGCCACCGTCGTAGGGACCGTGAGTACCGCGCCTGTATGCCTCAATCAATGGAGAATCCTCTTCATGATGTCTATTAATGATATGGAGCGTCTGGTCAATGGGCCATAGCTTGTAATACATATGAGTATGTAATTGCAATGATCAAGACGTCGAGCTAAAGGGTTGAAGACTTTGAAGCCGATTTTGCTTAAGTCTTTATGTTTTCCATTGTATGATGATAAGGCAGGTTTGCTAAGACATTATGGATTTAGTTTTGATTTGAGATCAAGATGGAACTTTGGATGTAAAGCCTTGGCTAAAGAGTCAATGGATTCCATGCAGAGACGTATGATGAGAATGGAAAAAAATTCCTTTGCATTACCTTTAATGACTGCGGTAGAATGCGCATCTTAGAGAAGTTTATGTCTCTCTAGTGTGTTATATTCTACCACTATTCGAGCTATTGAATCAAACAATGTCATTCGGGATGACCTGTTGGATTCCGACATATATTGGCTTTGGCATGACAGATTGAGACATCCTAGTCGTGATATGATGATCCGTGTCTTGAAAACCTTACACGGACATCCATTCTATCGAGCTAATCGAAGCAAGAATCAAAAGTTGATTCAAAGAGATGAGACAGCCATGAAAATAGGCAAAACTACCGCTGTCCGCCACTCGTCGACCGGTCGATGTACCGATTTTGACCGGTCGAACTCGTCTAGCGTGCGTCATCGAACGGTCGATGATTTTGTCGACCTGTCAACCCCATCCAGAGAGCTGATCGACCGGTCGAACCCTCCTGTTGACCAGTCGAATCGGACATAAATTCGTTTTCTCTCTGACGTAGCCAAATCCTCTTATGCTTCTAAAGCCTTAATGGCCAAACGCTCGTTTTGCAAAACCTATTCCTTAAGGAAATTGGGACCGAGACCGTCCTATGCAAAGGATTCTAAAGTACTTCTTCCATTCTTACAGATAATCCAAGGGGATATTTGTGGACCTATTCAACCATCAAGTGAGCCATTTAAAGTATTTTATGGTGTTGGTTGATGCGTCGACATGTTGGTCACATGTCGCGCTGTTGTCCACTCGTAATGCTGCTTATGCTAAACTCCGAGCACAGATAAATCGCCTGCGGGCTCACTACCCGGATCATCCCATTCAATCTATCAGGCTTGATAATACTGGGGAGTTTACATCGAAGACTTTCGATGACTACTGCCTGAGATAGATGTTGAGCATTTAGTCCCACATGTGCATACCCAGAATGGTCTCGCAGATGCTACCATTAAAAGGTTATAAATGGTAATGAGGACGTTGGTAATGCGCACCAACCTTCCTCTCTATGCCTGGGGGCACCCAGTATTGCATGCAGCTATGCTTATTCGTTTGAGGCCCACCGCCACCCAATCTTTTTCTTACTCGTATTTGGGTGTGCTGTTTATGTGCCTATTATGCCGCTACATCGTATTAAAATAGAGTCCTCATAGACAAATGAGTATTTATGTTGGATTTAAGTCTCCAACCATAATCCGCTATGTAGAACCCTTGACAGGCGATCTATTTACCACCAGATTTGCGGATTGTAAATTTGATGAGACAGTCTTGCCGTCGTTAGGGGGAGATAAGAACGTGAACGTTCAGCAGGAACGACTGGAATTATCGTGGCATGTCCCCACTCTGTCTCATAATGATCCCCCTACTGCACAAAGAGAGTGCGTAGAATTATAGATCTTCAGAAAGTCGCAGATTCTCTTCTTGACACTTTTTCAGTTCTAGCTAAAGTGACTAGATTGTATATACCAGCTGCAAACATGCCTGCAAGGATGCAAGTGCCTGAAAATGACTTGGACTCAAAGTCGACGCAGCAGCCGTCCCTATGGGAGGTCCGGCAGCCGAGGCCACCACCAGTAATGGTGGTGAAGTGGCTCAGGCCGTGGCTCCACTGAGGAAGCGTGGGAGGCCACCAAGTTCGAAGGATGTGCACCCTAGAAAGAGGGCTACAATGACACAAAATATTTCTCTTCTCATCGATAATCAAAATTCGTCACATGAAAACGTTCCGGATTATGGTTATGTCCAAGAGATTTCTTTGGAGGACGCTCGATCGCTAAAACCTATCCGTGGGAACATAGAGATCTCGATTAATTACACTAGTGTACATAGGACGTGGGATAGAAACTCTATCGTAGTTGACGATGTGTTTGCATATGCTTGTGCACGAGAGTTGATTGAGACCGATGATATCGAACCTCGCTCCGTTGATGAATGCCAATGTAGAGCTGATTGGCTTAAATGGAAAGATGCGATCCAGGCTGAGTTGGACTCACTAACAAAGAGAACGGTATTTGGGCCGGTAGTGCCAATACCTTCTGGAAGAAAACCTGTTGGATACAAATGGGTCTTTGTTAGAAAGCGTACTGAGAGAAATGAGATATAAAGCTCGCCCTGTGGCGCAAGGCTTCTCACATCGCCTTAGAATCAACTACGATGAGACATATTCACTTGTAATGGACGTCATAACATTCCGCTACCTTGTTAGTTTGGTAGTTTCTAAAAAACTGAACATGCAGCCTATGGATGTGGTCACAACGTATCTCTATGGGGATCTAGATACAGAGATTTATATGAACGTCACGGACAGGCTTCATTTACCCAAGTCAAGTGGCTCTAGACCACGGAGTGCGTTTGCAATAAGATTGTGACGCTCACTATATGGATTGGAACAATCCGGATGGATGTGGTATACCTGTCTAAATGACTACTTGATTGGAAGAAGGTATGTGAACAATGAATTATGCCCCTGCGTGTTTATTAAGAGAACAAGTTCCGGATTTGCAATAGTCGCGATCTATGTCGATGACATGAACATTGTTGGAACTCTTAATAAACTAAGAGAAACCGCTGACTACTTGAAATCTGAGTTTGAGATGAAAGATCTTGGGAAAACACGTTTTGCCTCGGTTTGGAACTTGAGCACTGTAGTAGTGGGATCCTGATTTATCAATCAGTTTATACCCAAAAGATGCTCAGACATTTTAATATGGATAAAGTCCATCCTGTTAGCACTCCCATGATTGGTCGCAGCCTAGATCTAAAGAATGATATGTTTCGCCCAAGAGATGATAGCAAAGAAGTTTTAGAGGCTGAGGTACCGTACCTAAGTGCAATAGGCGCATTATTCTACTTGGCACAGTGTACAAGACCTGATATCTCCTTTGTTGTCAACTTGTTAGCTAGATTTAGCTATGTGTCTACGCAACGCCATTGGACTGACGTAAAAACTATCTTTCGTTACTTGAAGGGTACGATTGATATGGGCTTGTTCTTTCCCTACAGAGAGTCACAAAAATATGGCAAGATGGGTGAGGAACCCATGCTTGTTGCCGACCATCGACCGGTCGAAGTACGACAGTCAACTGGTCGAACTAAGGACAGAACCGTTGCTGCCCCTTATTCCCAAACCCTTGTGATGTTTTGGTGGGTTTTGCTGATGCTGGGTATCTATCTGACCCATACAAAGGTTATTCCCAAACTGGTTATATCTTTACCATGGGGAACACCGAATATCTTGGAGGTCTACTAAGCAAACTGATTTGTATGTGATTTGCATACAAATTAAGCCTCTAATCACTTTAGTAATGCTAATCCAAAGGCCGTTTAGTGTCTCTAATCCTTGAATTACACCATTGTAGGGTTCACAAGCATCAGATGGATATCGGGAGCAAAAGGAGTGCGTTTTGGAGTTTTTAGTGGATTTTCGGCAAAAGGACGAAAAGTCAACCCGAGGACCAAAAGTCAACTTGTGGTCAACCCCGACTTTAGAGCATCAACGAGTCAACATGACGTCCCGGAAGTGAGTCGCACGAGAATTCCGGAGGTTTGGTCAGAAGTCAACCTTTGGTCAACTCCGAGGGTCGTGGTCAAAGTCAAGACAAAGTCAACCGTGTGACTCATCACCAAAGGATTCCAAAATTCAGCAAAGGACCACACTAGATATCATGAGGTCATCCTTAGATTATTCCTCCCTTTTATTTCCTTGAGAATTTACCCCCTTGCCCTTCATTTAATCTATCTAACCATTAGATCTTTCCTTAGTTGATCCTAGCCTTTCATTCCTCTCTACCCTAGCCTATTTAAACCTAGTTTTTGCCATTTAGATTCATTCCCCACCTCTTCATAGCAGCCCTCATCTAGATCTCATCTAATTCTCTCCCTCCTTCCTCCCCCAAACACCCTCTTTTCTTGGTGATCCGTCAAGGATCGACCGGTCGACGTCCCTTGTCGACCGGTCGACGGCCGGCAGCCGGGTTGTTTCCTTTGTTTTCCCCTCCTTCCACCACTCAAATCTCTTTCCTTCCTTCACCAACGTTCTTCCCCACTTCTTCCTCTACATCCTTGTCTATTTTTCTCCATCATTCTAGCACTTCTACATCACACATGCTTGGATCCATCAAGAACACCAAGATTGGGAGGCCAAGAGCAAAGAGAAGAGGAGCTTGCTACTACTTGAGTGACACAAGGAGCTGCTGCCATCTTCATGAGAATCCCTCAACTTTCTCTTTATCTTTCCCTAGTTTATAGTTTGTTTATTGTGGGACTATTGATGTGTAATCTAAGCATGTGTGACTAGTTGTTTAGGATTGGGGACTAGGGTTGTGTGCCCTAGTCCATTTGTGATGTGATGATGATTTGAATTATGTGTGGATGCTTGAAGATGAATAAATATGTGTATTGTCTATTCTAATATGTGTTGGATGTATATTTGAGGAATTAGTCACTCTTTGGTATGCATTTGATCCATCTTGTATGAGTGTGTAGGGTTTGACCACTTTATTATACTCTAGGCAATTGGCAATATGTGTGATGAGCATGTTTCATTTGTGTGATCCTTTATTCATGTGCTTTTACGCCTCCTTTCTTTCTACCCTCCCGCGGAGAGTCCCTAAGACCCTAATAAGGCTTAGGAATACCTTAGAGAGAATCCACTCCATATCGATAATATCGGTGGAGTGGTGGATTACACTTGTGTTGCTTGTTTGAGTCCCTAAGGTTCGACACTCTACGCCTCTTAAGCACTTTAGGGGATTCGGTATTAGGTAACATAGAGGAATCCCCTATGACACCTAGAGAGTTCGAATGACCCTAATAAGGCATTTGAATACCTTAGGAAAGCACGGTCCTAGAACCATAACATGGCTAGGATACGGGGCTTGATTTATTCATCACTTAAGCATAAATGCATAACTGGAACATCATTCATCATTGTGGGCTTTGGTAGACCTCGAATACTCAATCGTTCTATCATTTCTATTCTCTTCATGTTCCTCCTCTTTACGTTTTGTGCATTAGTTAGTTTAATTTATGTTTCGTGTTTGCATTTCACTCTTTCATCTTTCCAATAACGTTACACTACACTCACTTGTATATCCATTTCACCATTTCATTTTCCCATCTCTTGCCTCATCATATTTGTGCATCTTCTTTGGTTACTTGTTCGCCAAGGGGTTGAAGGGCCATCGATCCCCGTTGGAACGACAACCCCGGTCTTAAATATACATACACACTTTTGGCAATCGTCACAGACCTTTGTTGCTACTTCTTCAAACCATGCTGAGATTATTGCTCTCCATGAAGCTGTTCGAGAGTGTATATGGTTAAGGTCCATAGCTACACATATAAGAAGTACATGTGGTTTGAGGTCAACCATGGATGAACCTACATGCATTTATGAGGATAATGCTACTTCCATTGAGCAAATGAAGCAAGGTTTCATCAAATGCGACAACACCAAGCATATATCGCCTAAATTATTCTATAATCAGCAACAACAGAAGTTCCTCAAGATCAAAGTGAATTAGGTTCGATTTGAGGACAATGCGTTAGATTTGTTTACCAAATCACTGCCTAAATCCACATTTGAGAACCATGTGAAAAGCATTGGTTTGCTTAAGTTATCTGACCTCCCATGATTGTAGAAATCAGGGGGAGACGCTGACTTCGGGGGGAGTCTGGCGTCCATGCTAAGTTTCCAAATGTGAAGGGTGTGTTGTACTCTTTTTTCCCTTCGACCAAGGTTATTTTTCTCTCACTGGGTTTTTGTTACTTGACAAGGTTTTTGATGAGACAACGCGAGGAGCACCACCTAAACTTGACAGCACAAGGGGGAGTGTTGAAGGAAACCCACTTTATGTGTGCCTTGTCAATCTAGGAGTATCTTTAGTTAGTATGGCATAAAGATTATACATTGAATCGATCGGGCCAAGCGGGCTTCCAGCGACCCGCGGGCCAAATGATGAGGCCTATTTATTGACATATCCCGAATAGTAACCCAAAACTTCCGCTGACCATAACTCTCTCATACGAAGTCCGATGTTTGCGTTCTGTATGTCTACTAACTCGTATCGACCAGCTCTACGACTTTCGTGAAGAACATTTTATGAGAAAATAACCCGAACAAAAAGTCATCCAGAGAATTTGATTCCGAAGATTCTACACCATACAATGTGGGAATACATGTTGCTCCACATTCACTAGGAACAAATTCAGTTGGGAACCCATTAATTTGGTGCTTCCAATCAAAATTTGACAAGTGTTATGCACTAAATGAGTGGAAAATAAATCATATTCCTATACGATACTAAATACGTATATAAAATTAATACATACGAATACACCATGTCAATACCACCATATTATGTCACAAAATAATACTCCACACCATAAATTCAACAAAATATTAAATTTCATAAATAGAAATTTAACGACGAAAATTCCAGGTATTACACCCTAAATCAATTGTGCCCATGTATTTCTAATTTCATCACATGTGCCCCTGTACTCACCAATTTTAATCAATCTTATCGATCATGCCCTTTGTTTTTTCGTCAACTATTGTGTGAAATCTTTTAAAATTCTTGTCGCCTATGATATAATTTTGCATGCCAAATCAATAAAATATCATCATAGAAGAGAACACATTAGAGCTACGTTAGCAATTAGCAAAATAATTGATGGAAAAACTAATGATTGGACGAGATTGATTAAAATTGGTGAGTACAAGGGCACATGTGATGAAATTAAAAATGCAAGGGCACAAATAATATAAGATGTAAAGGTAAGGGAGGTAAAATAAAATGAACCCTATAATGAACAAGACTACATTGAAGAAAGTATTAACAAATATTTGGAAGGAAGGTACGTGAAGGAAATGAGTACTCAATTTGTGTTTCATGCTAATTACTTGATAAATACTCAAAATGAAAACTAATCATCCTCAAAAGTCAGTCAGCCGACGAGAAGATTGGAGATCTTCTCTTATGCTCACTACTACAAAAAAATGTTTCACACAACAGTTAAACACTGTTGTGCCATTTGCACTATAACTATTGATTATATCGGTGTTGTCTAATTATCGTGCTATAACAACGGTGAGTAATCAACAACGGTGAGTACTGAGCAACAAACGGTGAATTACCATTGTATATTGATCATAGGGTCAACAGGTTTTCTTATTAGCATTGTCCCAATTTATAGTAATTGATCATTTTCTTATTGAGTAATCAAAAAAATGTTTCACACAACAGTTAAGCACCGTTGTGCCATTTGTACTATAACTATTGATTATATCGGTGTTGTCTAATTACTGTGCTCTAACAACGGTGAGTAATTAACAACGGTGAGTACTGAGTAATCAACAACGGTGAATTACCATTGTATATTGATCATAGGGTCAACATATTTTCTTATTACCATTGTATATTGATCATAGGGTCGATAGTTTCCCAGTTGTTATGTTTTAAGCCTTCAAACAACAAATTTCTCGTTACCATAATGGTGTAATTATCCTATATAAATTAGTTACTAAATTATGACTGTGGTATATGGTCGCTCAATTTTAAACCTTTGAACCATTTATTAGACGATGTATAGTGACTTTATTTTATATGATTTAGTATTGAACAACTGAACTCTATTTGTTCTGTTGTGTGAGCAAAAACTAGACAACCCATTTTTCCATCAACCGTTGAACATGCAGCTGCTGCATGTGAATATAATGTACATAACAGAAGTAGATAATACTTTCCTTTAAGCAACTCGATGGCTCCTAGCTAGACGTATGTATTCACTACAAACTTGGCACACCCATTCCACACCTCATCAATATCCTCTTGGCTATAAGCATGGTTGTCTCTCCTCTCCCACTGAAACATGCGATTCCAAATTGTCAAACCCAAGTTATATTTAGTGTCAATGATGATGGCTTTTGAAACATATTACATATATGAACATAAAAAACCAGCATTATCAAAACAAGAATATGCTTTGTACTTGGCAATCTGCTAACAATTCCAGATAAGGCCACAATAGCAAATACATCAACAATTTGTAATAAAAAGAAAGAAATTCCAAGTCATAAAATAAGCTGCACATTTTATAAGCTTGTTTTCATTTCTTTTTCCCCATCTATAACAGGTTTAGGAGCTGGATCTTAATGCTAAAATTTAAGCTATAGAATACGTTTGGATGTAAGTTGACCTTTAAGATGTAACTTAATTATTTCAATGTCCAACTTCGAATCAGATAAAAAAATCTTAAACTGTAATGAAAGATAAAGAAGGGATGGAAACGGGAAGAGCAAATAAGAACAGATCTTATCTCAACTTCTGACAGAATAACCTATTTGTTTTGACCAGATCCTCTTTATTTTTAAAGTTATATAGCTCTCTAGTCATCATTGCAATTAATCTACAAAAGCCTTTGCGTCTATTCATCAAATAACTTCTTCAAATTCTAGTAGTCTTTCATTTAGAATGAAAATTAAAGCAATAGGTTATAAGTTAATGAGTAGATTATCCACACACTATATGATTAAAGAGACAATATTTCAATTTATAATGATGACCCCTAGTCATAATTAGAATGTAAATAACCTTATTTCGATCTGGTCGATCTGGTATGGAATGAAATATTCACAGTATCAAAAAGAAATATTGTCTCTTTAATCTCATCGAAACAAAAAATGCCATCCTTAATTTCGATCTGCCTGCTGATCTATAATGAACTTATCGATCTGCTACTACAACAGGCCGGTAGATTAACTTCCCAATCTTCATTAGGCAATCCATACAAACAAAGATTCTCCTTCTCTGAACATGCATGTACCAATTAGTTAACACACTAAGCATCCCTTCCACGAATTAGAATGCGACACGAAATCTAATTAAGAAACTTCCAGATTTTTAATGTATTTCACAGTATATATAGTAATAGCAAAAATTAAAGAAAATAAAACAATGCACGAGCATATATAACATGCAATAGTCAATGGAAATGTTACATAGGCAATACATATGTTAGTATTCTTGAAGTATTGGCATTCCTATATAAGTCTGCTACTCTACGTGATATCAGCAAGAATCCTAGACAGCAAAATTAATTATTGTTTTAATCCTAATTGACAATCTTTTTCATTAAAGATATTTTCCTTATAGGATGTCTATTAGGGTTAGGACTTTAAAGTGAGGGGGAGTATTTGACTCCTTGTTGGTTGCTCGGCAAAGCGTGCATGTGTGGCTTTGAAGGCTAGAGATTATTGCTCATCTCTTGTTCCGATGCGTTTGTATGAAAGGATAAAAAGTCTAGTTGGTTTTATTTTATTCGCTTGCACATGTGAAGTGAATCCTTGATTGAAAGATTATCTCATTCTCTCGCGACCAGTAGAGAAGTATTGAAGATAGAAGGACGTGATGCAGCCCTAGAAGAAGACGTTGGTGAGAAGAAGACTCAAGACAGACAATAGACTAGGGCTGCTAGTTGTAATGGTAATCATGGTTTACCTTGGTTTGTAAGAGTTTCATCTCAACTTCTCATAGTGGATTGATCGTTCTTCTGGGCTTGTGCCCTGCAGTGTTTTTTTTCCTCAAGTTTGAGGTTTTCACTGCGTCAACATATTGGTGTGTTCTTTGCTATTTTCGTTTTTCCAGAACACTGGGATTGATAGTGTCACTTCAATCCTAGACGTGAAACACGCCATCTATTACTTGCTTCTAGCACGCTTGGGATTGTCAGTTTATCTTCAATCGTAACATAAAAACGTTCCAGTCTTTACAAGTGGTACCAGAGCGGGTTCTAGAATTATTTTTCTAGTAGATCCAAGAACAGAATGGAGCGTGCTAGAGCTGCTGGATCGATCAACTGTCCTCCTCTCTTTGATGGTGAAGATTATTTTGAATGGAAAGATCATGATGAGAGCTTTTTTGTACTCTCAACACTAGGCCAATAACGGAATCAGACAACACATGTCCAACGACAGCAAACAAAAAAACTGTCGTCCCAGAAATTCAGACAACAGCAAAAAAAATTCTATTGTCTGAAATAGTTCATTATTCAAAAGAGACAACAGATTTTATTGTGATGTTGTGTCATTGCCTTATTTCAGACAACAGTTATTTTGTTGATGTTGTATAATATGTTTTCAGACAATAGCTGCGTATTTTATGTTGTTTAAAATTTTACTATTATTTTATTAATATTAATAAAATAGTAGTGTAAATTTGATGTTGTCTCATTGTTCAAAAGAGACAACATATTGTTTTGTGCTGTTGTGCCGTTGCCTTGTTTCAGACAACAGTTATTTTGTTGAAGTTGTGCAATATATTTTGAGACAATAGGTAAGTATTTTATGTTGTCTAAATTTTTTTTCTTATTTTATTAAATCTTGTCTCTATTTTAATTATGTCACTATGGTTAACCATGTGGATCGAGGTCGAAAAGAAGACGAAATCGGCTAACTTTTTTACCGTAGCCATTTTGCCCTGTAATAATCACATCCAACGGTCAAATTAGGCAATTTATTTCTTGGATCACATCAAATCCTGATATGTCTACTAGTATTGTTTACTATATTGATTGGTTACAAAGAAATGTATATTTATCAAGACCAACAAGGTCAAAAAAGAATAAATTGGAAAAACGGACCGTTTGATGTGAATATTGATATAAGATACGTCTATGGTAAAAATATTAGCCGATTTTATCTGCGTTTCGATCTCGATCCACATAGTCAACCGTAATGGCCATATATGTCCTTATACTTATTACTTAGAGTTCTCAAAGTGCAACTACACTAAAGCAAGATTTGGGGTTGTAGCTTTTTAAATGGGTATATGGATCTCGGTCGTGGGAGTGTGTGGTCGCAGAGGAAACAAAAATCAGATTTCAGAAAGAGTAATTAAGGCAAAAATAGCGAAAATGATATTTTGGTAAATGCTCACTAACTTAGGGTTGACCGCATGGACCGATGCCAAAACGACAACGAACAAGACCAATTTTTTCATATGGTGCCTATTATTACGTGGTAAATACATAGGCGAAGCCAAATATACTATTAGACTTCTTTGATTTTTTGGATCACATCAAATCCTGATATATCTACTAGTGTTGTGTACTATATTCATTGGTTACAAAGAAATGTATATCTTTCAAGACCAACAAGGTCGAAGAATAATAAATTGAGAAAACGGACCGTTGGATGTGAATATTGGCATAAGATACGTGTATGGTAAAAATATTAGCCAATTTCGTTTTCGTTTCGAACTCGATCCATGTGGTCAACTGAAAGGACCATTTATGCCCCTATATTTATTAATGAGAGTTATCAAAGGGCAACTGCACTAAAACGAGATCCAAGGTTGCAACTTTTTACATGAGTATATGGAGCTCGGTCGTGGGAGTGTGTGGTTGCGGAGGAAACGAAAATCGGATACCCGAGCTATTTATTTTGAATTTTGGAAGTTTGGAGAAAAGAAATTATTTAATTTAAAACAATTTTCCCACGATGCGATATGGATCGCTAGATCTTACATTGTTCGATCTGGATCGTTCACATATTTTGTTTTTGGTTTAATTGGAACTGTTAGATCTCAAAAGTAATTGATCTGGACCGTTAAAATTAGGGTGAGCAACCCTTTAATCCCTATCTCTTCCCGACTTCCCTCATTCGTCTTCTCTATCTTCCTCTCAGTCTCTCTGTTCTTTCCGTCTCTAGGTCAGTTTCAATGCCGACCTGGGTAAGCTCCGGCGAACTGGTGGTGTCTTGATGAACCGATTCATCTAGCAGTCTGGGTTTTCTAAAACGAGGTCCGATGAGAGAGAATCGAAGCTCGAAAGATCATGATTGTTCCGATCGGATTTTCCGATTCCGGCCATGACTCGGCGTCGCACCGGTGGCGTTAGCTTTGTCTTGACGTCGCCCACCTCCCTCTGGTCTTAGTTTCTTCAATCGATCAACCATGAAAGCAGAAAGAAGCTCGAAAGTTTCAATGGTTTCCCAGCGGTTTTCTGCGATTTCCAGCGGGTTTTTGCGTTTCCCAGCGATCTCACGTTGTCATTCTGGTTTAATTAGCTAGGGTTTCTGGAAGCTTTTTGGATCTGGGCTATGGTAACACTTCTCTCCTTTCTCTCTCGTTGGGGTTTTGGTTTAGAGTTATTCTTTCTTTACTTTTTTGTTGGAATTGCAAGTCTTGCTCATAATTTTATTTTTGATCAGCTCTTTTCTATATACGCCATTTCTCTCCCTCTTTCTGCAATTTTGAATTTTATTATTATTTATTATTTACTTTTTTAAGTATTTGTACATATTCCAGGGCCAAATAATAATATTCTTGATTGATTTGTACCACCTATTGGTTAATTCCTAGTTTAGGATTAGGTCTATGCTTAATTCGGACTCTGGAGTTTAATTGGGTTAGTTTCAGATGGTTTCTTAATAGACATAGAGTTTAATTTGAAATTTGAGTACTTTCTAACTTTGCTAAGGTAATTCCTAGATATTCATCACCTGCCTCATTTGCACCCTTTGATTTACCACTTGATTTTGAGAACTTTTAATTGTAACAAGTGTTTGTTATTTTGGAATGCAGTATCATTTCTCTTTCTGCAATTTCTTATGAACTGACTTCTGTAATAATGCATTGATTAGCTTCTTTTACAAACTTGCTTCCTCTGTGCTAGTTTCAGTATGGCAGTTCTTTTTGTTTTTCGTTGGAATGTCCAATAATTGTATATCTTAATTTGCTTTACTCCCTTTTTTTTTTGTTGGTCAGGCTGTCATAAGTGAAGATAAAGAGAAGAATACCACAAGCTATGAAGGTATGAGGCTTGCTCACTAACTTTTTTTAAGTATTTTATATTTTAGTTTTGCTCCATATTTTAAATCATGGTTCATTTACATTGCAAATTAAAGTTATTGAAGTATCTTGGGATTGAATGATTATTTTGTACCATGATTAATGTACCTGCAATGGGTTTCACATGTGTACTTTCTTATTTTGTAATAAAAGAAATACTAGCAATATCATGATAGGAAATCATTATCAAATGCAAATGTGCAGTTTACCTTATCAAGGTGAAATTTTTAGAGTTTGTAATTTGTTATATATATGTGTTGGTGCATTTGTTTAAAGGGCATTGTGATCTTTCATTAGAGAGTAATATGTTTCACTTTTCTTTTGGATAGAATGACTGTAGCCTGTAGGATTGTGGTGCTCTTGAGATTGTAATAGTTGATGTAAAGCTTGGGAGACGAGAAGGAACACCAAAGCTTATACTGATCTTTCTTCAAGTGGACACAATATGACCCTAATGCTATTTCTGTTTTTGTGGTGGGAAAAAACTTAGCGTTAAAATGCATTAAATTGAGAACTATTGTTGGAGCTAATTTTGAAAAATGACCAAATGATAAGGATACCTTGTAAATGCTGCCGAATCACAGGTGCAGGTAATAGAAGAGCAACTAAGAGCAACACTCATGAGGCCTATCAAGGGAGTGGATGAGATGTTTCATTTATTGTATTTTTCTTTTTCATGTGTTTCTAAATGTGGTAGTATTGCAATAGCTTGTGTATTTTGGAAGTTACATTCTCCAAGTTCTTTTGTTTTGTTCTATTGTGAGAAGTTTAGGCTTTATGTCCCCTTCTCCTTCCTCTTTGTATTTTGTTCTTTATCAAAAGTAAATTTCCTTCAGTTAATGAGCACTAATATATATTATGAATGTGTGTGTTTTGGATATGTGGTTGTTTTGGTTGTATATGCTCAAGTTATTCAATATCCCGAAAATTTATGGTCATAACAATCACTCTCATACCACTCTCTACTAACTAAAAACTATTGTCCAAGAGAATTGAACACAATGAAATGGAAAACAGAAACTGTAGTCTGAGTCATTCAACTATAATATTTTTTATCCTTCGTCAGTTGCCTAACTACAAAAACACAACTAAAAATAACAACTTTCTGTTGTTTGAAGCGTGGGCGGACCACACTGGGTATCCAGAAAACTATTGTCCAATAAAAACTTAAACAACAGTTTCTTTGAAAATCCCATAATATCATACATGGATAGACAATACCATTTTCCTTTACATGTTGTCTCATCGAAATATACTCCACAGTTTTTAGCACACAATTTATCTCAAATGGTACTCTAACCACATGAGCAAACAATTTGGTGATGTAGAAAATAACATCAAACAATGGTTTTTGAATTTATCATGTTGTCTAACCTTTCTTAGACAACATCGTATTAATTAGTGCATGTTGTATGTAACATACTTGGACGACAGTGATTATCTGTTGTCTGAGTGCCCATCAGACGGCAGGCAGATTAACAACAGCAAAAACCTTGATCAGACAACGGAGAAAAACTGTCGTCTGATATATTTTTTGGCCTAGTGCAAGATGAAGATATGTGGAATATAGTTGAAATGGGGTGGGAGCATCCTACTAAACCCGTGGATTCAAAAAAGGTGGAAGGAACATCGGCAACAATGCTTAAGCCCAGAAAAGAATGGACTGATCAGGAGGTACATGATCGTAATTGTGACTTCAAGGCTAGAAATAGTTTGTTCACGGCATTGAGCAAAAGAGAGAGAACTCGCATCAGTCACTGTGACACTGCAAAGAAGGCATGAGATCTTCTTGAAGCTACCTATGAAGGAAACAAGAAGGTACGATCACAGAAGCTGCAGAGACTAACTCAGGAATTTGAAAACTTGTCCATGGGTGAAGATGAATCTGTTGATGACTTTCATGCACGATTATTGAGCGTGTCTAGTCAATGTCAAAGTCTTGGTGATCCAATTGAAGAACATCGAATAGTCAAGAAGTTTCTTAGATCACTTCCTTCAAAATTTCAAGCCAAGCAAACGGCAATTGAAGAAGCTCAAGATTTGGACATCTATCCTCTTGATGAACTGGTAGGTAACCTCAAGACATTTGAGATGAGAATCAAACCCGTGAAAAAGGTAAAAAATATTGCTTTCTCTTCTATCGAGGAAAAAGAAATTGAAGTTGATGATGGTGAGTCTATTGATTTGGATTTGCTTACAAAAGAATTCAAAAAAATTCTGAAAAATAAAAATGCTTCTTCAAACTCATCAAAAATTGCTTTGGATCATAGAAAATGTTTGCCTTCTGAAGATCGTTTTGATAAATTTACTCAAAAGAAAAGTTTTCAAGGAAAACCAAAATGCTTTGAATGTGGTGGTATTGGTCATATGGCTGCTCAGTGTGCAAACAGGAAACAAAGTTCCAAGAATAGCAGGGCATTGAAGTCTACATGGAGTAATAGTGATGAGGAGTCTCTTATGGACAATGAAGTGAACAACCTTGAGCTCACTTCGTCCCTTCATCCGGATAGCTCAGACAACACGGATAGTGATGGAGATATATCTGATGAGGAAGCAAACAACAAGTACATGCAGTTGTACAATGCTACTAAGACTGTACACAAAAGAAACCTTGAGTTGAAAGAGAATGTTGAGCTTATCAGTAAAGAAAAGAGAAAGGTTGAGGTAAGTTTTGATTCTAGTCTAAAATCTTGGGAAGATGAACGTGCAAATCTTCTTGAACAAATTTATTCCTTGCAGAATAAAAATGAGTCACAGATTGAAAGTGATGAGAGGACTGAACTTGGGGACAAGATAAAAACTTTGCAGGTTGAGTTAAAGGCTCAAACTAATTTAAATGTCTTACTAACCCAAGAGAATGAGAAATTGCAGGTTGAATTGACTGAAACTAGAGACAAGTTCAGTAAATTTGATATCGGTTCGAAAAAAGTTTCAAGGATGATTGGGTTTGGAAAAACTCACAGTAACAAGGAAGGACTTGGTTATGACGGTGCTCCAAAAGAAACCTTACAGTTTGTGAAGGAGAATAAACATGTTCCTAAGGTACTTGTCGCTGAAATACCTGTGTCAAAACCTGCATTCAAATCTGTCTCAGAACAGGGATCGATAACATGTCATCAATCCCCTCAGGTAAGTAAAGAGTTACAACCGTGTACTCATCAGTCCAGGTACGTCCCTAGACCAAAAATCTTTGTTCCTACATGTCACTTTTGTGGAAAACCTGGACATATTCGTCCAAGGTGCAACTTGTTGCGTAGAAAAATAAGAAAACAGAAGCAAGGGTCAGGATTTAACCCAGCTGCATCTCTGCAGGTTGATCTGAAAAAGCATTTAGAAATAATTAATAGGATTGCAAAGCGGATTGCAATCCCAGAATGTCTGGAGACGAAAAATAAACAGACCTGGGTGAAAAAAGGAGCAAATAAATGTTTTTCAGATTTGTGCAATGATTTTCATGCATCTATGAATACTGATAATAAAGGTCGTTTGTTAACCTCTTGCAGGAATGTCAACAAGGATGAACGCCACATGTCTTGTGGTTCTGGCTGTACTCTCTAAATGAAGAGAATGATGATGTCTATGATGATCCTATTCTTGATCCTCTGCCAAACATGAGGACTGATTTTAAGCAAGTTTAAAAGGATCACTCTGCTCAAGACATCATTGGGAAAATGGATGATAGAATTCGAGCTCAAAGACAAGCTGCAAGTGAGGTAAGTAGTGATTTTGCTTTTGTATGTTTTTTGGTTGCTAATAAAGTGAACATGAACATAATTTCATATTTTGGTTTTGTGTCACTTTTTGAACCAAAAATTGTTAAAGAGGCCTTGATTGATGATGATTGGATTAATGCTAGGCAAGATGTGTGTCGCTTAAGAATGTCATAGGTGTGTGCACTAAGCTCTGAAAATTTCCTTTGAATTTGTCTATCAGCATGCATCCGTTGTGTGTGAACCCATGGTAGTATAGAAACATTCACATTGAATATCTTTCTTTTGGTTCACAAAATTTCCAGATTAATAAGGATTGCATGTAGGGTATGTATCCCACACTGTTTGCTGGAGTAAGTTGATCTTAGATTGACAAAGTATTTTTCATGGCTTCATGTATGTGAGTATGACAAGTTGACTAGCCGGTTCTGAGTTCTGTTTTATCATGGCTATGTACTCTTGATCAGCATGGACAAAATATTTCTTTGTGGTGGTATATATCAGCTTGGTTGATCAGGAACATGTCAAATAAATGATCAGTTGATTGTTCCTTGCTCCTTGTTCAAAAAAAAAATAAAAAATTAAAAGGGGGTAGGCTAGGGTACGGTGATGTATGCCATACCCCCATTTACAATTTTTTTGAACAAAAAATTACATCTAATTGAACCAAAATTACTACATTGACAACAAAGTTACCACATTCGTTTTACACTATTTACATATAATTGAACCAAAATTACAACTTTGACAACAAATTGTTCATAAATTTGTAACAAGGTCATAGATGGAGTAATTACCTCTAATAGAACAAAGATTACACAAAAAAAGACTCTCGTTACCATAATGACAACACATTTTGTTGTTATATTTGTAAATGGAGGTATGACATGCATCTCAGTATTGTAGAACTTCCCAAATTAAAAGTATATTATTTTGGAGCATTATCAGGCTATTTCCAAAGTAACCAGGCCCTGGTCGTGGTGAACGATATAGGGATTGGGCAGAAACGGGAATGGTTTGATGGCCAGGCTATTCCTAAAGTAATCAGGCCTTGGTCATGGTGAACGATATATGGATTGAGCAGAAAAGGGAATGGTTTGGTCACCCCGGTGGTATGTGAATCACAAATTTTGTGAGTAAATCAAGTGTGAATGGCCGAAAAAAAAAATCAATATATTGCCCACACAGGAGGTATAAGGAGTGCAAAAAGATTGCTTAATTTTTATGTTTGTGACCTTCTGGGATTCCTAGCATGATACAGATCCCACATTGAAATATATTCACCAATCACCACAAAGGTACAAGGATACTCGATCATACTCTTGCTTACTTTGTTGTGTCTTAACTTGATTCGACCGGTGAACTTTGCGTGTTTGTTTATATGGTGAAGCTATGTCTTATACTTTGGCTAAAGGCTATGCCTCTTCCCTCTTATTAGTGTGTGAATAATTCTCTACCCATTGTGTGTTTGCATTGATCATTTTTGCATACAAATTCATCATTCTTTCCGGGAGCGTTTTCAGTGTTTGGTCACTACATTTTGTGGTTGCTTTGTGATGCAAGTCTCTTGCTTATCTATCACATAGTGGTACTATTCAAAAAAGGGGGAGAAGAAGAACCTATGCTATATTGCTATCTTTGTTGGATTTGTTTAAATATGCTATATTGCCATAGTTGTTCTTCACAAGATCTTTTTCTTCTAAGTGTTTCAGGTGCAAGTGTATCATTTAAATGGTCACTGATGTGGAAGCATGATCCTTGGTTCTTGTAGCATAGGTTGTTGACTATGAGTTGTTTTGTATAGGAATGCCAAAGGGGGAGATTGTTAGTATTCTTGAAGTATTGGCATTCCTATATAAGTCTGCTACTCTACGTGATATCAGCAAGAATCCTAGACAGCAAAATTAATTATTGTTTTAATCCGAATTGACAATCTTTTTCATTAAAAATATTTTCCTTATAGGATGTCTATTAGGGTTAGGACTTTAAAGTGAGGGGGAGTATTTGACTCCTTGTTGGTTGCTCGGCAAAGCGTGGATGTGTGGCTTTGAAGGCTAGAGATTATTGCTCATCTCTTGTTCCGCTGCGTTTGTATGAAAGGATAAAAAGTCTAGTTGGTTTTATTTTATTCGCTTGCACATGTGAAGTACGTGAATCCTTAATTGATTGAAAGATTATCTCATTCTCTCGCGACCAGTAGAGAAGTATTGAAGATAGAAGGACGTGATGCAGCCCTAGAAGAAGACGTTGGTGAGAAGAAGACTCAAGACAGACAATAGACTAGGGCTGCTAGTTGTAATGGTAATCATGGTTTACCTTGGTTTGTAAGAGTTTCATCTCAACTTCTCATAGTGGATTGATCGTTCTTCTGGGCTTGTGCCCCGAAGTGTTTTTTTTCCTCAAGTTTGAGGTTTTCACTGCGTCAACATATTGGTGTGTTCTTTGCTATTTTCGTTTTTCCAGAACACTGGGATTGATAGTGTCACTTCAATCCTAGACGTGAAACACGCCATCTATTACTTGCTTCCAGCACGCTTGGGATTGTCAGTTTATCTTCAATCCTAACATAAAAACGTTCCGGTCTTTACAACATATACTAACGCACAAGGTCCCAATTTGATGTCTACTACCAGAAAGTTCGGTAAAGATCATGAGGGGACTGTTGTCCAATCAAATGCATCAAGATCGACTAGATATCCAGGAAAATGGTTGCTTGACTCAAAGAAATTAAGGTGTCGTTTTCAAAAACAATGGCAAGAATTATACTACAGAACTTCAAAGAATAATACTACAGAACTTCAAAGTCTAAGAAAACTCTAACTTTAATTAGATCGAGTACGCATTAGTGAGTTAACCCACTATACCTATAGCTAATCAACAAGTCAAGATTTCCAAAGTGGCAGCAGCAAATATCCTCAGCAAGAAACTTGAAATTTTCTTGCTAACGATGCTTGATATCAATAGAACACAGTGTGGAGAAGGCACTGGTTCAGGAGCAAATTGAGCACATTAGGCAACTAGATCAGTCTAGCTGACTATAGAAATGCATGAGCTATTAATAACAATCCAAAAATGTTCAAAACAAAGATCATTCTATTGAATATTTGATCAAACTAAATTCATTAAGATAATTGTCCTTCAGGTGACTATAGCTATCTCAACTCTTTTCTGCAAAAACATTCTCAAAAATCCTGCAAGCCCGACTACTACACTCTTAATTATTACAGTAAAGCCATGGCCAATCACTTATTATGGTCTCAGAAAAACCAGAACCCATAGAGCCATTGCCATGATCAATCATTACAGCTTCATTCAAGACATTAATTAACATATATATTGTCTTTGCAAAATGATAAAATATAACATACCACCCATTAACCATGCATCAAATAGACATTAACATATTGTATGTGCTTCAACCATCAAATAGAACATACCACTCACAATTTAAACTTCTATTAGAACACCATATCCTGCTATTACCATATCCTTTTGTCACGCCCCGAATTTCACAAATTACATATTTAAGAACATTTTCTCAAATAATCATTTTTCACTTCAAAACAACATATAATTCCAATCAATATATTTTCACAAATATAATGAATAAATATAAATTCATTGGCATTTCTAAATATATTTTCTAAATATTAAACTAATTTTAATAAATAATATTTTCAGAAACCTAACAAATATTCTAACAAAAGATCGTGAGGTTTACTCACTTTTAGATTCCCGCTGCGTATCCGAATCAACACTAAACCAAAAATCGACAAACAACGTTCAGTCAGCGCCTAAACAATAGCCGCGAGTCAACTTAGTAAAACAAGTCAAAACTCATCTAATTGGGTTTTTAACTGTTTTTCAAATGTCAATAGGACATCGAAAATAATTAACCGAGATAGTTTAACCAAAAGTCAACTATTGGTCCATGTGGGTCCCACGTCAACTATTCATCGATCGGGTCCCACCGAAACTTCACAACACCAAAATTTAACAACAACTTTATTTCTAACATCCTAACAACATATTAAAATTTGGTGACGATCCAAAGGTCGGATTGTCACAAACTTCACAAAAGCGCCGCTTGTCCAAACTCGAAACTAGCTAAATTCCAACGGTGAACTTGTAGAACACAACAAAAGGAACAGCTTTAAAACTTGCCTCGAAGTGAGATGACGGTTCGATGAAGAGATACCGGCGTCGAAAGGTTCGGTGATCCGAAACTTCTAGGCTTTGATCCAGCTTCCTCGGGTATTGATTTGACGAACCATAAGCACTAGGAGGTTACCGGAGAGGAGAGGATCGAACAAAACCCAATGTGGTTCACTTGACGGAGGAAAGAGATTGGAGCGGGTCTAAGAGTTTATGAGAGTTTTTGATGTTGTGAGAAATAATGGAAATGTGAATTCCTATTTATAGGCATTTTCTGGAATAGTAACCCGAAACTTCCGCTTGCCATAACTCCCTCATACGAAGTTCGATGTTTACGTTCCGCATGTCCACAAACTCGTATCGACCAGCTCTACAACTTTCGTGAAGAACATTTTCTGAGAAACTCGCCCGAACAAAAAGTCGTCTGGAGACAAATTCAGTTGAGAACCCATTAATTTGGTGCTTCCAATCAAAATTTGACAAGTGTCAAGCACTAAATTAGTGAAAAATAAAACAAATTTGTATACGATACTAAATACGTATATATATTAATACATACGAATATACCAAGTCAAATACCACCATATTATGACACAATAAAATACTCCACACCATAAATTCACCGAATATTAAATTTAATTTTTAGAAATTTAATGACGAAAATTCGGGGTATTACATTCTACCCTCCTTAAAAGAATTTCGTCCCAAAATTAATGCAAACAACCCACTAACAAAAGTACACTAATCGCTAAGAAAAAGATCAGGGTATTTAGCCCTCATCTCAAACTCCAATTCCCATGATGCGTGACAGGACCTGCCCACTTTAGAAGAGTCCCTAGAGGGGCCCACTTTAGAAGAGTCTCTGCCAAAATTTCGGCATAAACTCCTCCAAAAGTAGACTACCCAAAAACCTGTGAAAACCATTTAACACTTCTAAAAACTAAAATCTAACCAAACTTCTTAGCCTACTTGCTCGTCACAGAAATTCAATTCTCCAACATAAATATGTTGAAGGGTTTCTAACCCAAACTACAAAAACTTCCAAATACAATTTTTAAAACGTTAAGTTTGGTAAATCAGAGCAAATCTAATTATACAACCGAATAAGATAAAAGTAGGACAAGCGAGTATCCTACTTTGAAAACTGAGGAAGCAATGGGGAAACTCTATGCCTCGACTGTGTGGCGGAAATGTATAAGATTAGAGTGCGCAATGGAAATGTATTTTCATGTATTTTATTTTTATTTTTTTAACACTCACATCTCGGATTCGGACTTAGGTGCCTAAAATCCACCGACATCGGGTCTGGGGCGTGACAAAATGGTATCAGAGCTAATCAGGGATTAGAACCCCAGGATCTGTGGTAGTTTAGAATTTTATTTGACTTAGGTTAGAGCCCAAAAGCATTTTCGGAATTCTAAATATTGAAAATTTCGAGGATGAAATTTTTTTTAAGGAGGGTGGATTGTGACGACCCGAATTTTAAATTTCTTGTTTTTTAGTCGAAAAATATTTTTGAGGAATTTTTATTATTTTTAGGGTTATTATCATAAATGGTACCTGAAGTTTAGCTCTATTTTATCGATAGTACCTGAATTTTAATTTTTGTCACAACCAGTACCTGAACTTTTCGATTTCATCTAAACTTGTACCAAAGGCCACCTTCGGTGAGCATTCCAGCAAACAATGGCGCATGAGTCATTATTCATGATGAAATGACCGCGTTGCCCTAACATTACTATCCCAAAAAAATTGATTTAATGACTTTCATGTCTTCTTGATAAGGATGCCCACCCAACTTTTGGATTTAATAAAATCCTTCTCAATTCATTCTGAAAAGTAAAATAAAGTGATTAAATCGAGTGGGAATTGTCCAAAATGCCTTGAGAAACTAAGTCACATGTAAGTCACGTGCCATTTTTGCCGGAGTGCTCACCAAAGGTGACATTAGGTACCAATTTAGATGAAATCGAAAAGTTCAGGTACTGGTTGTGACAAAAATTGAAGTTCAGGTACCATCGATAAGATAGAGGTAAAGTCCAGGTACCATTTTATATTTTCCCCCTTATTTTTAATAGCTCTTGAAAATTATTTGATTTTTTTAGTTAGTCAAATTTTATTTGTTACTTAGCTATTAAGTTATATATGGATATGAGTCTTCATGTCTATCTCTTCATTACTTAGTGATTAAGTTATATGTGGATATATATGATTATTTAAATTTATCCAAAACTATGTTATTATATCATATTTCTTTCTAAATAGCCAATAAATGAACTCGTATAAATAGGCCCTAATCATATCCTTTTTTCTTCATAAATTTTCCGAGAGAGTTTCTCACTCCTCACTTTGTCTCTCTAGTTTCTCTCTCTAAAACTTCTGCGGATCATAACTTTTGATCAGTAACTCTGTATTAGGATCCGTGAATGTAATACCCCGGATTTTCAATATTAATTTCTTGGAACTTCTTGAAATTAAGCAATGATAGTTTGGAGGTTTTTGGGAATGTCGATAATGTGGAATTGTCGATGGACGAATATTAACTTGGAAAATCTTAGTTTTCGAGGGGTCAAAAGGTTGACTTTTTATTCGTTGTGTTTCTCAGGAAACTTTCTTCACGAAAGTTATAGAGCTCGTCAATACGAGTTCGTAGACATAAAATACACTTAAAACGGAGTTCGTATGAAGAAGTTATGGACGTTTGAAGTTGGGTAAGTTTTCTATATAAATGTTTTTGGGATTTACTATTTACCCAAAAATCAGAAATTCAGAAATTCTCCCAAAAATATTACTGTTCCCGTCGTGAACAGTAACCCAATTTTCTTCCGACCATTTCTCCCTCCTCCGGCCACCAATTTGCATGAGACTTGTCTCAATCTCTTCGTCTCTTTATCCTCTTCGATTCTATACTAGTTTCATCAATTGATTTTCAGTATAGAAACAGAAATCAAGAAAACAAAAAGAGGAAAAACGTGGTCAAACTGTTCACCATTTCCAGGCTAGTTTCCTGCCAAATCGAACCACCATATCTACTGGGCTTTGTATCCCTTACCAAGGGCTTTCCAACGACATAAAAATTCGCCTCAATCGGATTCCGGACGATGGAGAATTTTGGAGTTGAAGTTTTGAGCAAACGGGACTTCCGAGCCAAATTCCGGCTGATCAAGACCGAATTGATCTTTGAGGTAGTTACAAAACTTGATCCTTGTGTTGTTGTGAACTTGCTGGTAAATTTTCAGGATCATCGGAGAAGGTCAACGGCGGAGCCACCGCGGCTGCCGCCACTGGCAGCGGGTCCCGCCGGCGAGTCCGACCTCCGGGATGAAACTGTTTGTCCCTCCAACTGTGTTCGACGATCCGAACATGATGGTGCACTCCGTTTTGCGGAATTCTATCGTTTGATTAACGATCGGAGAATCGCAACTTGTGGATCATTAGATCTGTGATGATCCGACCGTCGGATCGTCACCATTTTTGGATATGTTGTTAGGATGTTAGAAATAAGCTTGCTGTTAGAACTTGGTGTTATGGAGTTTCGGTAGGACCCAATCGATGAATAGTTGATATGGGACAGTTGACTTTTGGTCAATTTGTCTCGTTTAATAGTTCCGATGTCCTAGGAGACATTTGAGGAACATTCGAATTATTTTGGAAGTGTATTATGCTAAGTAGGAATTTACATGTTCATAGGTGATTACGGAGCCGTATAGCGCTTTGCCTAGTTTTGTCGATTTTCGATTACTAATTAAAGACGCAGCTGGAATTAGAGGTGAGTAACTCTCACAATGACTTGTTGGTGAATAAAATTCACGTATTGTTTTATTAGAACGATTATTAGGTTGTAAAATTATATTTACTAAAAATAAATATTTTGTTTTGAAACAAATGAATTTGTTCGACAACGGTTCATCGGTAAGTGAAGATCGATTTTCAAAAGAAAGGAATTTAAATGGATAATATAAAATGTGAAATATAGTTGACATAATAGTATTCCTGAGAGGATGACTATTTATATATATATACATATATATAAATTTATATATATGTCTTGGTGAAATTATGAATTGTGATGGAAAGATTGTGTACATATATAATCAGTTCCCTTCACATGTGGACATCCACACGTGAAGGAGACTGCATATATAATTATGTGAAATATATGTATCTTAGTAAATTGTGTTGTGAATTGGTGAAAAATCATATGATGCGAAAGAAATCATATCATTGTTTTGAGATTGAATTTTGTGGTTGGGAATCAATATATTGAGAAAATAAATTAAATCATGATCTCTAAATTGTCTTAAATAAGGATCATGTTTGTGAATTGAATTGTGCATGAGAAACATTGAAATTGAGAAAATAGTACGATTGTGTACTAAAGCGAATTACTGGTAAATGGAGTTTTTGAGGTGATTAAGCGCAGCGCTCAAGTCCCTACAGATAGTGCACTATTAGACTCATAGGAAGGAATTGCCGACCTTGAGTGTACATACTTTGGTGTTGGCCTTGGTATGCTGTCGCTTTCCCGTACACCTAGTACGCGGATTTTTACCCATGCTTGGTATTGTAAACCTTGGCTTGGGATTTATATTGAATTGTTATTACCAGACATCCTAAAATATTCACTAAAAAGGGGAAGTACATATTTTTTTGATTGAATATTTGATTTGCCACATATTGTCGGTTTGTGAATTTATGATTATTACTCATACTTGGTATTGTGAACTTTGGCTTGGGATTTATGTAAATTTGTGGTTACTACTCATGCTTGGTAATTTGGATATTGGCTTGGGATTTTTGTTGAATTATGAATTATTTCCAGTCAATCTGAAGAATTCACTAAGAAAATAAAATACATGTTTAATTGTGGAATATGGATTTTTAATGTGATATTGAGAATATGTTATGATTTTGAACATACATTATTTTGGGATAATCAACATTTGTTTGCAATATATTAATATTGAGTTATGTTGATCGAGCATATATACTATTTTGAGTTGGGCATCTAGCTACCAATGATGCATTATTAATTGAATCAGAAAAAGGAGAGATTGCATTTGAGTCTAAAATGTATTCTCGTATTTGACTATCTAAAAGAGTCATTTGGGTGATCTGCATCTGGTAAACTAAATATGCAATATTTGACTGTATAAAAATTGTTAGTACAATTTGTTAATATAGTATAAATTGAGGTACGTTACTCATACCAGCTTCGTAAGCTGACCGGGTTTGTTGACATAACCCGGTACATTATTCAATGGTGTAGGGGTTAATCATGCAGGTTAGGTATGCGTAATAGCATTTGGAGAACTGGTTGGGAATTTTAGTATCGACCGTTTGCGTTGGTGATAGACTTCCGCTGTCGTGTAATAAACTCTGAAGAAGTATTTACTTAATTTATTGAATTATCAATTTATTATGTAAATTTATGAAATGTAATATTCGACTCTAAAGAATGAGTCAATATTTACATTGATGGGCATGGAATGAGTGAGCGTTGTACATGAATTAAAAAGGAAAAATTTTGTTCCATGCTTCGCGTCCCGAATTAATTTTGTATTTAAAGGCGAAAAATGTCTTATTATTTGTTAGAAAATTTGGGGCGTGACAGTGAAAACCTACAGATTCGTCTCGATGCCATTTTGCTATCCATGGAGGTTTAAGTGAGATCAAACGGTTATTTCTAGAAGGCTCGTATTAAGAGGCTAGTAATATCGTTGTTATGCTCAGTAATTCTCGGAATCAAGGTAATGTGTTCTAAATTTCTCATTCTATTTCTAAAATTTCTCTATCTTTTTCAAGTGAAGCATGTCTATTTGTGAAATATATTATATGGAAGTATTGATTGAGATTATTCATGGAACATGAGAACTTCTTGATTAGTTATACCGAGATAAGGATGTGACACACGGAACTATAGGACGAGGATGTCATTAGGTGGACGTGGGGATCACTAAATTGAAGGATAACCGTGATATGAAAGGACGATATGATATGATGATTGAGTATTATATATTATATTAGTAGCGTGTGTAAAACAACATAGCTTCACTGACATGCATATTACATGATCTACTCAATGAGCGAGTGGTTTTGCTCACCTATCCATCTCTAATATATTTTTGCAGAGAATTACTTAGAGTTTGACGAGCATAGAATGACGAGCTTAGAACGGGGTGTTTTATTTTGTATATTTGAAAGGATTTTGTTATTTTAATTAGACCAGAGTGTGCAGCGGAAATGTAGTTTCATGTATTTTATTTTATTTTAATTTTTTAACACTCACACCTTGGATTCAGATTTAGGTGCCTAAAATCCACCGACAGCAGGTCCGGGGCGTGACAGAAAGTGTGAGCTTGGTACCCTTACTCTTTCTAGACAATGAACAATGAATAGCATGTCTTGTTTGATTTTCTTGGTTTTGAAGCTTTACGTCCCTTGCGTTAACTTTGTTAATATATAATCGAGAGTTGTTATGAACCATAGCATGACACAACAATAATTTAGAAGACTCGGTCCTAAAACCATAACATGACTAGGATACGGAAATTGATCCATTAGTCGACTTTAATTTGTGTGAGAATTCCATTATGCATTTGTTCTTCACCCCCCTTTACATTTGTGACGGAGGACCTTCATTAATAGTATTGATGAAAGATTAACTCTTATGATCCATAATATGACGCCATAGGAATATATTAGATTGCATTACATTCCATATCTATGGCATGGGTGAAATGTGGGGGATTGATACATGAACCTTTCAACATGTGTGTGTATTTGATTGTTTATCCATCGATATAGATTAGGGAGAGACCCGAAACTCTCAATCATTCTACCATTTCTATATCTATCCATGTTCCTCCTCTTGCATTTTATGTGCATTGATTTAGTTACATTACTGTTGCACTTATTCACTTCACACCAATAACAAAAATTTCGAGTTTCGAGGAAATTTCGAAGGGCCAAAAAATAGAAATTGCGACAGAAATATCGAAGAAATTTCAATATCGGTAAATGTTCGAGAGAAATGACGGAAATTTGGAGAAAAACGGAAACTTTAAATGAAACTTTATGATATGTTTATTTGATTAATTATCTACTATATTTTAAAAAAAAATGTTGAACAAACATTATTACATAATGAGTTGTAGTGTAAATTGGGTTAAATTAATGTGCGCTCACAAACAACAAGGATTGAATAATTTGGTTTAATATATTCCATTTGATTTCTATTTATTTTAATATACACAAATATTTATGCACCATGAATGATTCTCATATTGACAATCTTTGCTTCCAAGAAACGTTGGATTTATGCACCAAGATAAGTTTCGGAGTCAATACTCCCATGAAACAATAGAGGGTTTTTGAGCAATCTTTGCTCCCAAGAAATGTTGGATTTAGGCACCAAGATAAGTTTTCAGAGTCAATACTCCCACGAAACAATAGAGGGTTTCTAAGAAATCTTTGCTCCCAAGAAACGTTTTCCACGTATTGGATTTAGGTAAAACTTTCATGTAGTATGGTCGTTTCAAGTCTCTTCTTTACGGATTCCTCATCCGAAGGTAATTAGATCAAAACCAATATGGCATGGCCATAACTTAAACCGTTCGGTAGCTCCAATTAAGCATAACCAGGAAAATAAGAAGAGATGTCGGTAGAGCGAGGCTCACTTCACATCACTAATCTCTAAATAGTTTCCTAGATATCATACTCAACTGGGTGAGCCTAGTTGTGAATAAGTTATGACCAAAATCGGTCGTGTTTTGATCTCTTCTCTCAACGGAGTCCTAATCCGGAGTATCTCTTCTCTCAACGAAGTCCTCGTCCGGAGTATCTCTTCTCTTAACGGAGTCCTCATCCGAAGTATTAGCTCGAACCCCCACAGTTCGGCTTAAGAACTTCCATAATAGAATGATGACATTAGGGGTGCTCATGTCTTACATATACCACAAGGATATAAGGTCAGTCACTCCTCTAATGCTTCTCATAATTTGATGAAGTATAGATCAAGAATCCCACGTTATAGAAAGGTGAGAGGTAGAGGAGGGATGTTGCAAGTCCCTTGAGAAAAATAAAAAATTAATTAAAATTCTTGAAAGCATAAACTTTTATAAAAACTTACTTGAATTTCTTTTTCTTTGTTTCTTTTTTATTCTTGAACTAGAAGAGATTGCGCGGGGGAGCACGGTTGTGATTACTGTTCACGTGGCATTGTTCATCGGGTACTGTTCACGCGGCACTTTTCACGTGACACTTTTTCACTGGGTACTGTTCATCGGCGGCACTGTTCATCGGGTAATGTTCACCGGCGGCACTGTTCACGGCGAAAACCTAGGGTTTTGGGGTTCTAGGGTTTTTTGCTTTTGATCTCAGAGTTAGAGGCTGGTACTGATAACATATTGTAGAATAAAGTAAATAAACAAGAAGAAGAATAGCACATGAATAGAATGATCTTTATTGATGAATATGGGCCTCTATTTATATAGGAATACATGGATACAATCCACATCTTAATTGGAATTCTATTCAATGTATAATCCTTATGTCATACTAACTAAAGATACTCCTAGATTGACAAGGCACACATAAAGTGGGTTTTCTTCAACAATATTCACATCAAATTGGAAAAATGGATTCCATTTTTCATATGTTCTTTCTTTCTAGAGCAATTATCAAAGTTAAATTCTGATATTCTAAACCAGATTCCTTTTAATTTCCTTTACCATTTTGGTAGTGATAGAATTCTTTTCTTGCTACCTGTACCAATCTAGCTTCAAGTTTCAGCTGATTCAGTACTCCTACTACTAAGCCAGCTAGTTGGTTAATTATTTTACAACTACTTTCCTACTGGTATTATAGTAAGGATTTATATAAAGTTTAAAAGAAATTAATATCAATGTCTCACTACTTACATGCAATTGAGATGAAGTAAAAAATTGAAAAAATCTTCCCTTTCTATAACATACCTCTATTGGCAAATCAAAAACAAAGTGATAAAAGGAAGGAAGAAACTTGAAGCATAAACTGAAGTAAAACCAAAATAAGTATAAAAATATTTGAAATTAACAATAATGCAATGAATAAAGCATTACAATCCTTAAAATTTTAAAATATCAGTAAAACCTTGAAAACAGAAAGAAGTAACAAAGTTTCAAGTTAGAGTATCTTCTGAAGCTCAAGAATAGCTCATTTTCCTAATTGTCTTCTTCAAATAGCAAACCGAAGCACACTGCAAAAATTTACTACATATTGTTTAGCAAAATTAGATAGAGAAAGAAAAAGCCGAATAATCAAATATCTACTCACTAAATTAGGAATAATAATAAGAATTAAACGGAGTTGATCACATGATCGATTCGAGTATTACTTGTTTTATAGCAAAAAATTGAGTGATTTAGAATATTATTATGTAATTTATAGTTCTCTATTTTTATTTTTCTGAAAATAATTTTTTCTATTTTATTTTTTATCAAAAAAATTCATTTTTTTTCCTTCTAAACATTAATTTTTCTATTATATTAATTTAGAATAATAATAATTAATGGCAGAACCGTAATTCATGAATAAATGAGGACAAAACTTAATATTCTGAGCTAATGGCAAATCGTAATTAATGAATAAATGAGGATAAAAGAGTTATTTCTCACTCTTGTGAATAGTATAGGAGAAATTATATATATAAATGTTAGGTACTTATGAATGAGACTCTTAGTAGCCCTAAGGCCCAACTCCTAAGAAAGCTGTGGCCTCTGGATCTTTTTTTGAGCATTTTTTTTTTGAGCAATGCCTCTGGATCTAACTGTTTCTAGCTTGCGGACTTTACAAGGAAGACGATAAGGAAATGATCTACTACCATCCGTATACTATAGTCATTTTGTGTATGAATCCAACCGGGGGTGGAAGTAGAATTTTAAGTTGAGGGGGGCCAAAGCTTAGGGGGAAAAATATTAGTCCAACGCCAAAATATATAATTGAAGAACTTTTTTACCATAAAAGAAAGATTTATGCTTATTAACAATTATTATATATTATCAACTAGACTTCCTACACGCGCCAAGCACGTGCAAAATGTTCTTATTTTTATTTCCGATTTATCAAAAGTTGGTTGGTTTTATAAATTGAATGTTCAAATATAAAATGAGAGAAAAATATTAAAAAAAAATTCGAATCAATAAATAAATTTAAAAAGTTTGCAAACGGGCAAGTGGGTGTGGAGTCTCCACATGATTAATTTATTTCTTAATTCTATATTTTATTATTTTATCCTTGATATATAAAAATTTATATTTTAGATTAAATAAGTATGAAGGGGCATTTGTTGAGTTTTTGAAAATTTAATGAAACTCATGTTTTGACTAAGCATATATATAGATTATTAAGAAGGAAAAGATTTACTCATTTCATTTCGGCAAATAAAAAGAAAATGAAAGTCTGCGATTAAGTTTTAATTAACACTGAGAGAACAATTGAATATGCAGTAATTTAAAAGGAAAGGAACCATTTTGATGTAATTGTTGGGGGAGGGGGGGGGGGGGGGGGGGGCGGTCCAATACTAAAATTTTCCTTCAAAGTATTGAAATTAAGCAAAAATCAGTGTTCTAAAAGTCGCTCTGGGCGGCGCCTAGGTTCTAGGCGTGGCTGTGCCGCTCGGATTAATGGGCAATCGGTTGGAAAATTGCAGGGACCTAGGCGGTCCGATTAGGCTTCGATATGCTCTCTCTCCCCTCCATCGCGATAGACTCTATCTCCTAAGATTAGATGCGGCAAATAACTAATCACTTCCTAAAAGAAATTTTGTACCGTATTAAGTTTCAAACCAGAGTATAATCTAGTAATCTTAAGTGAACAAACTCGATCGGTAGCTTCCAGAGTTTGGTAAATTTCTCTCCCTATCGGCTTCCTTGATCGGTGGCTTCTAGAGTCGATGTGCCTTGCTTCCAGATCCCAAAAGCTTATATGGGCCAACTTCGTGCAAAGTAAAATGGGAAACTGAGGAGAGAGAGAGAGAGAGAGAGAGAGAGAGAGAGAGAGTGATGGCCCAACTTGGTGCAAAGTAAAATGAGAAAAAAAATAATAATAATTACATAGTCAACATTGTAATTAAAAGTTTGGCCAAAATATACTACAAAGTGGGATATTTTCACACATACAGTCATAAAACATGGCCTAAAAAAGAAAAAAACTGCCTAGGCGGCCGACTAATCCCCGCCTAGGCGCTAGGCCTATGCTCGCTGCCCGACTAGCACCTAGCGTTTTTTAGAATATTAAAGAAACTACTGTATAAAGCATTTAATCCATTTGTGAAATGAAGCTACGGGGGTCCAGACCCCCCAGGCCTTAGTTTAGGTCTGCCACTGAACCTAACTATATAAAGGAATAAAAGAATTGAAATTTTCCTTCAAAGTATTGAAATTAAGCAAAAATCAGTGTTCTAAAAGTCGCTCTAGGCAGCGCCTAGGCCCTAGGCGTGGCTGTGCCGCTCGGATTAATGGGCAATCAGTTGGAAAATCGCAGGGGCTTAGGCGGTCCGATTAGGCTTCGGTGTGCTCTCTCTCCCCTCCATCGCGATCGACTCTATCTCTTAAGATTAGATGCGGGAAATAACTAATCACTTCCTAAAAGAAATTTTGAACCATATTGAGTTTCAAACCATAGTATAATCTAGTAATTTTAAGTGAACAAACTCGATCGGTAGCTTCCAGAGTTTGGTAAATTTCTCTCCCTCTTGGCTTCCTTGATCGGCGGCTTCTAGAGTCGATGTGCCTTGCTTCCAAATCCCAAAAGCTTATATGGGCCAACTTCGTGCAAAGTAAAATGGGAAACTGAGAAGAGAGAGAGAGAGAGAGAGAGAGAGAGAGAGTGATGGCCCAACTTGGTGTAAAGTAAAATGAGAAAAAATAATAATAATAATTACATAGTCAACATTGTAATTAAAAGTTTGGCCAAATTATACTACAAAGTGAGATATTTTCACACATACAGTCATAAAACATGGCCTAAAAAAGAAAAAAAAAATTGCCTAGGCGGCTGACTAATCCCCGCCTAGGCGCTAGGCCCCTGCTAGCCGCCCGACTAGCACCTAGCGTTTTTTAGAATATTAAAGAAACTACTGTATAAAGCATTTAATCCATTTGTGAAATGAAGCTGCAGGGTCCAGACCCCCTAGGCCCTAGTTTAGGTTTGCCACTGAACCTAACTATATAAAGGAATAAGGGGATTGAGTTAGCTATGTACTTGTTCATGGAAAGCTAGCAATAATAGCAGTGGTCCATAAAATGTGGAAGCTTAAGGTTGCAAAAGGTGGGAAAGATTCCTCGGCTTACATTTACAGCACAAACAACTTCGTAGGAAGGCAGATATGGGAGTTTAATCCTGACGCAGGAACTGCTGAAGAGCGAGCTGAGGTAGAAGAGGCTCGTCTTCATTTCTACAACAACCGATATCAGGTTAAGGCCAATGGTGACCTCCTTTGGCGTATATATGCAAGTATGAAGCTACTTGATTCAATAGTTAAAATAGGGTTGAGATTAGACCATAATCATTTGAAGAAAATATAGTGAATACATAGAAAATTTTCTTTTTATTGAGAGAAATATATTTGAATTTTGTTAGAAAATTAGATGTTTAGAAAGCTTTGTTTTGTTCGTAAAAAAAATTATTGTGATTAGATAAAAGCAACAATTAATAAAAAAACTCTAAAATAAAACTCTTCCCAATCATACCAAAAAAAAAACTCTTCAGCCTCCCTCTCTCTCTCTCTCTCTCTCTCTTCCCCGATCCCTCATCTCCCAGCCTCTCTCATCAATCTCATCGATTCTCTCTCTCTCTTCCCCGATCCCTTATCTTCCCAGCCTCTCTCTCTCTTCCCTGATCCCTCATCTTCCCGGCCTCTCTCATCAACCTCAATACTATCCTCTACCTATCTTCCCCGATCCAGTCTTCTGCAACTTAGCGCCGCCACTCACAAAGGTCGAACCCAGTCGACGCCACCACTGCTCACGCCACCCTTCCCCTGCGTCGGCAACTCTCACTCTCTCTCCGATCTCCCCTGCCAAGAGCCCAAGCTCGACATTTCTCTCGTCTCCAGCACTTCACAAACCCAAAATCGAAATATCGGGACATATCCAAAATATCGCAATATTTCGACTGTTTCGGTCGATATTTAGGCGGAAAGGAGATTTAATATCACCGAAAATATCGATTTTTTTGTCCTTGCTTCACACATTCTATATTCACCTCTAATTTTACTATGTGTTAGGAAACCTAGACTACTAATCTACCTAAGGGGCTCTTGGGCAACTAATCTCCGAGGTACGACAACTCCAGTCTTAAATTTATACATCTCTATATTTTGACGTTCGTCAGCAAGACCGCTATATTGTTGTTTCTTTATTTAGTTTCCGCCTGACGTGTCGTATAGTTTCGCTCAAGAACGAGTGTCTTCTACGAGTATCAACAATGTGGATGTATAGATTAATGACCTGGGGAATGTCGTACCCAAGGGATTGGAAGGCCCAAGATCCCAATTTGGTAAACAATGCAACCAAGAATGCAATGACACTAAGGATGATATGACAAGAAGTGAACTATTTACTTAGATGTGAAGTATGTGCAACATGGAATTGTAGTGTTCAAAAGAGGCGTCACTCTCAAGTGACTAGTAACCAAAATAGTACCCGAAGCAGTAGCTAAGTGACAATGCTAATCTAGGCAAATAAGGTAAAGAAGCACAACTTAATGCGCTTAAGGTTGCCAAGTGTTGAGGTGACAAGCCCAACAATTGGTTTGTGGTTGTGTGATCAAATGGTGTAGATGATTGGGGTTTCGGGTTTACTCTAATCCATATCCGATGAATAGATATCCCAATGTGAATACATGTTGAAAAGCTTCATGAGTAATTCCTACATTCCACCCATGTTATGGTATGGAAAGCGAGTGCAATCTAATGTCATCATGTCCAATTATGGTCATGAGAATCAAGTCTCACATTCAAAAGTGAATGGAGGTGAAGAACAAATGCAGCAAGGATTTACACAAAACTAATTGATGGATGAGTCAATTTCCGTATCCTAATTCTAGGATCATGCCTTTCTAAGTTATTTTCATGCCAACAACGGTCCATAAAAACTCTCGATTTATTAACCTAAGTCATACCATGATCTTTGAGTTAACAAATTAAGGCGTAAAGCATTGACACTTAGGAAATCAAACAAGGCAAGCTTCATACTCATACTCATCATGCTCATTGTCAACTGTCCAAAGATTGCAAGATAGCTAATCATACAATCTCAACCAAGATAAATCCAATGCATGCTCACAAATTAGCTAGATTCATAAACAAGCATTAAACATGATTAAATTAGGCAATGGACATACTCATCATCAACCAACATGAATAAACATCAAATTATCATAGCTTCATCATCAATGGACTAGGGCACACAACCCTAGTCCCCAATCTTAAGGAACTACTCACACATGGTTAAAGAATACATCAATATTGTTAAGAATAGAAACATGAATACAAAGAATAACTAGAGTAGGGTTAAGAAATTCTCAAGGGATGATGGCCAGCAACTCCTTGGTGACTCCAAGTGTAGATGATAGCCTCCTCTTGAACTCCTCTTCACTTCCAAGCTTCTTCTTCACCAAGTCTCCGAATTCTTTGTGTTCTTGACGAATTCCCAGCTGTGGAGCTTGAAACGTGGTGGAATGGTGATGGAATGGTTATGAAAGTTAGTTCCTAAGATAAATGGATGTCTTACGAACAACTTTCGTGAAGGAAGGAAAGTGATTTGAGTAGTGGAAGGTGGTGAAAATGGAAGAACAAAACTGGGCAGTTTCTTGGTGTTCTTGGTGGATGAATTTGGAATGGAGTGGCTGATTCCTTCTATGGACGAAATGGGGAACTGAATGTTGATTATGGGATGGCTGCCAACAGCTCTATTGCAGCCCACATGCTCACAATAGAATATGTGAGTGCATGATGGGAAAGCATGCAAAAAGAAAACCATAGTGGAGGGAAATGAGTGGGGAATATGGCAGATTTTTGGCATGTGAGGGGATGAATTTCTGACTTGGCCACATGGGAATGATGCAGCAAAACATGTGAGCTGTTGCCCCTTTGTCTCACCACCACGGTTGGTGGTTGCATGGCGGTTTTGCCGCCGCTTGTGGTGGTGGTTTGCCGGAAAAATCGTCGAAAAGGTAATTTCATCATTTTTCTTCCTCTTTCCAATTCTTCAAGACAACATCTTCCGAAAGTTGATTTGCACGATCTTTGACTCCGTTAAGCCACGGTTGACTTTTCGTCCTCTTCTCGGAAATGTACCAAATGTTGTCGAAATGCACCTTTTTGTGCCGAATTACTTCAACTCGCGTAAATAACCTGAAAACATAAAAACACACTTTAAATGCAATAAATGGCCTTCGGATAAGCTTAATTCCCGTGATTAGGAATGCAAATTGCACGACAAATATGTGCTAATCACACCCCCACACTTGAATCTTGCTTGTCCTCAAGCAAGCACAAAACAATACAATAAGGGAAACACAATACAATACAAGAAAGGGAAAAACAGATTTCAAAAGCTTTCTCCAACTATAGTCCTCAACGAGCTCGCAATGTTATAAACGAGAGTCCAATGATCACATGCTAAGGCTTCACAAATTTGCTAAGAGTTTAATAAGCGCAATTCAATCATGCTCGGGTGGAGTGTGTGGAAACCAAATGTACAATCAATCTCTTGCAATCAAATAGGCATAACTAAACAGCATTAACCACTAAACTCACAAAGATCACTATATATTTCCGCTCAAGTGTTTAGGGTTAAGTGTTTACTCTCAAAACAAATGCACAAATAATGTTCCCATAAGCTTGCTCATCAACCAGCTCTCCACAACATTGAATCACAAATCGTTAGATCAAAAGGACTTTATCAATGGTGTAATGGGGCCAATGGTTAGTGGTTAAGAAATGAAAGGATGGATATATCAAATGTTCCATGTATTTGCAAGACAAGTCAACGACTTTGAAACTCATACTTATGCTACAACCGAAACAACTTTCTTATTTTTCCTCCAACCTTTTATTGAATTCAAAAGCAATACAAGCAAAAACTCTATTTTTTTGGATTTTTCTTCCTTTCTCCTTTTCTATTTTTCTTTTCTTGAGGAACTTTCTTCCTTCTTTTTGTTTTTGATTTTTCTTTCTTTCTTCCTTGAAACAACTACCACACAAAATAAAAATTGCACCCCCACACTTGTCTTTTGGCATACTACCAAGGAATTCCCAAGCATAAAGTACATAAGAAATTACTATCATTGTCTTGCAAATACAACGAAACAAGGGTGAGATGGTGTTTGAGTGGTGGAATGGGTGAAAGTGATGTGGTTGAACAAAGAAAAAGCTAATGATGTATACGGTTCAAGTGGGCTATTCCTAGAGTTCAAATTCACATGGATGGTGGTTAATTTGGCCATGGTGCTTGTCTAGTGCCTTAGTCATTTCTAACTCAATGTGGATCAACAAAACGTTTCAAGAGATTTTTGAGCAAGTTCTAGGTTCAAGACTTATGCAATGTACACTCATGAAGAACAAGTAAATGTATGAAAGATGCATACAAGTGAATATTCAATGGGCTTAAGTCCTCACAATTTCTGGGTATGCATGGCAATACATGTCAAGTGTGCTTCTTAGATTGCAATCGATCAATTAACAAAGGTGAAGTGTACATGGAAAATCAAGCAATCATGAATCATGCATATTAAACCCAAAGCAAATTACATAAAGCCTTAACAATGATCGATATACTCTAGAACACAACAAAGTAAGCTCAATTCATCATTAGAGTTGGAAAGAACTAACGCACAAGCAAACGACACAAAACAAAAAACAAAATTTTTTTTATTATTTATTTTAAAAAGAAACAACTTTTGTCGGGTATGAACCCAACCTCACCCCCACACTTAAATTTAACATTGTCCCCAATATGATAAGTGAATTTAATAATTTACGTTGGGTGATGGACACGACAAAAACAAAACAACGCAAACAACACACGAAGCAAACAAAACAAAACAATTTATAACAACACAAAACGAACAAATGTGAGTGAAGTGATAGTAAACTCCCTTATGGCGATTTCCACAATAATATTCAGTAGGCACCAACAATCACCAACCCCAAGGCATAAATCCTTGACTTCCATACGTAAGCTCCAAGTGTGTTCCATGGTGAAAATTGTTGAGCAAGAGTGAGTACAGTGAATCAGCTTTGACCTCTCCCCTCTTCCAGGGGTATAACTCCAATTGTAGGAACAGGACTGCAGTGGTTCTAGTGGCTTTGAAAAATAGATTCAAATGGCTTCATGTTAGCCACTGGAAAAATCCCAAACGCCTACTGGAAGGTAGAACACGAACTGGTCAAAGTGAAGGCTGAGAAAGTCAACTCAGGCCTGAGTACCACTCATTGAAGACTGAATATCATGAGATCCAATGGTCAGAACCGAATAAAATTTTAAATTGAGATAGTAGACACATAGAGGAACAACTTTCATGAAAAGATCAGCTCATTCTAACGGCTAGGATGAGAGAAAGGGCCTCTGGAACTGGTCTGACCTGCCCAGGCAGATTCTGGACACATTGCAAAATGATTGATTTGAGCTCCCCATTAACAGAACTCCGAACTTAGCACCTCCCGTGCTTCCAAAAACTCTTTATTCAAACTGAAAATAACTACTAGTGATATGGGGTTGCCTCCCCACAAGCGCTTTTCTTTATAGACTTCAAGCCGGTCATGCTTCCATTCATCTTGTTACTCATGGAGGCTCAAAGCTCTCCTTCTTACCACCAACCATGGTGGTCTTCTCACAACTCCCACCAAAACAGCTACTGGACTTAATGAATTTGGGAGTGAAACGTGGAGGCCAAGAATGTCTCTTAGTTCTCCTCTTCATTTTGGGTTCACCAACTCCTTTCATTGAAGCTTTGCTTGTCTCCTCCCTTGCTTTAATTGATGGAGGGTGTTGCTTCACATACTCTTCAAAAAATGGCAGTTCCATAAGTGTATTCTCATCAAATGCAGGCTGCACACATTCATCAATTCGAAAACAATCTCCTAAAGGCATGGGACTTCTCATAGCATCAAAGATCCTAAATCCAACGGTTGCATCAAAAACCGTCATTGTGAGAATCCCTTTTTGGACATCAATTTTTGTCCCGGCAGTGGCCATGAATGGCCTTCCCAAGATAATGGGTATTTCATTCTCGTCTCCATTTGCACTCTCCATCATGTCAAGCACAACAAAATCTGCCGGTATAAGAAGATCATCAATTTTTACCAAGACATCCTCCACCACTCCTCTTGGAGTTACCGTTCTTTGATCCGCCATCTTGAGAGATATCTTAAGAGGTTTAATATCATCTAAGGCAAGACTCTTGTAGATGTGATAAGGCATGAGATTGATGGAGGCACCCAAATCAAGCATACCATTTTCGAAACCCTTGTTCCCAATAGTACATGGAACGGTGAATGATCCGGGATCCTTGAGCTTTGGAGGAAGCTTCCCTAATAGCACAGCAGAAACTTCTTCACTCAAAGTAATTTGCTCATCCTTAGTGAATTTCCTTTTGTTGGTACACATCTCTTTCAAAAACTTGGCATAAGGAGGAAATTGCTTGATGGCCTCAATGAGAGGGATGTTGATGTTCACCTTCTTGAACATTTCAATGAACTCTTTTCGGTGCTTGTTTTGCTTCTTCTTCACTTCCTCCTTACTTCGGACTTGAGGAAATGGAAGTGGAACTTGATAGTGTTTCAAGTCCAAAGGTGGTACACATATCGGTCCTCTTCTTGGTACATTGTCATCCGGTACAAGCTCTTCTTGAAAGGATACATTTCTGCCCTTCCTCTTATCATGGTCTTCTTTCTCAAATTGTTGCTCTAGAGAGAGCTGCCCAAATCCTTGGCCAAGGGGAATGCCATTTTCATTGTTGACAACACTTGATGATGTCTTCTTTGAAGCTCTTCCGGTGGGTACATTTTCTTCCCCACCGGCTTCCTTATCCACCCCCTTGTTTCTCCGCATATAAGACAAGGTCACATCTCCACAATCCAATTTGCCGGAAGGTACATTTTTTTCCCTTCCGGCCCCATTCTCCTCATAATTATCAATATCATCAATATCCAAAGTAATAGTAGTAGGAGAAGAAGAATTACCTACACTTGCATTAGGCTTTGAATTAACCTTGTTGTCATAGATTCTACCCGAGCGAAGAGTAGAGATGGCATTGACTTGCTCATGTTGCTTGTGCTTTGGATTTTGTTCCACTTGGCTAGGTAATGCACCCCTTTGTCTTTCACTCATCTCCTTGGCTATCTGCCCAAACTGAAATTCAAGCTTCTGCAAGCTTTGCTGCAAATTCTGCTGCCCTTGTGCCAAGGTTGACACTTGTTGATCGGTTCTTAGTTGGCTAGCAGTGAGGGCAGCAAACATTTCTTTCAAACTTGGCTCTTGAGCTTGTGGTGCTATGTAGGTATTAGGCTTTTGGTATGTGCTTGCTCCTCCATTAGTGTAGTTGGAAACACCCTTTTGATATTGTGAACTGCCTTGGTACCCTTGGGAAGAACTTGCAGCCCCATGATAGTTATTGAAGTTTGAAGCTCCTCCTTGATGAGTTCCTTGCGACCTCTCTTGATAACCTTGGTTCCTTCCTTGGTAGTTGGGAAAATTTCTTGAAGGATATGCTTGTTGCTCAACTTGGTACAAATGCTCCGCAACAAAATCTGGAAATTGAGGTGCAAGATAGCACTCTTGAGTCTCATGATCAATGGCTTCACAAAGCAAACAACTTGAAGAAGCCACCTTGACTTGTGCATTGGATGGAGGTGAAGGAGCCCTTTGCACTTGGAGTAGCAAATCAATTTTCTTGTTCAATGATGCTTCAAGCTTCTCAAGCTTGCTACTCATGAAATCTTCATCTCTTTGAACTTGAGAATCCTCATGGAAGCTTCTCCCACGGAACTCATCATTTCTTCCTCTTGATTCTCTACTTCTCCCAAGATTGTCCCACTGCCCGGATTGAGCAGCGATTTCTTCAATGGTGTCCCATGCCGCATTAGGTCCCTTCCTTTGGAAATTTCCTCCACAAGCGTTGTCCAACCTCCGGCGATCATCATCAAATAATCCATTGTAAAAAGAAGAAACTAGCAGCCACTTACTTAGACCATGATGAGGACATCCAAGCTCAATGTCCTTGAATCTTTCCCATGCATCAAAGAATGTCTCACGCCCCTCTTGGCGGAAGTTGGTGAGGCGGTCTCTCATGGCAGTGGTCTTGTGTTGTGGATAGTAAGCATTGAGAAAGACTTTCTGCATTTCTGCCCATGAATGTACACTGCTTGGTCTAAGCTTGTGAAACCAAACACGTGCTTTGTCTTTCAAAGAGAAAGGGAAGAGTCGCAGCTTCAAGCTTTCTGGTAATAGCGCTTGATTTGTATGTAATTTGCATACAAATTAGGCCTCTAATCACTTTAGTAATGCTAATCCGAAGGCCGTTTAGTGTCTCTAATCCTTGATTTGCACCATTGTAGGTGAATCGAGCATCGGACGGATATCGGGAGCGAAAGGATGCAATTTGGGAGCTTTTGTGGATTTCCGGCTAAAGGACGAAAAGTCAACCCGAGGACCAAAAGTCAACTCGTGGTCAACCCCGACTTTGGAGCGTCAACGAGTCAGCATGAAGTCCCGGAAAGGAGTCGCAAGAAGAATTCCGGAAGTTTGGTCAAAGTCAACCTTTGGTCAACGCCGAGGGTCGCGGTCAAAGTCAAGGCGAAGTCAACCTTGTGACTCATCCACTTGTGCAATTAATTTTCAGCTAAGGACCACACTAGATATGGTGAGGTCACCCATTGATTATTCCCCCTTTCATTCCCTTTGGCAATTACCCCCTTACCCTTCATTTAACTCATCCAACCCTTAGATTAAACCCTAGCACATCCTAGCCCTCCATTCTCCCCCTCTTTTGCCTATATATAGTTTAGTTTTTGCCTCATTTAGGTCATTCCCAATCAGCCCCAAAAGATCCCACATTCTCCTTCCCTTTTTCTCTCTTTTCCCTTCCTTTAGGGTTTGCCCACGAACCGTTCGTCGACCGGTCGACGGCAAGGGTCGAACGGTCGACTGGCGGCGGGTCAGCCTATTTCTCCACCTTCCTCACCTCTTTTCATCCTCCACCCTTCACCAAAGTTGTTCACCACGACGTCTACCACTCATCCACCATCTTGGGCAGCTGGGGATCCTCACCAAATCGTCAAGATTCATCATCAAAGCCAAGGAGGAGCAAGAGAGCATCTATTGAGCATTCCTCATCCTTACTCTCTCTTTTCCTTATGTTTAAAGCTTTAATTTGTAAATTGATGATGTATATTGAGATGATTAGTGAGTAGTTACTTTGTTGGGGACTAGGGTTGTGTGCCCTAGTCCAATGATGTGTATTTGAACCTCTTTTAATGATATGTGATGCAATCTTGATTCATGAGCATGTTTATATTCAAATTTCATATGTTAGATGCATGGGTTAGGGAATTCACCACTTTCTAGCTATGTTTCTAGCACTATCTTGATGTGAAATTGGTGGGTGGTGCCTCTAGTTTCATGGGCAATGGAATATAGCATGTGTTGTATGTTTGATTTGTGCTCATAGCCTTTTGATGCACTAGAGATCCTTGGTTCGACTCTAAGTGTGCCAATTGAGTTGATTATGGCCTTGGTTGGCATAGTCATACTTCTTATATCGTAATTGTTGTGCTCATAGCCTCTTGACACATTAGAGACCTTCGATTAGGCTCTAATTGTGCCAATTGAGTTGGTTTTAGTCCTAACCGGCATAACCATACTTTCTAGATGGGTTTCGATAGCACTCATAGCCTTTGGATTATTCCATTGAGTTCCTACAATGTAGGATATATCACATCGACCATATCATTGTGCTCATCGCCTTTGGATGTAATTAGAGACCTTTCTTTAGGCTCTAGCTACGCCCATTGAGTTGTCTCGACCCTTAGACCGGAGGGACATATCTTAGAATATATATTAATGCCCTCATCGCCTCAAAGTGTTATTCCAAGAACCATGACATGGCTTGGATTGGCACTAGAGAGTTCACTTTGACCTTGGATGGTTAGAGTGATACATTCTCGATTAATTGGAATCATGAATCATAATTGCAAGCATCTCATTGTGGTTGTTCATTGCATTGAAGTGGGCTAGTGTTAACCCTTAGTTCCCCATCACTCTATCTTTTCATTTCCTTTACTTGCATTTGGTTTACTTGCTTGTTTGTTTTATTTCTCATTTACTCGAAAACCCCCAAAACATTTACACTTCGCACATTGTAAACACGCACCTCACCCACTCTATTCACTTCTTGCCACCTCATATAGCTAGAGCACTCGCACACATGCTACCGGGAAGTCGGGGAGCCGTCAATCCTCCGTGGAACGACAACCCCCTTCTCTTCTATCACTTACCACTATATTTTGCTTTGTCAAAATGGCGCCGCTGCCGGGGATTGAGGTTAAATCCTTGATTTCTTGGTAGTAGTCGGGTCTTTAGCATTCTTTTTGTTAATCCACTTTGTTCATATTGTGTTAGTTGTTTCACATGTGCAATTCACTCTTGAGTGAGACATATTAGGGGAGTGACGGGCCTTATATCCTAGTGATATATGTAAGACATGAGCACCCCTAATGTTATCACTTTCTAGTTGAAGTTCTAATAAGTGTGCACATTCCATTTCTTGCTTTAAGTTGTTTCCTTGCTTGTCAATATCGAATTTTTGTGTTTGTTTGCGTACTTGTTGCTTGTTATTACTTGTTTTGTGTTGATTTGGGTTCCCTAGCACTTCTAGGAACCTTGTTTGCTTAGGTATAAAAGGAGAAAACCACAAAAAAATAGTTTCAGGGCATTTCACGAACGGTCGACCCTGTTTCTCGACCGTTCGACGGGAGTTCCCTGGACGTGGCTCGACCGGTCGACGCCTGTTGTCGAACGGTCGACTGGGAGCAATCTTGCTTCCCTTACTTTGTTTCACTCACTCTTTGCTATCATTGCATATCTAACCTCTTACCTTTCTATTTCTTGCCTCAATTGTGATGCTTAACCACTATTTATTGTATTGTGAAGGCGACGATTAGGGCCATGAGAGAAATGGTGGGTGAGGTTAAGAAGAAGAAGTATGCGTGGTCACCATCTCCTACATCAATTTTCAATGGCGTCAAGGGGTGCTTTGTAGGAAGCCATGGAGATGGTGAGACCAGCCATGCATTGAGTGGGAAGAAACTTTGCTTCGAGCCACCATGATTTGGCGAGAAGGAACCAAGACCGGCTTGTAGGTCTATAAACCGAAGCGCTTGTGGGGAGGCAACCCCATTTGGAGAAACACATTTATTTTCAGCATTATTTAGTAACGAATAAAAGATTTTAGGGAGGTTGGGAGGTGTTTTGATAGGAGTCTTGGAGGAAGAAACCCGAGAAGTGTTGATTAGCATTTGTTCAAGAGAGGCCTGGGCAGAACAGTAACTTTGGAGGCAGTTTTCTCTACATCTGTCCATTGGAATTAACTGAAACAAGTTGGAAAAGCTTCTTCTATGAGTCCTCTGTCCCCAGTTCAAATTTCTCTCTGAAAGGACCGTTGGATCTGCTGCAATTCATGTTTAAAGGAGGAGTACTCACTGCAGTTTGACTTTCTGGAGGGTCACTTTGACCGGTTCTTCATTGCATGCCCGGAAGGTGATTTCTGAGTTTCCAGTGGCCAAACTAAAGCTATTGGAGTCTACTTTCCAATGCCACTGGAATCACTCCACTTGGATGCCTATTTTTGGAGCTATGCCCAAATCTTTGGGAGAAGGTCGCTGCTGTGTTGCTGCTGTCCCCTGTTTTCAAATGATCCCGATGCAATCACACTTGCTCATTCATTTGGCACCCGAGGAGCAAACGTATGGAAGTCAGGGCCTTGTGCCCTGAGGTTGGTGTCTATTTGCGGTTTCTCGGCTAGCTACGGAAGTCTACAAAGGGGGTTTTTCTTACTCTATCTTCCGTTTGCTATATTTTGTATGTGTGCATTCGCCCGACTTCATTCTCATCACTTTCACCACATGATTTTCATTTTCAAAACCCCTCACAACATTGAGGACAATGTTGGTTTTAAGTGTGGGGGTGAGGTTGGGCCAAACTAAAATGATTTCACATTTTCAAACCACCAAAATTTTTCAAATTTTTCAAAGTTTTCACGAACGGTCGACCCATGTGTCGACCGGTCGACACTCATCCAGGGAGCTATTATCGAACGGTCGACCCTTACTGTCGACCGGTCGACAGGTGCATAAGGTTAAAACTTTGTAATTTTGGAACTTTGAAGGTTTTGTGTGTGTTTTGATTGTCCTTTTCAACCCCGATGATGATTGTGAGCCTACTAAGTTGCTAATTAGGAGGATATTGAGCATGTGCTTAGAAATCATTGAGTTGCCTTGTGGTTAATATGTTTAATTGATGATTGCTTGACACTTTATGCACTTTGCCATGTTGATTAGTCACTAGCAATTAGAAAAGCATATCTAGACGATGTATTGACATGCATATACCCTATATGGTGAGATTTTGAGCCTCATTGATATGTATGCATCATTCATACATCCTTGTTCTTCATGTGTGTGCATTCCACTAGTTTACGAGACCTAGAACTTGCTCAAAGACCTCTTGAGACTACGTGTTAATTTGCGATGAATTGGAAATGATTAAGGCACTAGTTAAGCACCATGGCCAAATTAACTTCATCCTTCTAAACACTATCCATTAGGTTTAACCCATTTCGAGCCTCATTCATCATTAGCTTTTTCTTCGTTTAACCACTAAAATCTAACCCACGTTTTTAGCTTAAACACTAACCATCCCTTGTTCCAAGTATTAGCGAGACGACGATTGTGACTTCTCATGTTCTTTGTGTTCTATGGGTTTGTGTAAAGCAAGTGTGGGGGTAGAATACTTTTTAGGTGTTTGTAAAGGAGAAAAAGGTTGGAAAGAAAGCAAAATACAAAAGAAGAAAAGAAGTTGAGAAAATCAAAAAGAAGTTGTGTACAAAAATAAAGTTTCAAAAAAGAGAGTCCCAAAAGAAAAGAAAAATACAAAATGGGAAAAAGGAAAGTTATGAGAAAAAGAAAGAGAAAAGTAGAAATAGAAAGAAAGAAAATCCAAAAAGAGAGTGTGTTTTAGAATAATAGGTAGAGGAGAATAAAAGTTAGGATTGTTTGTAAAGAAAATGAGTTTCAAAGTCCTTGAGTTGTTTTGTGAAATGCTTGGAATTTACTTGTATATCCATCCCTTCGTTTCATGCTAACCCTTAACCCTTGGCCCCGTTTCAACCAAATGAAAGCCCTTTTGATCCAATAAGTTGTGAATTAATTAGTGGAGAGTTGGTCAATGAGCAAGCTTATGGGGACGTTACTTTTGGTAATGTCTTGAGAGTAAACACTTAACCCTAAACACAAGAGCGGAAATATTTAGTGAATCATGTGAGTTTAGCGGTTAATCTTGTCAAGCATATGCTAATTTGATTGCTCTTGATTGATTATGTCATGGCTACCACACACTTCACCAAGCATGCATTAGATACACATATTAAACACTTGGCAAATCATGAGGTTTGAGTTTATGCTTGATTGAATCTTGATGTGGGGTTTAGTGGTCTCTATTTGAGGATATGGTTGTTAAGACAAAATAAATGTGATATGGATTGTTGATTCTTTATTTGCTTGAGGACAAGCAAAGCTTAAGTGTGGGGGTGTGATTTGTATGTAATTTGCATACAAATTAGGCCTCTAATCACTTTAGTAATGCTAATCCGAAGGCCGTTTAGTGTCTCTAATCCTTGATTTGCACCATTGTAGGTGAATCGAGCATCGGACGGATATCGGGAGCGAAAGGATGCAATTTGGGAGCTTTTGTGGATTTCCGGCTAAAGGACGAAAAGTCAACCCGAGGACCAAAAGTCAACTCGTGGTCAACCCCGACTTTGGAGCGTCAACGAGTCAGCATGAAGTCCCGGAAAGGAGTCGCAAGAAGAATTCCGGAAGTTTGGTCAAAGTCAACCTTTGGTCAACGCCGAGGGTCGCGGTCAAAGTCAAGGCGAAGTCAACCTTGTGACTCATCCACTTGTGCAATTAATTTTCAGCTAAGGACCACACTAGATATGGTGAGGTCACCCATTGATTATTCCCCCTTTCATTCCCTTTGGCAATTACCCCCTTACCCTTCATTTAACTCATCCAACCCTTAGATTAAACCCTAGCACATCCTAGCCCTCCATTCTCCCCCTCTTTTGCCTATATATAGTTTAGTTTTTGCCTCATTTAGGTCATTCCCAATCAGCCCCAAAAGATCCCACATTCTCCTTCCCTTTTTCTCTCTTTTCCCTTCCTTTAGGGTTTGCCCACGAACCGTTCGTCGACCGGTCGACGGCAAGGGTCGAACGGTCGACTGGCGGCGGGTCAGCCTATTTCTCCACCTTCCTCACCTCTTTTCATCCTCCACCCTTCACCAAAGTTGTTCACCACGACGTCTACCACTCATCCACCATCTTGGGCAGCTGGGGATCCTCACCAAATCGTCAAGATTCATCATCAAAGCCAAGGAGGAGCAAGAGAGCATCTATTGAGCATTCCTCATCCTTACTCTCTCTTTTCCTTATGTTTAAAGCTTTAATTTGTAAATTGATGATGTATATTGAGATGATTAGTGAGTAGTTACTTTGTTGGGGACTAGGGTTGTGTGCCCTAGTCCAATGATGTGTATTTGAACCTCTTTTAATGATATGTGATGCAATCTTGATTCATGAGCATGTTTATATTCAAATTTCATATGTTAGATGCATGGGTTAGGGAATTCACCACTTTCTAGCTATGTTTCTAGCACTATCTTGATGTGAAATTGGTGGGTGGTGCCTCTAGTTTCATGGGCAATGGAATATAGCATGTGTTGTATGTTTGATTTGTGCTCATAGCCTTTTGATGCACTAGAGATCCTTGGTTCGACTCTAAGTGTGCCAATTGAGTTGATTATGGCCTTGGTTGGCATAGTCATACTTCTTATATCGTAATTGTTGTGCTCATAGCCTCTTGACACATTAGAGACCTTCGATTAGGCTCTAATTGTGCCAATTGAGTTGGTTTTAGTCCTAACCGGCATAACCATACTTTCTAGATGGGTTTCGATAGCACTCATAGCCTTTGGATTATTCCATTGAGTTCCTACAATGTAGGATATATCACATCGACCATATCATTGTGCTCATCGCCTTTGGATGTAATTAGAGACCTTTCTTTAGGCTCTAGCTACGCCCATTGAGTTGTCTCGACCCTTAGACCGGAGGGACATATCTTAGAATATATATTAATGCCCTCATCGCCTCAAAGTGTTATTCCAAGAACCATGACATGGCTTGGATTGGCACTAGAGAGTTCACTTTGACCTTGGATGGTTAGAGTGATACATTCTCGATTAATTGGAATCATGAATCATAATTGCAAGCATCTCATTGTGGTTGTTCATTGCATTGAAGTGGGCTAGTGTTAACCCTTAGTTCCCCATCACTCTATCTTTTCATTTCCTTTACTTGCATTTGGTTTACTTGCTTGTTTGTTTTATTTCTCATTTACTCGAAAACCCCCAAAACATTTACACTTCGCACATTGTAAACACGCACCTCACCCACTCTATTCACTTCTTGCCACCTCATATAGCTAGAGCACTCGCACACATGCTACCGGGAAGTCGGGGAGCCGTCAATCCTCCGTGGAACGACAACCCCCTTCTCTTCTATCACTTACCACTATATTTTGCTTTGTCAGCGCTCCTTGTGGTGTCACAAGTGGCATGGTGGAGCATATGGAGTTGAATTCCATAATATGGTTGTAAGGACTCTCGTTATTCACACCATGAAAGGTTGGTAGAATAGAGAGTGTACCCGGCTTGATGTCATAGTTGATAGTCGGCTGTGGAAGGATGATGCATGAGGGAGCATTTACAATACTCGGGCAGGAGTAATGGCTAAGAGGTAACTCTTCCTCAACATGTGGTTCTCCCATCGGTTCCCTTCGTAGTGTTGAGCTTCTTGGAGATTCTTCAAATTGAGTGTTTGGTGGTGCACTCCCGGTTCTCCGAACTCTTCTTGTTGGTCTTTCTCTTGATGTTCGTCTTATCACTCTCCCACTTCTTAATTCAATTGGTATGTTGGAATTTGAACACACACTCATGTACCTTTAAAGACCAACAAGAGTGATTAGATTCAAGTAATTAAACAAGAAAACCAAAGTATAGAACCTATGGAACCAATTGGTAACAACAAAACAAAGAAAAACACAATCAGGAAGGTCCCAGGAGTCCGGACTGAGAAGTGGAGTCCGGACGGATTACGCGGGCTGAACCTACAGACTACTTGGAAGGTCACAGGTGTCCGGACGGCAGAGGGCGTCCGGACTGATGCACTAGACAGAGAAGTTTCTAAAAATGTCAGTTTCTGATCCTGACGACCAATACCCGAAAACGTAATTTTTTACCTAACCTAGACTTATCCAAATAACATGAAATTTTAACTACAATAACTAGACACATAAATGAATATGCACAAAATTTTTTAGAATTTTCTGGATAGATTTGATATTTTAAAAAAAATCGAAAACCACACACACAACAATGAAAACAAGGCTAGAAACAGCTAGAAAGCAAAACTAGCAACAAACATAAACCAAACTATGAAAACAAAACATAAAAACTAAAGAGAACACAAAACTAAAGAAAACAACACTATGAATATTTATCAACTGAATTTTACAAGAATAGTGCCAAGACAACCCGGCTACGGTCCACCAAAGGATCAAGGATTAACCTCAATCCCCGGCAACGGCGCCATTTGACGTGTCGTATAGTTTCGCTCAAGAACGAGTGTCTTCTACGAGTATCAACAATGTGGATGTATAGATTAATGACCTGGGGAATGTCGTACCCAAGGGATTGGAAGGCCCAAGATCCCAATTTGGTAAACAATGCAACCAAGAATGCAATGACACTAAGGATGATATGACAAGAAGTGAACTATTTACTTAGATGTGAAGTATGTGCAACATGGAATTGTAGTGTTCAAAAGAGGCGTCACTCTCAAGTGACTAGTAACCAAAATAGTACCCGAAGCAGTAGCTAAGTGACAATGCTAATCTAGGCAAATAAGGTAAAGAAGCACAACTTAATGCGCTTAAGGTTGCCAAGTGTTGAGGTGACAAGCCCAACAATTGGTTTGTGGTTGTGTGATCAAATGGTGTAGATGATTGGGGTTTCGGGTTTACTCTAATCCATATCCGATGAATAGATATCCCAATGTGAATACATGTTGAAAAGCTTCATGAGTAATTCCTACATTCCACCCATGTTATGGTATGGAAAGCGAGTGCAATCTAATGTCATCATGTCCAATTATGGTCATGAGAATCAAGTCTCACATTCAAAAGTGAATGGAGGTGAAGAACAAATGCAGCAAGGATTTACACAAAACTAATTGATGGATGAGTCAATTTCCGTATCCTAATTCTAGGATCATGCCTTTCTAAGTTATTTTCATGCCAACAACGGTCCATAAAAACTCTCGATTTATTAACCTAAGTCATACCATGATCTTTGAGTTAACAAATTAAGGCGTAAAGCATTGACACTTAGGAAATCAAACAAGGCAAGCTTCATACTCATACTCATCATGCTCATTGTCAACTGTCCAAAGATTGCAAGATAGCTAATCATACAATCTCAACCAAGATAAATCCAATGCATGCTCACAAATTAGCTAGATTCATAAACAAGCATTAAACATGATTAAATTAGGCAATGGACATACTCATCATCAACCAACATGAATAAACATCAAATTATCATAGCTTCATCATCAATGGACTAGGGCACACAACCCTAGTCCCCAATCTTAAGGAACTACTCACACATGGTTAAAGAATACATCAATATTGTTAAGAATAGAAACATGAATACAAAGAATAACTAGAGTAGGGTTAAGAAATTCTCAAGGGATGATGGCCAGCAACTCCTTGGTGACTCCAAGTGTAGATGATAGCCTCCTCTTGAACTCCTCTTCACTTCCAAGCTTCTTCTTCACCAAGTCTCCGAATTCTTTGTGTTCTTGACGAATTCCCAGCTGTGGAGCTTGAAACGTGGTGGAATGGTGATGGAATGGTTATGAAAGTTAGTTCCTAAGATAAATGGATGTCTTACGAACAACTTTCGTGAAGGAAGGAAAGTGATTTGAGTAGTGGAAGGTGGTGAAAATGGAAGAACAAAACTGGGCAGTTTCTTGGTGTTCTTGGTGGATGAATTTGGAATGGAGTGGCTGATTCCTTCTATGGACGAAATGGGGAACTGAATGTTGATTATGGGATGGCTGCCAACAGCTCTATTGCAGCCCACATGCTCACAATAGAATATGTGAGTGCATGATGGGAAAGCATGCAAAAAGAAAACCATAGTGGAGGGAAATGAGTGGGGAATATGGCAGATTTTTGGCATGTGAGGGGATGAATTTCTGACTTGGCCACATGGGAATGATGCAGCAAAACATGTGAGCTGTTGCCCCTTTGTCTCACCACCACGGTTGGTGGTTGCATGGCGGTTTTGCCGCCGCTTGTGGTGGTGGTTTGCCGGAAAAATCGTCGAAAAGGTAATTTCATCATTTTTCTTCCTCTTTCCAATTCTTCAAGACAACATCTTCCGAAAGTTGATTTGCACGATCTTTGACTCCGTTAAGCCACGGTTGACTTTTCGTCCTCTTCTCGGAAATGTACCAAATGTTGTCGAAATGCACCTTTTTGTGCCGAATTACTTCAACTCGCGTAAATAACCTGAAAACATAAAAACACACTTTAAATGCAATAAATGGCCTTCGGATAAGCTTAATTCCCGTGATTAGGAATGCAAATTGCACGACAAATATGTGCTAATCACCGCCACTGGGTTTGGGTCTCTCTCTCTGTGCGTCCGGAAGAATCATGAGTTACTTAATGACGACATTGACGAAGAAGCAAGAGGTGAATTCCATCATCCGATCCACCATCGACAAGGTCCTCGTCCTCTGTTTTGGCCGCGCTTCCGATTCCGTTTGTCTTCTTCTCGACGACGTTCTGGCTAAATCAGCACGAGACGTCTCCAAGTTCGCAACCGTAGCACTCGTTGATATTGATTCCGACGACATTCAGGTTTACGTCAAATACTTCGACATTACTTTGATTCCATCCACGATTTTCTTCTTCAATTCCCATCACATGAAGATGGATTCGGGAACTGCCGATCACAGCAAATGGGTCGGTGCGTTTCGGGCAAAGCAGGACTTCATTGATGTGGTGGAGGCCATTTTCAGAGGAGCTATGAAAGGCAAGCTGATTGTGAATTTCCCCTTGTCGCCGGAACGAATACCCAAATACCAGTTGTATTATAAGGATGTCTAGAAGTTGTGCCAAAATTTGATGAAGCTCTGGGACTCTACTCTTGTTAATATGAGAAATATATTTTTTGAGTGTTTTATGGCTCAACGTTTTTTCTTTGGTTCTATTTGCTTTTGTGGATTCGGATATTCTCCTATGTTTTTCTACTTTCAGCTCATTATTTTGAACCAGGATTCCTGTAGTTTATGATATTTCTATGGAAAGAAAAGAAGAAGGCCTCGAAAAGAGAAAGGTATGCTTTCCTCTGTTTGCTTGAGAGGCTTTCAATCTTGGCTAATTATGCTTTATAATTTTGCATTATTGAATTTATTTATTATTTTTGTAAATTATCTAGATGGATTAGGGATGATATTCATTGATTAGATTTAGGAGTGGAGCATGATTGGGTAGTAGAAGTGATTGAAAGCACTTGCTCTGATATGGGAATAAGGGGATGTGGGAGAATGGTTGTGTTGGGAGTTTATCCTTCAGCTCTAGTTTCATGTTAATCCTGAAGTGGCATTCTTTAGTTTCGATGTGCGTTTTGGTCTATTTGATAAAAAAGAATAACCAGCCTTCTTTGAGATGGTTGATAGTTTGGGTGTTGTCTGGTGACTTCTTTGTGTAATTGAATTGGTTGGATGACACAATTGTCTTATTTGTTTCATTTGACAATTTGTTTAGTTTCTTTATAATAAAACATATGCATGACTCTCTTTGTGACTTTTTGTATTGTATGCCATGAACAAATAGGCTGGTGGTAAAGAGCAATGGAGCATGAAACTCTTTGAATAACTATAATGAAAAAGAGAGAGAACCTACAAGGATCAGTAGCTATGTTTGCAATTCTCCACCCTACTGACTTGCCTAAAGTCCTAAATACAATGGGACTTTCATGTTATGAGTATACAGACTGTCATAAAGAATAAGATTGATTGTGCGTCTAGTTTACAATGAAAACTGGTTTTTCTTACTACACAACATTGCAATTCCATGGTATCCTTAACTGTTTTCTCCTCATCTATGTTTACAACAATTGGAACCTCTGTGAAATTAATTGTACCTACTAATCTTCTCTTTGCTTTTGTGTATTGGGATTTGGAAGCAGAGCCTCCTACTTCTACAGACCTTTTAATGCTTTTCAGTTTTCATCTGATTGCTACTAATTAGGATTCCTATAATTTATGATAGTTCCATGGAAAGAAGAGGACGAAGAAGAAGAATGGGTAGGTACGGTTTGAACCTCAGGCAATAGTAGAAGAAGGCCTCCAAAGAGAAAGGTTTGCTCTACTCTCTTTGCCTGAGACGTTTTGGTTGGATGTCAATCTTCGCTAATTATGCTTTATAATTTTGCTTCACTGTATTAATTTATTTTCTATGTAATTTTGTTTGGATTGGAAATGATATTCATTGAACATGTATTAGAATGGGAAGCTCATTGCATGATTGGGTAGTACTACTGTAGTAGAAGTGATTTTAAGTCACTTGCTTACTATGTGGGGATTAGGGGATATGGGAGAATGGCCGTGTTGGGAGTTTATCCTTCTGCGGCAATATGATGTCGTTCCTTAGTAGGCATTCTTAGATTCGAGTTATGGTTCTTTATTAATAGACAAATTGGTTTTCCAAGTGCTGCATGAAGTGGCATTCTTTAGTTGGAGAAAACTAGAGTAATAGCAAATCAATCACTTGAATTGATTATGCGGCCTTCAATCACTAGAGTAAGAGAGAGGAGAAATTGTTGATCACTTGGGAGCTGCAGCAGCCTTCTTTCTTTTCGTCTTTGTTTGTGTGCATAGGGTTTTACTCCATTCAATACCAGAAATGCATTCAACACTATATGGAATATCATATTTAACTAGATTGAAAAGCAGAGCCGCTATGTTTGCTTTGGTCTATCTTATAAAAGAGAAGAATAGGACCTTCTTTCAGAAGGTTAGTTTGGTTGTTCTCTGGTGACTTCTTTGTGTACTTGATTTGGTTGGATGACACAATTATCTTGGTTTGTTTGCTGAGTTGTTTAGGCTCTTAATGTTTGTAACATAGCATGCTTGTTTTTGTGCATCTACTTGTAATATACACTTGTATGTATTACATGAATTGTACATATGCTGGTAGTGAGAGCAAAGGAGCATGGACTTTTTGAGTACCAATTAGTTACTTAAACATTTGTTGGGCTTCCTTTTTCCTTTTGCATGGTACATACGTAGATTCCATGCAAGCCGGAGTCCTTCGAAAGTTATCTCACTAGGAATTAATTCTTTTTCCGCTTGTTGCCGATTTGTGGTTGGAAACAGGGAAAGGGTGAGGTTTTGAGAAGAGAGATGGGTGGGAAACTGCTTTTTGGCTTTTTGCCATTCATATCATCTACTCCTCAAGTATATAGATTATCTTTGTATCATAACTACACCAGTGCTGGGATGAGTACTGATTTTCTCTTTTTCCTTTATGGTGGGATTTTGGGTTCAGAAGGAATTTGAATGACTTAGAAGTAGAGGAGCTTTTGTCGTTAATTCAGAACTTGAGAACATTTTACTGGTCTCATCTAAACAAGATAAGAGAAGATGGATTTTGGAGGCGTTGGGGGTTTTTTTTTCCTGTAAATCTTAATCTAGGCAGTTAATGGATAACGCTTCTCTTCCCCGGTTCTTCCCCTATTCTGCAATTTGGAAGGCAAAAGTGCCTCCTAAAGTTCAAGTGTCCGTCTGGATTATTACTCATGGGAAGGTAAATACTTGTCATTTGGTTCAAAGGAGAAGACCCTTTGTTTGTCTCTCTGTATTATGTGCAACGGAGAAGCAAAGAGTGTGAACCATTTGTTTATTCGTTGTCCGATTGCTTTAGCTCTCTGGAAAAGGGTGTTTAGAGAATATAAATTGAGCTGGGTCACTCCAGCCAATTGTGTAACATTATTGGGTACAAGGTTCAGTTTTTTTGGAGGTAGAAAGAAGGGATTGGTTCTGGGGAGATGCCATTATGGTGTTGTTTTCTGGACAGAGACGAAAAAGAGAATTTGGGAGGGGATGATCTAGACATCTTGTGAGGTAGAGGTTGTGTTTGGGCTTCTCTTTGGGTGTCGATTTCTTCAGCTTTTAGAAATAGTTCGTTTTTTGCTATTTATTTAGATTGGCCTGTTGCAGTTAGTTATTTAAATGTTTTGTTGTTCCTTGTTGGTTTTGGTGGTTTTAGCAGCTCTTTTCAGTGGATATATTGTCCCCTTCTTTGCAATTGTTCTTTTGTTTCAATAAAAATTTGTTTTGTTTCTTTTCGTTTTTTTTTTTTATAAAAAAAGTATGTGCGTACGTTCCCAAAATGAAACTCTTTGGATTAGGGGTGGGCATAAACCGACCCGGACCCTTAAAACAGACCGACCCACACCGAAAAATTGGGTCGGAAAACCGACCGACGTAGAGAGAGAAGAGGAAGCCAATAAAACCGACCCGAACCGATTAAAAATGGGTCGGAATCGGTTTCGGGTATTTTACCGACCGACAAAGCCGACCCGACCCGTTTATATATATATATATATATATATATGTGTGTGTGTGTGTGTTGTATGACACATTGTGGGGTGGCTGTCCATTAAACTAAGGTCCGTACGAACATGATACAAGATGTGGACTACATACATTGTGCAAGACCTTTGGTATTTCTTTCTATTAACTCCATAAGAGTTACACCACTTATGAGAGGACATAATTGTATAGTTAGTGGGGTTAGTGGGGTTAGTGGTGATAGTGGGGAAACTAAAGGTTTCTCCTCATTATTGTACACCATGAATACACCTCAACCTCTCCACTATATAAAGAGGTTGAGGCATCACCATTTGACACACCAATTGATCAATATCAATCGACACATTCTACACTTCGCTCTCTTGTTTTTCTCTCTTTTCACCATGAGTTAATAGGCGACTCACAACACGTTATCAGCACGCTCCAAGATTGAAGAACAAGGACGACGAACGACGAACGACGAACGAAGAACGCCTTCACAAAGTTCGAAGGAAGCAGCCCAAATTTGTTGGTGATTTTTTTTCTTGACTCGTAGAACCCTAAATTTTTTTTAGGTGCATTTCTCAAGTAAGTTATGTTTTTTTTATTTTTCGATCCTTGAAAAATAGTGAACCATAACCATTGAGCATGAACCCTAATTAATTTTAGGTCAAGAGAAATTGTAATTTGGATTGCATATGCTTTATTATTTTTGTTTGATTACTTGATCACTAAATCAAAAATAAAAGCATGTAAAATGGTACACATGGCACATATATCTCCACATTAAATCACGAAAGGTTATGAATCTTCCACGACTAGGCTCACCCAGTTGGATGCGATGTCTAGGCAAGGTTCGGCGGTTCGGTATTTAAGAGAGCCTCGCTCCACCAAAAACCTCACCCTATCTTACCTGGTCGTATTCAATTGGAGCTACCGAAAGGGTTGAGTAAATAACTTTTCATTCTAGAATTGTTTATTTTCTCGCAATTATGTGGTAGAAATTATATGTATATATGTTTGCCAAATGATGACCAGAAGATTTCATCTATATCGACCTGTCGATTTCGATATAAATCCATGAGAATTTATTTCTCACAAAACCATGATTACATGTTTCGAACCAGAAGATTTTCGAAATTGAACTTATGTTCACATATCTAATTCGTAAACATTACCATGAACATATAAACCGGTCGATTTATATGATACATGACAAGACGATAATTTCGCGTTGAAAACATGTCTACGTATCGTCAAAGATAGGGGATGGTATAGATTAAGGACCGGGGGTTGTCGTACCCAAGGGATTGGAAGGCCCAAAATCCACTCGGTAATTATATGGTAACCAAGTTTCTAGCACTAAAATGATGAGACAAGAGATGGATGGATGCAAAGTGTAGTGGATATACAAGTGAGTGTAGTGATATATTTTTGGTGTTTTGTAAAGAAGAGTGATACAAGTAAATTAAATATGCAACTAATGCAAACTACATGCATGCAAGTTAGGGGGAATATGGATAGATATAAGAATGGTAGAATGATTGAGTTTTCATATCTAATGAATTAACAACCTAATGTAGATGCACAACGATTGATTAATGAACCAAAATCCGTATCTTAGTCTTATTAGGGATCTAAGACCAAGTCTCACAATGTATCCCTCTTGTCAATTACGATTCAAGAGTGACTCTCAATCAACTAGCTTAAGCCATTGTCCGGTTCTTAAGTTCATTAAATGAGGCGTAAAGCTCATAGACTTAGGATTTCAAACAAGCTAAGCCAAAGTTTAACTCATTACATGCATTGCCAATTGTCTAGAATTTAAGGAGGTTATCAAGCTCATAAACTCAACCAACATAAATCAAACACATGCTCTTCAATTGATAACATCTCCAAACATGCATTCAACATAATTAAGCTAGACAATGAACATGTTCATAGCACAATCCAACATGAATAAACATCAAAGTATACAAATCATCATCAATGAACTAGGGCATGCAACCCTAGTCCCCAACATAAGAATTTATACACACATGCTTGAATCAAACATAAGTAAAGATAGGTTAAGAGATTCTCATGAAGACATCCAGCAGGGCCTTGCTGCCCCCAAGAGTTGCTAGCTGCTCCATGCATCACCCTCTTCTTCTCCTTACTCCTTCTTGCTCCAAATTACAAGGTTCATGCAGACCCTTGCTGTTCTTGATGATTCCAGAGCATGTAGGTGCACAAACGATGGTGAAAGTTGGTCCGTAAGGTAAATGGGGGCCTTAGGAACAACTTTCGTGAAGGATGAAAGTCCAAAAAATGGACAGAACTATGAGAAAACTGGCGATTACAGTAGGTAGACGGGTGGTGTCCGTCCGGATTCCCTAATGGAATCCGGACGGAAATGAGACTGTTCTTGAGTTTTTTTTTAGAGTTCTTGGCTCAGCTGAATGGGGGGCTGCTGAATGGATGCCCTAATGAGGCAACAACAAGAGTATAAATAGGCAAAGGAAGGGAGAATGAAGGGTTAGGATGAGCTAGGGTTAGATCTAAGGGTTGGATGAATTAAATGAAGGGTAAGGAAGTAAATCCTCATGTGAACAAAAGGAAGGAGTAATTAATGGGTGACCTCACCAAATCTAGTGTGGTGTAGCTGAAAATTAATTGCACATGTGGATGAGTCACAAGGTTGACTTTGCCCTGACTTTGACCGCGACCTTCGGAGTTGACCAAAGGATGATTTTGACCAAACTTCCGGAATTCTTCTTGCAACTCCTTTCCGGGACTTCATGCTGACTTGTTGACGCTCATAAGTCGGGGTTGACCACGAGTTGACTTTTGGTCCTCGGGTTGACTTTTCGTCCTTTAGCCGGAAATCCACAAAAGCTCCCAAATTGCACCCTTTTGCTCCCGATATCCATCCAATGCTCGATTCACCTTTTCTCGGAAGTGGTTTAAATGCGCCAAAATGCACCATATTGTGCCGAATTACATCAACTCACATAAATAACCTAGAAACATGAAAACACATATTAAACACAAGAAAAGGCCTTCGGAGAAGCCTAATTCTCATGATTAGGAATGCAATTAGCACGATAAATATGTGCCAATCACACCCCCACACTTGAATCTTGCTTGTCCTCAAGCAAACACAAGACAATACAATACAATAAAAGAAACACAATACAACACAAGAAAGGGAAACACAATAGCTTTCCAACCATAGTCCTCAACGAGATCGCTAAGTTATAAACAAGAGTCAAAGGATCACATGTCAAGGCTTCACAAATTTGCTAAGTGCTTAACAAGCGTATTTCAATCATGCTCGGGTGAAGTGTGTGGAAACCAAGTGTACAATTAATCTCATGCAATCAAATAGGCACATCTAAACAACATTAACCACTACACTCACAAAGATCACTATATATTTTCGCTCAAGTGTTTAGGGTTAAGTGTTTACTCTCAAAACAATTGCACAAGTAGTGTTCCCATATGCTTGCTCATTAACCAACTCTTCACAATTAATCCACAAATCGTTAGATCATAAGGGCTTTCAATGGTGTAATGGGGCCAAAGGGTGATGGGAAAATGGGATGCATGGAATGGAAATATGAGTGGTGCTAAGTGTTTACAAGACAAATCAACGACTTTGAAACTCAAACTTATGCTTCAACCAAAACAACTTCTTATTCTCCTCCAACCTTTTATTGAAACTAAACATTTTTTTTTTTTCAACTTTCTTTTTCTCCTTTTCTATTTTTCTTTTCTTGAGGAACTTTCTTCCTTCTTTTTGTTTTTGATTTTCTTTCTTTCTTTCTTTGAACAAATAAATACAACAAAATAAAGAACGCATCCACACTTGCCTTTTGGTGTACTACCATAGAAATTCCAAGCATAAAGGGTAAGAAGTCACTATCATCGTCTTGCAAACACAACGAAACAAGGGTGGATTAGTGTTTAAGTTAAAAACAAGGGTTAGGGTGATATGGGTTAACAAAGAAAAAGTTAATGAGTGATCGGCTCAAAAGGGTTAGTCCTAATGGATTAGTGTTTAAGGGATTAGAGGTTAATTTGGCCATGGTGCTTGTCTAGTGCCTTAGTCATTTCTAATTCATCACAAATTAACATATAGTTTCAAGAGGTCTTTGAGCAAGTTCTAGGTTCAAAACTCATGAATTGTGCACACATGAAGAACAAGTAAATATATGAAAGATGCATACATGTGAATATTCAATGGGCTCAAATCCTCACAATTGGGTATGCATTTTAATGTGTTGTTCAAATGTGCTTCTCGGATTGCAATCAATTAATCAACAAAGGTGATGTGGACATGGAATTTTGAGCAATCTCAAATTATGCATATTAAACACAAAGCAAATCACACAAAGTCTTAACATGAATCAACATTCTCATGAACATAATAAAGTAAGCTCAATTCATCATTGGAGTTGGAAAGCATTGACACATCATGCAAACAACACAAAACAGAAAACAAAACACAAAGTTTCAGAAATATGCCCAGCCATCCGATCGAATTTCTCCATCCGAATGGCATTCCCAAATCGAAAACAATGGAAATTTTCAAAAATTTTGAAACCTTTTGATGGGTTTGAACCCAAATCTCACCCCCACACTTAAACTTAACATTGTCCCCAATGTGATAAGTGCATTTAACAATTTACGTTGGGTGATGGACACAACAATTAACAACACAACAACATAGAATATACATAATAACAATTTAATAAAATGTGAGTGAAGTGAAATGAAAACTCCCCCTTGTAGAATTCCCAATGCTTGCCGGCATCACCAACAAGACACCAACCTCAAGGCATAAAGCCTTGACTTCCTTATGTATGCTCCATAGCTGCTCCTTGGTGAAAAGAATGAATTCGAAGTTGCTAGTTGTGGATCACTTGAAGTGAGTGTGCTCAGTAAATCAGCAATGACCTCTACCCAATGAAATGGGCATAACTCCACGAGTAGGAACATGATAGAAGTGAGTCCAGTGGCATTGAAAAATAGACTCAAAATGCTTCATGATAGCCACTGGAATTACCCACTCTTCCCCTCGGAAGACAAAGAAACAGCTAGTCAAAGTGAAGGCTGGGGTTATCAATTCCAGCCTGAGTGCCACTTCTTGTAAATTTCATAACTCAAGATCCAACGGTATAAACGACCTGCAATTGAAGTGGGAGACAGTAGACAAACAGAGGAACAACTTTCATGAAAGGCTCAGCTCATTCTAACGGCTAGGATGAGAGAAAAGTGGTCCGGAAGTGGTCTGACCTGCCCAGGTAGTTCCTGAAATTTAGCAACACAAAACGAATTAAATTCACCAAAAACAACTCCCAGGTGTCCGGACTGACATGGGAGTCCGGACGGATGGCACGGGAATTGACTACCAGACTATATGAGGTCCGGACGGCGTGGTGGAGTCCGGACTGAATGGTTAGACAGAGCCGGTTTCAACAATGCCACACAAAACAACTCAACTGACCAGCAGCTGAACAACTTTTTATTTACCCGACCAAAACTTAATAAAATGACACGAAATTTTAACCACATATACTAGACACACAAATAAACAAGCACACAAATTTTTAGAATTTTCTGGGTTGATTTACTATTTTAACAAAATTCGGGAAAACACAGGACAGTAGCTAGAAAAACAGAAAACAAAGAGCACTTCCCTAGGGAAGGACCCTAGCTTTATTTGAAACAACAAATGAAGAAACAAACACATTATAACAGTAGAAACAAAGAATAGTGCAAGAAACCGAGCTACCAATTACCAAGGGATCAAGGTTAAACCTCAACCCCGGCAACGGCGCCATTTGACGTGACGATAATTTCGCGTTGAAAACATGTCTACGTATCGTCAAAGATAGGGGATGGTATAGATTAAGGACCGGGGGTTGTCGTACCCAAGGGATTGGAAGGCCCAAAATCCACTCGGTAATTATATGGTAACCAAGTTTCTAGCACTAAAATGATGAGACAAGAGATGGATGGATGCAAAGTGTAGTGGATATACAAGTGAGTGTAGTGATATATTTTTGGTGTTTTGTAAAGAAGAGTGATACAAGTAAATTAAATATGCAACTAATGCAAACTACATGCATGCAAGTTAGGGGGAATATGGATAGATATAAGAATGGTAGAATGATTGAGTTTTCATATCTAATGAATTAACAACCTAATGTAGATGCACAACGATTGATTAATGAACCAAAATCCGTATCTTAGTCTTATTAGGGATCTAAGACCAAGTCTCACAATGTATCCCTCTTGTCAATTACGATTCAAGAGTGACTCTCAATCAACTAGCTTAAGCCATTGTCCGGTTCTTAAGTTCATTAAATGAGGCGTAAAGCTCATAGACTTAGGATTTCAAACAAGCTAAGCCAAAGTTTAACTCATTACATGCATTGCCAATTGTCTAGAATTTAAGGAGGTTATCAAGCTCATAAACTCAACCAACATAAATCAAACACATGCTCTTCAATTGATAACATCTCCAAACATGCATTCAACATAATTAAGCTAGACAATGAACATGTTCATAGCACAATCCAACATGAATAAACATCAAAGTATACAAATCATCATCAATGAACTAGGGCATGCAACCCTAGTCCCCAACATAAGAATTTATACACACATGCTTGAATCAAACATAAGTAAAGATAGGTTAAGAGATTCTCATGAAGACATCCAGCAGGGCCTTGCTGCCCCCAAGAGTTGCTAGCTGCTCCATGCATCACCCTCTTCTTCTCCTTACTCCTTCTTGCTCCAAATTACAAGGTTCATGCAGACCCTTGCTGTTCTTGATGATTCCAGAGCATGTAGGTGCACAAACGATGGTGAAAGTTGGTCCGTAAGGTAAATGGGGGCCTTAGGAACAACTTTCGTGAAGGATGAAAGTCCAAAAAATGGACAGAACTATGAGAAAACTGGCGATTACAGTAGGTAGACGGGTGGTGTCCGTCCGGATTCCCTAATGGAATCCGGACGGAAATGAGGCTGTTCTTGAGTTTTTTTTTAGAGTTCTTGGCTCAGCTGAATGGGGGGCTGCTGAATGGATGCCCTAATGAGGCAACAACAAGAGTATAAATAGGCAAAGGAAGGGAGAATGAAGGGTTAGGATGAGCTAGGGTTAGATCTAAGGGTTGGATGAATTAAATGAAGGGTAAGGAAGTAAATCCTCATGTGAACAAAAGGAAGGAGTAATTAATGGGTGACCTCACCAAATCTAGTGTGGTGTAGCTGAAAATTAATTGCACATGTGGATGAGTCACAAGGTTGACTTTGCCCTGACTTTGACCGCGACCTTCGGAGTTGACCAAAGGATGATTTTGACCAAACTTCCGGAATTCTTCTTGCAACTCCTTTCCGGGACTTCATGCTGACTTGTTGACGCTCATAAGTCGGGGTTGACCACGAGTTGACTTTTGGTCCTCGGGTTGACTTTTCGTCCTTTAGCCGGAAATCCACAAAAGCTCCCAAATTGCACCCTTTTGCTCCCGATATCCATCCAATGCTCGATTCACCTTTTCTCGGAAGTGGTTTAAATGCGCCAAAATGCACCATATTGTGCCGAATTACATCAACTCACATAAATAACCTAGAAACATGAAAACACATATTAAACACAAGAAAAGGCCTTCGGAGAAGCCTAATTCTCATGATTAGGAATGCAATTAGCACGATAAATATGTGCCAATCAATACACTAATCCAGTTTCTCCCGTTGTAGAAACTATGTCGATCAAACTTGACTTTCCGCTCTTGGACGTCGCTGGCAAGAACTATCTGGATTGGTCCCAGGACATCCAGAACCACTTGGACGCTCAAGGCTTGCTGGACGTCATTTATGAGGAGGACAATCGCGAGATTCCTGTTACGCGAGATATGAATGCTAAGGCGATGATCTTGTTCCGCCGCCACATGTCGGATTCCATGAAATCTGAGTTCGTGGCCATCACCTCCCCAAAGGAGCTATGGGACTCCCTCAAAGATCGTTTTGACCATCAAAAAACTATCTGGCAGCCAGAAGCTCGCCATGATTGGCTTAACCTGCACTTCCAAGACTTCAAATCCGTTACTGAATATAATGCGGAAGTCTGCAGGATCCGTGCTCTTCTCCAGTACTGTGGTGATCAGTTAACTGACAATGACCTATTGGAGAAGACATACACCACCTTTCCTAGCTTGGATAACCTACTCCAGAAGCAGTACCGTCAATCCAAGTTCACCAAATTTTCCGAGCTTATCACCCAGTTGCTGCTGGACGAGAAAAATAGTCTCATCCTTATGAGGAACAACAACTCTCGTCCCACTGGTGCAAAGGCAATTCCATTGCCAGAGGCTAATGTTGCTCGTGGACCTCGTCCACGAGGTGAGAACCGAGACATGGGCCAGTCGTCCCGTCAACCTCGAAACCGCCGCGAGCCTCGTGCTCGCCCGGCCAAGCAAGGTTTGGACTCTCGTCCAAACCGAGGACCTTTGACCCCAAGGCAACCGAGACAGCCTCGAGAAAGGAACAACAACAGGGCCGGTCGTCCCCAAGCAAGAGACAATGCTCACGAGCCCAATCTTTGCTATCGTTGTGGTGGTACGGATCATTGGCAACGAACTTGCCGTGCTTCGGCACAACAAGTTCAAAGCTATCATCGTGGAAAGAAGCCTGAAACTAATATGGTCGAAATAACTCCGGAGGCAACTCTTGAGGCAGCCGACTTTGTCGCTGAAATATGGATTTGGATTAGTGTATTTTTCAATTTTCATGATAATAATTGGGTCTAGGCGTAGCCCATCTAGATATATGTTTACGCTTTTCTTTTGGATTATGGTTTTGTTTATGAATAATATTTCGTTTCTCGAAATAATTTAAAGTATTTTTGAGCAAATTCCTTTGACATTGTGACCGACTTTAAATTATTTTACTATTAGGCATGACTAGTGGGGCAGTTGATTGTCTGGCTGATAGTGGTACCACCCACACTATCTGACGAGATCAAAATTATTTCATCAACTTCACGCCTAAAGTAACCTCAGTGACAACGATTTCGGGCCCGTCGACCCTAATCGAAGGCTTTGGCAAAGCCCAATTCGCGTTGTCTAATGGTACTCCTATGACCATATCTGAGGCCTTATACTCTCCAAGGTCCAGTCGAACCTTACTGAGTTTTAAGGACATTCGAGAAATGAATATCATGTTGAAACCGCTCATGAAAATGGTGTGGATTTCCTTTACATGACTTCCACTAAATACGGCCAAAAGCGTATCTTGGAGAAATTGAGATGTCTTTCAAGTGGTCTTTATGTTACCACAATACACTTGATTGAAAATAACCTTATCATTCGCCGGGCGCCGATTGATGAGAGCACTTATATGTTGTGGCATGACCGTCTGGGACATCCGGGTCGTAATACGATGCTTAGAACTACGAATGCATCACACGGGCATCCTCTTGGAGGAAAGAATTTCGTGATTAATCCGAAAAGCCCATGCCAAGCTTGCTCTATTGGAAAGACAAATCTCAAACCAATTCATGTAAAGCCCACCAAACTAGTTTCAAAATTCCTTGAGAGAATCCAAGGTGATATTTGTGGACCTATCCAACCAGCCTGCGGACCATTTAAATATTTCATGGTTCTGGTTGATGCATCGACAAGATGGTCACAAGTTTGTTTATTGTCCACAAGAAATGCAGCATTTCCTAAACTCCTAGCCCAGATCATTAAGTTGAGGGCCCATCATCCGGATTATCCTATTAAGTCCATTCGACTAGATAATGCCGCGGAGTTTACATCGAAGAGTTTTGATGACTATTGCATGACTTTGGGAATTGAAATTGAACATCCAGTCGCTTATGTTCATACCCAAAATGGCCTCGCAGAAGCTTTCATTAAGCGATTGCAAATGATAGCACGAACTTTGGTAATGCGCACCAAACTTCCTATTTCTGCGTGGGGATATGCTATTTTGCATGCTGCTGCATTGGTCCGTCTGAGGCCCATGGCCACCCAAACACTATCTGCGTACCAGTTGGTTACTGGATATGAGCCAGACGTCTCGCATTTACGCGTGTTCGGGTGCTTAGTAAATGTTCCGATCGAGCCGCCTAAGCGTTCGAAATTTGGACCTCAGAAACGACGGGGCATATATGTCGGTTATGAATCCCCGTCCATCATTCGATATTTAGAACCCTTGACAGGCGATCTCTTTACCGCGAGACACGCGGATTGTGACTTTGATGAGACTGTTTTTCCGTCGTTAGGGGGAGATTCGCACGTTAACGTTGATAAGGAACGACGTGAATTAACGTGGCATGTACCCACTCAGTCTTATCTTGATCCCCCATCTGCACACAGTGATAAGGAAGTGCAGAGAATCCTAAGTCTGCAAAATGTTGTCAATCAATTGCCAGACGCATTTAATGACTTAGCAAATGTCACGAGATCCCATATACCAGCTGCAAATGTGCCTGCAAGGATAGACGTCCCTGTCGGACGCCGTGTTCCGGTCGAACACGTTGCTCAGGTCGAACCCACCGAGCAAAGGATGCTGCCGTCGGCTGTCCAGTCCGCCGCCCTTCCCAAGAAACGAGGAAGGCCGACCGGTTCCAAGGATGTTCAACCCCGGAAGAGGAAAACTCCTGCGAAACCCGTTTTGCCACACGAGATCATTAAGGATTACGGAGATGTATTAGAGGAGCGTGTTCCGGACGAAACGCCAATTCCTCCCCATCCTGAGAATCTCGAAATATCTGTCAATCATGCTAGCTTAGACGATATATTGAAGCGAAACGAAACTATCATCGATGATGTGTTCATATATGCAGTGGCCGCTGACATTATGAGCAATGATGATATGGAACCACGTACCGTTGCTGAATGTCAACGAAGAACGGACTGGCCTAAATGGAAACAAGCAATCCAGGTCGAATTAGATTCCTTAGCGAAACGAAGTGTGTTCGGACCAGTCGCTCCAACACCGCCCAATATTAAACCAGTTGGTCATAAATGGGTTTTCGTAAGGAAGCGTGATGAGAATAATGAGATTGTTCGATATAAAGCTCGCCTAGTGGCGCAAGGCTTCTCTCAACGCCCTGGATTTGACTACGAGGAGACTTATTCTCCCGTAATGGACGTTATAACGTTCCGCTACTTAATCAGTTTAGTAGTTTCTGAAAAACTGGATATGCAGCTCATGGATGTGGTCACAGCTTATCTCTATGGCGATCTAGACACAGAGATATATATGAAAGTCCCTGACGGACTTAAGTTGCCCGAATCAAGTAGTTCCCGACCACGGAACACGTTCTCGATTAAACTAAGACGTTCACTATATGGATTAAAACAATCCGGACGGATGTGGTATAACCGTCTAAGTGAATACTTGATCGGCTTGGGATACGTGAACAACGAACTATGCCTTTGCGTGTTTATTAAGAAATCCACTTCAAGATATGCTATTATCACAGTCTATGTAGATGATATGAATCTCATAGGAACCTCGAAAGAGTTTATTGAAACTGCTGAATTTCTGAAGAAGGAATTCGAGATGAAGGATCTTGGGAAGACACGGTATTGTCTCGGCCTGCAGATCGAGCACCGTAAAGATGGAATCCTAGTACATCAGTCGAACTACACCCAAAAGGTGTTGCGACGTTTTAGTCATCATGAGGCTAAGCCATTACCTACTCCCATGATCGTTCGAACTCTAGACATTAACAAGGACCCATTCCGTCCTAAGGGAGACGATGAAGAGATATTAAGCCCTGAGTGTTCATATCTGGGTGCAATAGGCGCATTATTGTACTTGGCCCAATGTACTAGACCGGACATCTCGTTTGCTATGAATTGTTTAGCTCGACACAGCACCGCGCCAACACGCCGCCACTGGAATGGCATCAAAGACATTTTCCGCTACCTTAAAGGTACTACGGATATGGGCTTGTTCTATCCCTATGCGTCATCGAGTGAATCTACCCCCCTTGGCACTCGAAATAACGCAACCCTTATCAGTTACGCCGATGTTGGTTACTTATCAGACCCGCATAAGGGACGTTCTCAATCCGGTTATGTCTTTACCATTGGGAATACGGCGATATCTTGGAGGTCTCGAAAACAGACCCTAGTAGCTACTTCGACAAACCACTTTGAGCTACTCGCTCTCTACAAGGCGACTAGAGAGTGTGTATGGCTTCGAGCACTTATTGGCCATATACGAAGTACTTGTGAGCTATCTCATGATCCTGATCGATGAACCAATTATCATCTATGAGGACAACACTGCTGTGATTGATCAAGCCAAACATGGTTACATCAAGGGAGACGCTACTAAGCACATCTCGCCGAAGCGCTTCTTTACGCATCAACAACAAGAACACCAGAAGATCGAAGTGAAGCACATTGTTTCAGAGAGTAACCACGCTGACTTATTCACCAAGTCACTACCAAAGAATTCGTTTCAGAAACATGTTAAGGCAACCGGTCTCAGGAAGCTATCCGAGCTACCTTAGAGTAACGATTTATGCCTAAGTCAAAAACCTCGCACCCAGTCGTGTGCATGTGAGGGGGAGCATCCTGAAGAATGCTCGTATTTGATCGACGCTTGGCTAGTGTACTCTTTTTGTCCTTAGACCAAGGGTTTGTCCCACTGGGTTTACCTTGTCAAGGTTTTTAATGAGACACCATCCCAGCCATCGTCTAGTTATTTGTCAAATCATTGACATTGATCACACCTTCAATAAGGATTACCGAAATCAGGGGGAGTATCCAGTCGTATACTTCTAACCACCGTGTACTCTTTTTCCTTCGACCAGAGGTTTGTCCCACTGGGTTTACTCTGGCAAGGTTTTAATGAGGCACATCTCTTGTGGTTATTTCCTCCGCGCACTTACATCTCATAGTGCTTCGGTCTACATCATTCGGCAACACAATTTTCTCCTAAACTCCGATTTTTGTCCCACACTGGGTTTTTCCGGACTTAAGGTTTTGTGTGTTGGCATCTGCGAATGAATGTTTATTTTCGACTCTACCTAACTATACAAGGCTCAAAGATGAAGGAGTTCAGATGCAGCAAAGTCAGTTTTTGGACATCCAAGGGGGAGTGTTGTAGGACACATTGTGGGGTGGCTGTCCATTAAACTAAGGTCCGTACGAACATGATACAAGATGTGGACTACATACATTGTGCAAGACCTTTGGTATTTCTTTCTATTAACTCCATAAGGGTTACACCACTTATGAGAGGACATAATTGTATAGTTAGTGGGGTTAGTGGGGTTAGTGGTGATAGTGGGGAAACTAAAGGTTTCTCCTCATTATTGTACACCATGAATACACCTCAACCTCTCCACTATATAAAGAGGTTGAGGCATCACCATTTGACACACCAATTGATCAATATCAATCGACTCATTCTACACTTCGCTCTCTTGTTTTTCTCTCTTTTCACCCTGACTTAATAGGCGACTCACAACAATATGTATATTTTACTATATTTTGACTTTTTTTCTTTACTTTCTGACACTCTCTCTCTCTCTCCTTCTCTTTCCCTCTTCACGTGGTCACTGACCACACCTCTTTTCTCTCATTCTCTCTCAATTAATGTCTCTCTCTGTCTTTCTCAATTATTGTCTCTCTCTCTCTCTCTCTTTTCTCTCTCAGTCTCTCTCTCTCTCTCTTCGTGTTTCTTCTTCTCATCTTCTTCAAAGTTCAAACCCCTTTTCACGTGGTCACTGACCACACCTCTTTTCTCTCATTCTCTCTCAATTAATGTCTCTCTCTCTCTCTTTCTCAATTATTGTCTCTCTCTCTCTCTCTCTCTTTTCTCTCTCAGTCTCTCTCTCTCTTTTCGTGTTTCTTCTTCTCATCTTCTTCAAAGTTCAAACCTTGAAGAATAAACCCAGAAGAAACCCAATCTTCATGCTCAAACCCAGAACAAAACTTCCATCTCATCTAGTAACTGAAATAATTAGAGCCACCGAAACTGAACCGCTCCGACCGAAATTTCGGTGTAACCGAAATAGTCGGCCCAGCCCTTTCATTTTCGGTTTTCGGTTGAGAATTTTCGCTAACCGACATCTACGGTTCGAAATCGGTTTAGGCCTTAAACCGACCCGCCCCGAGCCGTGCCCACCCCTACTTTGGATTGTCAAGTCCTAAAAATCATTTGCACTTTCATACTATGTATATCTGTACTATTATTAATAGTAAGAGCTTTTGTGCTTCTAGTTTACATGGAATGGTTTTTCTTACGACCTAACATTGCAATGTCATGGCTTCCTTAGCATTTTGCTTCTCTTCTATATTCACAAAACTGCATCCTCCATGTAATTAATTGTATAGATCACATATTACATATTACATGACAGGTCTCATCGACGTGTTTAGTTTATAATCTTGTTACATGAGCAAGGTGGGAAATATTGCATTTCATTCTCGTAAGTGCGATTATTCACCTTGGCAGAAATTTAGGTAAGACTAGAAATTTTCCTTTGACAGAAACTAGGGGAAGGTGTGGAGGGTGTGTAATAGATGTAGATTGCCTCAATCATGTTCACTTACTCGATTGATTCCTTACTAGATTGCCTTGATCCTGCCTTAGCTGTAGGAGTATCACACACCGAGCCAGGCGGTCTCTCCTTCCCCGATGTTGCTCAACATACTGCACAATCATTAAGGTGATGTCGTTGAATTCAATCTGCAGCTCGATACTGTTGATGGGATCTGCCATGGCAGCTGCTGAGCTGGTGAGATCGAGAATTGACTGCAAAGATTTCAAAATGATAAAATCCCTACTCCTTAGGCATACCTAGATACACAAAGCTTCTAGCATGAATTATTCATTCCCAGTGTAATATATCAGTGGTGACATCCCTGTGCTTAACCTGATGATTCGTATGCAAATTGCATACAAATTAGGCCTCTAATCAATTTAGTAATGCTAATCCGAAGGCTATTTAGTGTCCCTAATCCTTGAATTGCACCATTGTAGGGTTCACGAGCATTAAATGGATATCGGGAGCAAAAGAGTGTAATTTGGAAGCTTTTGTGGATTTCCGGCTAAAGGACGAAAAGTCAACCCGAGGACCAAAAGTCAACTCGTGGTCAACCCCGACTTTGGAGCGTCAACGAGTCAGCATGAAGTCCCGGAAAGGAGTCGCAAGAAGAATTCTGGAAGTTTGGTCAAAGTCAACCTTTGGTCAACTCCGAAGGTCGCGGTCAAAGTCAAGGCAAAGTCAACCTTGTGACTCATCCACTTGTGCAATTAATTTTCAGCTACACCACACTAGATTTGGTGAGGTCACCCATTAATTACTCTTTCATTTTGTTCACATGAGGATTTACCCCTTTACCCTTCATTTAATTCATCCAACCCTTAGATCTAACCCTAGCTCATCCTAACCCTTCATTCTCCCTTCCTTTGCCTATTTATACTCTTGTTGTTGCCTCATTAGGGCATCCATTCAGCTGCCACCATCTCCATCACTTTCCCTTTCCCCTTTCTCTCTTCTCCCTTAGATCTAGGGTTGCCCACGGTTCGTTCGTCGACCGGTCGACGACCACCTGTCGACCGGTCGACCGGCGACGGGATCCACCATTTCTCCACCTTCCTCACCTCTTTTCCGCCTCCACCCTTCACCAAAGTTGATCACCACGACGTCTACTACATCCTCCACCACCTGGGCAGCTGGGATCCTCACCAAGTCATCAAGATTCATCATCAAAGCCAAGGAGGAGCAAGAGAGCATCTATTGAGCATTCCTCATCCTTACTCTCTCTTTTTCTTATGTCTAGAGCTTTATTGTATAATTTGATGATGTATATTTTGATGCTTTGTGAGTAGTAACCTTGTTGGGGACTAGGGTTGTGTGCCCTAGTTCAATGTGACTATGTGATACTTTGATTTATGAATAAATGCCTTTGTTGGTTCATGGGTATGTGTATTGTCTATTTTCATATGTATTGAATGTGTATGTGAAGATTTGCCACTCTTTTGTATGCATTTGGTCCATCTTGTATGAGTTGTGTATGGTTTGGCAACCTTACTCTTCTCTAGGCAATTGGCAATATGTGTGATGAGCATGTTTCACTATGTTTGACCCTTAATTCATGTGCTTTACGCCTCCTTTCTTTCTACCCTCCCGCGGAGAGTCCCTAGGACCCTAATAAGGCTTAGGAATACCTTAGAAGGAATCCACTCCACATCGATAACATCGGTGGAGTGGTGGGTTATGCATGTGTTGCTTGTTTGAGTCCCTAAGCTTCGACACTTTACGCCTCTTAAGCACTTTAGGGGATTCGGTATTAGGTAACATAGAGGGATCCCCTAAGACACCTAGAGAGTTCGAATGGCCCTAGTAAGGCATTTGAATACCTTAGGTAAGCACGGTCCTAGAACCATAGCATGGCTAGGATACGGGGCTTGATTCGTGGATACATTGGCATGGTTTCGTGTTAGAGGATCACTAGTTGCATTGGACTTGGGGTTTGCCCGAAAACCCCAACACCTATCTTACTTTATTTGCACATTTATACTTTCTTGCATTTTAATTGTTGTTTGTCATTACTTTGCACTATCTTTCGAAAACCCAAAAACACTACACCTCTACACACACATTGTCATATACACGCCTCATCCACTCTTTTCATCTCTTGTCTCATCATATTTGTGCATCTTCTTTGGTTGCTTATTTGCCAAGGGGTTGAAGGGCCTTCGATCTCCGTTGGAACGACAACCCCGGATCTTAAATATACCTACCACTCTTTGGCAATCGTCACCTGATACCAAATTAAAGAGGAGACTAGCATTAGTTAATCTCAATATTGTGTCTCTATGTTTAATGAGAGAATAAGTAGTTTGCACAATTTGATTATTCAACAAGCAGTTTCAATTGTTAAAAATGATATAGCTACATAAATGAAACTAAGCACCTGCAAGTAAAAAAGTTAGCCAGAAATAAAAAAGGACCAACACAGAGTTTCATAACGCAAACTTCCACATTCAAGCTCTAGGGTAAATTGGAAAGGCACAAAAGAGAACTTCCTTGTTGAAATGAAGAATCATCATACCATAGTGTTACTGATGGTTCATCATAATATACTTCTGCATTACGACAATAATTCAAAGCATATATCATTTCTGGAAGGTATAACGATGGATCTAAAGGGCTATAAACCAGAATGACCTAATATGAAACAAAGAGACATACTTGAATCGACACCACTGCAGATTCTTCTCCATTAAGAGATGCTAGAAGCAAAAGCTGGACTTCCAGCAACAGAGTCTTCCGCGAGCTGGAGAAGCATGCAACTAAGTACTTATAGAATTGTCATAATATATAGCGAAGACATTCCTCGAGTAGCTTATTTTCTCGAAAAATTTCTCTTCACAATCACCAGCAAGTAGAATAAATTTCTCAACTCACTGACCTGCTTTGTTGCAAATGAGAAGCCATGGCAATCAGCTTTCCCATACAAAATTTGATTTTGTAGTCGAGAAAATGCAATTGATGAGAGGCTAATCATGTAAGATCATAGGCAAGAATGGTCTGAATTATAGGACAATCCAGAACATGAAATCAACAACCCTTGAATCACATTCAACTTCAACATTACTAATGTCATTGTGCATTTCTGCATAGCCAATTGCAGACCATGGAGAAATTCCCACAACTCAGCTTCTATTACATCTCCAGAACCAAAATTTGTAATAGGAAATTTGTCATTAACATACCTCAATTTCGTACCCTAGTTAAAAATTCCGTTAAAAAAATCTGTTAACTAATAATGTGTCAGTTAACCGCTGACGTGTCCGTTATCTAATTACGTGGCACCACTTGGTTCCCACTAAATGAAATGATACATGGATAAAAAATTTAAAACCTTTGTACCTCCATTTCCACAAAAACTGGATACAAACAGCAAATGTGAGAAACCATAGAGTAGAAGAAAGGCAAGAGCATTTAGTTTTGAAGCTCACAGAGAGCCAATTTTTAAAGGGAAAATACATAGAAGAGGAAAAACAAAAATCATGCCAAAGGCAAACCACTCCTTTAGAGCACTATAGCACCACCTAAATAAATGATCTAAATACTCTACATGTATTTTGGAACAAGGGCAAATCGATAGGGTTGTAAGTGAGTTTCCTTCTACATTTCTGAAGATTTGTAAGCACTTTTCCCATAGGAATGTCTTCACCAAGAACTTCCTATATAAAATTCCATTGCAATTTGTCATAAGCCATGAAAGGACTGTTTTTTGCTCCCTGTAAAAAATTATACACAAACTTCCCTGCATTTAGGGACATTGTAGACAAGGTCCCAAATTTGAAACAACTAATCACAATGCATCATAACTAAAAACATTTGATCATCACAGTGTATTGAACATAAAGATTATTAAGTGCTTCTCTGCTGTTCCATATCAAAGTTTGAATCCATTTCCTCGAGTCATAATTAGTAACCAGAAACTCCCAATACCAGGTCCAACAAACAAAGGCAAATTAGACCAAACCGGCCGGCTTCTCTTACAGTCAATCCTGATGACTTAGAGTTACATATTGTTAGAGGAAAAATTTAATGGAAATCATTTGAACATTTCTATAAATTTTGAGCAAATAACTTGTCGTAACATTAATCTATATGACATCTAGTTTAGAAAAAAGAGGAAAGAAGAGACATCAAGGCACAGAGGCACAAAGTAAAAAATGGAACAATCGAATCTAAAGAAATCGACCTAGACTAAGATGTATCCTCATATCTTTCTGTGTGTTACATGACATAAGGCACAAAGACAGCGAGATGAGGCACAAAGGCAGTGACCACTGAATAAATTTACTGACTTTTCTTGTTAAGAACCTGAATAAATGAATGATAAAATTATTCATTAAAAAAAACAGGCAAATGCATGGTTTTCTTACCAGTGGGAACTGTCTTTAACTCGAACAATTTGCTCCCTAGCAGCATCCATATATTGATCAATGGGCGGCCGTGGTACGAAATAGAAGGACATGTACACTTTCTTCTCCTGCTATGTAGATCACCTTCAATCAATCCCTGTTTAAAATTAAAGTACAATTTAATCCTAATCATGAATTTCTTTAGGTGCTACAGAAAGTCAGAAACAACCAATATGGGAAACATAACGATACATAGGCAAATATTTCATCCTTTGAAACAATCATTTCATCCTCTGGAGTCTGGTCCATAAAAGACTGAATTTTACCAGTTCAAAAATTCAAGAAGCATAAGCATACAAGATATAGGTCCAAGTTGCATGGATATATTCATTTAACATGCTATCTCACAGTTCATTTAACATATAAATAAGCATTTACATGTCAAACACCAGAGCCATCCGAGGATGAACCAAAATAGTCAGAATCCAGATCTTGAATTTCAAAAAGAGAAAGAAAAAAAAAGACGGTATCAATTTCATTCATGGCGTGGCTTCTTGAATGCAATCATTTCTGTGGGAGGGCCTGCTTGCTCTGTCTTGTTATGTGAGCGCTTTTGAGAAACACATTCAGTTTCTCCAAAAGAAAGGAACACAGCAGCAAGAAACTTCTCATCCTCTACAAGTAACTGTAAATTCTCTTTCATCAGCAAAAAATCAACTTCTTTTTCATTAAAATCAAACATAAACCCCATTTGGATAATCTTGCTCAATGTATCTGCTCCCTGTGCCAATAGCCCTTGTGCCAGTTCGTCAGAAAAAGAAGTAACAAATTCAAGATCAGCTTTTCCTTCTTCGAAGGCTGGTTTATGAATGAGCAACCGCTTGGAACTCTTCTCCCACTGAACAAGCTTTAGTTTTTCTACTTCCGTTGTTGCACTCGCAGATGGCATTTGTCCATTGTCAACTTATATTGGTAGTCGATAGGAGACTAGAATCGGCTTCTCACTCTTATACACCGACAAGTTAAGTATCGATTCTGCAGCCTCATATCTCATTTCCAATGGCATATTTACCCGAGGACAAGCAAGAAATTAAACCCAGAATAATTTTGATTAAACCCCTCCCAATCAATCCATCTCTTGGATCAACCTTTTCCCAGTGCTCTAATGACAGTATTTTACTCACATTGCACTCAACTGACTCAGAAATCTTTCCAACTCCCAGTGCTTCTTAAATCTCATAAAGTCTTATCATGCAGGTACTGTTTGGACACCACACAAACAGAGGAGCCTTATCAAAGCTCAAGAAATTTTCTTTAAGTTGCAAGTCATCAGCGATAAACACTTCCTCTTTGTTGATCAGATATATTTCCTCGGCCATGGATATTGTGGCAGGCAATTTGTTCAAGTTTTTCTGTAGAAGATCTTCCAGTTCTGAATTCCAGTTGTCGACAACATATTTCCAAAAGGAGCTGCATTCTTCAACTGTAACTTGGCTATTATCCCTCAAGGCCCAGCTGTTCCATAGCTCCAAGTAATTATTGGTTGAAGGAGATTCTGCAACTCCAAATGCTGAAGAAAAAATGGGGAGGAGCTCTTTCTCATAAAATTTGTCAAGAAAAACCGAGCTAGTGCCTAACAGATTTCCCTTATCATAAAGTACACACTCTTGAGAATTAACCCATAGACCTGTACCTTTTGGGTTGGGTAACCACACCTGAGAGTTATGTGTATCTAAAACTTGTGGACTCCAGTCAAACTCTTTGAGGAAGGCATAAATCCTTGTAATTAAAGATGTTTCTATCTGTGAGTAAAGAAGCCCAGCAAGAAGAGAACAAACATCCAAAGGGTCTACCTTGACGCCAATACTTCTCAACTGATTCTTGTATACAAAAATATCAGTTGTGTAAAAATTTTCATCAATAGTTGTTGGTACATCTGACCTCTTCAGAATACGTTCCCAAGCTGGATTAAACAGAACACATTCTCCTGGCATTTTGTAACCAGTTCTGGTCTTGAAACAACTGCTTTTTGCAATGTTCTCGAGAAATTCTTCTGGTAAAGGCTCATAGGGAGAGCTTGAGAGCATGTGCACCCATGGGTGTTTAGACTAGCTTATACTAAATTATAAGCTAGTCTTTCCCAAACACACATGCAGCCAACTCTTTTTAAGCTAGGCTATACCTAAGCTAGCCTTTCCAAGAGGCTAAACTTAGCCTCACCAAAAGCTAGGCTAAAGGTACTAAATGGTGTTAAACTTGTTTGAAAACAAAATTAACAAGGTAGATTATAGACTTTAGACTTTATGGGTGGAAATACAAAAGTGATGAGAAGTCTAAATTGATGAATAGTGTCACTTTTGGAGCTTAAATTTTAGTTTAGACTTTAGTTTTTAGACTTTATGGATGCTAATGCTCTGACATCAGACATGTGATGCATTCGAGCAAGGAAATAATACCATCTGCAGCATCTGCAGTCTCTAATGCAGAACCTTCAATAGGGCTATGGAGACCTTTAGCTACAAGTGGAGCTCCTCCTTCATAATTCATTATGACACCCAACATCTCCAGTTCAGCTCTGAACTTGTATATTCCAAGACCATAATGATTACAGTCAATGAGAGGAAGCTCAACAAAAGATGAAATTGACCGCCATTTAGAGCCAGAAAGAATTGACTCACGAGGATTCTTGTAACCATGGCGTGTTTTCAACCACTTCTCACACAACAACCACTTCAGTTCAGCGCATTTTAAAGACATGGTTTGACTAAGTTCTCGGATGCATGCTAACAGTGACATCACATTGGCAGGAGCCAAGTGAGAAGAAGACAATAGAGAAGAAAACTTAGCAGCGATTGTCTTGCTTGCTCTGGAAGTATCAACTCCCACTCCCAAATCCTTCAGTTCTTTAGCAAAATCCATGATTTCATTCCCATAATACACTTCATCTATGACAGGGACTTGAAGAACACTCAACAAAGAACCCCATCTAGGATCAGAACGAACAGTTTCTTCAGGGCTTTTAAAACCAAAAGTTGTCTTTATCCAGGGTTGCCGATTAATCTTATTAATGAAACCAGCAGCTTCAGACCCCAACCATCTGATACATTTCAGAATCAACAAACCACAACTACTAGTCATGGTAGACCAATTTGCAGGTAAAGTCACATTCTGAGCATTTAATCTTTGCACCTCCTCCATGTCATATATAACTCCAAGTAGCCTTAATTCAGACAAGAAAATACCTTATTTTCCTCCATAAAATGCAGCATCAACAAATGGAAGACTAGTAATTTTTAAACAAGTTTCAGCTTCTAACGCAGATGGCAAGAGAATAGATCCCTTGGGAGCATTGTAACCCTTATGAGTCTTCAGCCACTTCTTCTCCTTCAAAAGATCCAACCAACCTTGATCAACCATACCCTTTGCTCTACTTAAAGTAATGAAAGTCATCAAAGAAAATGTGGACTCTTTGCTCATTCCAGGAGAAGCAAGAAACTGAAAGCAATCAGTAACCAGTCTCTGCACATCATGTGAATTAAACCCCACACCAAGAAATTTCAATTCATCTTGATAAACAGTGAGTCGATTCATATAAAATTCCAGGTCTAGTATGGAAACATCCACCATAACATGCTTCATCATATCAAAAATAGCTTTCCCCTTTTCATCTGGAATAATAGCCTGTCTTGGAGAACAATAACTACCAGAGTATGTCTTCATCCATCTTCCATTTCGAATGGTTTCTATGATGTCACGCCCCAAACCCGAGACCGATATTATATTGAAATATGGTACCCGAATTTGCGGTGTGACTAAATTCTAAAAGTAAAATAAATCAAATGAAACAAATGTCTGAATAATGTTTCTATTTGAAAACAAAATCGTTATTATTTTACAATACCATAGTTTAACGGAATAAAAGACATTACATTTATTCAATTAAAATCATAATAGAAAAACATCAGTTTATGGTTCACCCCGTATCCCCAAGCATCGTAACCTGAAAACAAAAAGGTGTAGCATCATGAGCAACACAGGCCCAATAAGTACAGCTTACATTCTTATCTTAATGTATCTTATAAGACATCAAAATTGAACAACCAATCAAAAATATACTAAGAACATTTTATATTACTTCGTACCAATTTTTTCGAATAAAATCCACATATATCAAAAACGTCTTTGACCCAAATAATTCAGTCTCAAATGAAATCGACTGATAATACATCATACGTATAACCCAAAATAATATATATGTCGATCAACATATCACAATATCAATATATCCCAAATAGATATGCAATAATATTCGAAAATGTACATCTCTTCTCTGTGAATATTTCAGATTGACTGATAATTCATAAATCTACATGCCGAGGTTCATAATACCAAGCATGAGTAATAATCACAAATTCACACACCAACAATATATGGCAAACAGAAATTCAATCAAAATAATATGTATTTCTCCTTTTTAGTGAATATTTTAGGATGACTGGTAGTAACAATTCAATATAAATCCCAAGCCAAGGTTTACAATACCAAGCATGGGTAAAAATCCGCGTACCAGGGTCCCCCTGACCCAAATTAAGTACGGGTAAGCCGCAGCATACCAAGGCCAACACCAAGGCATGTACACTCAAGGTCGACAATTTCTTCCTATGAGTATAATAGTGCACTATCTGAAGGGACGTGAGCCTATAGCTTAACTCTCTCACCACTAAATCTACCAGTAATTCACTTAATTAAGCACGGGGGTTGTACGATCCACCCGGCTTCACAACTTCTTGAACATATGTTTGTACCCACATTTGCATGTCCAACCAAAGAGAAGTTCAAACGGTTGACTCGTCATAATTTCTCCTATGACCGGTCGAGATGACAATGAACGAACGGTAAAGTTAGTTACGACCGGCCGTCCAATTTAGTGTTTTAAGTTGGATCAGCCCAACCTTGGCCGGTAATTGTTTAAATATTTAGTTTGGCCCATAATGGGTGAAATGGAGATAGTGGCCGTCCAAATATGCAGCTATTGGTTCGGACGGTAAAGGAAAGTATGAACTTGGGTATTACCAAGTTGGTTCGGCCGTTGGTTTCAAAAGTGATCCATGAACGTTCATTATGTGTGTAGACGGCCCATAGCTAGGCATTTTGAAGTTAAGTTTAGAAACCAAATCCATCAACCGGAAGTTTCACAATTCATTCGAATAAGAAGTATATTCCAACTCAACCTCTTGGTGGATAAGTAGCCAGTTGTCCGTTCGAAGAAGTCATCAGCCGGTAAAGACATCTGAAGAAGAGTTTGTACTCTAGATTACCGTTCGAAATCGACAAGCAGTCATTGAGAAAGAGTCCATTCAAGATAGTTCGTCTCAAGATTAGCTACAGCCGTTCAAGAAAGAGAGAGTTTCATTCAAGTTCAACCGCTCACGAGATTTACATTGAGATCAGCCGACGACAGAGTTTCAAGCCAATAAGAGTCCGAGTTCTAATCAAATTAAAAAAGTCAAGAGATAAAGCCGATGTCGACCAAACCAATATAAATAGAGCATCCCTCAACCATTCGAAGAACAACACATCAACACACAACTCCAGTCAACAACCCCATCATGGGTTTTCATTTATTTTTCTTAGCTCCAGATTAGTTATACATCTCTTTCAATTTATTAGTTGTTAGCTCTACTAGTTTAAGCCGTTTTCCTTGTAACCAAGTATGATTTCAGTTGTTTCCATTGCTACTTTTGGTGATAGTTGATAGATTTTCGGCCGCTCATTCTTCAATCGTTCATTTTTCAAGTTGTTTTCAATATTGTCATTTACTTTCTCGCACTTAACAATTTTCGCTATTTTTCCAACTGTTGTTTAATTTCTTGCACTTACTTTTCGTACTCTATTTTTTACACTAGGAGTAGTTGTAATATAATTGCTCGATTACCAATCACCGTTCGACTCATCTCGTGAATAACCAAAAAGTCCTTGATTCTAAGGCATCGAACCATCAGCCGAGATTAAGTTCCTTCCTCAGCTAGCAATCGTTTGAGAAATCAAATACACGCGCACTACATCTGCATTTGCACACTTGGCCGTTCAGCCGTGTGCTGGCACGCCCCGCAATTTACTCAAGAAGGACGTTTGTTCCTAGATTCCTCGGCCATTCCGGCTGAGACGATTTTGTAGGCAACATCTTTTGGCACGCCCAGCGGGACAATAAATATTATTATGCGTTGTTCATAGGATGCAATTCAATCATCCAAGTATAGAAATTTGTGAGCCGATTTCAACCGGTTTGACTATCCGCCAACATGATTATAATGGGCCGATTTATGGATTCAACCAACTCGATGTTGGCCATGATTTATATCAAGCTTTTGGCCAAGCCACACATGGCCAATTCGTCCAAGATAGTTGGCAAGGTTATAATTATGCATACGAGCAAACTTATGATTTTACCGGCCAAAATAATTGCTACCAGTCGGCCGAGAACATGAGATGTTATGAGCCGAAGTATTCCAATGACTTAAATCATGGCAATAAAGGCTACTACAATAGTAGAGATGGTATTTATCATGGTTCGAACGGCCAATATACATTGGAGGACCAATCAGCCGGTTCATGGCCTCAACATGGCCAACTTAACGGCTTATGCCTACAACAAAACTTTAGCCAACCTATTGGGGACGGCTCTTACTTTGTTTCTCCGAACTCAACTGCTGGACAACATAGTTTTTCTGGCACAAGTTATGGTTTCGGCCAATACAAGTTTGGCCAAAGTCACCCAGAGGCTTATGGTGCAACCTTGCATGACCAAATTCCAAGATACCAAATTGATTATATTAGAACAAATGGCCGAAACTATCAGACCATAGCAAGGATTAAGCCACCTCAAGACATGAAAGAAATTGCTAAGAAAATTGTGGCCAATATTTTCGATAATTGGCCAGCTAAGAAATCACAAGCAGAGATCTTACAGCCGACTCCTTTGAGAACTATTCAGCCGTCTTTCCTATATCCTAAAATGAAAAATTTAGGGAATATGAATAGAGACGTAGTAAGCCAAGGGGAACAAGCCAAAGAATTTCATCTTAATCATAATCTAGCTACTGATTGTGATAAAGATCATGTGCTTGGTGAGTTAGAATCAAACTCTAACACTACCATTCTTCTTCAAGACGAGATCAAATATAGCAATTCAATGAGAATTGGGCCACCTACTCCTCCAACCCTACAAGAAAAGGAAAATATAATTGGCAAAATGGTAGTAAATGAAGACTTCCAACAACATGTAGGATACAATAAGAAGTCTTGCCCATTTCTTGAAAATCTCTTTTTGGTTGAGGAAACAGATAGTCTTCACTACCAAGACACGACTCAACTTGAGGAACCGATGCATGTTGTGAAAGATAAAGCCGACACAAAAGAGCCACAGTTGGCTGAAGTGAATGCTGATACCAAGGTTGATCACTCGATTCAACTAAAAGATATAGGCCGACCAAGTTCACCAATAGAAGAGATCCATTTTGAGATCAAAGATGTAGACTATGAAACCCAAGAAGACATACATATGGATATGGTGATTGGTGACAAAACTGACTTCAACAAAGCTTCAACCAAACTTGATATACGGGTAAATCTTGGCCAATCAAGCGTTGAAAACGATACGTCCTATATTAAAGTTCGCAATCAAGAAAATTTGACTGATCTCATTTATATCTCTCTTTCCGGCCTCCACAAGCACTTTGTTGAAGCCGACGATTCCAGAAGATCAAAGCTTGGAGTAAAACATGGTTGGCCGCCGCCACCTGACTCTCACGAGTCGTTACCATAGTTAGTAAGTTTTCTTTGGCCGAAACTATGTTTTCGGCTGAAATGCGCTTTGGCCGAGTCATCTTCTCAGCTGAAACTCTTTATTCGGCCGAGTTCTTCATCTCGGCCTGAACTCTCATTTGTTGAGATCTTTGTATTTGTTTAAAACTTTCTTTTGCCGAGTCCTTACTCTCAGCTGGACTTTTGTAGCCAAAAACTTGTTTTCGGCTGAAACTCTCTTATCATAGATATGCTACTCAACCATGTAGAAGAGAAAACAAGAGAGGAGCTAGAGAGAGTTGTGAATTAGCAGAGAAAACAATGGCTGAACCATCCTATTTATAGGCCTAAAAACTGAGTCAACTCATTGAGTTAACTCAATGACTCACCAAGCAACCAATATAAATATGTCAAGTGTTATATAACTAGTCAACTTGCTCACATCATCCACATGATATCAGCTGTTTGCTGGGCTGCTCCCTTGTTCACTAAGTCTTGGCTTCCACCAATGGTCTTGCACCATATCACCACTTAATTTCCTTTTTTACTTAACTTCAAAAATTCACTAAAAATAGTTCGGGAGCCCGAAAAATTAACCAAAAAATGCTACGAACTTGTGGAGATGTCTACTTTCTAATTTTAACCTCAAAACCAAAATTTAAACAACTTCAAAATTCAGGACCCACACTAAGACTTCCCAAAAATATAATAAACTTCCGCTGACCATAACTCTTTCATATGATAACAGAATTTAGCGTGCTGCATGTCTACGAACTCGTATCGACAAGCTCTATAACTTTCATGAAGGAAGTTGATTAGCACATATTTGTCGTGCAATTTGCATTCCTAATCACGGGAATTAAGCTTATCCGAAGGCCATTTATTGCATTTAAAGTGTGTTTTCATGTTTTCAGCTCATTTAGGCGAGTTGAAGTAATTCGGCACAAAAAGGTGCATTTCGACAACATTTGGTACATTTTCGAGAAGAGGACGAAAAGTCAACCGTGGCTTGACGGAGTCAAAGATCGTACAAATCAACCTTCGGTAGATGTTGTCTTGAAGATTTGGAAAGAGGAAGAAAAATGATGAAATTACCTTTCCGACGATTTTTCCGGCGAACAACCACCACAAGAGGCGGACCACCGCCGGACCACCACCGGAGCACCACCACACATGGTGGAGATTCTCTATAGCTGCTGCACACATGTGCACTACTGCATGCATGTGCCAAAATGTCAGCCACTCCCCCCACTTTGCTGCCATATTCCCACTAAGTTCCTTACACCCTTACATCCTTCCACTTTGTATTTCTTTTGCATTTCTTTTGCATTTCTTTCCCATCCTCCACTCACATATTCTATTGTGAGCATGATGGCTGCAATAGAGCTGTTGGCAGCCACCCCATAACCATTATTCAGTTCCCCATTTCGTCCATACAAGGAATCAGCCACATTACACACAAATCATCCACCAAGAACACCAAGAACACCAAGAAACTGCCCAGTTTTGTTCTTCCATTTTCACCACTTTCCATTGCTCAAATCACTTTCGTTCCTTCACGAAAGTTGTTCCTAAGACATCCATTTATCTCAGGAACTGACTTTCATAACCATTCCACCACCACTACATCACGTTTCAAGCTCCACAGCTGGGAATTCGTCAAGAACACAAGGAATCCGGAAACTTGGAGAAGAAGAAGTTTGGAGGAGAAGAAGAATCCGAAAGGGGGCTGTCATCTACACTTGGAGAACACCAAGGAGCTGCTGGCCATCATCCCTTGAGAATTTCTAAACTCTTCTTTATTTATCTTTGTATCTATATTTTCATTCTTGGCAATAATGATGTATTTCCTAAACATGTGTGAGTAGTTCCTTAGGTTGGGGGCTAGGGTTGTGTGCCCTAGCCCATGATGATGTTTTGACAATGATTCTTGAATATGCATGTTGATTCAGTTCTTGGATATGTTCTTTGTCTAAATACGGTTATGTTGAATCTTGTTTAGGAATTTTGCTAGTTCTTGAGCATGTGTTGAGCTTAATCAATTGAGAGTGTTTGCTAGCAACTTATTCTCTTAGGTATTTAACTTTGAGCATGATGAGATTAAATGTGATGTTTACCTTGTTTGAATCTTGATTCTTGGAACTCTATGCCTAGGAAGTTTATTTGGGGACCTTAACAAGGCTTGAGTAAATGGATTAGGAGTATTTGTGACCATAATATGGCACAAAATAGGCCTAGAAGAATCACATTCTAGAACCATAACATGGCTGGAATTTGGGATTTGATCCTCAACTAAATCATTGCTGCATGTTCTTGATGTTTGTCATACATTGGATTGGGCTAGAGTAAACCCGAAACCCCAATCATCTTCACCATTTGATCACACAAACACAACCAATTGTTGGGCTTGTCACCTCAACACTTGGCAACCCTAAGCGCATTAAGTTGTGCTTCTTTACCTTATTTGCTTAGATTAGCATTGTCACTTAGCTACTGCTTCGGGTACTATCTTGGTCACTAGTCACTTGAGAGTGACGCCTCTTTTGAATACTACACAACCATGTTGCACATACCTCACTTCTAAGTAAATACTCCATTTCTTGTCATTCCATCTCTAGTGTCATTGCATCTTAGTTACTTTGTTTACCAATTTGGGGATCTTGGGCCTTCCAATCCCTTGGGTACGACAATCCCCTGGTCATTAATCTATACATCCACACTGTTGATACTCGTAGAAGACACTCGTTTCTTGAGCGAAACTATACGACACGTCAAATGGCGCCGTTGCCGGGGATTGAGGTTAATCCTTGATCCTTTGGTGAACCGTAGCCGGGTTGTATTGACACTATTCTTGTAAAATTCATCTGTTAATTGTTCATAGTGTTGTTTTCTTTGATTTTGTATTTTGTTTTCACTGTTTGCATTGTGTTTGTTGTTATTGTTATTTCAAAGTTGTTGTTAGGTCAATTTTCATTGTTGTGTGTGTTTTTCGATTTTTTTTAAAATATCAAATCTACCCAGAAAAATCTAAAAAATTTTGTGCATGTTCAGTTCTGTGTCTAGTTATTCCAGTTAAAATTTCAAGTCATTTGGATAAGTCTAGCTTAGGTAAAAAATTAGGTTTTCGGGTATTGGTCGTCAGGATCAGAAACTGACATTTTCTAGAAACCTCTCTGTCTAATGATCAGTCCGGACACCCACTGCCGTCCGGACACCTGTGACCTTCCAAGTAGTCTGTAGGTTCAGCCCGCGTAATCAGTCCGGACGGAGACCTTCCAGATTGTGTTCTTCATTGTTTTATTGTTTCCAATTGCTTCTATTGTTCCCTACTTTTGTTTTCTTGCTTTGTTGTGTGTTTGTACTCACACTCTTTGTGTTTAAAGGTACATGAACGAGGTTTCTACTTCTAGTACTCAAATCTCTTTGAGAAGTGGACGTGTGTTGAGTGAAGACACAAGAGGAAGAACAAGAGGAAAGGGAAGGGGAAGAGGTAGACCGAGGAGAACCGAAAGTGCTCCACCTATCACTCTAATTCCAGAACAGCCAACACCTCCCAAGGAAACAATGGGGGACAGACATAATGATCAAGAACCACCTGTGGATGAAGAGGAGTTGCCTTTGAGTCATTACTCCAATCCGAGCATTGTCAACACTCCCTCTTGTATTGTGCATCCGCATCCGAATTTGGCTTATGAGATCAAGCACTCCATCCTATCTATTCTGCCCACATTTCATGGAGTCCAAAAGGAGAGACCATACGATCATATCATTGAGTTTGATGCTATTTGCAGCACCTTGAGCCGTGGTGCCTTAACATATGATGAGTTGAAGCTTCGACTCTTCCAATTTTCACTCAAGGAGAAGGCAAGGGTGTGGTTTCACAAGCTTAAGCCTAGGAGTATCCACTCTTGGGATGAGATGCAGAAGGTGTTTCTCAATGCCTATTATCCTCATCATCGCACTACTGCCATGAGGAATCAGCTCACTACATTCATGCAAGGTGAGCATGAGACAATCTATGTTGCATGGGAACGATTCAAAGATTTGGAGCTTGGGTGTCCACACCACGGAATAAGTAAATGGCAGCTTGTATCTTCTTTCTATAATGGGTTATTTGAGGATGATAGAAGGAGATTGGATAATGCTTGTGGTGGCAGTTTTCAAAGAAAAGGACCCAATGCCGCTTGGGACATCATTGAGGAGATAGCAATTCAATCCGGGCAGTGGGACAATCATGATAGAAGGAGGGACACAAGGCCAAGAGAAAGAGAGGTGCAGCCACATGTTGGAAGAAGTCATGAAGATGTTGGACCAAGGACTAGAGCAGTCCATGGTGTTTCTCAAATCCAACAAGTTGATGAGCTAATGAATGCTAAATTTGAGCAACTAGAGGCTGCAATGAACACCAAGCTTGATCTTTTACTCAAGGCACATGGAGGGGCAGCAGCATCTACCTCAAGGGAGCAAGTGAAAGCAGTTTCTACTTCTTGTTTTTATTGTGGTTCTCCCACACATGACACTCTTGATTGTCAATACCATGGGGCTGCAATGCAACAAGCAGCGTTGGAGGAACAAATCTACCAAGTTAATGACTACAAGCAGCGACAATCCTATTCTTCTTATGGCAAGAGACATGAGGAGAACTACAATCAATCCAACACTCAAGGAAGCCAAGGAGGTAACAATTTCCAAGGAGGAAAGTTTGGGGGAGGAAGTACATATCAAGGAGGTAATCAATCATATCATGGAAGCTCACAAGGGTACCAAGGCCCTAGCACTTTCCAAAAAGGAGTTTCTCATCACTCACAAGAAGCAAGCACTTCACAAATACCTCCAAGACAAAGCTTCTACCAAGCACCTCCCGGATTTGAGAACAAAGGAGGAAACAACCAAGCTCAAGCACATGAGTCAAGAGAGCCAACCTTCAAAGAGATCATCGCTGCCCTCACAACAAGCCAACTAAAAACTGACCAAAATGTTTCAGTTATGTCCCAAGGGCTGAACAAATTGGAAATCCAAGTGGGGCAGCTAGCAAGGCAACTCCAAGAAAGACCAAAAGGTTCACTACCTTCACAACCGGAACAAAATCCAAGGCATGAAAGTGTGAAGGCGATCACCACCCTTCGATCCGGTAAGTCTTATGATAACTTGATCAATTATAATCCCCATGATCAGATTAATGTCCCCTCTTCATCTACTACTTTCATGGAACCTTGTTTAAATTCTGCAAATTTATATGAGGAGAATGGGGCCGGAGGGGAAGAAAATGTACCTTCCGGCAATTTGGAGAGTGGTGATTATAATGCTTATCTGTGGAGAAACAAGGGGGTGGATAAGGAAGCCGGAAGGGAAGAAAATGTACCTTCCGGAGGAGCATCGAATGGAGCATTGAAATCAGCTATGAAAAGTGCAAGTTCAGAGTGTCATCCGTCCGGACGCCCAAGGCCGTCCGGACGCCCGTCAGAAAAGTCCGAAAAATCAGAAATCCCGTGCAATCCGTCCGGACGCCCGTATGTGCCGTCCGGACGCCAGACAGAAAAATCAGAAATCTCGTGTAATCCGTCCGGACTTCCTCTGCCGTCCGGACACCTGGGAGCAAGTCAGAAACTGAATTCTACTCCGAGCACAAATGTTCAAGGGTCCAAGTCTTCATCTACAAGTGTCTTCAACAGTGAAGATGGTATTCCATTGGGAGAGGGTTTTGGACAACTCTCTTGTGATCAAGACTTTGAGAAGCAAGATTACATCAAGAGGAAGAGCAACAAGGTTGCATTTGAGAAGAATGAAGAGTTAGTGAGCAGTTCAAGCACACCTCATGACAATATTCCTAGGAGAACTCACTTGAGCACACCACCTATGAATGTAACATCTCACCAAGTACCTCTACCATTCCCACAAGCTCAAAGGAAGGGGGAATTGCAGAAGAAGAACAACAAGTATCGAAGAGAGTTCATTGAATTATTCAAGAAGGTCAACATCAACATACCTCTCTTAGATGCCATCAAACAATTCCCACCTTATACCAAGTTCTTGAAGGAGCTTTGTACCAACAAGAGGAAGTTCATGAAAGATGAGCAGATCATATTGAGCGAAGATGTTTCAGCAGTGTTGCAAGGCAAGCTTCCTCCAAAGCTTAAGGATCCCGGTTCTTTTACGGTTCCTTGTATCATTGGCAGCAAGGGGTTTGATAGAGCTATGTTGGACTTGGGTGCTTCCATTAATCTTATGCCTTATGATGTGTACAAGACACTTGCTTTGGATGATATCAAGCTGGTGAAGATCTCACTCAAGTTGGCCGACCGCAGCCAAGTTGTACCAAAGGGGATAGTTGAAGATGTTCTAGTCAAGATTGGAGAGCTTCTAATTCCGGCAGATTTTGTGATCCTTGACATGAAGGATATTGTTAGTGGAGGAAAGGAAGAGATGCCTATTCTCTTCGGAAGACCTTTCATGGCTACAGCCGGTACAAAGATAGATGTCAAAGAAGGAGTCCTCACCATGACAGTTTTTGACACAACCATTGGCTTTCGTATTTTTGATGCCATAAGGAGTCCATTGCCATTGGGAGATTGTTTCAAAATTGATGTGCTACGTGATGCCGTAGCAACTTCTTTCATTGAGTCTAATTCTAAAGATCCATTGGAGACTTCTATTGCACATCCCGACGTGGAGTTCCTTGATGATGACATTGTGGAGGCAACTCTTGCATTGACTGCCACACCATGCACTTTCATTCCATACCATATTCGACCACCCAATGTATTGCAAAACTGCACCTACTTGGGCACCAAAACTGCAGCCTTCTATTGTGTCACCTCCTAAGTTGGAGTTGAAGCCACTTCCATCCTCTTTGAAGTATGCATTTCTAGGTGATGATGAGACACTTCCTATTGTCTTGTCATCCAAGCTCTCATTGTGTGAAGAGGAGAAGTTACTTGAGGTGTTAAGGGAGCACAAGGCTGCCATTGGTTGGACCATTGCCGATATTAAAGGAATAAGTGCAAGTGTATGCATGCACAATATTTACATGGAAGAGGGCAGCAAGCCTATAAGGGATGCCCAAAGGAGATTGAATCCACCTATGATGGAGGTGGTGAAGAATGAAGTCACAAAGCTCCTTGATCATGGAGTAATCTATCCCATTTCCGATTCTAAGTGGGTATCTCCGGTTCAAGTGGTGCCTAAGAAGGGAGGAATGACCATAGTCAAGAATGACAAAGGGGAGGACATCCCACAGCGAGTACAAAGTGGTTGGAGGGTGTGTATTGACTATCGGAAGCTTAACACCGCCACAAGGAAGGATCACTTTCCCCTTCCTTTCATTGATCAAATGCTTGAGAGGTTGGCGGGACACTCTCATTTCTGTTTTCTTGATGGGTACAGCGGGTACAATCAAATTGTTATAGCTCCCGAAGACCAAGAGAAGACCACTTTCACATGTCCTTTTGGTACCTTTGCATACCGTCGCATGCCATTTGGACTTTGCAATGCTCCGGCCACATTTCAAAGGTGTATGATGGCCCTATTTCATGACATGACGGAGGACTTCATGGAAATCTTTATGGATGATTTTTCGGTCCATGGAAACTCATTTGAGGAGTGTTTAGCACGGTTAGCTCTTGTGCTAGAGAGATGTGTGGAGACCAACCTTGTTCTTAATTGGGAGAAATGCCACTTCATGGTGGAAGAAGGCATTGTTCTTGGTCATGTGATTTCCAAGAGGGGCATTGAAGTTGATAAGGCCAAAATTGAGCTTATGAAGAAGCTACCTCCTCCGGTGAATGTGAAGGGAGTGAGGAGTTTTATGGGACACGCCGGTTTTTACCGGAGATTTATCAAGGATTTCTCCAAGATCTCAAAGCCATTGTGTGATTTACTTGCCAAGGATACCCCTTGGAATTTTGATGACAAGTGTGTGTCGGCTTTTGAGGAGATCAAGGAGTTGTTGGTTAGTGCACCCATCATGTGTGCACCGGATTGGACACTTCCATTTGAGCTAATGTGTGATGCATCCGATTATGCTATGGGAGCAGTTTTGGGGCAGAGGAAAGACAAGCATTTGCATGCTATTTATTATGCTTCCCGGACATTGAATGATGCACAAGTCAACTACACCACCACGGAGAAGGAACTTTTGGCCATTATCTTTGCTTTAGAGAAATTTCGCAGTTATCTTATTGGCTCCAAAGTTATTGTGCACACCGACCATGCAGCTTTGAGGTACTTAATGACAAAGAAGGATGCAAAGCCTCGTCTCATCCGTTGGATGTTGTTGCTGCAAGAGTTTGATTTGGAGATCCAAGATAAACCGGGCAAAGAGAATGTAGTAGCGGATCACCTCTCGAGACTTGTTGGTGGAGGTGATGATTCAACCATCCCTTTGGTTGAAAGCTTTCCGGATGAGCAGATTTTTGTTGTTCAAGCCACCACATGTGAACAGCCATGGTATTCCATTCTAGTTAATTACTTGGCAAGTGGAGGCACATATAGACCGAAAGGTGCTACCTATCAAGACATGAGGAAGTTAGAGAGAGATGCCCATACCTTCATTTGGGATGACCCTTATTTGTGGAAGGAAGGGAAAGATCAAATTTGGAGACGGTGCATTCCGGAGAGTGAAGTTCCCCACATTTTGGAACAATGTCACACTCATACTTGGGGTGGACATTTTGGAGGCAAGAAGACAGCTTTCAAAGTCTTGCAAGCTGGATTCTATTGGCCTACACTCTTCAAGGACTGCCATGAGTTTGCCCTTCATTGTGATCGCTGCCAACGTGTTGGTACCATTTCAAGGAGAGATCAAATGCCCCTCACAAACATCTTTGAGCTGGAAATTTTTGATACATGGGGAATTGATTTCATGGGACCCTTTCCTAGTTCTTATGGGTTCCAATACATATTGGTGGCAGTGGATTATGTTTCTAAGTGGGTAGAGGCCCAAGCAACAAAGACTAATGATGCTGCGGTGGTTACCAAGTTCCTCAAGGAACACATTCTTACTAGATTTGGCACCCCTCGGTTTATCATTAGTGATGGAGGTTCTCACTTCATCAACAAAGCCTTTACTGCCCTCATGACCAAGTATGGAGTCAAGCACAAGGTAGCCACCCCATATCATCCCCAAACTAGTGGCCAAGTTGAGGTTTCTAACCGAGAGATCAAGTCTATATTGGAGAAAGCTGTCAACACTACGAGAAAGGATTGGAGTACCAAGCTTCTTGATGTGTTGTGGGCTTACCGAACTGCTTACAAGACCCCTTTGGGTATGTCTCCATATAGACTTGTGTATGGGAAAGCCTGCCATATGCCAGTAGAGCTTGAGCACCGTGCTTTTTGGGCTGTAAAAGCCATGAATTGGGACTTAAGAGCAGCCGGTGACAAGAGAAGGTTGGACTTGAATGAGCTTGCTGAAATTAGAAATGAAGCATATGAGAGTGCAGCTCTATTCAAGGACAAGACCAAGGTTTGGCACGACAAGAAGCTTAAATTGAAGGAGTTTGCTCCCGGTAACATGGTACTGTTATACAACTCAAGATTGAAGTTGTTTCCGGGCAAACTACGCTCTAGATGGAGCGGTCCTTATGTTGTTGTCAATGTGTTTCCCCATGGAGCTGTGGAGGTGAAGAACACCATTGATGGGGGTACATTCAAGGTGAATGGGCATAGACTAAAGATGTACTATGGTGGTATGTTTGACGCTCAAGAGGAAGTCGACCGTTTCACCGATGTTCCTAATGTTGAACAAGCATGAGAAGATGCAAGACCGGCTTTGAGGTCTTTAAACCGAAGCGCTTGTGGGGAGGCAACCCCATTGCATTTGAAGTTCATTTCTGTTTTCAATAAGCTGGAGCTTACGTTTGGAAGTCAAGGCTTTATGCCTTGAGGTTGGTGTTTGTTGGTGCCTAATATCATTGTGGAGATCGCCATAAGGGAGTTTAATTATACTTCACTCATCTTTGTTTGTTTTGTGTCAATCGTTTTGTTTGTTTATTTCATGTTTTATTTGTTGTTGTTTGTCGAGTCCCTCACCCAATGGAAATTGTTAAATGCACTGATCACATTGGGGACAATGTTAAGTTTCAGTGTGGGGGTGAGGATTGGGTTCGAAACCCGCCAAAAGTTTCAATTTTTTCGACGTTTTCATCGAGTACTCCGTCCGGACGCCCATGGCCGTCCGGACGCCAGTGAAATTTCAAGTTTTTTATGTTGTCTGCCCGATGAATCCGTCCGGACACCCATGGCCGTCCGGACACCTGTAAGAGGTCCAAAATACATGCTCTCTGTCGATTGCTCCGTCCGGACGCCCATTGTGTCCGTCCGGACGGCTGAGCCCAGTTCTGAAACTTCTGTTTCTTTGTCTTATGTTTTGTGTTATTTGTTTGTTGTGTTAGTTTTTTCCAACTCCAATGATGAATTGAGCTTATTTTGTTGTGTTCTTGAGTATGCTGATCATTGTTAAGGCTTTATGTAATTTGCTTTGGGTTTAATATGCATGATTCATGATTGCTCGATTTTTCATGTACACTTCACCTTTGTTAATTGATCGATTGCAATCTAAGAAGCACACTTGACATGTATTGCCATGCATACCCAGAAATTGTGAGGACTTGAGCCCATTGAATATTCACTTGTATGCATATTTCATACATTTACTTGTTCTTCATGAGTGTACATTGCATAAGTCTTGAACCTAGAACTTGCTCAAAGACCTCTTGAAACGTTTTGTTGATCCACATTGAGTTAGAAATGATTAAGGCACTAGACAAGCACCATGGCCAAATTGACCACCATCCATGTGAATTTGAACTCTAGGATTAGCCCACTTGAACCATATACATCATTAGCTTTTTCTTTGTTCAACCACATCACTTTCACCCATTTCACCAGTTAAACACCATCTCACCCTTGTTTCTTTGTGTTTGCAAGACGATGATAGCGACTTCTCATGTCCTTTATGCTTGGGAATTCGTTAGTAGTATACAAAAAGCCAAGTGTGGGGGTGCAATTTTTAATTTTTGTTGTTGTAGTTGTTTCAAAGAAAGAAAGAAAGAAAAGAAAAATAGAAAATGAGAAAGGAAGAAAAAAAAAAATAAAAAAAAATAGAGTTGTTTCTTGCATCGTTTTTAGTTTCAATAAAAGGTTGGAGGAAAAATAAGAAACTTGTTTCGGTTGTAGCATAGGTATGAGTTTCAAAATCGTTGACTTGTCTTGCAAATACATGGAACATTTGATATATCAATCCTTTCATTTCATATAACCATTCACCCTTTGGCCCCATTACACCATTGAAAGTCCTTATGATCTAACGATTTGTGTATCGATTTTGTGGAGAGTTGGTTGATGAGCAAGCTTATGGGAACATTATTTGTGTATTTGTTATGAGAGTAAACACTTAACCCTAAACACTTGAGCGGAAATAATTAGTGATCTTTGTGAGTTTAGTGGTTAATGTTGTTTAGTTGTGCCTATTTGATTGCAAGAGATTGATTGTGCACTTGGTTCCCACACACTTCACTCGAGCATGATTGAATTGCGCATGTTAAGCACTTAGCAAATTTGTGAAGCCTTAGCATGTGATCATTGGACTCTTGTTTATAACATTGCGAGCTCGCTGAGGACTATAGTTGGAGAAAACTTTTGAATTCTGTTTTTACCTTCTTGTGATTGTATTGTGTTTCCTTTATTGTATTGTTTTGTGTTTGCTTGAGGACAAGCAAGATTCAAGTGTGGGGGTGTGATTAGCACATATTTGTCGTGCAATTTGCATTCCTAATCACGGGAATTAAGCCTATCCGAAGGCCATTTATTGCATTTAAAGTGTGTTTTCATGTTTTCAGCTCATTTAGGCGAGTTGAAGTAATTCGGCACAAAAAGGTGCATTTCGACAACATTTGGTACATTTCCGAGAAGAGGACGAAAAGTCAACCGTGGCTTGACGGAGTCAAAGATCGTACAAATCAACCTTCGGTAGATGTTGTCTTGAAGATTTGGAAAGAGGAAGAAAAATGATGAAATTACCTTTCCGACGATTTTTCCGGCGAACAACCACCACAAGAGGCGGACCACCGCCGGACCACCACCGGAGCACCACCACACATGGTGGAGATTCTCTATAGCTGCTGCACACATGTGCACTACTGCATGCATGTGCCAAAATGTCAGCCACTCCCCCCACTTTGCTGCCATATTCCCACTAAGTTCCTTACACCCTTACATCCTTCCACTTTGTATTTCTTTTGCATTTCTTTTGCATTTCTTTCCCATCCTCCACTCACATATTCTATTGTGAGCATGATGGCTGCAATAGAGCTGTTGGCAGCCACCCCATAACCATTATTCAGTTCCCCATTTCGTCCATACAAGGAATCAGCCACATTACACACAAATCATCCACCAAGAACACCAAGAACACCAAGAAACTGCCCAGTTTTGTTCTTCCATTTTCACCACTTTCCATTGCTCAAATCACTTTCGTTCCTTCACGAAAGTTGTTCCTAAGACATCCATTTATCTTAGGAACTGACTTTCATAACCATTCCACCACCACTACATCACGTTTCAAGCTCCACAGCTGGGAATTCGTCAAGAACACAAGGAATCCGGAAACTTGGAGAAGAAGAAGTTTGGAGGAGAAGAAGAATCCGAAAGGGGGCTGTCATCTACACTTGGAGAACACCAAGGAGCTGCTGGCCATCATCCCTTGAGAATTTCTAAACTCTTCTTTATTTATCTTTGTATCTATATTTTCATTCTTGGCAATAATGATGTATTTCCTAAACATGTGTGAGTAGTTCCTTAGGTTGGGGGCTAGGGTTGTGTGCCCTAGCCCATGATGATGTTTTGACAATGATTCTTGAATATGCATGTTGATTCAGTTCTTGGATATGTTCTTTGTCTAAATACGGTTATGTTGAATGCTTGTTTAGGAATTTTGCTAGTTCTTGAGCATGTGTTGAGCTTAATCAATTGAGAGTGTTTGCTAGCAACTTATTCTCTTAGGTATTTAACTTTGAGCATGATGAGATTAAATGTGATGTTTACCTTGTTTGAATCTTGATTCTTGGAACTCTATGCCTAGGAAGTTTATTTGGGGACCTTAACAAGGCTTGAGTAAATGGATTAGGAGTATTTGTGACCATAATATGGCACAAAATAGGCCTAGAAGAATCACATTCTAGAACCATAACATGGCTGGAATTTGGGATTTGATCCTCAACTAAATCATTGCTGCATGTTCTTGATGTTTGTCATACATTGGATTGGGCTAGAGTAAACCCGAAACCCCAATCATCTTCACCATTTGATCACACAAACACAACCAATTGTTGGGCTTGTCACCTCAACACTTGGCAACCCTAAGCGCATTAAGTTGTGCTTCTTTACCTTATTTGCTTAGATTAGCATTGTCACTTAGCTACTGCTTCGGGTACTATCTTGGTCACTAGTCACTTGAGAGTGACGCCTCTTTTGAATACTACACAACCATGTTGCACATACCTCACTTCTAAGTAAATACTCCATTTCTTGTCATTCCATCTCTAGTGTCATTGCATCTTAGTTACTTTGTTTACCAATTTGGGGATCTTGGGCCTTCCAATCCCTTGGGTACGACAATCCCCTGGTCATTAATCTATACATCCACACTGTTGATACTCGTAGAAGACACTCGTTTCTTGAGCGAAACTATACGACACGTCAAATGGCGCCGTTGCCGGGGATTGAGGTTAATCCTTGATCCTTTGGTGAACCGTAGCCGGGTTGTATTGACACTATTCTTGTAAAATTCATCTGTTAATTGTTCATAGTGTTGTTTTCTTTGATTTTGTATTTTGTTTTCACTGTTTGCATTGTGTTTGTTGTTATTGTTATTTCAAAGTTGTTGTTAGGTCAATTTTCATTGTTGTGTGTGTTTTTCGATTTTTTTTAAAATATCAAATCTACCCAGAAAAATCTAAAAAATTTTGTGCATGTTCAGTTCTGTGTCTAGTTATTCCAGTTAAAATTTCAAGTCATTTGGATAAGTCTAGCTTAGGTAAAAAATTAGGTTTTCGGGTATTGGTCGTCAGGATCAGAAACTGACATTTTCTAGAAACCTCTCTGTCTAATGATCAGTCCGGACACCCACTGCCGTCCGGACACCTGTGACCTTCCAAGTAGTCTGTAGGTTCAGCCCGCGTAATCAGTCCGGACGGAGACCTTCCAGATTGTGTTCTTCATTGTTTTATTGTTTCCAATTGCTTCTATTGTTCCCTACTTTTGTTTTCTTGCTTTGTTGTGTGTTTGTACTCACACTCTTTGTGTTTAAAGGTACATGAACGAGGTTTCTACTTCTAGTACTCAAATCTCTTTGAGAAGTGGACGTGTGTTGAGTGAAGACACAAGAGGAAGAACAAGAGGAAAGGGAAGGGGAAGAGGTAGACCGAGGAGAACCGAAAGTGCTCCACCTATCACTCTAATTCCAGAACAGCCAACACCTCCCAAGGAAACAATGGGGGACAGACATAATGATCAAGAACCACCTGTGGATGAAGAGGAGTTGCCTTTGAGTCATTACTCCAATCCGAGCATTGTCAACACTCCCTCTTGTATTGTGCATCCGCATCCGAATTTGGCTTATGAGATCAAGCACTCCATCCTATCTATTCTGCCCACATTTCATGGAGTCCAAAAGGAGAGACCATACGATCATATCATTGAGTTTGATGCTATTTGCAGCACCTTGAGCCGTGGTGCCTTAACATATGATGAGTTGAAGCTTCGACTCTTCCAATTTTCACTCAAGGAGAAGGCAAGGGTGTGGTTTCACAAGCTTAAGCCTAGGAGTATCCACTCTTGGGATGAGATGCAGAAGGTGTTTCTCAATGCCTATTATCCTCATCATCGCACTACTGCCATGAGGAATCAGCTCACTACATTCATGCAAGGTGAGCATGAGACAATCTATGTTGCATGGGAACGATTCAAAGATTTGGAGCTTGGGTGTCCACACCACGGAATAAGTAAATGGCAGCTTGTATCTTCTTTCTATAATGGGTTATTTGAGGATGATAGAAGGAGATTGGATAATGCTTGTGGTGGCAGTTTTCAAAGAAAAGGACCCAATGCCGCTTGGGACATCATTGAGGAGATAGCAATTCAATCCGGGCAGTGGGACAATCATGATAGAAGGAGGGACACAAGGCCAAGAGAAAGAGAGGTGCAGCCACATGTTGGAAGAAGTCATGAAGATGTTGGACCAAGGACTAGAGCAGTCCATGGTGTTTCTCAAATCCAACAAGTTGATGAGCTAATGAATGCTAAATTTGAGCAACTAGAGGCTGCAATGAACACCAAGCTTGATCTTTTACTCAAGGCACATGGAGGGGCAGCAGCATCTACCTCAAGGGAGCAAGTGAAAGCAGTTTCTACTTCTTGTTTTTATTGTGGTTCTCCCACACATGACACTCTTGATTGTCAATACCATGGGGCTGCAATGCAACAAGCAGCGTTGGAGGAACAAATCTACCAAGTTAATGACTACAAGCAGCGACAATCCTATTCTTCTTATGGCAAGAGACATGAGGAGAACTACAATCAATCCAACACTCAAGGAAGCCAAGGAGGTAACAATTTCCAAGGAGGAAAGTTTGGGGGAGGAAGTACATATCAAGGAGGTAATCAATCATATCATGGAAGCTCACAAGGGTACCAAGGCCCTAGCACTTTCCAAAAAGGAGTTTCTCATCACTCACAAGAAGCAAGCACTTCACAAATACCTCCAAGACAAAGCTTCTACCAAGCACCTCCCGGATTTGAGAACAAAGGAGGAAACAACCAAGCTCAAGCACATGAGTCAAGAGAGCCAACCTTCAAAGAGATCATCGCTGCCCTCACAACAAGCCAACTAAAAACTGACCAAAATGTTTCAGTTATGTCCCAAGGGCTGAACAAATTGGAAATCCAAGTGGGGCAGCTAGCAAGGCAACTCCAAGAAAGACCAAAAGGTTCACTACCTTCACAACCGGAACAAAATCCAAGGCATGAAAGTGTGAAGGCGATCACCACCCTTCGATCCGGTAAGTCTTATGATAACTTGATCAATTATAATCCCCATGATCAGATTAATGTCCCCTCTTCATCTACTACTTTCATGGAACCTTGTTTAAATTCTGCAAATTTATATGAGGAGAATGGGGCCGGAGGGGAAGAAAATGTACCTTCCGGCAATTTGGAGAGTGGTGATTATAATGCTTATCTGTGGAGAAACAAGGGGGTGGATAAGGAAGCCGGAAAGGAAGAAAATGTACCTTCCGGAGGAGCATCGAATGGAGCATTGAAATCAGCTATGAAAAGTGCAAGTTCAGAGTGTCATCCGTCCGGACGCCCAAGGCCGTCCGGACGCCCGTCAGAAAAGTCCGAAAAATCAGAAATCCCGTGCAATCCGTCCGGACGCCCGTATGTGCCGTCCGGACGCCAGACAGAAAAATCAGAAATCTCGTGTAATCCGTCCGGACTTCCTCTGCCGTCCGGACACCTGGGAGCAAGTCAGAAACTGAATTCTACTCCGAGCACAAATGTTCAAGGGTCCAAGTCTTCATCTACAAGTGTCTTCAACAGTGAAGATGGTATTCCATTGGGAGAGGGTTTTGGACAACTCTCTTGTGATCAAGACTTTGAGAAGCAAGATTACATCAAGAGGAAGAGCAACAAGGTTGCATTTGAGAAGAATGAAGAGTTAGTGAGCAGTTCAAGCACACCTCATGACAATATTCCTAGGAGAACTCACTTGAGCACACCACCTATGAATGTAACATCTCACCAAGTACCTCTACCATTCCCACAAGCTCAAAGGAAGGGGGAATTGCAGAAGAAGAACAACAAGTATCGAAGAGAGTTCATTGAATTATTCAAGAAGGTCAACATCAACATACCTCTCTTAGATGCCATCAAACAATTCCCACCTTATGCCAAGTTCTTGAAGGAGCTTTGTACCAACAAGAGGAAGTTCATGAAAGATGAGCAGATCATATTGAGCGAAGATGTTTCAGCAGTGTTGCAAGGCAAGCTTCCTCCAAAGCTTAAGGATCCCGGTTCTTTTACGGTTCCTTGTATCATTGGCAGCAAGGGGTTTGATAGAGCTATGTTGGACTTGGGTGCTTCCATTAATCTTATGCCTTATGATGTGTACAAGACACTTGCTTTGGATGATATCAAGCTGGTGAAGATCTCACTCAAGTTGGCCGACCGCAGCCAAGTTGTACCAAAGGGGATAGTTGAAGATGTTCTAGTCAAGATTGGAGAGCTTCTAATTCCGGCAGATTTTGTGATCCTTGACATGAAGGATATTGTTAGTGGAGGAAAGGAAGAGATGCCTATTCTCTTCGGAAGACCTTTCATGGCTACAGCCGGTACAAAGATAGATGTCAAAGAAGGAGTCCTCACCATGACAGTTTTTGACACAACCATTGGCTTTCGTATTTTTGATGCCATAAGGAGTCCATTGCCATTGGGAGATTGTTTCAAAATTGATGTGCTACATGATGCCGTAGCAACTTCTTTCATTGAGTCTAATTCTAAAGATCCATTGGAGACTTCTATTGCACATCCCGACGTGGAGTTCCTTGATGATGACATTGTGGAGGCAACTCTTGCATTGACTGCCACACCATGCACTTTCATTCCATACCATATTCGACCACCCAATGTATTGCAAAACTGCACCTACTTGGGCACCAAAACTGCAGCCTTCTATTGTGTCACCTCCTAAGTTGGAGTTGAAGCCACTTCCATCCTCTTTGAAGTATGCATTTCTAGGTGATGATGAGACACTTCCTATTGTCTTGTCATCCAAGCTCTCATTGTGTGAAGAGGAGAAGTTACTTGAGGTGTTAAGGGAGCACAAGGCTGCCATTGGTTGGACCATTGCCGATATTAAAGGAATAAGTGCAAGTGTATGCATGCACAATATTTACATGGAAGAGGGCAGCAAGCCTATAAGGGATGCCCAAAGGAGATTGAATCCACCTATGATGGAGGTGGTGAAGAATGAAGTCACAAAGCTCCTTGATCATGGAGTAATCTATCCCATTTCCGATTCTAAGTGGGTATCTCCGGTTCAAGTGGTGCCTAAGAAGGGAGGAATGACCATAGTCAAGAATGACAAAGGGGAGGACATCCCACAGCGAGTACAAAGTGGTTGGAGGGTGTGTATTGACTATCGGAAGCTTAACACCGCCACAAGGAAGGATCACTTTCCCCTTCCTTTCATTGATCAAATGCTTGAGAGGTTGGCGGGACACTCTCATTTCTGTTTTCTTGATGGGTACAGCGGGTACAATCAAATTGTTATAGCTCCCGAAGACCAAGAGAAGACCACTTTCACATGTCCTTTTGGTACCTTTGCATACCGTCGCATGCCATTTGGACTTTGCAATGCTCCGGCCACATTTCAAAGGTGTATGATGGCCCTATTTCATGACATGACGGAGGACTTCATGGAAATCTTTATGGATGATTTTTCGGTCCATGGAAACTCATTTGAGGAGTGTTTAGCACGGTTAGCTCTTGTGCTAGAGAGATGTGTGGAGACCAACCTTGTTCTTAATTGGGAGAAATGCCACTTCATGGTGGAAGAAGGCATTGTTCTTGGTCATGTGATTTCCAAGAGGGGCATTGAAGTTGATAAGGCCAAAATTGAGCTTATGAAGAAGCTACCTCCTCCGGTGAATGTGAAGGGAGTGAGGAGTTTTATGGGACACGCCGGTTTTTACCGGAGATTTATCAAGGATTTCTCCAAGATCTCAAAGCCATTGTGTGATTTACTTGCCAAGGATACCCCTTGGAATTTTGATGACAAGTGTGTGTCGGCTTTTGAGGAGATCAAGGAGTTGTTGGTTAGTGCACCCATCATGTGTGCACCGGATTGGACACTTCCATTTGAGCTAATGTGTGATGCATCCGATTATGCTATGGGAGCAGTTTTGGGGCAGAGGAAAGACAAGCATTTGCATGCTATTTATTATGCTTCCCGGACATTGAATGATGCACAAGTCAACTACACAACCACGGAGAAGGAACTTTTGGCCATTATCTTTGCTTTAGAGAAATTTCGCAGTTATCTTATTGGCTCCAAAGTTATTGTGCACACCGACCATGCAGCTTTGAGGTACTTAATGACAAAGAAGGATGCAAAGCCTCGTCTCATCCGTTGGATGTTGTTGCTGCAAGAGTTTGATTTGGAGATCCAAGATAAACCGGGCAAAGAGAATGTAGTAGCGGATCACCTCTCGAGACTTGTTGGTGGAGGTGATGATTCAACCATCCCTTTGGTTGAAAGCTTTCCGGATGAGCAGATTTTTGTTGTTCAAGCCACCACATGTGAACAGCCATGGTATTCCATTCTAGTTAATTACTTGGCAAGTGGAGGCACATATAGACCGAAAGGTGCTACCTATCAAGACATGAGGAAGTTAGAGAGAGATGCCCATACCTTCATTTGGGATGACCCTTATTTGTGGAAGGAAGGGAAAGATCAAATTTGGAGACGGTGCATTCCGGAGAGTGAAGTTCCCCACATTTTGGAACAATGTCACACTCATACTTGGGGTGGACATTTTGGAGGCAAGAAGACAGCTTTCAAAGTCTTGCAAGCTGGATTCTATTGGCCTACACTCTTCAAGGACTGCCATGAGTTTGCCCTTCATTGTGATCGCTGCCAACGTGTTGGTACCATTTCAAGGAGAGATCAAATGCCCCTCACAAACATCTTTGAGCTGGAAATTTTTGATACATGGGGAATTGATTTCATGGGACCCTTTCCTAGTTCTTATGGGTTCCAATACATATTGGTGGCAGTGGATTATGTTTCTAAGTGGGTAGAGGCCCAAGCAACAAAGACTAATGATGCTGCGGTGGTTACCAAGTTCCTCAAGGAACACATTCTTACTAGATTTGGCACCCCTCGGTTTATCATTAGTGATGGAGGTTCTCACTTCATCAACAAAGCCTTTACTGCCCTCATGACCAAGTATGGAGTCAAGCACAAGGTAGCCACCCCATATCATCCCCAAACTAGTGGCCAAGTTGAGGTTTCTAACCGAGAGATCAAGTCTATATTGGAGAAAGCTGTCAACACTACGAGAAAGGATTGGAGTACCAAGCTTCTTGATGTGTTGTGGGCTTACCGAACTGCTTACAAGACCCCTTTGGGTATGTCTCCATATAGACTTGTGTATGGGAAAGCCTGCCATATGCCAGTAGAGCTTGAGCACCGTGCTTTTTGGGCTGTAAAAGCCATGAATTGGGACTTAAGAGCAGCCGGTGACAAGAGAAGGTTGGACTTGAATGAGCTTGCTGAAATTAGAAATGAAGCATATGAGAGTGCAGCTCTATTCAAGGACAAGACCAAGGTTTGGCACGACAAGAAGCTTAAATTGAAGGAGTTTGCTCCCGGTAACATGGTACTGTTATACAACTCAAGATTGAAGTTGTTTCCGGGCAAACTACGCTCTAGATGGAGCGGTCCTTATGTTGTTGTCAATGTGTTTCCCCATGGAGCTGTGGAGGTGAAGAACACCATTGATGGGGGTACATTCAAGGTGAATGGGCATAGACTAAAGATGTACTATGGTGGTATGTTTGACGCTCAAGAGGAAGTCGACCGTTTCACCGATGTTCCTAATGTTGAACAAGCATGAGAAGATGCAAGACCGGCTTTGAGGTCTTTAAACCGAAGCGCTTGTGGGGAGGCAACCCCATTGCATTTGAAGTTCATTTCTGTTTTCAATAAGCTGGAGCTTACGTTTGGAAGTCAAGGCTTTATGCCTTGAGGTTGGTGTTTGTTGGTGCCTAATATCATTGTGGAGATCGCCATAAGGGAGTTTAATTATACTTCACTCATCTTTGTTTGTTTTGTGTCAATCGTTTTGTTTGTTTATTTCATGTTTTATTTGTTGTTGTTTGTCGAGTCCCTCACCCAATGGAAATTGTTAAATGCACTGATCACATTGGGGACAATGTTAAGTTTCAGTGTGGGGGTGAGGATTGGGTTCGAAACCCGCCAAAAGTTTCAATTTTTTCGACGTTTTCATCGAGTACTCCGTCCGGACGCCCATGGCCGTCCGGACGCCAGTGAAATTTCAAGTTTTTTATGTTGTCTGCCCGATGAATCCGTCCGGACACCCATGGCCGTCCGGACACCTGTAAGAGGTCCAAAATACATGCTCTCTGTCGATTGCTCCGTCCGGACGCCCATTGTGTCCGTCCGGACGGCTGAGCCCAGTTCTGAAACTTCTGTTTCTTTGTCTTATGTTTTGTGTTATTTGTTTGTTGTGTTAGTTTTTTCCAACTCCAATGATGAATTGAGCTTATTTTGTTGTGTTCTTGAGTATGCTGATCATTGTTAAGGCTTTATGTAATTTGCTTTGGGTTTAATATGCATGATTCATGATTGCTCGATTTTTCATGTACACTTCACCTTTGTTAATTGATCGATTGCAATCTAAGAAGCACACTTGACATGTATTGCCATGCATACCCAGAAATTGTGAGGACTTGAGCCCATTGAATATTCACTTGTATGCATATTTCATACATTTACTTGTTCTTCATGAGTGTACATTGCATAAGTCTTGAACCTAGAACTTGCTCAAAGACCTCTTGAAACGTTTTGTTGATCCACATTGAGTTAGAAATGATTAAGGCACTAGACAAGCACCATGGCCAAATTGACCACCATCCATGTGAATTTGAACTCTAGGATTAGCCCACTTGAACCATATACATCATTAGCTTTTTCTTTGTTCAACCACATCACTTTCACCCATTTCACCAGTTAAACACCATCTCACCCTTGTTTCTTTGTGTTTGCAAGACGATGATAGCGACTTCTCATGTCCTTTATGCTTGGGAATTCGTTAGTAGTATACAAAAAGCCAAGTGTGGGGGTGCAATTTTTAATTTTTGTTGTTGTAGTTGTTTCAAAGAAAGAAAGAAAGAAAAGAAAAATAGAAAATGAGAAAGGAAGAAAAAAAAAAATAAAAAAAAATAGAGTTGTTTCTTGCATCGTTTTTAGTTTCAATAAAAGGTTGGAGGAAAAATAAGAAACTTGTTTCGGTTGTAGCATAGGTATGAGTTTCAAAATCGTTGACTTGTCTTGCAAATACATGGAACATTTGATATATCAATCCTTTCATTTCATATAACCATTCACCCTTTGGCCCCATTACACCATTGAAAGTCCTTATGATCTAACGATTTGTGTATCGATTTTGTGGAGAGTTGGTTGATGAGCAAGCTTATGGGAACATTATTTGTGTATTTGTTATGAGAGTAAACACTTAACCCTAAACACTTGAGCGGAAATAATTAGTGATCTTTGTGAGTTTAGTGGTTAATGTTGTTTAGTTGTGCCTATTTGATTGCAAGAGATTGATTGTGCACTTGGTTCCCACACACTTCACTCGAGCATGATTGAATTGCGCATGTTAAGCACTTAGCAAATTTGTGAAGCCTTAGCATGTGATCATTGGACTCTTGTTTATAACATTGCGAGCTCGCTGAGGACTATAGTTGGAGAAAACTTTTGAATTCTGTTTTTACCTTCTTGTGATTGTATTGTGTTTCCTTTATTGTATTGTTTTGTGTTTGCTTGAGGACAAGCAAGATTCAAGTGTGGGGGTGTGATTAGCACATATTTGTCGTGCAATTTGCATTCCTAATCACGGGAATTAAGCCTATCCGAAGGCCATTTATTGCATTTAAAGTGTGTTTTCATGTTTTCAGCTCATTTAGGCGAGTTGAAGTAATTCGGCACAAAAAGGTGCATTTCGACAACATTTGGTACATTTCCGAGAAGAGGACGAAAAGTCAACCGTGGCTTGACGGAGTCAAAGATCGTACAAATCAACCTTCGGTAGATGTTGTCTTGAAGATTTGGAAAGAGGAAGAAAAATGATGAAATTACCTTTCCGACGATTTTTCCGGCGAACAACCACCACAAGAGGCGGACCACCGCCGGACCACCACCGGAGCACCACCACACATGGTGGAGATTCTCTATAGCTGCTGCACACATGTGCACTACTGCATGCATGTGCCAAAATGTCAGCCACTCCCCCCACTTTGCTGCCATATTCCCACTAAGTTCCTTACACCCTTACATCCTTCCACTTTGTATTTCTTTTGCATTTCTTTTGCATTTCTTTCCCATCCTCCACTCACATATTCTATTGTGAGCATGATGGCTGCAATAGAGCTGTTGGCAGCCACCCCATAACCATTATTCAGTTCCCCATTTCGTCCATACAAGGAATCAGCCACATTACACACAAATCATCCACCAAGAACACCAAGAACACCAAGAAACTGCCCAGTTTTGTTCTTCCATTTTCACCACTTTCCATTGCTCAAATCACTTTCGTTCCTTCACGAAAGTTGTTCCTAAGACATCCATTTATCTTAGGAACTGACTTTCATAACCATTCCACCACCACTACATCACGTTTCAAGCTCCACAGCTGGGAATTCGTCAAGAACACAAGGAATCCGGAAACTTGGAGAAGAAGAAGTTTGGAGGAGAAGAAGAATCCGAAAGGGGGCTGTCATCTACACTTGGAGAACACCAAGGAGCTGCTGGCCATCATCCCTTGAGAATTTCTAAACTCTTCTTTATTTATCTTTGTATCTATATTTTCATTCTTGGCAATAATGATGTATTTCCTAAACATGTGTGAGTAGTTCCTTAGGTTGGGGGCTAGGGTTGTGTGCCCTAGCCCATGATGATGTTTTGACAATGATTCTTGAATATGCATGTTGATTCAGTTCTTGGATATGTTCTTTGTCTAAATACGGTTATGTTGAATGCTTGTTTAGGAATTTTGCTAGTTCTTGAGCATGTGTTGAGCTTAATCAATTGAGAGTGTTTGCTAGCAACTTATTCTCTTAGGTATTTAACTTTGAGCATGATGAGATTAAATGTGATGTTTACCTTGTTTGAATCTTGATTCTTGGAACTCTATGCCTAGGAAGTTTATTTGGGGACCTTAACAAGGCTTGAGTAAATGGATTAGGAGTATTTGTGACCATAATATGGCACAAAATAGGCCTAGAAGAATCACATTCTAGAACCATAACATGGCTGGAATTTGGGATTTGATCCTCAACTAAATCATTGCTGCATGTTCTTGATGTTTGTCATACATTGGATTGGGCTAGAGTAAACCCGAAACCCCAATCATCTTCACCATTTGATCACACAAACACAACCAATTGTTGGGCTTGTCACCTCAACACTTGGCAACCCTAAGCGCATTAAGTTGTGCTTCTTTACCTTATTTGCTTAGATTAGCATTGTCACTTAGCTACTGCTTCGGGTACTATCTTGGTCACTAGTCACTTGAGAGTGACGCCTCTTTTGAATACTACACAACCATGTTGCACATACCTCACTTCTAAGTAAATACTCCATTTCTTGTCATTCCATCTCTAGTGTCATTGCATCTTAGTTACTTTGTTTACCAATTTGGGGATCTTGGGCCTTCCAATCCCTTGGGTACGACAATCCCCTAGTCATTAATCTATACATCCACACTGTTGATACTCGTAGAAGACACTCGTTTCTTGAGCGAAACTATACGACACGTCAAATGGCGCCGTTGCCGGGGATTGAGGTTAATCCTTGATCCTTTGGTGAACCGTAGCCGGGTTGTATTGACACTATTCTTGTAAAATTCATCTGTTAATTGTTCATAGTGTTGTTTTCTTTGATTTTGTATTTTGTTTTCACTGTTTGCATTGTGTTTGTTGTTATTGTTATTTCAAAGTTGTTGTTAGGTCAATTTTCATTGTTGTGTGTGTTTTTCGATTTTTTTTAAAATATCAAATCTACCCAGAAAAATCTAAAAAATTTTGTGCATGTTCAGTTCTGTGTCTAGTTATTCCAGTTAAAATTTCAAGTCATTTGGATAAGTCTAGCTTAGGTAAAAAATTAGGTTTTCGGGTATTGGTCGTCAGGATCAGAAACTGACATTTTCTAGAAACCTCTCTGTCTAATGATCAGTCCGGACACCCACTGCCGTCCGGACACCTGTGACCTTCCAAGTAGTCTGTAGGTTCAGCCCGCGTAATCAGTCCGGACGGAGACCTTCCAGATTGTGTTCTTCATTGTTTTATTGTTTCCAATTGCTTCTATTGTTCCCTACTTTTGTTTTCTTGCTTTGTTGTGTGTTTGTACTCACACTCTTTGTGTTTAAAGGTACATGAACGAGGTTTCTACTTCTAGTACTCAAATCTCTTTGAGAAGTGGACGTGTGTTGAGTGAAGACACAAGAGGAAGAACAAGAGGAAAGGGAAGGGGAAGAGGTAGACCGAGGAGAACCGAAAGTGCTCCACCTATCACTCTAATTCCAGAACAGCCAACACCTCCCAAGGAAACAATGGGGGACAGACATAATGATCAAGAACCACCTGTGGATGAAGAGGAGTTGCCTTTGAGTCATTACTCCAATCCGAGCATTGTCAACACTCCCTCTTGTATTGTGCATCCGCATCCGAATTTGGCTTATGAGATCAAGCACTCCATCCTATCTATTCTGCCCACATTTCATGGAGTCCAAAAGGAGAGACCATACGATCATATCATTGAGTTTGATGCTATTTGCAGCACCTTGAGCCGTGGTGCCTTAACATATGATGAGTTGAAGCTTCGACTCTTCCAATTTTCACTCAAGGAGAAGGCAAGGGTGTGGTTTCACAAGCTTAAGCCTAGGAGTATCCACTCTTGGGATGAGATGCAGAAGGTGTTTCTCAATGCCTATTATCCTCATCATCGCACTACTGCCATGAGGAATCAGCTCACTACATTCATGCAAGGTGAGCATGAGACAATCTATGTTGCATGGGAACGATTCAAAGATTTGGAGCTTGGGTGTCCACACCACGGAATAAGTAAATGGCAGCTTGTATCTTCTTTCTATAATGGGTTATTTGAGGATGATAGAAGGAGATTGGATAATGCTTGTGGTGGCAGTTTTCAAAGAAAAGGACCCAATGCCGCTTGGGACATCATTGAGGAGATAGCAATTCAATCCGGGCAGTGGGACAATCATGATAGAAGGAGGGACACAAGGCCAAGAGAAAGAGAGGTGCAGCCACATGTTGGAAGAAGTCATGAAGATGTTGGACCAAGGACTAGAGCAGTCCATGGTGTTTCTCAAATCCAACAAGTTGATGAGCTAATGAATGCTAAATTTGAGCAACTAGAGGCTGCAATGAACACCAAGCTTGATCTTTTACTCAAGGCACATGGAGGGGCAGCAGCATCTACCTCAAGGGAGCAAGTGAAAGCAGTTTCTACTTCTTGTTTTTATTGTGGTTCTCCCACACATGACACTCTTGATTGTCAATACCATGGGGCTGCAATGCAACAAGCAGCGTTGGAGGAACAAATCTACCAAGTTAATGACTACAAGCAGCGACAATCCTATTCTTCTTATGGCAAGAGACATGAGGAGAACTACAATCAATCCAACACTCAAGGAAGCCAAGGAGGTAACAATTTCCAAGGAGGAAAGTTTGGGGGAGGAAGTACATATCAAGGAGGTAATCAATCATATCATGGAAGCTCACAAGGGTACCAAGGCCCTAGCACTTTCCAAAAAGGAGTTTCTCATCACTCACAAGAAGCAAGCACTTCACAAATACCTCCAAGACAAAGCTTCTACCAAGCACCTCCCGGATTTGAGAACAAAGGAGGAAACAACCAAGCTCAAGCACATGAGTCAAGAGAGCCAACCTTCAAAGAGATCATCGCTGCCCTCACAACAAGCCAACTAAAAACTGACCAAAATGTTTCAGTTATGTCCCAAGGGCTGAACAAATTGGAAATCCAAGTGGGGCAGCTAGCAAGGCAACTCCAAGAAAGACCAAAAGGTTCACTACCTTCACAACCGGAACAAAATCCAAGGCATGAAAGTGTGAAGGCGATCACCACCCTTCGATCCGGTAAGTCTTATGATAACTTGATCAATTATAATCCCCATGATCAGATTAATGTCCCCTCTTCATCTACTACTTTCATGGAACCTTGTTTAAATTCTGCAAATTTATATGAGGAGAATGGGGCCGGAGGGGAAGAAAATGTACCTTCCGGCAATTTGGAGAGTGGTGATTATAATGCTTATCTGTGGAGAAACAAGGGGGTGGATAAGGAAGCCGGAAAGGAAGAAAATGTACCTTCCGGAGGAGCATCGAATGGAGCATTGAAATCAGCTATGAAAAGTGCAAGTTCAGAGTGTCATCCGTCCGGACGCCCAAGGCCGTCCGGACGCCCGTCAGAAAAGTCCGAAAAATCAGAAATCCCGTGCAATCCGTCCGGACGCCCGTATGTGCCGTCCGGACGCCAGACAGAAAAATCAGAAATCTCGTGTAATCCGTCCGGACTTCCTCTGCCGTCCGGACACTTGGGAGCAAGTCAGAAACTGAATTCTACTCCGAGCACAAATGTTCAAGGGTCCAAGTCTTCATCTACAAGTGTCTTCAACAGTGAAGATGGTATTCCATTGGGAGAGGGTTTTGGACAACTCTCTTGTGATCAAGACTTTGAGAAGCAAGATTACATCAAGAGGAAGAGCAACAAGGTTGCATTTGAGAAGAATGAAGAGTTAGTGAGCAGTTCAAGCACACCTCATGACAATATTCCTAGGAGAACTCACTTGAGCACACCACCTATGAATGTAACATCTCACCAAGTACCTCTACCATTCCCACAAGCTCAAAGGAAGGGGGAATTGCAGAAGAAGAACAACAAGTATCGAAGAGAGTTCATTGAATTATTCAAGAAGGTCAACATCAACATACCTCTCTTAGATGCCATCAAACAATTCCCACCTTATGCCAAGTTCTTGAAGGAGCTTTGTACCAACAAGAGGAAGTTCATGAAAGATGAGCAGATCATATTGAGCGAAGATGTTTCAGCAGTGTTGCAAGGCAAGCTTCCTCCAAAGCTTAAGGATCCCGGTTCTTTTACGGTTCCTTGTATCATTGGCAGCAAGGGGTTTGATAGAGCTATGTTGGACTTGGGTGCTTCCATTAATCTTATGCCTTATGATGTGTACAAGACACTTGCTTTGGATGATATCAAGCCGGTGAAGATCTCACTCAAGTTGGCCGACCGCAGCCAAGTTGTACCAAAGGGGATAGTTGAAGATGTTCTAGTCAAGATTGGAGAGCTTCTAATTCCGGCAGATTTTGTGATCCTTGACATGAAGGATATTGTTAGTGGAGGAGAGGAAGAGATGCCTATTCTCTTCGGAAGACCTTTCATGGCTACAGCCGGTACAAAGATAGATGTCAAAGAAGGAGTCCTCACCATGACAGTTTTTGACACAACCATTGGCTTTCGTATTTTTGATGCCATAAGGAGTCCATTGCCATTGGGAGATTGTTTCAAAATTGATGTGCTACATGATGCCGTAGCAACTTCTTTCATTGAGTCTAATTCTAAAGATCCATTGGAGACTTCTATTGCACATCCCGACGTGGAGTTCCTTGATGATGACATTGTGGAGGCAACTCTTGCATTGACTGCCACACCACGCACTTTCATTCCATACCATATTTGACCACCCAATGTATTGGAAACTGCACCTACTTGGGCACCAAAACTGCAGCCTTCTATTGTGTCACCTCCTAAGTTGGAGTTGAAGCCACTTCCATCCTCTTTGAAGTATGCATTTCTAGGTGATGATGAGACACTTCCTATTGTCTTGTCATCCAAGCTCTCATTGTGTGAAGAGGAGAAGTTACTTGAGGTGTTAAGGGAGCACAAGGCTGCCATTGGTTGGACCATTGCCGATATTAAAGGAATAAGTGCAAGTGTATGCATGCACAATATTTACATGGAAGAGGGCAGCAAGCCTATAAGGGATGCCCAAAGGAGATTGAATCCACCTATGATGGAGGTGGTGAAGAATGAAGTCACAAAGCTCCTTGATCATGGAGTAATCTATCCCATTTCCGATTCTAAGTGGGTATCTCCGGTTCAAGTGGTGCCTAAGAAAGGAGGAATGACCATAGTCAAGAATGACAAAGGGGAGGACATCCCACAGCGAGTACAAAGTGGTTGGAGGGTGTGTATTGACTATCGGAAGCTTAACACCGCCACAAGGAAGGATCACTTTCCCCTTCCTTTCATTGATCAAATGCTTGAGAGGTTGGCGGGACACTCTCATTTCTGTTTTCTTGATGGGTACAGCGGGTACAATCAAATTGTTATAGCTCCCGAAGACCAAGAGAAGACCACTTTCACATGTCCTTTTGGTACCTTTGCATACCGTCGCATGCCATTTGGACTTTGCAATGCTCCGGCCACATTTCAAAGGTGTATGATGGCCCTATTTCATGACATGACGGAGGACTTCATGGAAATCTTTATGGATGATTTTTCGGTCCATGGAAACTCATTTGAGGAGTGTTTAGCACGGTTAGCTCTTGTGCTAGAGAGATGTGTGGAGACCAACCTTGTTCTTAATTGGGAGAAATGCCACTTCATGGTGGAAGAAGGCATTGTTCTTGGTCATGTGATTTCCAAGAGGGGCATTGAAGTTGATAAGGCCAAAATTGAGCTTATGAAGAAGCTACCTCCTCCGGTGAATGTGAAGGGAGTGAGGAGTTTTATGGGACACGCCGGTTTTTACCGGAGATTTATCAAGGATTTCTCCAAGATCTCAAAGCCATTGTGTGATTTACTTGCCAAGGATACCCCTTGGAATTTTGATGACAAGTGTGTGTCGGCTTTTGAGGAGATCAAGGAGTTGTTGGTTAGTGCACCCATCATGTGTGCACCGGATTGGACACTTCCATTTGAGCTAATGTGTGATGCATCCGATTATGCTATGGGAGCAGTTTTGGGGCAGAGGAAAGACAAGCATTTGCATGCTATTTATTATGCTTCCCGGACATTGAATGATGCACAAGTCAACTACACAACCACGGAGAAGGAACTTTTGGCCATTATCTTTGCTTTAGAGAAATTTCGCAGTTATCTTATTGGCTCCAAAGTTATTGTGCACACCGACCATGCAGCTTTGAGGTACTTAATGACAAAGAAGGATGCAAAGCCTCGTCTCATCCGTTGGATGTTGTTGCTGCAAGAGTTTGATTTGGAGATCCAAGATAAACCGGGCAAAGAGAATGTAGTAGCGGATCACCTCTCGAGACTTGTTGGTGGAGGTGATGATTCAACCATCCCTTTGGTTGAAAGCTTTCCGGATGAGCAGATTTTTGTTGTTCAAGCCACCACATGTGAACAGCCATGGTATTCCATTCTAGTTAATTACTTGGCAAGTGGAGGCACATATAGACCGAAAGGTGCTACCTATCAAGACATGAGGAAGTTAGAGAGAGATGCCCATACCTTCATTTGGGATGACCCTTATTTGTGGAAGGAAGGGAAAGATCAAATTTGGAGACGGTGCATTCCGGAGAGTGAAGTTCCCCACATTTTGGAACAATGTCACACTCATACTTGGGGTGGACATTTTGGAGGCAAGAAGACAGCTTTCAAAGTCTTGCAAGCTGGATTCTATTGGCCTACACTCTTCAAGGACTGCCATGAGTTTGCCCTTCATTGTGATCGCTGCCAACGTGTTGGTACCATTTCAAGGAGAGATCAAATGCCCCTCACAAACATCTTTGAGCTGGAAATTTTTGATACATGGGGAATTGATTTCATGGGACCCTTTCCTAGTTCTTATGGGTTCCAATACATATTGGTGGCAGTGGATTATGTTTCTAAGTGGGTAGAGGCCCAAGCAACAAAGACTAATGATGCTGCGGTGGTTACCAAGTTCCTCAAGGAACACATTCTTACTAGATTTGGCACCCCTCGGTTTATCATTAGTGATGGAGGTTCTCACTTCATCAACAAAGCCTTTACTGCCCTCATGACCAAGTATGGAGTCAAGCACAAGGTAGCCACCCCATATCATCCCCAAACTAGTGGCCAAGTTGAGGTTTCTAACCGAGAGATCAAGTCTATATTGGAGAAAGCTGTCAACACTACGAGAAAGGATTGGAGTACCAAGCTTCTTGATGTGTTGTGGGCTTACCGAACTGCTTACAAGACCCCTTTGGGTATGTCTCCATATAGACTTGTGTATGGGAAAGCCTGCCATATGCCAGTAGAGCTTGAGCACCGTGCTTTTTGGGCTGTAAAAGCCATGAATTGGGACTTAAGAGCAGCCGGTGACAAGAGAAGGTTGGACTTGAATGAGCTTGCTGAAATTAGAAATGAAGCATATGAGAGTGCAGCTCTATTCAAGGACAAGACCAAGGTTTGGCACGACAAGAAGCTTAAATTGAAGGAGTTTGCTCCCGGTAACATGGTACTGTTATACAACTCAAGATTGAAGTTGTTTCCGGGCAAACTACGCTCTAGATGGAGCGGTCCTTATGTTGTTGTCAATGTGTTTCCCCATGGAGCTGTGGAGGTGAAGAACACCATTGATGGGGGTACATTCAAGGTGAATGGGCATAGACTAAAGATGTACTATGGTGGTATGTTTGACGCTCAAGAGGAAGTCGACCGTTTCACCGATGTTCCTAATGTTGAACAAGCATGAGAAGATGCAAGACCGGCTTTGAGGTCTTTAAACCGAAGCGCTTGTGGGGAGGCAACCCCATTGCATTTGAAGTTCATTTCTGTTTTCAATAAGCTGGAGCTTACGTTTGGAAGTCAAGGCTTTATGCCTTGAGGTTGGTGTTTGTTGGTGCCTAATATCATTGTGGAGATTGCCATAAGGGAGTTTAATTCTACTTCACTCATCTTTGTTTGTTTTGTGTCAATCGTTTTGTTTGTTTATTTCATGTTTTATTTGTTGTTGTTTGTCGAGTCCCTCACCCAATGGAAATTGTTAAATGCACTGATCACATTGGGGACAATGTTAAGTTTCAGTGTGGGGGTGAGGATTGGGTTCGAAACCCGCCAAAAGTTTCAATTTTTTCGACGTTTTCATCGAGTACTCCGTCCGGACGCCCATGGCCGTCCGGACGCCAGTGAAATTTCAAGTTTTTTATGTTGTCTGCCCGATGAATCCGTCCGGACACCCATGGCCGTCCGGACACCTGTAAGAGGTCCAAAATACATGCTCTCTGTCGATTGCTCCGTCCGGACGCCCATTGTGTCCGTCCGGACGGCTGAGCCCAGTTCTGAAACTTCTGTTTCTTTGTCTTATGTTTTGTGTTATTTGTTTGTTGTGTTAGTTTTTTCCAACTCCAATGATGAATTGAGCTTATTTTGTTGTGTTCTTGAGTATGCTGATCATTGTTAAGGCTTTATGTAATTTGCTTTGGGTTTAATATGCATGATTCATGATTGCTCGATTTTTCATGTACACTTCACCTTTGTTAATTGATCGATTGCAATCTAAGAAGCACACTTGACATGTATTGCCATGCATACCCAGAAATTGTGAGGACTTGAGCCCATTGAATATTCACTTGTATGCATATTTCATACATTTACTTGTTCTTCATGAGTGTACATTGCATAAGTCTTGAACCTAGAACTTGCTCAAAGACCTCTTGAAACGTTTTGTTGATCCACATTGAGTTAGAAATGATTAAGGCACTAGACAAGCACCATGGCCAAATTGACCACCATCCATGTGAATTTGAACTCTAGGATTAGCCCACTTGAACCATATACATCATTAGCTTTTTCTTTGTTCAACCACATCACTTTCACCCATTTCACCAGTTAAACACCATCTCACCCTTGTTTCTTTGTGTTTGCAAGACGATGATAGCGACTTCTCATGTCCTTTATGCTTGGGAATTCGTTAGTAGTATACAAAAAGCCAAGTGTGGGGGTGCAATTTTTAATTTTTGTTGTTGTAGTTGTTTCAAAGAAAGAAAGAAAGAAAAGAAAAATAGAAAATGAGAAAGGAAGAAAAAAAAAAATAAAAAAAAATAGAGTTGTTTCTTGCATCGTTTTTAGTTTCAATAAAAGGTTGGAGGAAAAATAAGAAACTTGTTTCGGTTGTAGCATAGGTATGAGTTTCAAAATCGTTGACTTGTCTTGCAAATACATGGAACATTTGATATATCAATCCTTTCATTTCATATAACCATTCACCCTTTGGCCCCATTACACCATTGAAAGTCCTTATGATCTAACGATTTGTGTATCGATTTTGTGGAGAGTTGGTTGATGAGCAAGCTTATGGGAACATTATTTGTGTATTTGTTATGAGAGTAAACACTTAACCCTAAACACTTGAGCGGAAATAATTAGTGATCTTTGTGAGTTTAGTGGTTAATGTTGTTTAGTTGTGCCTATTTGATTGCAAGAGATTGATTGTGCACTTGGTTCCCACACACTTCACTCGAGCATGATTGAATTGCGCATGTTAAGCACTTAGCAAATTTGTGAAGCCTTAGCATGTGATCATTGGACTCTTGTTTATAACATTGCGAGCTCGCTGAGGACTATAGTTGGAGAAAACTTTTGAATTCTGTTTTTACCTTCTTGTGATTGTATTGTGTTTCCTTTATTGTATTGTTTTGTGTTTGCTTGAGGACAAGCAAGATTCAAGTGTGGGGGTGTGATTAGCACATATTTGTCGTGCAATTTGCATTCCTAATCACGGGAATTAAGCTTATCCGAAGGCCATTTATTGCATTTAAAGTGTGTTTTCATGTTTTCAGCTCATTTAGGCGAGTTGAAGTAATTCGGCACAAAAAGGTGCATTTCGACAACATTTGGTACATTTCCGAGAAGAGGACGAAAAGTCAACCGTGGCTTGACGGAGTCAAAGATCGTACAAATCAACCTTCGGTAGATGTTGTCTTGAAGATTTGGAAAGAGGAAGAAAAATGATGAAATTACCTTTCCGACGATTTTTCCGGCGAACAACCACCACAAGAGGCGGACCACCGCCGGACCACCACCGGAGCACCACCACACATGGTGGAGATTCTCTATAGCTGCTGCACACATGTGCACTACTGCATGCATGTGCCAAAATGTCAGCCACTCCCCCCACTTTGCTGCCATATTCCCACTAAGTTCCTTACACCCTTACATCCTTCCACTTTGTATTTCTTTTGCATTTCTTTTGCATTTCTTTCCCATCCTCCACTCACATATTCTATTGTGAGCATGATGGCTGCAATAGAGCTGTTGGCAGCCACCCCATAACCATTATTCAGTTCCCCATTTCGTCCATACAAGGAATCAGCCACATTACACACAAATCATCCACCAAGAACACCAAGAACACCAAGAAACTGCCCAGTTTTGTTCTTCCATTTTCACCACTTTCCATTGCTCAAATCACTTTCGTTCCTTCACGAAAGTTGTTCCTAAGACATCCATTTATCTTAGGAACTGACTTTCATAACCATTCCACCACCACTACATCACGTTTCAAGCTCCACAGCTGGGAATTCGTCAAGAACACAAGGAATCCGGAAACTTGGAGAAGAAGAAGTTTGGAGGAGAAGAAGAATCCGAAAGGGGGCTGTCATCTACACTTGGAGAACACCAAGGAGCTGCTGGCCATCATCCCTTGAGAATTTCTAAACTCTTCTTTATTTATCTTTGTATCTATATTTTCATTCTTGGCAATAATGATGTATTTCCTAAACATGTGTGAGTAGTTCCTTAGGTTGGGGGCTAGGGTTGTGTGCCCTAGCCCATGATGATGTTTTGACAATGATTCTTGAATATGCATGTTGATTCAGTTCTTGGATATGTTCTTTGTCTAAATACGGTTATGTTGAATGCTTGTTTAGGAATTTTGCTAGTTCTTGAGCATGTGTTGAGCTTAATCAATTGAGAGTGTTTGCTAGCAACTTATTCTCTTAGGTATTTAACTTTGAGCATGATGAGATTAAATGTGATGTTTACCTTGTTTGAATCTTGATTCTTGGAACTCTATGCCTAGGAAGTTTATTTGGGGACCTTAACAAGGCTTGAGTAAATGGATTAGGAGTATTTGTGACCATAATATGGCACAAAATAGGCCTAGAAGAATCACATTCTAGAACCATAACATGGCTGGAATTTGGGATTTGATCCTCAACTAAATCATTGCTGCATGTTCTTGATGTTTGTCATACATTGGATTGGGCTAGAGTAAACCCGAAACCCCAATCATCTTCACCATTTGATCACACAAACACAACCAATTGTTGGGCTTGTCACCTCAACACTTGGCAACCCTAAGCGCATTAAGTTGTGCTTCTTTACCTTATTTGCTTAGATTAGCATTGTCACTTAGCTACTGCTTCGGGTACTATCTTGGTCACTAGTCACTTGAGAGTGACGCCTCTTTTGAATACTACACAACCATGTTGCACATACCTCACTTCTAAGTAAATACTCCATTTCTTGTCATTCCATCTCTAGTGTCATTGCATCTTAGTTACTTTGTTTACCAATTTGGGGATCTTGGGCCTTCCAATCCCTTGGGTACGACAATCCCCTGGTCATTAATCTATACATCCACACTGTTGATACTCGTAGAAGACACTCGTTTCTTGAGCGAAACTATACGACACGTCAGAAGTTATCAGAGAAAATCAATGGATAAGAAAATCAACTTTTGACCCCCCAAAAATATAACATTACGAATAAATATTCGTTCCGAAATACCTTCTCCTCACAAACTAGACAAGAAGAGTAATATCCAACCCTTAATTAATTTCATAAATATTCGATAAATTAAATTTGAAATTTCGGGGTATTACATATGAAGTATGTAGGTAAAGGTGAACAAAGAGATCCTATCCAGTCGAGCAACATAAAGGCCCGATCACATGACAGTCCTGAACATGCTATGTGTAGCACTATGTTAGGAGGATGCAACTCTGGTAAGTCCAAAGCATTACTATACTTAAAAACAAAGTGAAGCAGCTCTTCCTGAGGTGCGGATTCTCCAAGAAGCGGACTACTTTTAGCATAAACATCCCCTATGTCAACATAACCAAGTTCCACAAAGGGATTTTGAGGTCCAAACAACTTCACCCATTTGCTCCCTAATGCAGAGACCAGAGTTACAGTTCTATGTATTCTGACATGGCCTGTCCCATCAATAATCGACATCAAATTACAAAGTTCAAATAGTTTATCATCACTGATTAACCTTTTCCTGTGTACTTGATAAAGGAAATGGACCAAGGACACTACAATATTAGGTTCCTTATTTGGTAAATGAGAGAAAAATGAGGAAGCATATGCAGTTGCTGAACACGATTTTACTCCTGCTTTCTTTAAAAGCCAATTGCGGAGAAACAAACTTCTTCTGTGATTTAAAAGAGCTTTCCAAGTGCTATTAGGCAAGACATAAATATTATTAGGACATCCAAACACCATATTCCACTTACTCAGCCATGTATGAATCTCTAGGTCCATAGCATATCGAATCTTGGGCACCTCACTTGTGGTTTTTGCAATTGTACCCAATTCCAAAATCTTGTCCCGGTTGATGTATTTCAATAGAGGAATGATATTAATAGAATTCAATATCATACTCTCCTTATCATTATCAGAAATAAAATCAAGTAGTTCAATGTAGACATCATCAGATAGATGCAACACAAGTTCGTTGAAGAATTTTATGCATCGTACGTACCAACCACTAAGATAAGCACATGGCACAACTAGATAGTCCAGAACTGCATTGTATTCTTGAAGGTCCAGAGATGAATGCAAGACTTTTGTCAATGAAGATAAACCACTTAAAACAGCCCCTTCGCGTTTAATTTGAACCAAGAGGTCCCTAAATCTTGGCACGACACCATGAACTGCCAGTATAGGCCGGATGAAATACCTCTCCCCAGAAAATACTTCACAAGGAATAATATTTAGACCTTGCAACTTGGATCTAATGGACTCTCGTAATATGTTAAACCTGGGAATAGGAGAAGCCTGAGCTGGTAAGAACTGGAATGCTTGACCCACCGAAGAAAAGAGGGAGATCTCTTTCACACAAACCTCAAAAGCATTAGCAAAGGCTGCTGGGACACATTCAAGAATTCCCAAGTTCCATATATTATCCAACAGTATAGATTCTCGTGAAGAAGCAAGGATAAAGTCAGCTTGAATTATAAATGGAAAGTTTGTGACCATTGCCGTTGGGAGGAAAGCATATACACCAACACTAGTAGTGCCCCTTTTCAGTCTGTTCCCAAATGGGAAAGCTATAGTAATCACCCATTCCTCCACATCCATCCGTGTACTAACTCTATTTGCAGGTTTCACTGGAAATGTCTGTCTCCACAAGTAATAGTTGCACATCTCCTCAGTAGTAGACATATTTTCTTTGACTGAAAGCTGAACAACATGTGCATTTTCACTTTGAAGGTCCTAGAGGGGGGGTGAATAGGACTTTTACAACTTTTTCGTTTTAAATCGTTCTCAGAGATAGCAATGGTTGAAACTATCCTGAATCAGAATTGTACGATTATGTAAAGTAAAGTTGCAGTAAAGATAAATAACACAGAGATGGTTTTTACTCGCAGAAACCCTGCAACCAGGGAGAAAAACTGCGTGCCCCTTACTCTTGAAGGGCAAAACTTTCCACTATGTAATTCAACACTTCTTACAAGTTTGTAGAAACCTGGGATATATAGTTAGCCGCGCTTCTATCCTTCCTAGACTCTTCCTAGTCGACGACCTGTTCTACCTCACTTGTCTCTAAGTGCTTACACATGAAAGTTTTCAGAAGTTCCAACCTCAGAACTTAGCTACTTCTTAACTAATTCTTCATGGACACTTCTCGGGTTGTTGCACTACCAATCACGACCTCATGGTATGCAAATGCGATATGAGTTTTATGAAAAGAGTTTTTGTTCAAGCTCTAAGATTTACAATCAACAAGGAAGACTTAGAGCACAGTTGAACAATGCAAGACACAAATGAAACTCAGCTCAAGAAAATGTGCTATGACAATTTTCACAACAAAACAACCAAGGAAACAAGGAGCACCTTGCTTCATATTTATAGGCTAAGGTGAGGCTCATAAGAGAGCAACCACAAAAGCCCTTATGGTCAGAAACCTTTTTGAAAAGCTAAGCAACAAGGTTGACAAAAAGCCATCAAAAGCATAAAGTAAAACTTTCCCAAAATAGAAGACTTTTCAAATAAGAGGGAAAAAGGTTTTGCAAACTTTATCAAAGGATTGATATGACTTGTGCACAGCAAAACAATTTTTCCCCAGGCACTAAACATAGCCCTAGCATAAGCTAAATGTATCATGAACTAGCCAAACACATGCACCCTAGAAAACTAGGTCACGGGTTGGAAAGTTATTCCACAACCCCAAATGAAACTTGGGCGCCAATTTTAACAGAAGCATAGCTAGATGTTCAGTCATTTTGAAAAGTAAAATATCTAGAAAGCTGGAACCTACATAGGTAAGATAAATATCAGCTTTCAAGATCATTTTCGTCACAAGACAGAATTATTCTGGGAACTCAGGATAGGAAGCAATTATGCTATCCTCTGTGAAAAACAATGAGATGCATATGCATGATTTTACCTGAGTACCATGAGATCATGTTGGGCCTTCAAACTTCATTTCCACGGGCTTGACTACTTAGTCAAAGCTGTGTTTTGTTCAATAAAGGATTGCCAACATTTTTATACTTACAATCTCCCCCTTTGGCATTCCTGAACAAAACACACTTCAGCTATCCTAAACTAGTCCTAACACTAGCATTCCAGACTTCAACTACCAACCTGCAATATCAATCTCACCAAACCAAGTGAAGCATAACAGGAAGTCATATGAGTTAAACATGAGGATAGCAGAGGCATTATATATCACCAAGAATAATATCCTAAAACTACCAGTTCTCCCCCTTTTTGTCACGGAATGACAAAGGGAAACAGAGCATCATCCAGATCCTCCTCAGTAGTCTTATCAGCATCACCATCAACATAAATAAAGTCATCAGAAGACTCCCCCTCACGATCAGCATCCTCAACAATAACCATGTGAGCATCCTCCTGGGGAAAGGATTCTAGAGCCTTGACCCATCCCAGTTTGGTCACAGAGGCCTTAAAAGATCGCTTTTTGGGAGGCAATGATCCCTTGACATCCTTATGGAACGTAGGTCTCCAAAAGTAGGCCCCCTAGCCCAGCTATAAAGTCATGGCAACAAACATGTCCTACTAAGAATATGATTTGACTTTAAGAACCAAGGTACTTTAGTCAACGTACAAAAAGTACCTGCAAAAGAACCCAAAAGCAACCTTTTTGCAAACCATTTTCCAACCTTATTTTTTTTTTTAAGGAATGAATGTGTGTGCCACAGACTTTCAAATTCTCCCCCTAAGAACATGCATAGGAAAAATACAGCTTTTTGTATGGAGACAAGAACAAAAAGACAAAACATAAGGAGAAATTTGACAAGACACACAACCTGGGATACAATCATCTTTTCTGATCCCTTGGAACAGTCTAGGCAAAGACTCACAAAGTAAGACACCTTTAATTCAAAAGTTCAAAAACACTTTTTGAAAATACACATGTGAGTGTGACTGAATTTGGATCACAGTGGTCCATATTCCCAAATACACAGTCATCAGATGTGAGTGCGTGAAAAGATTCAGCTTAAGGGACTTAGCAAAGTAACTCAATGAGATGAAACTGGACATGTCATAGAGATCCAGGACAGCACATGTTCTTTCCATCCTTATAACACCGGGGTTTTCTCCCTTATAACGCCAGTTCAATTTGAGCCAAGATCCTTTATTGTTTATGCCTTTTCTTTATTTTGAGCTCTACTGGAAAATCGTCCTCATAGGATCATATTTTAAAGAGGTCATCAAGAACAACCTCAATCCCATCGAAGGATAGAATACATTCCAGAAATCCTCACTGACCTACGTAACAAAGTATTTACCAATGACTCCCAAGTCAGTTGACTTTAGGGCATTAAACATAACAAGGATGCTCCAGAGGGTAAATAGTTCAGGTGCAGAAGAGAAATAACATCATTCAGATTATTATTATCATGTGAACTTGATTAGACAACCACCAGGGAGACCAAACCATTCTCGTTTCTTCCCACCCTTATATCGTTGTTACGACCAAGGAATGTGTACTTTGAGAATGGCTTGGCCTATTGCAAATTTGTTCCATCAATCACCGGAGTGACCAAACCATTCCCGTTTCTTCCCATCCTTATATCGTTGTTACAACCAAGGCATGTATACTTTGAGAATAGCCTGGCCAAAATCAGTCCATAAATCTCATCTCAAAGAAGTCACAAAGGTTGAGCAACCCACAAAGTGTCTCAAGTGATGCAAATATATTACTTCTGACATGTAAAGAGATGAAGACCACAATTGAAATGACATATAGCAGTCAAATGCACACAAACATATGGACTTAAAAGTGTACCCAACAGAAGATGTAATGACACTTACTTAGGTCAAGTTCAAAGACTGGACAGGGATATCAACTTACCCTTGTATCCTGGTTATAGCATAGATTTCCCGAGAACACAAGCAAACAAGCAATTTTTATTTTATTTTCAAAAGATCTTCACACATGCTCATGAACTATGTACAGACATATCCTTCTGGGGAGACTTTAATCCATGTCACACACACCAATAGCCTTTCTAAGGCTGGTAAAACGAAGGTTATCAAGTGGCTTGGTAAACAAATCCGCTAGTTGTTGTTCAGTTGGAATAAAAGTAAGTTCAAGCAGCTGTTCCTCAACTAAATTTCTGATGAAATGATATCTAATCTCTATGTGTTTAGTCCTAGAATGCAACACAGGATTTTTAGATATATTTATAGCAGAAGTATTGTCACAAAAGAGGGATAGCAAACCTTGCTTGAATCCATAGTCAGCGAGCATGTGCTTCATCCACAAGAGTTGGGTACAACAGCTTCCTGCCGCAATGTATTCCGCTTGGGCTGTGGACAAAGAGACACAGTTCTGCTTTTTGCTGTGCCACGAGACCAAGTTGTTTCCAACAAAGAACGCTCCTCCGGAAGTACTTTTCCAATCATTTGTATCTCCGGCCCAATCCGAGTCAGTGTATCCTGCAATCTCCACATTAGTATCAAAAGTATATCTAATCCCAAAATCAGTTGTTTCAGAAACATATTTAATGATACGTTTCACCGCCTTCACATGGGATTCTTTGGGATTGGCTTGATAGCGTGCACACACACCAACACTAAAAGAAATGTCTGGTCTGCTGGCAGTGAGGTATAGAAGACTACCAATCATACTTCTGTAATGAGTTTGATCAGCATCTATACCTTCCAGATCAGCACTGATCTTGCAACTTGTGCCCATAGGATTCAGGACAGCAGAGGATGTTTCCATCCCAAATTTCTTCACGAGATCTTTGGCATACTTGGATTGTGAAATAAACAACACATCACTCTTTTGCGCAACTTGCAGACCCAAGAAATAGTTTAACTTACCACAATGACTCATTTCAAATTCTTCTGTCATGAGAGCATAGAATTCTTTTACCATGGATTCCGATGTGGAGCCAAACACAATGTCATCAACATAAATTTGTGCAATGATTATATCCTTAGAGGTAGTTTTGACAGACATGGTCTTGTCAATAGAACCCCTCACATACCCATTCTCAATCAGGTGAGTGGATAACCTCTCATACCAAGCCCTTGGTGCTTGCTTAAGGCCATAGAGAGCCTTGTCAAGCTTGAAGACATATCCAGGATCGCTAAGGCTTTGGAATTCTGGAGGTTGTTCAACATAAACTTCCTCCTTAAGAATACCATTCAAGAAGGAACTCTTAACATCCATTTGATACAGGGTGAACTTCAAATAGCAGGCAATGGCTAAAAGAAGTCTAACAGACTCCAACCTTGCAACGGGGGCAAAGGTTTCATCAAAGTCTAACCCCTCAATTTGTGAGTAACCTTGAACAACTAACCTAGCTTTGTTTCTGGTCACTATACCCTTCTCATCAGATTTATTTTTGAATACGCATTTAGTGCCAATCACATTCTTACTATCCGGTCTTGGCACAAGGTGCCAAACCTTACTCCTTTCAAATTGGTTCTACTCCTCTTGCATGGCATTGATCCATTCAACGTCACCCAAGGCTTCCTTGACATTCTTAGGCTCAATGAGAGACACAAAACCAAAATCGGTGATTGTATCCATCTTGGTCAAGTATTCTCGGTCCTTGTAAATGAAACAAGGACTGCCAAACACTTTCAAATGAGCCACGTTTGGCTTTACCCCTTTCCAGATTTCATATGGGGTCTTGTGAGTTCCGGGCCTGAAAATAACACGATTCAGAGTATAGCAAGCATTGTTAGTAGCCTCGGCCCAGAAAGAATGTGGGAGACCAGAGGCATTAAGCATCACTCTGCTCATCTCAACTAGAACACAATTTTTCCTTTCAACAACCCCATTTTGTTGAGGTGTAATAGGAGTAGAGAATTCATGGTGCACTCCAAATTCATCACAATAATCATCAAAGTGTGTATTATCAAATTCAGTGCCGTGATTAGTTCTAATTCTAACAATGTGTTTATCCTCATGCTTTTTCTCAATTGAAATCCTTTTTGCAAAAGTGAAATATTTTTCAAATGTTTCAGATTTTGATGCTAAAAATTTCACCCATGTAAAACGTGAGAAGTCATCAACAATCACAAGAACATACTTCTTTCCACTAACACTAGCAGTTTCAACCGGTCCTACTAAATCCATATGCAACAATTCAAGAATGTTAGAGGTAGGTTGAGAATTTAGAGAAGCATGTGGGGATCGAGTAAGTTTACCAATCTTACATTCCCCACACATACCTGAAGCTTTCCCGGAAAGCTTTGGGAGACCCGCACTCCCTCCTTAGATGAGAGTTTCACAATGTCTTGGTGATTCAAATGACACATGCGCCTGTGCCAGAGCTCAAGTACATCTTCAGACATCATGGAACGAAAGCATAGTTGAGGTGTGAATGTATCATGTGCAAGGACACAATGGCATTGATCCCGTGTTCTTTCACCTCTCATGATACTTTTACCCTTCCCATCAAGAATCAGACATTTGACTTTATCAAATGTAACAGAGTCATGCTCATCAACAATCTGACTCACACTCAAAAGACTAACTTCCAGCCCTTTCACCAAGAGAACATTTTTTACCAGAGGGATACCAGAGGTGCTGATTGTCCCTTTTCCTATAATTTGAGCCCTTGCTCCATCACCAAATGTGACATGCCCAGTTGGGTAATCCTTATCCATGGAAACGAACCATTTTGAGTCACCAGTCATGTGCATGGAACAACCACTGTCCACATACCATGAATCAGATGGTCTAGCCGACAAGGCTGTAAGAGCCACATTACACAAGGCTACCGTTCTATCCTTGGGCATGGATTCAAAACACACTCTAGACAAGAGACATACAGGCTCATCTTCATCAGAGTCACGACCACATATGTCAAAAGTTTTGGTGTCAACATGGGACACTTTAGAATGGTGTGGTTTGACTCCCATTTTCCTAACCCAATTTGGTTTCCTTACTTGCTCACTGGATATGGGGACAGATAGACCCTGTGCTATCCTAGAAAATTCCTTTAGAGATTTCTCCAAAGAGGCTTGAAAAAAGTTAATCAACTCACTACCCTGGAGAATTCTAGAACTGGGTTGACTTCTGGTCAATTTCCAACAACGTGGTCGGATATGGCCAATAATACCACAATGATGGCATGTGGGAACAAATCTCTTAGGGTTTCTCACTTGTTTGGGAGGCTCAGGTAGAATAAACTCTCTACTCTTAACAAACACAATTCGACCACTGGAATTTGAGCACTGACCTTTTTCAAAGCCAATTCCCGTTTTATCTTTATCAGGTTTTCCCATCCCAACCATCTTACTCAACTTATCCGACCCTATAGAAAACTTCTCAAATTTTCCCTTGGACTCTAACAACGCTTTCTCCAGGTCCAATTTTTCAGAAGTCAAGGTTCCCAAAAGCTTGTTTTGAGTGTCTAGACTCTCTTGAAGAGTTTTGACATTATTCTCAAGACTTGCCTTTTCAGCCTTCCACTTGGCTTTCTGGGATTGCAACTTGTCTTGCATCCCTCTGATTGACTCCTCACTTTTGGACAACTCATTGGTTAAGGTCTCAACTCGACTAAGCATAGACTTTGAGGCAGTACACAGCTGGGTATACTTCTCATGAATATTGTCATCAGTATCATAATCATCATCAAGAAACTCTCCTAACGACAAAGAAGCTACAAAAGCCACGGTTTTCTTTTCATCATCATGATCCGAGGATTGTTCGGAATCACTGTCACTCCAGGTTGCCTTGAAGGATTTCTTTTCCCTATTATTCCTGGTTGGACACTCAACAGCCCTATGTCCAACTCCACCACACTCGAAGCACTTATCGTCCTTTTGGAAGGATTTGAGTTTGGAAGTAGATCGGGGATACCTAACAGGTGAGGGATCACTGTTCCTAGGATACCTAGGGGTAGAGGACGAACCTTTTGAGAAATTCCGAGATGGAACAAAGGGTTTCCTTTTCTTCAGAAACTTCTCAAATTGTTTGGTCAGGTAGGCAAATTCCTCAACACTACAGTCGGTAGACTCTGGTTCCTGCTCCTCTACCTCCTTCACAGTACTCAAGGCAATGGATTTTTCTTTCTTGGGTTTCCTCCTAGCCGACTCAAAGTTCTTTAGGTTTCCTACCAGCTCATCTAGGGTATAGGTATTCAAATCCCTAGCTTCCTCAATAGCAATTTGCTTTGACTCAAAACTAGGAGGAAGACTTCGGAGGAACTTCTTAACCATCCTTTGAGGATCTATTTCCCCATCTAAGCCTTGACATTGATTGGTGATGCTAAGCATGCACCCATGAAACTCATCTACTGTCTCATCCTCACTCATTTTTAATTCTTCAAACTCATGCAATAGGGTTTGGAGCCTTTGCTCTTTTACCTTGGTATTTCCCTCATGAGTCGTAGCCAAAGCTTCCCATGCTTGTTTAGTCGTGGGACAGTTTATAATTCTACGACGTTCTTTATCCGAGACAGCAGTGAAAAGACTATTCAAGGTTTTGATGTTCATCCTAGAGTTAGCCTTTTCAGTCTCATCCCACTCGCTTTTAGGTTTCTGTATAGGGATAGCAGAACCCTCAGCCAGCGGCTTCAGTGGATGCTTCCATCCATCTTCAACCATAGCCCACTGTTTCCCATCATCTTGGGAAATAAGAAAGGCGGTCATCATTACCTTCCATTGTGAATAATCTTTCCTATCGAAGTAGGGAGGATGGTTCACGGAGGATGAGACTTTTTGGTCCATTTTCCCCTCTACAAGGATCTCACCAGCAATGCTGGTGGCCGCTCTGATACCACTTGAAGGTCCTAGAGGGGGGGTGAATAGGACTTTTACAACTTTTTCGTTTTAAATCGTTCTCAGGGATAGCAATGGTTGAAACTATCCTGAATCAGAATTGTACGATTATGTAAAGTAAAGTTGTAGTAAAGATAAATAACACAGAGATGTTTTTTACTCGCAGAAACCCTGCAACCAGGGAGAAAAACTGCGTGCCCCTTACTCTTGAAGGGCAAAACTTTTCACTATGTAATTCAACACTTCTTACAAGTTTGTAGCAACCTGGGATAGTTAGCCGCGCTTCTATCCTTCCTAGACTCTTCCTACCTATTCTACCTCACTTGTCTCTAAGTGCTTACACATGAAAGTTTCCAGAAGTTCCAACCTCAGAACTTAGCTACTTCTTAACTAATTCTTCATGGACACTTCTCGGGTTGTTGCACTACCAATCACGACCTCATGGTATGCAAATGCAATATGAGTTTTATGAAAAGAGTTTTTGTTCAAGCTCTAAGATTTACAATCAACAAGGAAGACTTAGAGCACAGCTGAACAATGCAAGACACAAATGAAACTCAGCTCAAGAAAATGTGTTATGACAATTTTTACAACAAAACAACCAAGGAAACAAGGAGCACCTTGCTTCATATTTATAGGCTAAGGTGAGGCTCATAAGAGAGCAACCACAAAAGCCCTTATGGTCAGAAACCTTTTTGAAAAGCTAAGCAACAAGGTTGACAAAAAGTCATCAAAAGCATAAAGTAAAACTTTCCCAAAATAGAAGACTTTTCAAATAAGAGGGAAAAAGGTTTTGCAAACTTTATCAAAGGATTGATATGACTTGTGCACAACAAAATAACTTTTCCCCAGGCACTAAACATAGCCCTAGCATAAGCTAAATGTATCATGAACTAGCCAAACACATGCACCCTAGAAAACTAGGTCACGGGTTGGAAAGTTATTCCACAACCCCAAATGAAACTTGGGCGCCAATTTTAACAGAAGCATAGCTAGATGTTCAGTCATTTTGAAAAGTAAAATATCTAGAAAGCTGGAACCTACATAGGTAAGATAAAGATCAGCTTTCAAGATCATTTTCGTCACAAGACATAATTATTCTGGGAACTCAGGATAGGAATCAATTCTGCTATCCTCTGTGAAAAACAATGAGATGCTGATGCAGCATGCATCGCAGCCAATTATCTCTTTCGTCTAGATGGGTGAAAGAGCAAGGGTCGTAACTGATCTATTAAATTCATTTGAGTGTTTTCTTAATTTGCAAGTCTTTTTGTTTGTTTTTCCCCAAACAGTTTGTTTTTTTTGGAAACTTCTTGTATTCTGTAACTGTTTTGGGTTTCTGTTTAAAAGCTATGGCATAGCTTTTGGTCTGTAGTTTTTTTTTGGGAAAGAATTGAATAAACAAAAGAGGCTTCTCTTTTCTATCAACTTGGTATTCCATCGGAATCAACAAGGAATAGGCCCTCTTGTCCTTGGCTATTCTCTTCCTTGAGAATCAACAAGAAGCAAGAGTTAACTCCATTCATAGGGTTTGTTTTACCCTCCTGTCATGCACGTTGTCAGCTGGTATCAGAGCTTAGACCAGTATGCCTCCAAGGAGAGGACGTGGTGGAGCGAATCAGGGACGTGGCAACGATGAGGACTTTGGGCATTTGGCTCAACAAGTTGAGCACCTCACGCAACAGGTGGAGACCATGATTGTTCGACAACAACAAGACGAAGAGGATTTTGATGACGAAATCAATCCTTTCAATGAAGAGGGTGAAAGAGAAGGGCGGAGGCTAGTTATGAATGTTGATGCAAGGCGATGGGAGATGGGTATGAGGATTGACATTCCCGAATTCCACGGAAGTCTTCGACCCGAAGAATTCGTGGATTGGCTAAATTCTGTAGAGGAGGTTTTAGAGTTCAAGGAGGTTCCTGAAAACAGAAAAGTGTCACTTGTAGCTACCAGATTTCGTGGGCGTGCCTCAACTTGGTGGCAATAATTGAAAACAACTCGTTTACGACAAGGAAAAGATAAGATTGCAACGTGGGAGAAAATGAAGAAGCACATGCGCAGCACCTTCCTACCACCCAACTACTCCAGGTTAATTTACCAGCAGCTGCAAAATTTGAAGCAAGGAAACCGAACGGTGACAAAGTATACCACTGAATTCTATCTATTGGTAGCTCGTAGCGATCTTGGTGAAACAGATGAACAACTGGTGTCAAGGTATATTGGGGGACTCCGTACTGAGCTCCAGGATACATTGAACTTGCTAGATCCCTTTACTGTGGCAGAAGCACAGCAACGAGCCTTGCAAGTGGAGAAGCAAATCACTCGAAAGCCAAACAGAGGTGGGACCTGGTCCCCTAGCAGCTCAAGTAATCGTGGTGTTGTCAACAACTCAGCCCCTAATCGCGTACCGGTTCCACAAGTTCAGAATGTGAAACCACACTTGAGCGAGCCTCAAACCAGAGCACAAGATGTGGGGGTCGGTCGCACCGGAACTCGTTGTTTCAAATGTGGTGAGTCTGGGCATCGAATGGCTGATTGCAAGAAAGAAAGTAAGGTTGGAAAGGGCATGTTCATTGAGAATGAAGAAAATTCATTACAAGAGTATGCTGATTTCACACAAGCTCCTGTTTATGATGATTATGGTGGGGATGAAGATGTTTATGAGGAGTTTGTGAAGGGTGATGAAGGGTCGTTACTTGTGGTGCAAAGGACATGTTTTACTCCTCGAGAAGCAGAAGGTAGTGATGGGTGGCTTCGTAATAATATTTTCCAGTCCACTTGTACAATTGGTGGAAAGGTGTGTAGGTTGGTAATTGACCCGGGTAGCTGCGAAAATGTAATCTCTGATGAAGCAGTAACCAAGCTAAGCTTGGAGACACAGCAGCACCCTCATCCATATAAGCTTTCATGGCTGCAGAAGGCTAATGATGTGAAAATTTCGAAGCGGGCTCTTGTTCCTTTCTCTATTGGTACAAGTTACAGAGATAAGGTGTGGTGTGATGTCGTGCCTATGGACGCTTGCCATATCCTTTTGGGACGACCATGGGAGTATGATAGACATGTGACACATGACAGACGGAAGAACACATACAGCTTCATGTTCAATAATACTAAAATTACTCTCCTACCTACCCGGGAACAAGTCCCAAAGCCAACCCATGGGAAGTCTTCGATGATTTTATTATCAATGAAGAAATTCGTGGGAGAAATTCATGACACCGGGGTGGTCTACTTGCTAGTTGGTAAAGAGAGGTCAAGTGATTTGTCTCCTATCCCTAATCCTGTACAAGCCTTACTGGAAGAATTTCTCGATGTCTTCCCTGAAGAGATGCCAGCAGGGTTGCCACCATCACGTAACATTCAACACAAAATTGATCTAATGCCTGGAGCAACTCTACCAAATAAGGCGCATTATCGGATGAGTCCCAAAGAACATGAAGAGCTGCGACATCAAGTAGAAGAGTTATTGGCAAGGGGATACATCAGGGAAAGCATGAGTCCTTGTGCCGTTCCGGCTTTGATTACGCCAAAAAAAGATGGGACATGGTGTATGTGTATAGACAGCAGAGCCATTAATAAAATCACGGTACGTTACCGTTTTCCCATTCCTCGTTTGGATGACTTACTTGATCAATTGTCTGGTGCTACTGTTTTCAGTAAGTTAGACCTTAAAAGTGGGTATCACCAAATTCGGATCAGAGATGGAGACGAGTGGAAAACAGCTTTCAAAACTCGTGAGGGCTTATACGAGTGGCTGGTCATGCCTTTTGGCCTCTCTAATGCACCTAGTACATTTATGCGAGCGATGAATGAAATGCTTCGACAGTTCATCGGAAAGTGTTTGGTGGTTTACTTTGATGACATTCTTATTTACAGCCCAAGCATTGAATTACACCTACAACATTTGAGAGAAGTTCTAGAAGTCTTGAGGAGAGAGAAGTTTTATGCAGCAGTGAAGAAGTGTTTCTTTATGACCGATAAGGTGTTGTTCCTTGGCTTTGTGGTGTCCAAAGATGGAATTCTTGTAGACGAGTCCAAAGTGGAAGCCATCAAGAATTGGCCCCTGCCGAGAAGTCTACATGATGTCAGGAGTTTTCATGGGTTAGTATCTTTTTATAGACGTTTTATTCAAAACTTCAATTCTATTATGGCGCCTATAACAGATTGTATGAAGAGTGGGAAGTTTAATTGGACTGAGGCGGCCACTGTAGCTTTTCAAACCATCAAGGAGAAGCTTGTTACTGCTCTTGTTTTGACATTACCTGACTTTAGTAAACCATTTGAGTTGCATTGTGACGCATCTAAAGTTGGCATTGGGGCTTTTCTAAGCCAAGGGGGGCGACTTATAGCCTTTTACAGTGAGAAGCTAAATGGCTCAAAGATGAACTACAGCACCTATGATGTGGAGTTTTATGCAGTTGTTCAAGCCCTCAAGCATTCGTTCTTATTTGGCTCATAACGAATTTATCTTATATTCTGATCATGAGGCCTTAAAACACCTCCATGCACAAGACAAGCTCTCTGCTAGGCATGCTAAATGGGCGTCATATTTGCACCAGTTTACATTTGTGATTAAGCACAAATCTTGTTCCTTGAACAAAGTGGCAGATGCTTTTAGTAGGCGCGCAAATCTTCTCACCACCATGAACAATCAAGTGCTTGGGTTTGCTTCACTGCGTGATTTATTATCTACAGATTCCTATTTTGGCCCTATATTGCAGGAAGTGGCAGCTGGTCTACGATCTGACTTTACCCTTCATGATGGTTTCTTATTCAAAGGGAACCAATTGTGCATTCCGATGTCCAGTTTGCACCTCATGATCATTAGTGAATTGCACAATGAAGGTCCTATGGGGCGAGATAAGACATTGCAGCTGGTGCTGAATTCATATTATTGGCCAACTCTACGACGTGAAGTCACTAAATTTGTTGAAGGTTGCAAGATGTGTCAATTATCTAAAGGTGTTGCAACTAACGCTGGCTTGTACATGCCATTACCAGTTCCTGAACGACCATGGGTACATGTCAGCATAGACTTTGTGTTGGGACTTCCTCGCACTCAGCGAGGTAAGGACTCTATCTGTGTGGTGGTCGATCGGTTTTCCAAAATGGCACACTTTATTCCATGTAAGAAGACCACAGATGCTATTAATGTAGCTCAACTTTTTTTTCGCTAGGTGTATCGCCTCCATGGATTGCCAACATCCATTGTTTCTGATAGGGACACTAAGTTTCTTAGCCATTTTTGGCGATGCTTGTGGAAGCTTGTCAACACGAAACTCAATTACAGTAGTGCCTATCACCCTCAAACCGATGGACAAACTGAGGTTGTCAATCGGTCTCTTGGGAATCTGTTGAGGAGTTTGGTAGGAGATAACCTCAAGTCATGGGATCAAAAGTTTAGTCAGGCTGAATTTGCTTTCAACCATTCTGTCAACCGGAGCACTGGATTTAGCCCATTCTTTATTACTTATGGCTATCATCCACGGTCCCCTCTAGACCTTGCTCCAACTCCGCCGCATGTTAATGTGAAGGCTGAAGACTTTGTGGCTAACCTTCAGCAAATTCATACCACTACGAAGCAGCGAATTGAGGAAGCCAATGCCAAGTATAAGCAAGCGGCAGATGTGAAACGACGACATGTGGAGTTTGAGGTTGGTGATTTTGTATGGGCTGTGTTAACTAAAGATCGTTTTTCCGTTGGGGAGTACAACAAGTTGGCTGCCAGAAAGGTTGGACCAGTGGAGGTTCTCGAGAAGATTAACCCAAATGCTTATCGTTTGAAGCTTCCCAGTCACATCCGCACTGCTGATGTGTTCAATGTCAAGCACCTATCACCTTACCGTGGTGACCATACTCAAGAAGATGTACTGAATTCGAGGGCGAATTTTTCCCGCCCTGGGGAGGATGATGCAGCATGCATCGCAGCCAATTATCTCTTTCGTCTAGATGGGCGAAAGAGCAAGGGTCGTAACTGATCTATTAAATTCATTTGAGTGTTTTCTTAATTTGCAAGTCTTTTTGTTTGTTTTTCCCCAAACAGTTTGGTTTTTCTGGAAACTTTTTGTATTCTGTAACTGTTTTGGGTTTCTGTTTAAAAGCTATGGCATAGCTTTTGGTCTGTAGTTTTTTTTTGGGAAAGAATTGAATAAACAAAAGAGGCTTCTCTTTTCTATCAACTTGGTATTCCATCGGAATCAACAAGGAATAGGCCCTCTTGTCCTTGGCTATTCTCTTCCTTGAGAATCAACAAGAAGCAAGAGTTAACTCCATTCATAGGGTTTGTTTACCCTCCTGTCACGCACGCTGTCAGATGCATATGCATGATTTAACATGAGTACCATGAGATCATGTTGGGCCTTCAAACTTCATTTCCACGGGATTGACTACTTAGTCAAAGCTGTGTTTTGTTCAATAAAGGATTGCCAACATTTTTATACTTACACACTTTTAGCACATAACTTCTTATGACCTGTCTCACTGCATATAGAAATTGTGGATACATCATCAGCTTCTGATTTAGGATCACACCCATGCACGTACAGCCGCTTTATCTTGGACAAGAAAAGGAGAAGCTCTGGGTGCAGCGCTGACAGCTGAGCTCTGACAGCTTCCACCTTCTCAGGCTTTAGAGGAAGAATAATTGTAGTTGTTGGCAAGACATTGTTGATCCCATATACAGCAGATATGCTCGAAAGAGAAGGTTCTCCACTAACCCATTCGGGAACTATATAACCAATACCGCAATCTTGGTTTGGTTCTTCCCTGAATTTAATACAATATCCATTGCTAAATATGTGAGGCTGTGAACTCACTAGAAACACACTTTTAAATCCAATTCCTGCAAGTAACATCAATACTATCATCAGCTCAACTTCATAATCAATATATATAGTTCATAATTTAATTTACTGGAAATAGTTCTAAAATGTTTTGATAACTGAACTCTTACATGGACCATAGAAAAGTGATACTCTAGCCATTTCTTTTCTTTCTCATGAACAAAAAAAAACAGATCATTTTCTAGTGAAGGGCGTTCCATATAGAACCTGACGATGTTATCCTAAGAAACAAATATTATTGATCTTGATCACTGATACAATTAATCAGTTGAGAACCAGTTGCCATCAAAGAGAACCAAACAACATAAACCAGAAAACTACCCTAAAGACTGAATGCTTAGACTACAGCTGCCTTCTAGTGAAGCAATATATCACGAATACTATAGTCCCTGAATTCTGCCGAAACAGAAGCCCATAAAGCTGCCAAAAACTTCACTTTATCCCAAAGCACACAAATTACATCTAACATGCTGCAACCCCAGATAACTGTATCCTTCTTTCCTTTTCCAAAGCCAATATGCCTACTTAATAAAAGACTCCCTACTTGAATCTCCGATCTCAAACCAACCTCCAAATACAACCTTTCCCAAAAACGAAGAGCTATTTCATACTGCACGAAAACATGATCTACACTCTCTCCCTTCATTTTACACATGATCGACACACCAATGGGGAGAAAAACAGGAACGTGGTCTTCTTCGTCGAAGCATATCGCTAGTAATAACCCTCCCATGCACCACCAACTAGCCTAAGTTTTAACTAATGAAAATAAATCAACTCAATCAGGGAGAACACAGATTCGACTTCAAGGTCCAACAGAAAAATTACAAAGCATATAAATACTTCATTAAGCATTCCCAGTTTATGCCAATCATAAACACAAATCTAATGGCATTCCATTAGGGATAGAGAGGAAGATTTTCATAGAGTAAACTTATCTTTCTAATATAAACAAAATTTAGAAACTTTTCATGATTAAGAAATATCTTTGTTACTTGCCTTTTTCTCCTATAAACCCCAACTGTCTCTTCCCCTTCTTCGTCGAACAGCCTACACTGCAGATGGACTCTATGTTCTTCTTGGAAAAGCCAACTTCATTGTTCAAAACCAGCAGCGTAGCTGGCGCTCCAGTTCCGGTTATGTCTTTCTTGGTCAGAACAAATTCTAGAGTCGGTTCTACACCTTTTCTGTATTCATTGTCTTCTGCGGTCTACATAAAAAGCCATAAGCGAAATTCATATGAGAGAGAAAGAGAGAGACAGAGAGCGAGAGAGAGAGAGAGAGAGAGAGAGAGAGAGAGAGAGAGAGAGAGAGAGAGAGAGAGAGAGAGAGAGAGAGAGAGAGAGAGAAGTTAAAAGAAACTTTATAGGAAAAATAGAAAAGGCAAAAAGCAAAATACCTGTATGAGCTCCATGAGGAAATGGATGTCCTTATGATAGAGTTCGGCAGATAAGCCAGTGACGGCATTGTGAAGATCAAGAGTTAAAGGGTTTGGTTTTTTCTTCCCTATGGAGAACTTTTTGGTTCTAATCTCTTCAATGTGACGTTTAGCAGAAGCTTCGGAGTTTCTCATGGTTTTCTCTGCAATGGTATACTCAATATGTGTGACATGACTGACATCCGAAATTTTCAAACATAAAACTATTCAATAGTTATTAAAATTATGAAAGTAAATTTGAATGAATTCCCACACCAAATTAAAGAAAACGGAAGTTCCTTTAATATTAAATCTAAATGTTGTTAAGACTAAGGGTCATATAGTGAACTCTGTCAAGTCAAAGTAGCATATCCATCAAGGCGCGCATCAGATTATATCGATCATTCTAAGCAACGACAGTCTATATAAATAAGAATCAGCCAATATCGTTTACTTAACGTGACTATCAAATGAAAGCACATATGATTCTATACATTCATATTACCCTATATATAAAATGGTGCACAGTATGTTAGGATTAATTATCTCATAAAACTTTCGTTTAGTAATATATATATATATATATATAGATAGAGAGAGAGAGAGAGAGAGAGAGAGAGAGAGAGAGAGAGAGAAATCCCCCACAATCATCAAAATGAACTCCTAGCTAGTACCATAAAGCTACATGACATCAAAATAATATAGTTATACCACGTAAAAGAGCAAAACAGTAATTTGCAAGTAATAAGTGCATTGCAATGAATTTGAGAAGCTGGAAGTAGGTTTTGTACCGATGATCAAAACAGTATCAAAGATGGAAGTGTGGTGTGAGTGGCCAAAATATCATGTGGCAAAGACACTCCATCCCATCGTCTTCTACCTCCTAACCTAAACATAACACAAACACAACATAAACAAATAATATATTAATTGATTACTGCATAGTCAGAGAGATCTTAATTTGTTTAAAGGTTTAACACCTTTACAGAAAATAGTAGAGTCTCCAAGAGAGTTACAATGTAGGTTAGTTCTATGTTAATGAAATTTGCAGAATCCACCATAATTATTCCAACAATATATTCAATCCTACTATAAGCATCTTTTCCAAATATGATAAAAAGCAATTAACCAGAAATGATTTTTAAAATATGAACTGAAACAAACCCAGTATGAGAAATATATTAAAATGTAACATATGTGTATCTTTGGAGAAGAAATTAACCTGAAGCAATACCCTCGCCCTCTAGCTCCAATGGGCAATTATGGGTTTTGGCTTTTTGGTGTGTGGGAATATAATTTTTCCTTTCTTTTTATGAGACCCACCTATCAAAATTCCAAAAAATAAAATAAAATTTTAAACATGAATATAACAATGAAATATAAGTCATTGACCAAAACAGAAGAGACGAAGAGAGGAACATAGTGGCCTCCATTTTCTTCAACCTCCTAAACCTAACATACGCACAACATAGGCAACAACATATCGATTAGTGCATCTATACCACATCCCCTTTGTTGTGAGGTTTAAGTGTTTAACAACTATACAGAAAAGAGTAAAGTCTCCAATGGAATAACGATTTGGTTAAAGAAATTCACTATATATTTATTCCAACGATTTAATCCAACTCTAAGCTTTTATTTCCAAATAATGATTAATAAAAGCAACCTGAAATGATATTCAAAATATGAACTGAAACAGACCAAATATGATCAATATAAAAATATGACATAAAGGAGGAATTTTACTCACCTAAATCCAAGAAGAAACCTGAAGCAATGTCCTCACCCTCTAGCTCCAACGGGAAGTTAAGGGTTTTTGTTGTGTGAGAAAATCTGTTTTCCTTTATATTTATGAGAAACCCACCTATCAGAATTTAGAAAAAAAAAATTTGAAAAACTGAATATAAGAATGAAATATAACAGTCAATGACCAAAACAGAAATGAAGAGGACACCCATAAAGTTGATGAGGACAGCTTGAAAGTTGATGAGAACACCCATAAAGTGAAGAACTCAAGACTTCTTAAAAAGGCTATATTATTAAACAAAATGAAGGACAAAGCTGCTAGCTAGGTTATGGACTCTCTTGGGGATAATGGAGAAGATGATAACTAGTCAAAAAATCGGCCATATGGATTTCATTTGGTGAGGAAAAAATGGACCATGGAATGGAACTATATAGGATTGCGGTAGAAAAGTGTGCCAAAAAAAAAATTAAAGTGTGCCAAAACTGACGAGAATATGCTGCTTTGGTTCAATTTATTTCTCCTTCGTATTCCGAACCTAAACACAATTTCTGATGATATAGCTTTTCATATTGAGATATCAAGTCATTGACCAATGAAATATAGTATTGTATTCATAGTAAAACAATATATTATTTTGTTTTTGGACAATGTAAAACAATATATTATGTTTGTGATAAAAGAATGGGGTTATTGCACAACATGCAAAGAGAACAAAGTACCAGAAACCCTAGCTAGCTAACAATAACAAGCCAACTCCAGAAGTATATATAGAAAACATATCTAGCCTGCAGGTAGAAACCCTAATGTGTTGGACGATGAACAAGATCAAAACAGGGCAGCTAGCTTATTGGTTTCTTTTGCTTTGGAGGACTAAATATTCATGGCAGATCGATCAAATGCATTGAAAGAATTAATGGGTTGAGGCCTCAGAGAAAGTAGATGGCCACAGATGGACGAGAGAAGGAATATGTCAACAATTAATTGTATGTGTGCTTGAAAGGCCTCTGACAAGACTCCACGACCAGAGTCCTAGACTGAAACAAGTAGTCGTGTTTCTTTTGTGTTTATGTCTTCGTTGAAAAAAAAAACTATTTTTTGTTTCAGGAAATCATTATTGTGTGTCTTGTCAAACTAGGACTTAGATTAGGTTTATCCTTCTAGAGTATCGATTGTATTAGTATAGGTTTCCTATATCGATACAGATTGTATCTTGTACTCCTCTATATATAGAGGCCCTTATTCATTAATGAAATACATCCTATTCTCTACTTATCTTTCTATTGTTATTTACGTTTCCCTTAAACATGTTATCAGCACGAGTCTCTAGCCTTGAGATAAACAGAAAACCCTAGAACCCTAAACCCTAGGTTCACCATTCACCCGTCAAAGATTGATTGTTGTTGTGCACTATCACCACCGTGCACCACTACTGCCGTGCATCATCAACGCCGCTAGCTCCACCGCTGCACTATCAATCAAGGATTGAAGCGCCTTCTGAGAATCTGCCTGTGCAGAACAGTCTACTTTAGAATAAATTTTATTTATTTTCAGCCATTGGATTGACCACAAAATTTTCTGATATTTTCCTCTGTGTGTCTACTATTTGCAGTTCAAATTTCACGTAATTCAGACCGTTGGATCTTCAGATATTCAATTCCAAAGGACTGGTACTCAGGATCTGCGATTTTGCAAGAAAATAAAACCAAGTAAGATTTTCTAACAGTTCATGCTTTGATTTAATTTCCGTATTCTTTTTCTCGGGGATTTCAAAGCTTCCCTTCTTCTTCATCCCGACCCCTCTTATGGCGTGGGACTTTATGAGGTTTAATGAATCGTAGGGATTCATAATATATGCTATGATAAAGTAATTTCATGAGCATCAAAGAAAAGTTTTGTGATAAAGTAATTTCACAAAAGCATCGAATTCGACCAATTTTTGGTCATGACTTATTCATTACTAGGCTCACCTACTTGGGTATGATGTCTAGGAAAGTGATTTGAGATTAGTGGTGTCAAGTGAGCCTCGCTCTACCGACATCTCATCTTACTTTCCTGGTCATACTTGGGTAGAGCTACCGAACGGTTTAAGTTATGGTCATACACCATCTTGGTCTTGTTCTAATCCAAATTTTCTTGGAATTTTTATTAGTATTCGTGGATGTCTTTTTATGACTGCGAAACTAAACTATCTTCTTATTGTGATAAAGTAATTTCACAAGTGATAAAGTAATTTCACAAGTGATAAAGTAATTTCACAAGTGATAAAGTGATAAAGTAATTTCACAAAACCGTTGCTGAATATAATTCAGAGATACTTCAACTACGGACTATGCTTCAAGTTTTGTAAGATGACTCTTACAGAAGCTAACTTATGCTGCTTATGCAAAACTCGGGCGTTGGTTATGCGCACCAATCTCTCATTATCTGCTTGGGGTTATACAATATTGCATGCAGCTCTACTTATTCGTTTCAGACCCACTACCAATCAACCGTTTTATGCGTACCAGATGGTAACTGAATATGAGCCGGATGTCTCACATTTACGCATATTTGATTGTATGGTTTATGTGCCAATTGCGCCCCCACAGCGCACTCAATTGGGTCCTCAGAGACGTTTAAGTATTTATGTTGGTAACGAATCTCCAAATATTGTCCGCTACCTGGAATCCTTGACAGGCGATCTTTTTACCGCTAGATTTGCGGATTGTCACTTTGGTGAGACAGTCTTCCCGTCGTTAGGGGGAGATAAGAACAAGAATGTTCAACATGAACAACATGAATTGTCGTGGTCTGTTCCCACTCTGTCTCATCTTGATCCCCAAACCGCACAATGTGATAGTAAAGTGCGAAGTATACTCAATATTCAGGACGTAGCAGATTCGATGCCTGATGCGTTTTCTGATATTGATAAAGTGACGAGATCACATATACCAGCTGCAAACGTGCCTGCAAGGTTGGAATTCCCCTAAAGGAAGAGGGGATATGGCGCCAATAATGGTGCCACAACCACACATAGTGGAGGTGTGGTTGAGGCCGTGGTTCCCTAAAGGAAGAGGGTGAGACCACTTGGTTCGATGGATACTCGCCAAAGGAAGGAAGCGAGTTTGGCACAGCCTAATCCATTCATCATCAATACCCGAAACCTGTCTCATGAGATTATCTCTGATTATAGTTATGTCCAATGAATCAATATTGGGGGACGCCTCAATGATTGAATCAATTTCAGAGAATACAAAAATCTCGATAAATGCATGCATGCTTGAGACGAAATTCTTGATGATGTATTGCTCAATAGAATATAGAGCATGATGACATTGAACCACGCTCTGTTGAAGAAAGTCAACGTAGAGCATATTGGCCTAAATGGAAAGATGCAATCCCTATTGAACTAGATTCACTAACAAAGGAAAAAGGTATTTGGGTACGTAGTGCTAACGCCCCCAAGTGTAAAGCCTATTGTTAGAAAGCGTAAAGAGAAGAAAGAAGTCTTGAGATATAAGACTCACCTTATGGCGCAAAGTTTCTCACAACGCCCTGGGATTGACTACGTGAGACATATTCTCACGTAAGGAATGATATTACATTCCGCTACCTTGTCAGTTTGGTAGTTTTCGGAAAAACTTGACATGCAGCTTATGAATGTGGTTACAACATATCTCTATGGGGATCTAGATTCAGAGATATATTTGAAGGTGCCTGATAGACTTTAATTACCCAAGTCAAGTGACTCTAAACCACGGAGTGCGTTTTCTACTTGATTGGGAAGGGATATATAAATAATGATTTATACCCATGCGTGTTCATAAAGAGAACAAGTTCCGGATTTGCAATTATTATTGTCTATGTAGATGACATGAATTTAATTGGTACTCTCGAAGAACTGAGAGATACTGCTACATATTTGAAATCCGAATTTGAGATGAAAGATCTTGGGAAAACTCGGTTCTGTCTAGGCCTTGAGCTAGAGCACCGAGATAATGGAATATTAATCCACCAATCGGCTTATGTCCACAAGATGTTAAAAAGGTTTAACATGGACAAAGTACATCCAGTTAGCACTCCCATGATCGGTTGGACCCTAGATCCAAAGAAGGATCCATTTCGTCCAAAGGATGATGACGAAGAATTACTAGGGACCGAAGTGCCATGTCTAAGTGCAATAGACGCATTGTTGTACTTAGCTCAATGCACTAGACCTGACATCTCTTTTGTTGTGAACTTGTTGGCTAGATTTAGCTATGCGCCCACGCAACGCCATTGGAGTGGCATAAAGACAATATTTCGATACCTAAAGGGTACAATCGATTTGGGCTTATTTTATCCCTACAGCAACAACAAACTCTCCTCAAGATTCAAGTGAATCAAGTTAGATTTGAGGAGAATGTGGCAGATTTATTTACTAAGTCTTTGCCTAAGTCCACATTTGAAAAACATGTTAAAAGCATTGGTATGCTTAAGTTATCCGAACTCGCATGATTGTAGGAATCAGGGGGAGGTGCAGACATTAGGGGGAGTCTGGCACATACATGTCACTTTCAAATGTGAAGGGTGCGTTGTACTCTTTTTCCCTTCGACCAAGGTTATTTTTCCCACTGGGTTTTTATTGTTACTTGGCAAGGTTTTTAATGAGACAACATGGAAAGCATCACCTAGTTGTGACCGGCACAAGGGGGAGTGTTTCAGGAAATCATTATTGTGTGCCTTGTCAAACTAGGACTTAGATTAGGTTTATCCTTCTAGAGTATCGATTGTATTAGTATAGGTTTCCTATATCGATACAGATTGTATCTTGTACTCCTCTATATATAGAGGCCCTTATTCATTAATGAAATACATCATATTCTCTACTTATCTTTCTATTGTTATTTACGTTTCCCTTAAACATTTTTCTTATTTTCTGATTTTAACTAAGGAGAGAAAATTTTTTTTTTTTATTTTGGTCGTCAGTTTACACACCTTAGATAAAGAAGATGAATTTGAATTTGGATGTTTTCCACGTACCAAGACTTAGATATTGTCACCCTATCAAATCAAAGGTTTTGTTCACCCTACATGTTCTTGATTTAAAGACTAAAATATCCTCATACAAAATTACAACTAAGGACCATAACTAATACATTATAGGATTAAATTCAGTTTACTCCCCTGAACTTTGGGGGAAAAATCATGTCAGTCCCTGAGGTTTCAATTTGATCAGAAACATCCCTAAACTTTCAATTTTAATCACCCGTGTCCAATTCTGTCAATTTGGACGTTAATGTTGACGTGGCACACCGGAAAAACCCATTTTATCCCTGGTTTCTATTCCCCCCTCTTCCCCACACGTCTTTTTTTTTTTTACTTCTCTCTCTCCCCAACCCCCCTCATCTCTCCTCTTCCTCCTGCTCCTTCTTCTTCTTCCTTCATTTCTTTTCTTCTTGTCCTGTTTTCTATTTTTCTTTCTCTTCTTCTTCTTCTTCCCCGTCTCTTTCATCTCTCTCTCTCTTTCCGTTCTACTCTGGACACCCACCCGTAAGCCCAGTTTTTTTTTTCTTTCTTCTCTCTCTCCCTGATCCCTCTCATCTCTCCTCTCCTCTTCCTCCTCCTCCTTCTTCTTCTTCCTTCATTTCTTTTCTTCTTGTCTTCTTCCCCGTTTCTTTCATCTCTCTCTCTCTCCGTTCTACTCTGGACACCCACCCGTGAGCCCAGTTTTTTTTGTGCTCACCTCCTTCTCTCCTACACCGCTCCTCCCTCCGCCGCCGCACAGCACCCACACGGCCACACCACACCGATCCGTAAGCCCAGTTTTTTCTTTCTTTCTTCTCTCTCTCCCCGACCCCTCTCATCTCTCCTCTTCCTCCTCCTCCTTCTTTTTCTTCCTTCATTCTTTTCTTTTTGTCTAGATCTTCTTCCCCTTTTCTTTCATCTCTCTCTGTCCGTTCTACTCTAGACACCCACCCGTGAGCCCAGTTTTTTTTGTGCTCACCTCCTTCTCTCCCACGCCACTCCTCCCTCCGCCACCGCACAGCACCCACACCTCCTCTATTCTGCCCAGAGTCGATCACCGGAGTCACTGGAATTCGAAGAAAACTCACCGGAACACCAAACCTTTCTCTCTTCGATTCTCCCTCGTCAGTTGACGAATTGACAAGCCAAGACCACAGACGATCTCGCCTCACCTAGACGAAGCCATTGACACCGGTTTCACCCGCCGTCATGGCCGGAATAGGAAAATCCAATCGGAGTAGTCGAAATGTCTTTCCTTCGTTTCTCTCTCTTCCGGCGTCGTTTGGATGAGCCACCACCACCGTTGAGTTCGTGCCATTGAGACGAACAATATGGGATCGGTCCGGCGCCGTGAAATGGCCGGACGGAGGGGGATAGTTGTGGTCTGAGAGAGGTCAGGGAGGAGAGGTTTTTTTTTTCCTGTCAATTGAGAGAGAGGTCGGGGAGGGGAGGAGAGAGGAGAGAGTTTTTTTTTCAAAAGAAGCCAAGGGTAAAATGGGTTTTTCCGGTGTGCCACGTCAGCATTAACGTCCAATTTGACGGAATTGGACACGGGTGATTAAAATTGAAAGTTTAGGGATGTTTCTGATCAAATTGAAACCTCAGGGACTGACATGATTTTCTCCCCCAAAGTTCAGGGGAGTAAACTGAATTTAATCCTACATTATATACTACAGTAGAACTTCTTTAAATTAATACTCGATAAATTAATAATCTCGATTAAACAATAAAATTGTCCGGTCCCGACTTGGGACTAACGTACTAAATTAATAATCTCGATAAAATTATAAGATAATACATTTTAAATATTTCATTTGTATATTATAAGTCCCAAATATTTTATAAATTAATAATGAACTAAAAAGTACATAATAAATTAATCATGTGGTTTTCTCAAAATATGAATAAATAGTAGTTTTTTTTTAACTTCTAATCTAGCTGAATCTCACCTTTAATTGTTCGCAATGCGCCCAAAAGTCCTGGGGTTGCTTTCTCGTATTGCAACAAGAAGTTTTAAAGTGTCATTGATGCTTTGAGTGCTTCCTTGCATGACACCAGTCTCAAAGGTTGTGTATCATCATCAACTTCAACTTCAATTTTAGAATGTCCTGCCATGTTGTCAATGATCTCATCTACGTTCAAAACCTCTGTACTGGCATCATTTTCACCAGGAAAATTCAAGAGGTGGTTGACATCCATTTTTTCATCGAATCTTGTTAAATGAATAAATATAATATGTTTATTGTTAAGTTAAAAACTAAAAATATTTTTGTAAATTAATAATTATTAATTTATCGATAAATTAATATCTCGCTAAATTAATAGAATTTAGATGGTCCCAAGGCTATTAATTTAAAGAGGTTCTACTGTATATTTAAGAAAAAAGGCTTTTGTCAACCATTACATATTTTTTTACTTAAATACTCTTCGTATATTAAAATACTTTGAAAACTAATTAATAAGAAAAGGGTAAAAACGACATACTACAAATAACAAAAAAAATTAAAAAATTAAAGAACGAATTTGCATAATTACCCACTCTTCAAGTAACTATCTTCACTTCCACACTCATCGGATGTGTGGGTATTTTTAGTACATTTTATTGGATCCGAATCATGGGACACATATTTTGACTCTTCCTAAACATATAACATCGATATTTTTAATATTTACGTTTCAACAGATTGACAGTTTCAACTTAGGGAGAAGCAGAAAAAATGTGATAGGGTACTCAGACCTAAGTAGGGCTCAGATCAAGTTAGCACAAGAGATTTGTTATTCACCACAACATACTACAACAAAAGCTGAAAAAAAAAAAAATAGGAAATCAAAAGACGACAAAGGGAGAAAGGGCTTCTTCAATTCAGTTTCCTTTGTTGGTGATTGGTGGCTAGGGTAAGTTCTAATGGAATTTGGTACTTCCATATTAATTAGTTGTCTTGGATTCAATGTTAAGCTCGATAGGCAAAATCTAACTTTTGTGAGCCTAGATTTAACAAACAAGCTTATGCAGGAGCTTGTGTTAAATCACCCAGCAATGCAAAGTATTTGCCGTACCATTATGAGTTCGCTTTTTCTTTTGATTCTGCATTCGAGCTTAGTTGTTAGAGGGCTTGTGTTCTTGGTAGTATCAAAGAGCTCTAGTTGAGGGTGGTTGACCAAAAAAAAAAAAGAGCTCTAGTTGAGGGTGGTGGACTTCAATGGCTCGCATTAGGCATGGACTGTTAGGGAACAATCACAAGTATAATTTATCTATAATGATCGATAATAACACAAATTTCAATAATATATGAAAACTAAATTCATAAACATAAAAGATGCAGATTGAAAGAAAAACCGACTGATTTTCCGATTGAGACTTGCAAATTACAATAGACAAAGACAGATTTCACTCCTGCCCTTGTGCTTGCAGTTCGGTAGGTGTCCATCTCATAGAATACAACAATTGATAATCCAAAATTAAAGCACTGCAATTTTGGACTCTGACGAACCATTTATATATTTTGTACTCTCTAGACAAGAAGATGACTTGAAGATAAAATACGGAAGAATTCATAAGAGTACTTGACTCTATTTTTCTCTCTATTTGAGGAGATATGATTATTGGTTTATATAAAATCCAAAGTGAAACAATCCATCTGCTCAAATTGAGTATCAATGCTCATATTCAACTTGCTCGATTTAGATCATGCTTAATTATTTGTGTTCAAGTTTGATTTGCAAACTTGTGTAAGTTTGACTCTTTTTTTTTTCTTTGGTAAACTTGGCTTGGCTTGTTTTCATGAAGAGGTCAAGTGACAAACTCAAGCTTACTAGATTAGACTTGAAGAACTAAATGAAAAATATATCAAATTGACAAATAAAAAAGATGCATCCTATCTCTAGGATGCTCAATTTGAGTTCCCTTTTTGCTCACATTAAAATATAAGCTTACTAGCTTATATAGTTGCCAAGGTAAATAAATGTTCATTTACGAACGGTTCATGCAAATAGATTGCCAGGTATACACTGAAGGGTGTCTTCAATTTGAGGCCATGGTTCGTGCAATCGCTTAAGCAGATTATATGAAACAAGATTAAACAGCTTCTTAAACACGAAACCTTTCCCGTTAAGTATAGTAAAGCAGTGTGGATAATAATCAAAATTGATTAATGATGGGTTCAAAGACATTTGTAGTTTTTTCTTTTGGGTTAACAATAGAGCGGATTGAATCTCTGATTTAGTCTAATCTCAACCTGTTTTCTCATTTGCTCTCACCACTTTAACTAACACCAAGGGCTTAATTTGGCGTCAGGATTTTGGCAATAGTGGCACGGGCCAAGATTCAATTTTATTCCCGCTAATAAATTTAGAGTTATTAGACTAAATCAGATTAAGAAAATAAAATTGAAAACATGATACAAAATTTAGAGTTTCTACAAAGACCTTGGCACCTGGCCTTTTAACATCTTTAAGAAAACAGAAGGTCGATAACAAAACCTTCTGACCTCAATACAAAATGACAAATCATACAAAGGATATAAGACAATTTAAAGGTCACTTCAATCCCCCCTTGATTTTTCAGATTCTTTGAGTTTTCTCTTCCGTTCCTTGATAACCTCAACATTGTCCTGCTTTCGTTTTTTGCCTTTCTGAAATAAGAAAAATCCAAGAATCACATCCAGGGAAACAGATTGTTGCTTTAATAGACATCACCAGAGGTAATTTCTCAAGTTCTAATAAAACCTACTACTAAACCACAAGAGACTACACTGATATAGCAATTAGACCCGATTAAAAAACAAATATGACAAGAAAACCCCAAAAAACAGTCTCCGACGTGGAAAACTTCTGAAGAAAATGTGACAAGAACAACTCAACAATGCTTACATGGATACCATGCACAGAACTGGTTCAAGATGGCTATTCAAAATATTTTCAAAGCTATAAACAGGTTCACAATGGAATGCAAGCACACACTGGTAATACTTCAACCGATCTGTTTTTTCAGTTATCTAACGTAGAAACCAAGAAAATAGTGTGACAACAGTAACCAATTTACCTTCATGGCTTCATAAAGACCCTTCTTTTTCTTAGAAATAAGTAGTAGTTCCATTTGTTCCTTATCATTGACAATTTGTTCATAATCGGGACCAGATTCTTCCCCGTCTTCCGTCGCCTTGGCAGAAATCTGATTATCTACATTCGAAGTAGATGATGAAGGCAGAACACCCTTAAGTTCCACTTTTAATCCATCAAAATACTCCTCCTTGAGAGCCTCCATCTACATGCAGTCAAGTCAGAATTCAGTTAGCATCAATCAAAACCATATGTGAAGTCTGAGACACATAATATAATTAAATAGCAGAAAATCATCATACATATGTGCATTATGCAACATTCTTTGATAAATTGTTTACCTTCTTGTCGAATTTTGCAGCTTCTTTTGCTTTTTCGAGGTTAGCAAAATTCTGAGGATCTTCTAAATCTTCTTTACCAACACCTGGCAGTGGGAGGATTTCAGCAGCCTTCCACTGTTCAATTTTCAGTGCATAGTCTGGAACATAACCTTCTTCCTTCGGGTCAACAAAAGGTGACAAGTGTGGGGGAAGAGAGCTGTTACAAGAGTAACTACTTATAAATCGTACAAGTCATAAACTTCTATTACCAAATAGAAAAATGAATAAAACGGGTGAGGGGGAAAGAGAATGCCATCTATCTATGATGTGCACAGATTAAACATGTTAAGCAGATGTTAACAACAAATGGTCAACAGAACAGACACGTGTACAAGGAAAACAAAGAAATGTCTGCTAATATTACCGTCCCGCCAAATACTCCTGAGTCGGCAGAATTTTCTTAGCATTTACACAATCATAAACCCACTGTGGTTGAACATATTTTCTTCCTTCATGACGCTCATGCTGCAATGGCCTGTCAACAATCTGCAAATTACGCAAGCAGTCAAGCTGTCAGAATTGTGATATTTAGTATCAAATTTCTTGGGCAGAAATACTACAATTTGCATACATATTATTCATGTCAATGACCAAGTTTTAAGAGTGTAACAGCATACCTGATGGGTGATGCTGTTATCATCTTCCTCAAATGGAGCCCCATCTCCTTTCCAGGACACAATCCCACCAAAAGCAGGAATCACAAACAGCAATGACTCTCTGTTAACCTGAACAAAGATAAGAGTAACATATGAAGCACACAAAATATGATTCAACTGTCAATCACCTAAAAGAAGATAACGACTTTGCCAAAGATAACCTATATCATAATTTTTTTAAAAAAAACTAAATGTCAATTACAGCATGAGCTTGGCCATGGTTGGTTTTAAGAAAAAATAACTCTTTATATTTTATTCTAAGAACCTTTGAGACCTTACCCACTAATTACTTTAAAAATATGTTGGTTTAATTTCATTCTAGTATGTAACTGTTCCCCATTGACTTTAATTTGTCTGTACCATGTCCTTCTAAGTTCCCATTTAAAACTTCAGACTCACCTCACGGTTCAAGAAAAATTTCATATCCTTGAAGAGTCCCTTACACATCATTGTATCATTATCCTCTTCATCCTCACCAGGAACATTATCAATTAGGCGCATCAATGCACCAGGTTCATTGGAAGGAAGTTGATGCTGAAGTTGGGCAAGTCTTAATTCAGACTCATCAACCAAATCCCTATTCTTCTGGCTCTCAACTTTCCCAGATCCAGGCAAAAGTGAAACTTGAGGATCCAACAGAGAGGACCGAGAGTTTGCATCGAAGTATCTTGATAGTGCATAAAGTTCTACAAATTCAAGAAAAAAACATGTTCATTAAACACACATGAACAATGCACAACATTGCTAACAACTCTGAAACAGAAGGGCAAGAAGTTTGTAGCTTTTAAAAACCAATCAAAATACATACCTGCTGCGAAAGCTTCCAATCGAGGATCAAGAATTGGTGGATACTTTGCACTTATGGAACGGTATAAATGGCAATTCACAAAAGCAAGAAGAGCCTGCCACATAAGGGGAGCAGAACTTTAACTATGATATAGTAAGTGAAAGTAGCTTGGATTTAAAATAGTGAGAGACAAGGTTGAAAAAATAAAAATAAAAATATAACAATAAAAATGTAACCTCATAAAACTCCAAAAAATTTAGCATGATATTAAAGTCAATATCATCAGTCAAAACTTGTTGCAAAGGGTGGGGAGTCAACCATGTGACCAATTGCCCCTTAACCTCAGCCTGCACATACAAACAACACAACCATATAAATCCTATCCAAATAACACAAAATGCAAGGTTAAAGATTTAAACAAACAGTACTGCACCTGATAATATATGCCTTTAACAGATACAAAGACTTTGCGCAGCTTATGAGTCCGAGATATATAAGCTTGCCATTCATGACTCATCCTATAAAGAAAGGAATACCAAGCCATAAGATAAGATTCCGCAAAATGAATAAAGCATCAAATGATCTAACATCACATCGTTATTTGTTTGGCAGAATTCAAGCACCTACCTCTGACAGTTTTGGATACGTTTCACGTCAATTCTATCCTCTATAGCAGGTAAGGCTGCAAAGAGGTGAACCATTGTGAGACAGTCATCCAAATCTCTTAGTGCATCAATGAACTTCGGATACCTGCAATTTACAAAGTAGAAATCCTCAGAAACTCATTCATTACCTACAACAAGAGACATGTAACTAGAACTTTTAACAAGACAAAGTTAACAAACCTCTGCAAAATGACTTTATCTAATTTGTAAGTGGGTCTTCTCTGCCTCAGAAGATTTGCACGGTCTTTGTTCTTCTTAGCCTCGGCTTTCTTTACTTTCTTTTCATATGCCCTGATATCCCTCATGCGCTCGAGTAATGGTTCATGTTGAATGAATGATACATCCTTTAAGTGATAATAAGTATGGTGATTTCCTTTCACCTTTTTCTTCGGCTCCCGAGGAAATATACCCTTCAGAATGCATAGTTTCCTACAATTTCCATAACCATAAAAATGAAATACTACACACTACAACTCCTTTCTGAGCAAATTGACCTAATATCAAATAAAATGGTCCAATATACTTCAACCAATATCCAGCCAAACCGTAATAAATCGAACAGGTATGCAGAAGTTATATAAGTTCATGAAAATTATAAAAATTAAAACTTTAATAACATACCTGAAGAGGGGAAGATTGACTTGAAGTTGCTTGACGGCTTGGGACCTGGTGACGTACCTCGCGGCGTTTCCTTCCTTCTTCTTGCCCTGAAAAAATACGAAAGAAATTAAGGGGAAAGAGTTAGAAGCTATTGATATTGCATACCGGTAACTTTGAATTGAATATCCAAATAGGTGAACTAGAAGACGAGGAGGTATTTGGAACTTACGGCAGGCCTGTAATGCTTCTTCTTCACCATGGTTGAGAGTTGAGACAGAGAGTTGCAGAGAGGGGGCTGAAAGAAGACCGACTCATATGATTTAGGCTAGGGTTTAAGAGTAGAGTATTCAGGACGAGAAAAAATTAATGGGCCTTGGGTCGGTTTGCAAGTCGGGTATATGGCCCAACAAGGTCGGGTTATCTTTTGATGAAACTGCCGCCAAGACCTGACACTCAAAAAAAAAAAAAAAAAAAAAAAAGGCAGCTCACCTAATTAACCCTATATTTTTGTTACGAGTTGAAATAGTTGGATCAAAACGATGGCGTTTTGATTAATGAATTCGTTAACAACTATGGTTGTATAAGGCAAACGTTATAAATAGTTCATGTGGTTTGGGATCATGACTAATTTTGGTCCTGTGATGTAATAAATCAACCAATTTTGGTCCAACCCTAACATTCCGTCCAACACAGTAAGTGACACACTCATATGCGCGTCACGTGCTAGGGTAATCTGGTATAATTTGGCAATAAGTTGATTAGTGACAATTGTTCAAGTGTAAAGCCTAGAGACGAAGAACATTGTAAATTCATTGACAAATCTTTCAATAAAATTGTCCTATGTTCTCTTTCATTTATGTTTTCACACTTGAGGCCCTAAAAATCTGGTATCTGAGCGGCCGAGCCCTCTCATGAGGCGACTTAGGGCATCTCCAATGCTAAGTCATAAACCAAACTCAAAACTTATATTTGAGTCTCCAAAATTGCACTATTCATATAGATTTGAGGACATCTCTAATACTAAGGGGTCAAACATATATTTCAAACAATCGTGGGCCGTTAGATCTTCAATATATCTATTAGATTTTTTTTTAAATAAAAAAAATTTCGGGCCACCAGAACCGTCCATTTTAAAATGGACGAATCCTGGTCATCCATCTCGTGACCATTACACCTCTTCTTTGAGCGTCTGACTGGGTGGTCCCCGCATGTCGGCCTAGTGCGCGCCGCACTTTTCTTTTCCACCCGTGTGTCACGCGTGTTTCTCTTCTTTCATTCTCTTTCTTCACGCGCGTCCAACACACTTTCCCTTTTCTTTTTTCCCTTATCTTTCTTCCACATGGCTTTGGGCCTAGCCAAACAATGATAGGCCTCAAACTCAGTTTTGGACTGAGTTTGGGACTGAGGATGGATTTGGGTCTACGGAAATCCGAGTTTGGATCTAAAAAAAATGACCATTGGAGATGAAAAAACTCATATGAAAACCTATATATGGGTTTGACCCCTTAGCATTAGAGATGCCTTAAGAAACTCGACCTATATAATCAACTATGCTTATTCATCTTGTTTAGAGGACCATGATCTACAAAGTCAGATTGCATCATCGTCTTCCAACACCAGAGAAACTCCCAATGATCATCTTTGCATGAAAAGAAAGAGTATATAGAATTGTTTCTAGTGTTTTTTTTTAAACCACAAGCGTGGCTCAATATCTTTAGTACTGAACGCAACACTAATTTGTTCCAAATTTAACAATGTGTTAGGTGTTGGATTTTATTCAAAATGCGTATGTGTAATTAATAAACTACCCACATTATAATCATGCAATAGTTGATTCTTTGAATGATTTTAAATTATGTCATTAACTTTATAGTGACACAGTATGAGGAGGTTACCTCTATTCCCCCAAAAAAATTTGGGTGAACTCTAGTTGCATCCCAGAAAAGAAAAATTCCAACAAAAAGTCTCGGGGTCTAGAAATCCCAAGACGTTCACAACAAAGCGGTGCAGAGTCTAAAATAGACAAACCCAAATTTAAAAGAGCGTAAAGCAAGCACATCGGCCTCAAAATTCTTTTCACGATAGATATGAACGAGCTCCCAACGACATTATTTTTTTTGGTACACCTCGAGGCTGGAAAAATAGCCGAATTGACCATGATGTCTTCAAATTTGACAAAGTGCCAAACCATTGGTAGAAGAACGTTGGCAAACCAAACGGATAGTGGCTCTAAACCCGCAGAGGAAAAATTTGTGCTCGAGTCAACTCCGCCCCTTGAGTAGTTAATACATGTGATAGATTCGGGTGAAAACCGTCATCACTCGATTAGCGGTGCATTGTAATAAACAATAATACGACCACATAGGGTTGGACTTATTGAAACCTCAGAACGACATCTTTATTTAAGAGAGTATGACAGACATAAAGTATCATGGCCAAGGAGTGGAGATGCAAATTACTCGAATCAAAAGAAAGACTAAATTGGTCTTCTTATGTAAGAGATGCTGGACAGTTTCACAAGGGCAATTGCAAAAGGGATATTCTAATTTTGTTAATTTAAATGGAACAAGACACTTTCTGAATTCTCAAAGTTCTCTTATTAGTCTCTAATTTACTCACAGTTTCTAAACAATTTTACTAGTGTATTGATTTTCCACATTTCCTGTTTGCGAGGTTTTAAGGCCTATACCTTTTAAAGTGTTTTATGACTATAATTTGAACCTTAGCAATGGCACTTGTCTCCACTGGCTGTGTCCAAATGCAGCACTATGTGTCCATTTGATTTTACCTTCTTTTGCCTCGGCAAGAAATCATAAGTTCGTATCAAGAAGATCAGATTGTTAGCTTGAATGTTGCGTTTACTTCTTAGTTCCTTCTTATTACAATGCCCGTTCCTTCTTCGGTCTTACTACAGCAAAAAAATTTACCAAGTCTGAGAGACAAGAAAGGGCTATGAAATTGAACTGCGTGCCTATCTTCTTCACCTAAGCACTAGATCAAAACTTGTACAAAACACGTACTACAACATTTTCCTTTAGAAGGCTTTGGATTCCTACCTATCACTGCTCATTGTGACTTTCACTGACATGACTACGTTGAACCCAGCGCCCTCTCCCACTGGCTTGGGATGATGAGTGGTTAGCAGCAAAAGGAGGCCGGGTGTGTGTCCAAGAGTCTTGTTGGCCTCTACCTGTACTAGCAAATGGAGACCGGGTATGTGTCCAAGAGTCTTGTTGGCCTCTGCCACGGCCCTGACTATGATAGGACTGTGAACCCTGACCAGCATAGTTTCTGTCTTGAGAGACGCCATTCCTAGATGGCCAGAAACCAGTGTTCAATGACTGAACTCCCCTTCCAGAAGGCCTCCAGCATTGGCCCGACTCTGCTATTTTTAATTCCTTAACGGCATGTTGTAATGTGCCTCTTCTGTAATCTGAGGTACCCTTGGCAGAGTATGAGCTAGTTGATGACGGTGCCCTTTGATCACCGGGTATGCTTTTTGGGGCGTAAATTCGGTCTCCAGAAGCACTACTACCATTTGCACTTCCTCTACCGCAACCCCATCCTGAACCAGCAAACTTGTGTATTGGATCAGAAGGGGAGCTAGATGTGAATCTAGCATTGTTCTTGAGACTAGCATTTCCCAGATTATTTGATTTTGTAAATCTGGACTGAACTAGCTGGATGCTGCATTTTGTTGTTTACCAAATGAGTGCAAAGAAGAGCAAGCGGAAGACATAAATGAGAGAAACAAATGGAGGAGAGTGAAATGAAGAAATTAACAGACCTACGGATGGGTGCGTTTCCCTGGAATTCATGCCACAGAACTGATTCCATAAGCTCATGTTCAGTGATCGTCTGCAAACATGTATTTGATTTTTTTGGCTAATGATCAGAGTTTCAAACTGTATACAAATAGCTACAGAAACTTTTTCAAATGCTAATTGAAGGCCAATTACGGTTTCCACATTGAAATTGCAAAACATGCATTAAAGTCTACTTAATTTCCAGAACTCATTAGATAGAACCACAATGGCAAGGAACGAATCAATATTAAGCAGACACAAAAAGAGAGCTATATGCAAAAGACTGTTCAAGCTTGAACAGCCTTTGCATATAATAAGACTTGAGCTACAATTTTTAACATTTAAACCTTCTCCAACTTTTAATATTTCTGATTATCTTAATTAAGCTAAACAGAAATATTAAAAAATTTATTAACTAAATACCTTATTAGGAAGCACTACACCATTAAGTAAACGAGGAATGTGTGGAGCAGTATTTGGAAGTTCGTAGAGCACACATCTGCAACATGATCAAGTTCACGAAATGATCCCAAAGAACAATACTAAAACATTGACAAGACCAAAATAAATCAGTTATTAGAATGGTGTTGACATACAAGACATGTTCTTTAGAGCTATGTTCAGTATTCTCATGGAGACGACGAATGAAACCACTGATTCCAAAACTGAAAAGAAAAAAGAACATATAGTTATCAACAAAAATTAATATTTAGACTGGAAAAGCGGACCAGGAAAAGCACTTTAAGCAGAAGTGAGCATTTCACAGAAAAAAGTAATAATAATAAAGCAAGACTTCAACAAAATAAACAACCTACCTCAAGCTGGTGTCAATCTTGACTGACTGATTTTCCCCAGTAGACAGTGACACAATTTGTGAGGCCATATCGTGTGTGCTTCGCATGAATAGCTGATAAAGTTTTTCGGCGTTTCTATCACTTTCCTCTCCCTAATAAAGTTAAATATTTATTAATTTAATTAGAATAATTAAGTTATGATTATTTATTTTTTTGGTCTGAAAGTTATGATTATTTTGATATTGATAGAAAGTTTGGAATCATACCACCAGATCATTCTCCAACTTTCTAGTCTCATTTAGAAGGCGCTCTTCTTCTATGAATGGAAGTTTACAAATCCCCTTTTGAAGAGTTTAACAGAAATTCAAAAAGATAAAAGATCATAAGATGTCAATGAAAATGCAATGCCAAAGAATCTATAACAGAACATTAATTGGAAAAATGGTGCACGTGAAGTAAACAAACCTGCCATGTAAACCTTTTCCCATCCATGTCAATCTGAAAATCTAATCACGAAATAGAGCTTGGAGTTAAACTATTATAGTGAAATAATTAACTGGATAAAAATATAAATGATATCCTAGCATTACCGGTAGGATAAAAGTCAATAATGCTGGAACTCTCTTCAACCATAAGTTTCCGATAATCACTAGGAAGTGCATGAGCGCTACAAATATGAAACTTAGCTTTATCTTTCTCGAAACTTTTTGCAAGAAAAAGTTTACATAACAGATGAACTTAAAGCTACCTTCTTGGTGGCAGGACAGCCATGAGTGTATCCATAGGTTTAAATGGTGAACCTTTCTGAAATTGTGGTTTGACCTGAGCAAGGCCCTTCATGTCAGAGGCAAATGGTCCATAATGGAAAGGATAAAACCTGATAGGATGTGGTGATGTTTACTTATTGTTAGTCCTCATAGCAATGAGTAGCTATATGAAGCATATATTACATACATGTCTTACCATTTCCACGATGGGGGACCTGAAAAGTAGTATAAAAGAACCCAGAGCAGTCCTTCAGTGTAGCTTTTAACCTAAATGTAAACAGCAAATGGAGCTTATAAATACAACGAATTCCAAAAAAAAATAAAAAGAGAACCAAACTTGTATACTATTAACAATTGATATTTTCGGTTGAAGCAAAGAACTCGAGGCGTGAGAAACTAACTATCAATTAGGTTCTCTTGAAACAATAAAAACTGAAATCTAATTTTGTGCAGATTTTATATGCAATCAACTAAAATCCATCAGCACTTGGTCTAATATTAGAATAACATGTGGATGAACTAGTAGACGGTTAATAGAAGACAAAGCTATATATGATAAATAAAGCCAAACATACTACTTCCTTCCTTTTGCTTTCAATCTCCCCAGGACTTTCTGCAGAAAATTTGTATTTGTAATATCTTTCTTTGAACCCTGCAGCACCCAACCGTACCTATAAATGAATGAGCAAACACGTACAAATCAGCAACCAGCTCATAAGGAATGATTATATAGCATCAACAAACTTCCAGAAGGGAGTGCTCCGATCCATACTTTGTCAGTTCCCAAATCACCATTCCTGAAAAGATCAGACTTTCTTCTAATATTGGCCTTCAATTTTTGCTTGAACTCCTTTGTGTTTTCAAATATCTGCGACCAAATGATAGAGATATACAGACAAGACTAAAAATTTTAGGCGTGTCACCAAATGAAGAACCAAAAACTTTTTTATCCCATCATGGTATTAAATCAAGGAAAACCACCTGCAAATGCAAAATAAAACTCCTCCCAAAAAAGCAAGAACCAATGGAGTTATAAATAATGCATCCTGTCTATAGTCAACTGTACATAGGTCAAAATTTAGAAATGATATATAATTCCCTTCTGACATGATGAGAGAAAAATACTAAAGGTTCAAAAATAGTTCTGATTGAAATGTATCCAGAAGTAAAGAACTCAAAGCATATATATTTGTAGGCAGATGTATAGGGAGTGTGTGTGTGTGTGTGTGTGTGTGAGAAAACCAAAATGACCTCATATGAAACAAAAGAAAAAATCATACTTGAGAACATAAAACATTATCCGCTCTAACAACTGCAGATTCTTTAATTGCTTCGACATTAATAAGAGTTGAACTTCCAGCATCAATTTCTTCCTCTACCTGGAGAAACAAGCAATTAATTCAGCATAAGTTTCACGATGGCAATATTAGATTCACACAAATATTTCAGTGATATATGCTATATGAACATAAAAGTTTGAAGCAATATTGCACTCACAGGATCATTATAGCAAAGACGTCTGAGTTTACGTTCATGTATTTCTGTTCTTTTCTTGAAAATTTTCTCTTCATAGGCTCCAACAAGAAGAATAAATTTCTCAACTCTTGATAGTTTGATGTACCCTAATTTTTTTTCATCAACCTAGTTTTGTGCAAATAAGAGGAGCATGATCATTGGCATCAGAAAGAATTACCTAAAGGAATAAACATGAAAATTAATAACAGGATGTGGTTAATTTAAATACCCGGAGCATATCAACCAAATAACCACCAAGATTTTTGAATTCTTTCTTGTAAACTGTGATCAGCAAATCAATTGCACCCTGAAAACAAGTACTCGAAGACTCAGTTTTTATGTGATTACTTAGATTTTCTTTCCATCAACTATATGATAATGAGGTTAGCATAGAACCTCATGAATTTCCAATGTTGGCATGTGGGGTAGAAAATCATTTCCCGCAAAGAAACACATGAAAATGAAATCGTCAATGACACGCTCAATATCAAACTTAAAGTTCTCAGGAGGATCAGTGATTTGCATGTCTAACTCCAAATATTCCCTCAAAATCCATACATGCAGAAACTGAAATTTGGAAGAAGAAAAACTTGTGAGACAAAAAAGCAGCTAATCTACCCTATAGTGATGAAGTTTTAATAGGGGTTAGGATACCTGATAGGGCTTTTTCATCATATATGCTTTTCTTTGATCTGATGCTACTGAACATGACATTGTCGATCGACAATTTGATTGTTGCTGCTGGTCTCGGATTAGTTGATCCTATTTTCAAAAATGAAGAGTTAAAATAAAAGTTCTTAATTATTTTGTTAGTTTCAATGTTAATACCAACCCTCTTGAGTGGTTAAAACCTCTAAGTTGGATTAGTACTTGATGCTACCATAAAACTATAACTCAAGTTTGGTTTCTCATGCTAAGCAGGACCTGATCAATAAACTGTAACATGGGTAACATTAAACAAGATGATGCGAAGAATGAGAACCAAATTCCAAGCTACAACCTTGTCAACGTTACATCAAAAAACGAAAGTTGCAAAATTTAAAGGGTTTGTCAATTCAACCTCTCTTAATATCGAAAAGTGAACTTCATGTGTCGCCAATGCTAATATTATCAGATCCGCATCCTGTCATGATGCCAATGACGCATGAGAATGTAAAGTCAACGCTAAAAATGAAGTATGTGAAAATAACAGGAAAAAGGTCAGTAATAAATTTTTTAAACAGAACATATATATATATATATGCATTTCAAAATAGTTAGTTATGCATACCAGACCGTACAAGCAATGGCGGCTGTTTGGATCATGATCAGGAAGATTACGCTGGTGTCGTATAAACGACATCACCTTATGTTCTCCTTCTCCAGGAACATTGGCATCAGAAAGAATTACCTAAAGAAATAAACATGAAATTTAATAAATATAAAAAACAAACAGAGAAGGAGAGTTAAATATGAACAACATTACTGGAATACGCATAATGTGTGATTTTATTTCAACATTGATCAACAATGCAATTTATCGATCTGCAGTATATGGGTTCATGTACTTAAGTTAAAAGTGTAATATAAATGGACAGCCTGAATCATTGCTCAAGCGTACATTGATGTAGCTTCGAAGAGCCTTGGATAACTGGTACATGAAATCCGTACCAGGGGTGATTATATTCGAATCTGACACTTCAGATTCCTGTTTTGCTATGACGTTTTTCCCTTCCTTTTCAAATTGCCTTCTCAGCGTCTCTTCTTCAGCTTCCTACACATTATAAAACAGCATTTAAGGAATTTAAAAGCATAACATATAGAAAACTTATGTGATTTTCAAATAAACCCACAGCAAAATCCTTGTCCATTGCTGACTTAAAGCGCCTGGTGCGTTGTTGATTCATTTTAGCCCTTGGAGCAACTCCATCTACAAAAGAAAAGTTGATATATATCTACTTAAAGTAATTATCCAGTAGTAACTAAACTAATTTAAAATAACGAAGGGATCCATCGAGAAACTCATATATAACATTTAGTAAGACGTCAAAAACAAATTAATTAATAATTAGTTCAATTTTCTCACCAATGGCCATATAGAGTAGTTTCCTTGGTCTCACAATACTGAAAAGCCGATCAATATATTTGAAGATATTGTTGAAGACATCTTCATAAGTTGTTGGTGGTGGAAGCTAAAAACAGAGGCCACAAGGAAAGAAAGAAGTTGATAAAATAAGTCATAGCTTTTGTAAAGAAATTAATGAAATAGCTAGAACTGTGACTGTGGTCGTACGTACCCCATAACCATCATCATCTTCTTCCTCAGGGTGAAAGCAGGGATGGATAATCCCATTCATGTCAAGATAGAGGTTGTCGAACTCTATGCCATTAGGATTTGGTAAGCTTGCATCTACATACTGATCATCTCTCTCTTCAATGGCTTTCACCACCACTTTAGGGTACTTGTTTACTAACCAACGGAAAAACGATGGAACCCCCATTTCTCTCTGAAACAAGCTTAGCTACACGTACCCAGGCTAGTTCAAGAGATCCAATGTATCTATACTGTGAGTATATGAGTCGACTGTGCACGGACTCCAAGTCTTTCCAATTCCAAGGAAAAACAGTCTTAATTATGCGGTCGAAGTATACGTTTTAAAGCGCACCGACTTCCTATTTGACCTTTTTACCTCATTAAAAAAAAACATTTTTACTCATGTAAATGACATAATTTTAACATGCATGTTACCGAAAAGGTTATACATACATATTAAAATCATCAAATGAATATTCATTTATGGTTTGATTAGTTACCTAGATTTGTTTGCTCTGCTGCCCATTTACCGACTAGTAATTTTTAGAACATTGCTCATAAGCCATAGAAAAGAATTAATAATGGTACACAGATGGATGTTATAGGTGGTGTTAAAGTTAAAGTGCATTGAAACTTGGGCGAGAAACTAACGACTTTCCTTAAGCTTTAAGCATTGGATGTTTTGGGTGATGTTGAAGTTAAAGTGCATTGAAGCTTGGTTGAGAAATTCTAATGACTCTCTTTAAGCTTTAAGGATTTGATGCCCTCCTTCTTTTAAAAAGCATCCAAGATTAGAGGATGAAATCTAATTAATTACTTTATATTATCTATGAGTAATTACTAATCATGAATTGGTCAACATTGCAAGTATCGGACTCATGACAGATAAGAAACTAACATTTGTATTTTTATTAAACTTTATTATTAAATTATACATTTCAATCCACGACTATTTGGTCTAGTGAAATAAACCTTATTTTTGTACGTATGTGGAAATTTCTGATTTCGATTCTCGTCGTCGTCTCTCACCCAAAATTTGTGCTTTGAAAATGGAATTGTTAATTGAATTTTGGGTTTCCCAACCGGCCATTAGCATTAGGTGGTTTCATCACTATATTCATTAGGTGGTTTCATCACTATATTAATAAAATATTAGCTGTAATCATGGTTTATGTAATAATGATAATGATGGTTTATGGTGCCGATCGAGTGCATTGATCTTCATCATTTGGTTTCATGTTGACGGCTAAGTACATGCATGCCTGCTTTGTACAGAGACCTAGCCCTAGACTCACCGAGCACCACAAACCACTGCTTTGTAAAAAAAATTAATGAAATAGCGAGAAATGTGACGTACTGTGATCAACTGATCATACGTACTCCATAACCATCGTCATCTTCTTCCTCGGGGTGAAAGCAGGGATGGATAATCTCATTCAGGTCTCGTTTGGTTCACGGAAAGGAAAGGAAAGGAAATCAATTCCTTTATATTTCCATAGAAATGGGAAACTAAAATTCTCACTAGTTTTCTTTTTAAGTGTTTGGCAACACTAAGGAAATGAATCAAAAAATAATAATATATAAAACAAAATTAATATTTATAATTGCATAAATTATTATTTTAGTTATAAAAGTAATGTAATTAATGTTAAAGTAGTGCAATAAATGCAGGAAAATAGGTAGGGAAAGTGATTCCTTTGGAGTAGGGAAGGAACCAATTTCCCCCCTATTTTCCCTTCATTCAGGAAAGTATTTCCTTTCTTTTTGCATTCCAAACACTAGAAATGATTGACTTTCCTTTCCCATGGCCTCAATTTCGCGAACCAAACGAGGCCTCATGTCAAGATAGAGGTTGTCGAACTCCATGCCATTAGGGTCTGGTAAGCTTGCATCAACATACTCACCTGTATCCTCAATGGCCTTCACCACCACTTTAGGGTATATACTTGTTTACCAACCAACGGAAAAACGATGGAACCCCCATTTCTGTAACAAGCTTAGCTACTATGAGTAAATGAGTCGACTGTACAAGGACTCAGAGTCTTTCCAATTCCAAGGAAAAAAAGTCTTATGCGGTCGAAGGGTTTAAAAGCAATGCACCGACTTCCTATTTGACCTTTTTACCTCATCCAAAAAACGAAATTTTTTTTTACCTCATCCAAATGACATATAAATCATCGAAGGAATTTACTATATACTAATTGGTGGTTAACTGTTCATAAGCCGTGAACAGTGGCGGCTCGAGCCGAGCCGTTTCTGGAAAAATCAGTAATCAAAATGACCTTTATGCCGTCACGGTGTAATTTGTTCTCATATATAAGCAAAATCCCTAATTCTTGGTATCTTCGGGAAGCCGCTGTCGACATCAAGATTCACTGTTACCCAACATTAAAGTCGGCGATCAAAATCAACAACAGTGAAGGCTTGGTAAGATTTCAGCTTGATAAAATCAAGATCAATATCATAGTTATTGATCTTTTGTCGATATGCCCAAAGTGATTTCATTTAATTATCCATTCGTTTTCACGTTTTTAGCTGTAGTAATTGATTTCTCAACTTCAACAATCTCTCAAAACAAAAGTTTTGTTGTTTCTTTCTTTCGTTAATGGAAGCTCACCTAAATCAATGATTCATGTATGGAATTTGGTTTTACTTTATAGTCTTTACTCTAACTTTTAAATACCTCCAAGAACCAAACTTTCTGACACTGTAAAACAAAAAGAGTAAACTAAAAACAAATAATAAAGATCGGGTTATTAATCTGATTCATCTTTGTTATTATTTAGTAACTAATGTTTATCTAAACTGTAAATTTTATATGATCTATATTTTGCTACCTGTTTACAACTTTATTTAACTAATTTTTGGCTCTTTTGAGTTTCTTGGTTACCGGAAATGGTGGTCATCGATGTAGTTGTTGTGGACACCCACAGTTTGGTCGCTGCTTATTTCCTCTGCCTCTTGGTTTCCCAGTTTCTTCACTTTTCTCTCACTTTTGTGTCCTGTTGTTTGATGGCTGTTAGCATATTGTTTTTTGTTCCTTTTGTTAGAATTGTTTCCTTCCCCCGTGTCTTTATTTTATGCTTGGAGTTTGCCTTTGGTTTCTCCTCCACACCCTATGTTCCTCTCTTTTTTTTTCTTTTTTTTATCATTATTAATATCATTCTCTTAAAAAAAAAATCTATTCCCATGTAAAATTTCGGGTTTTGAGTTTTTGATTTGATTCAAGATTTGAAATTTTGATGATAAACTATACCAGAATTTAAAAAGTATTGTTTTTGATTACATAATTTGTCATCTTTACCACAGGCACTCCAAAAGGAAAAAAAGAAAAAAAGACAAATCAATTTTGTCTTCAATTTCACAAGTAAAGCTTCAATCTTTTACTCTCTGCCTTTTTTCATCTAACTATATTACTTGCTTTCTAAAATCATCAAATAATTGGTCCTTTGTTCAGTGGATTGACAGGGCACAAATGTAATCATATCTTGCAATCTTCTTTATATATAAATACTATGATTGTCATGCCCATTAATTTTTTTATTTTATTTTGATAATATTAATGGTCCTTCAAAATTACTGTTAACATTGTGTATGTCTTACACAATACAAAATACTATTTTTGATGTTGATCTACATTTCGTCAATTTAAATCGCATCCATCCTGAATTATAACAGTTGTTTTGAATTTTAAGTTTTGGTAATTGATCAACAGTGTTAACAGTATTATTAAGTATAAACTTAAGAAATTGGTGACTTGCTCTTTCTGTTACAATTTTATTAGAACCAGTAATAGTCTAATTACAATCAACATATACCTAGATCAACTTGAATTTTACAAATAATCTTTAAATTAAACTGTACTTGATTATGTTATATCTTAAATATAAGCTAATATTTTTTTTCTTCTTATTTTTAGCTTCAAGAACAGATGAAGCCTACATTAATTCGTGACATAAAACCTTATCAACTGAACATCAAAGTCAGAATTCGTGTAGTTAGAATATGGAGACCAAGGAGATACAATACTGAAATATATGATGGTCTGCATTACATCTTAGTTGATGAAAAGGTAATATTTTTACAAATTATTTACAATCAATTTAATCATTTCAGAACTCAATTACATGTTTTTTTTTATTATTATTGAATGCAGGGAGATGCAATCCATGCTATTATTGATGAATCTTATTATCCTTATATCTCCGAAAAAATGGAACAAGGACAGGTCTATGATATTTTCCATTTTTATATACGGAGAGACCAATCCAAATGCAAAGTAGTGGATCATGAGGTACAACTACATTTCAATGAATGGACAAAGTTTGTACCGGTCAAAGATAGCTTCCCTCCAATTCCAGAGCAGTCATTCAATCTTTTTGAATTCCACGAATTGGCAACACAAATTGAAGATCAGAGAGTCCTTATAGGCAAGTTTACAACTTTAGAATAAACAATTTTTACATTCATACATTATACTAACATTTAGTCACACTGATAATAAATTTTTTTTTCTTAATGTAAGATGTTTATGGCTGTATAAAATCAATTACACCAGAACATCAAGTTTTTGTCAAGGATAAGAACAAATTGGAATCAAAATGTGACATCATTCTGGAAAACTTGAGGTACAATACTTGCGAACTAATATATCTGTTCTTTTAACAAAAAATTAAAAACTTACTTTTTTAATTTAAAACACAGAAGAGAAGATCAGAGAATCACCCTTTGGGGTGATGTTGCTAGAGAATTTGATGTGGAAACTGTTCAAAAATTACCTCTACCGGTGCTTGCTGTGTTCACGAGCTTAAGAGTAGGCATATATATAGGTAAACATCAATTAAAAATAATCAATCACATTATTATAATTAATAATTATATATAACTAATTATTTTATAACTTACAGACCAAATCACAGCATCAAGCACAAACCACACTTGCATCATCATGGATCCACGCATTCCACAAGCATATGAATATAGAACTGAGTAAGTTTTTTCATTGTAACAAAATTTCTCTCTTTTTCCCTCCAAAATCTTAGTGCACTACTCACATTATTTATTTATAGTTTCCTGATTTTGTGCAATACTTACTCTTAACTTTAAAAACACTAACACTATAGCCTAAAAAAAAATTGCAGGTTTTCCAAACCAGGAGATAAAGTGAAAATGCTTCCTGTTCCATTCAAAAGGCCAACATCACAGGAACTCAAAGAGCAAACAAGAAAAACAGTTTCTGAGTTAAATGCACTGGATCCAGAATCATATATGGTATGAAAAACAATAATTATTTCAATTTTGATCTCATTAAATATTTGTATTTAACTAAAAATTATTAGCATGTCAATGTGTAATTTAATCTTCTTTCTTATACTTACACAAAAGCTTATTGATATTTTGGTATTACTCATCTACATCATATAGATTATAAATTTTTCTTTTCATCACAAATAACTTTACCATAAATCCTACATTTAACTATATTCTAACAAAATATACATATTGTACAGAAGGAGATGGTCTACTGCACTGCTTCAATCCGCAGATTTCCAACACATAATGGTTGGTGGTTACAAAGCTTGCTCAAACTGTTACAAACAGCTCAAACAAAAAGAGGACAGCAATGAATTCGTATGTGTACAACATGGCGTTCAAATACCTCTTCCATGGTAAGGCCACTAACCATTCCATTTCTTAATATAAATTTTGCCGCTAATCAAAACATTATAATTTTGTCCTTTTTTTCCTGTATAGTTTTTCATCCTATATAATTAATGATTTTTTCTGTCTAACTAATTCAAACATTTAGATCACCGCAATACTATTACTTTTACCTTTTCATCCTATAACAAACATTCTACTTGCTTTTATATTAATTAATTAAAATTTAACTTTCCCATTTTACATACAGTTACAGAGTATATATGACGATCGAGGATACTGATAATCAAGCAATACTTATGCTAATGGGGAAGCAAGCAGAGCAATTATTAGGTAGCAATTGTCAAGATTTGGTCAACAAAAGATTCTATCCAACAGAGCAAACACTACCAGAAGAAATCGAAAAAACAGTTGGCCAAACTCACCTCTTTCAGATCAAAATTACTCTCAATAATGAACTGGTAGTGAAAGGTATCTTCCCGAATCTGAAATCTTTTGAATCACCAACACAACAAGACCCAAGCACTGCAACGCCGGATCGTCTTCCTTCTGAAAGAAAAAGAGCTATGGAAACAAGCGGAAAAACATTGTTCATCTCGGAACCAGAAAAAAAAGCCAAAAGGTAAATATCACACAAACTTTTTTTTTTTTTCTATTTATCTGTTACTTAGATACATATTTCTGTTTAATTTTATCAACAGTAACCTTTACTGGATTACATTATAGTTTTTACTTCATTTAGTTTAGAAGTTACTCTTTTCATTCTAACAAAACTATTGTTCTTTTCTACTAATATAATTCTATCTATTACAAAATATCTACTTGCATGTTTCGAACTTAGCATGAGATTAAATGAAACATGCTTAGTTTAGAAGTTAACTCTTTCCATTCTAACAAAACCATTATTCTTTTCTGTGTTAAAGTTTGTTTTTACTCATGCAAATGTTAAACTGGAACTATTAGTTTTGAATTCTAAATTTCATTTCCATTTTTGTTTTCTGTTCTTAATATTCATCAAAACTATATGGTAATAAGTTTACAAATATAGTGTTTGGTAGTTAACTTTACAATTTTTGCTTCCAACAATGTCACCAAAGTTCTGCACTTATATCCAACATATGTGTTCTTTAAAGAAGTAATAAGCTAATAAACTGGTTTTAAAGATCATGATGATCATCACATTCAAGTCCTCTTTTTAGTCTTTTTGGTTTGTGTCAAAACAGAAGTTGATTTTAAGTAAAAACCTGCATTATCAACAATATTCCCGCCAAAATATTCATCATAACATATATTAGAAAATATCTATTTGCATTAGTTCCATGTCAATCATATTACCTCTATAACAAAATGCATATTTTTTCACTCATTTACTCTTTTGTTTACTATAATTTGCCATTCCGAATTATTCCAAAACTAAAACCTACATGTTGGAATAAAAACTTAGTTACATCAGATTTTAAGATACAATAATTTGCAACTATGGCTAACATAAGATGACTACATGACTACTTATCTAGACAATATGTGTAGCCAGAATCACCTATTTTCCTTACTTATTTAACTTCAAGGTTATTACTCTCTTATTTACACCACTAGATTATTACTTATTCAAAGTTATTTACTCTCTTATTTAACTTCAAGGTTGTATTTACACCACTAGATTCCTTGATAGATTTCAATTAAAAAGGCTATTCTTTTTAACTTTCCTCCATACAATTCTAACTCCATTTTATTCGGTTTAAAGTGATAGGGAAGCCAAACAAGCAACAACAATATCACCATCATCAGCAACCAAGGAACATCAGAAGCAAAAAACTGACTGAATATGAATGACTGTTTTGTACAGCTATAATCTGTGCTGCTGTAGTTGCAACTGCAACATTTTTGTACAACTGCATGCAGTTAACCAATCAATTGGAGTACTTTTACAGCTACAATTGGAGTGATCACCTTTTTGAACCAACTCCAGTATCTCCTGCAGCTATTACTAAAATAGTCGTTTTTGGAACAATTGGAGCAATTACTGTTTTGAACAAACTACATCTGTAACATTTGCTAGGTTAACTCCTAACACTTTTGTAGACTAGCATTTTTGTACTAGCTCCAATTAAACAAACTTCAACTAAAATGTAACATATGTAAAAACTCTTTTACTATTTTAGTAATGTATAATAATCTCTTCTTTGTATTCGATTTTTCTAATTTGTTCACAAAAACGAATTCCGCAGCAAAGCGCGGGCTCTTTTCTAGTATATTATGAGTCCATAGAAAAGAATTAATAATAATTGTAACCAAAAAACAAAAGAATTAATAATAATGTTGAAGTTAAAGTGCATTGAACATGGGCGAGAAATATCAAGAGGTAATTGTTGCACGAGTTCCCAACCGGCCAGTAGCATTAGGTGAAGAGACTCAGTATATTAATAAAATATTAGGCGTAATGATGGTTTATGTAGGGAGCGGCTGGAATGTACCAGGGGTGATGTGTACCCTGGATGGAAAACGTTTGTTTTTGTTTGACCTACATCTTTGTTGACTATCATTTTTGTTTTTACTGAGATAGACGTAAAGGACATTCTTGGGAAATTAATTGTCTGGTTTCAAAATTGATAGTCCCAGCAATTGAAAAATCGAACCCGATCAAATCGACTCTCTGCTATACTGCTCTATAGATCGAACCCGATCGAATTGATAGATCTCATTAAGAGACACCGAAACTTGAAGAGTAGTACTCAAATCATAGATGGATCGAACCAGATCGAAGTGATAGATCTAGCTATGTTAATTGTTAGATCGAACCCGATCAAATTGAATACCCAAAATTGATCAACATTAACCAGATCATCATCCAGCCTTAATTTATAAATTGATCAGTTCGTCTTAGAGGATGATCATTCATCATCATCAATCCTCAGCAGATTCATGATTAATTGTCTTTGAGATTCTATGAGAGAGAGAGAGAGAGAGAGAGAGAGAGAGAGAGAGAGAGAGAGAGGAGCATCTGCAAGTGCAGCAGGTCAAAGAATATGTGTGGGTAAAAAGTCTAAAAGATCCCTTTTATTATCTAACCAATTCTCTTTTAACACAAAGTCAAACTGTCAATGACCCAACTGCCTTCAGTTTGGTCTTTCTAATTAAATAATATCCAAAATCAAATAGATGGCTGAGATTGTGCCACACCATTGCCACGTCGGAGGTACATATCACTTCTGGTACATTCCAGAATTTGCCGTTTATGTAATCATGATAATGGTGGTTTATGGTGCATTCATCTTCATCATTTGGTTTCATGTTGACGGCTACCTGCATGCATGCATGCTTTGTACACACTAGTACACTACACAGAGCTAGCCCTAGCCCCAACAACTAATAATATAAAGCTGATTGAATATTACACATCACCACAAACCACCACTAACTAGTTTTTTTTTTTGGCGAAGTAGACAAATATCAACTTATGACATCATGTTTACTTACTTCGTTCCGATGGAATTCATTCATAATACTTAATTACATATCTCCGATTGGTTATCAAACTCCGGATATTCAGGAATGAATTTCTCTTTTTTAATTACTTTTACGTAAGACCCACAACCATTCTGATTCATGTACATGTTAGTAAACGCAAGAAAACTCAGAAATTAGAATCAATTCTTTTATTCCTATACTCATTCCAAGTAAGTAAACATCACATTAGTTATCTTGAATTAGTTTACCGGTGGTCCCAACTTCTGTGTTTTTTTTAATGTTTACCAAAAACTTGAAATTTTAATCCATCCATTTTATCATTTGATAAAAAGTGATTATTGCTGCAAGTCGCCTATTAACTCAACTAGGAAAGATAGAAAAATGAAAGATAAAGAGAAGTGTAGAGAGCAAGAAGTTGCAGTCTATTGATCTTATTGTGAATGATTTGATTGATGTGTTATGTAAAATGATGATGCCTCAACCTCTTTATATAATAGAGAGGTTGAGGTGTATTCATGGTACATCATAATGAGAAAAAACCCTTTAGTTATCCCACTATCACCACTAACCCCACTAACCATACAATTTATGTTCTATAATAAGTAGTGTAACTCTTATAGAGTAAATAGGAGAACACCAAAAGTTTTTAAGGAATTGATGTCTTGCGCAATGTATGTACAGTAAAATCTCAATAAATGAATACTCCCAGAACCGAGGAAAATTATTATTTTAGTGGAATTATTTATTTATCGATAAATGAATAATTTATTATCGATAAATTAATTTTATTATAAAGAATTTTCTATTTTCAAAGCAAAATATGTGCATGTATCTTATGAAAAGTCATAGCCATAGATCCATGTACTAATCAAACTTTCTAATGGACATTAAAAATAAGAAGATATAAATGTTTTAAAGATACATATACATACATATTTTTAGAATTAGAAGATAAAGTAGTTTAGAACATGATACATACATACATATTTCTGTAATGCCCATGTATATACATAGAACATGATCTCTATATAAACAATATGAGACCCAAAATCATGTCATTTTGCTCCTCTATATGCATTATGAATTTTTATGTACTATTTTTTTATGTATTTTAATTAGTTATTAATTTATATATTCGATGGGCCATAATAAAAGTTTTAAAAAATTATCATCTTATGCATTAAGCGAAATTATTATTTTAATACAAAAGCCCAAGTCAGGACCGAAGTTTTTTATTATCTAAGCGAAGTTATTACTTTATCAAACATTCATTTATCGAGGTTTTATTGTAGTTCACTTCTTGTATCTCGTAAAGACGTTAGTTTACTGAACAACCACTTCACTAAGTGTCTTACAATAATTATGTATTTAAGCGATTTCATTTATTCAAATGAGAGTAAAATAATGAGAAGATCCAGACTTTGGAACTAAAAAAATAAAAAAGTATAAACTTAAATCTGGTGCCTATGTGACGCTTAGTTGTACACCCGAAGCTGTACTACCTTTGGACTTGTTCTTTTTAACAAATTGGATAATTTCTCCAACTTATACTTGTTTGGGCTTGTTTTTACTGTCATGGGGATGTCCACATTTCTTTCCAGAAGAAGGGTTCGATTGTGGGCCCAACAGTTGTCTTAATAAAAAAAAAAACTTTTATATGGTACCTTAACTATCACCAAATGCAATTTTTTGTACCTGAACTTTCATAAAGAACGTGGTGGTAACTGAACTATTCCTCCGTTTGCCATTATAGTACCTACTGTTAAATATTCCGTTAAGTGCTTATGTGGCATGGGTAAAACAATCATTTCATTTATTTTTAATTTTCAAAATAAATTATACAAAAGAAAGGTTTAGATAATTTATCCACAATTCAAGACTAAAAATGAGAAAAATTATTTTTTATTTTCATAATATAATTTATTGCCAATTTTTATGTTTTTAATATAATTTATTACCATGTAGGTGATTTTATTATTAATTTTTAAAAAAACTATATTTCAAAAAGTAATTTAAATTTTTATTATATTAAAAAATAATGATAATTATTTTGATTTTAAAATTTAATAATAAAACCACCTACACGGCATCTTTAATCTTAAATATTTGAGAATAAAAATAATTTTTGCATCTTTAATCTTGAATGTTTGGGGATAAAATTTTTAATTTGATTATGTTAATATAATTTTTTTTTGCATAATTTATTTTTATTTTTAAATTTAATAGTAAAAAACTTTTAATGACTATTTTGCCCATACTCTAGTAACCAAATTACAAGTTTTACTCGTGTCACATAAGCGGTTAATGGAATATTTAACGGTATGTACTATAATGACAAACAGAGAAATAGTTCAGGTACCACCATATTCTTTATGAAAGTTCAGGTACCAAAAATTGCATTTGTTAATAGTTCAAGTACCATATGAGGATTTTTCTCTAAAAAAAAAATAGCACTTGTATAGGCTCTTGGGTTGGGTTAGAAACAATCATGACCATAGCACCTATATCATCTTCGGCCTTGGAGCATTCTGGGTCAAGCTGAGCCATTTTTCCCACAAAACCCTTGGCAGTTTCTAGTTTCGACAACATGTTTAAATACACTTAAGTAATTTTTTTTTCATTAAAAAAAGGATGTTAATTTAAAATTAGCTAAAATAGATAAAACTAGTGCAGACATATTTTAAAATAACTTAGGAAGGTTCATTCGATTAGGGGTGAATCCAAAGAGTACCTTAAGTTATAATGATGTGATGATAAAGAAGTTACAATCCCGAAACATGTACCTTACGGTTCTTAAGTCCTAAACATTGGTCCTAGTCATAAAATGATGGATTAGGTCATCGATCATTCATAAAACACGTAGCATGAAAGTAATACGTCTCGAATTAAGCGTGTTGTGCTCGTCTCGGAGAATGAGTTCACTGAACATTGACTAGTGTTAGGAATGTATCAATGCAAGCGTGCATACTCGTCCATCGCACTACATTTCAAAGTTACAGATGCAACTAGTTTTCTCACCTAAGGCATCCCTCTTTATCTCGTATTTTTAACTATGCCTAAAAAAATGCATGAAATGTATAGGACAATTAGACTTGGCCATCAAGCAAATATATTAGTATACAATGTAAATATATATAGTTATGAATGCTTTTTTTGGCTAAGAAATATAGATATGCTTGTATAGTCCTGTCACTTGAAATAAAGACTTAATCACTAAGTATTAAAGAGATAAACATGAAAGTTCCTATTCATAACAGCTTAATAACTAAGATCATGTATAAAAACATATATATATATATATATATATATATATATATATATATATATGTATGTATATGAGTAGATAAATTCAATGAATGAGCGTATTTCTTTAGCTGGAGGTGTATGTAGTAATAGTAGTGGCTGGTATTCTCATTATGTTTTGTCTGATCAAAGCTTTAGGTGTCCAGGTGGTGGTTAGTATGTTTTACACCTCCAGATTACATCTAGAACATAAACCTATCTTCCTCATACATACACCTCCAGCTAAAGAAATACGCTCATTCATTTGAATTTATCTACTCATCAGTTGAATCTAAACAATACAAAAACAATCCAAGGTAGATGACCAATAGATGCTAATGTTCTTATCTTCACCATAAAAGACAACTAGTCCATATCTAAGAAAAGTAAGAGTCTTTGACCAAAAGAAAAGTAGGAGTCTGCCGGCCATATGAGATTTTTCTTATTGGTCACTAAGTATTAATTCAAGGGATAGACCCAGAAGGTTCTATCTAATGTACGTCAAGTTTCATCCACTTAATACTTATCTTAATATAGTTAGTAAAACAAAATAGACTTTAGGTAGTAAGATATAACATATGGAGTTTAACTGAATAGGATCCCAGTCTATATATCAATTCTAGACCAATTAGTAGTTTCAGATTTTGCTGCAACAACTCTAAGTAAAATTCACTTTAGGCATGCTTTCTACTTATCTCTCTAATAAATAGGCATTGATTTGACTTCTTTAAAGATCTGTACATTGCTTTCTAAGAATACAAATAGTCCAGAACCTTTCACTTTAAGATTTTACCTCACTTTTCTATATGCAACTCATATTTAATAGGTTTGGCCTAAGTTCACATAATGAAGTCAATTATGTTTTTTTTTTCTTTTCTTCGTTGATCTTATTGATCCTCTTCATAACTTTGGCATTCCTGTATAGAACTTAAAATCTAGTTTGTTGTCCGGGTAACTTGGGCTCGTAAATGTGATCAGGAGCTAAGCTTTATATAACTTACTGATATAGGTATAAACTCATAAAGAAAATATTAGCATATACATATATACTTAAAATTTCGAGTTCTCACAATTTCTCTCCAACAACATTTTGGCAGAGGTCTCAAGTTCGATTCCTATCTCCTCTTTGATGTAAAAAAAAAAAATTGGGTTTCCAGAAAGTAATTGACATTTTGGGCATTATGAAATAAGGAAACAATAGTCTAAAAAAGAAAATTAAACCAATAAGGAGAACCGAAGAAACGATTGTAAGGGCCATTTAGAAGTGCGTTTTAAAATCATTGGCATGTGACCATGTGTTTTACACAACTCAATTAGGGTTGCTTAACAAGCAATCCTTCGAGATTTAGGATTAGTTCTCTATTTAAGCCCCGAACTCTGATGACCCATATACAACTTAAGAGATTTTTATTATCAAAAAATAAAACCCTAAGGAAGCCAAAAGGACCAACTTGCAAACCTTAGAATACAAAAAAAGAGGGAGGAGAGCTTCTAACAAGGCCAAGGCTCATTTTCTTCACTAACCTGATAATCACTCGTGAGCATATTTATAGAGGACTAACACTTGGGAGGCACTTCATCAAAAATCAATCATCACAAATATAAGAACCTTACATATTGCTCTTAAAACTACTACGTGCAAACATATACATATAACTGGTGATAGTTTTTTTGTTTTGAAAGAACGGCTGATACGGTTGTCCTCAAGTCTTGATTAATAATGAAAATACATAATATATACATCAAGGGACATGATGCTTAAATGTCATATTACAATAAGAGTCAAGAGAATGTTCTAAATAATAATAGGAGCCTCCACTAAACCTATGTATTCAAACATGCATCAACTAACAAAAAATATCATACCGACTACTCTATTTGCATGACAATAACAGTGACATATCGGAAAGTTAATACAATAAACCAACTTTCTCAATATGTTATTATTCAGAAATAAACCAGCTCTCTCAACGTAACAAAATTACTGAAAAGACAAAGCTTTCCATGAATTACTTGGTTTCGTTTAACATAATTACATGCACTACAAGTCCAACCTCAATGGCCTCTGGAACACCACAGAAGAAAACAGAATCATAAATGAAAGAACATGGAAGGAAAAGACAAAATCGTTAAAGTATCTTCCTTTTTCAAGTCTCGGCTCGCACTTGGATACTTCCTTCAAGTGGTTATGGTTATAGCATGAAAATGTCAAAGCCTCCATTTTTGACAGTTGCCAAAAAATCTTTTTGGAATTTTGGTTAATCTTGACAAGTGATTACAATAAATAGCTAGACAGCCGTGTTCGATACTCTATTCAGTATTGTTCATTCATTCAACTATTTGGTGCCTATGGGACCTGACACTTAAAATCATGCATTTGGAAAGCTAGACTGGACTTACTAAACGAAAATAATTAATATGAGGGAGACATGTGTGGCTGCTGAAGATTTCGAAGAAATTAAGGACCTCTTGTTGTAGTTGAATGTGTTGGAGAATACTTTTAGACCAAAGAAATGTAATGACATTGCTCATAAATCTGCTCGTTTCATTGTCGGAGAATTATGATGAGTTTGATTGGCTCGTGAGTAAATAATGCACATATTATTTTGTATTCTCTAATTGGAGTTTAGGCTTAATGTCGAAGTGCTCTCTGTATGATTCTGTCTCAAATAGAAGAGTTTCTAAATTGGAGACATATTGAAAAAGAGAAATTATAGGACATTCTCTCATGTCTTCGGCAAAGCTAACTTCACGGTTGATAATATTACCAACCTTTCGCCACTCTATGCAAGGATCCAGCTCTTGGACTTTTTGTCTACCTCTCTTGGAATCATTCTATATTCCAAGAGATTCATTTTTTCTTGTTTCATTGCCTTATCAAACACTGGAATAGAAAACTCAAGTAATTTTAATTTCACATTGCCCATAAACTAGAGAAAGAAAATGGTATTCAATCCTCAAACCAAACATGGCTTATAGTTGCTCCACTTTGTGTGGTCGATTATCTCATTTTATGAATAACTAGTCTTCCTACACGCGGAAGGCGAGTGTGTAAAGCGGCGCTCATGCGTGCGAGAAATGTATTCACTTATTTAGTATTTCCGCATTACTTGCTCCTTAATTTTATTATACTACTTTTGAAATTAAAAATAAATAAAATGAAAGAAGAAATAAAAAAATATATATACACATAATAAATAAGCAAGTAGACAGGTTGATGTGGGGTCCTCACATTAGTTTATTCAATTTTTATTATGATGTTTTACAGTTTTGCCTTTAGTATATTTAAGTTTATATATTTGGCTAATATATATATATATAATAATGTCAAAACATGAGTTTTGATATACATTCAAAAATTCAAGATTTGCTCATCTGAAACTATATTAGCCAAATATATAAACTATATACAAATATATTTGGTTAATATAATTTAAGAATGACAAATCTTGGATTTTTGAATGTTTATCAAAACTCATGTCATGACTTTATATATATAGATAGCCTATACTTTTCAAGATCTAAGTCTTCTGTTGATACCAATATACTTTTCAAGAGTTTGTCTATTCTTTTTTTTTTAGGTCAAATACTCTTTTTCGAAGTTGATTAAACTCGTGAAATTGACAACAATAGTTAGACAATAGCATATATGTGCAGCCGTGTTTGACAAGTTCATCGTTGTGGATTGTTGTTTAGGCAGTTCATTCCATCCATCTCCTCTATCTCTCAATTTATTCAACACAAATGAACTAGAAATAATATTCCAACCACTAAAAACTTACAAGCGTAGCATATTCCCTTACTCTCATGGCAATGCCAAAAGATAATGGTTGAAAGCACTTCTTATAGAATTTGGCAAGAACAAACCAGAGTGCTTTCTGGAATAACAAAATCAATTAGAAGCACTTCCAAGAGAAGCGTCCGGCGGCGCGTCTTAGAGGCGTGGTTGTCGGACGGGCTATTTACAACTGCCGTGCTTTGATCGACGAGTTTTGTTGGACTTTTGGACAAGGGTCTAGGGTCAGCGTTTGAATAAGGAATTTTGAAGGAGTGGTCGCGGTGGCTAGCACGGGAGGATTCAATTCTGGCTGGCTAGGTTGGCGGATTGGTTTGATGTGGGATCGAATTGGAGTAAGGGCAGGAGCGGATCAGATCGACGGGAGGGTTGGTGTTGGGATGAGTTGGGGGCGGGATCACTTGTGGCCTAACGGCGGGGGGTTTTTGGCCCCTGGTCTCCAATTTTGCAAGGGTTCTGGGGTGGGGGTGACGCACAAGGAATGGGGCGACGGTGGACGGCAGACGGTTGTGGTCTGGCTGGGGTGGCGGTGGTCCGATGACGAGGGTGATGATGGTGCGGCAGCGGTGGTCAGGTTGGTGATGGAGTGGCTTTGGGCTTGGCTAGTGGGCTGGACTGTCCTCCTTCATGTCTTTGTTGAATGTTGGGCTTGGATTTTGCTCTTAGGTCTTTACTTTTATTTTCATGTGTTATGTTTTGTTTTCTTTTACTGTTTAGTAGTTCGTGGCATTTTGCCAGTAATAAGTCGCTATCACAGGCTGGTAGGACTCAGTGGGCTCTTTCCCGGCATTGGCACTCTATGTGCTTGGTTTGCTCTAGTGAGGCGGCGTACCATCAAGTGGACGTATCCTCCTAGTGGCAAGATGAAACTCAGTGTCGTAAGATATTTTTCTGTGCGACAGCATAGTGGGAAAGCTATTTTAATTGCATTATGACATTGCGTTATCTTTCCGGTATGTCACCGCTTATGTAAAGCAAATAGAGTAGCCGTTTGTGCACTCTTTGCTAGTTGGTGCATGTTAGAATACATAAGATTTGTGGAGACTCCTGTTATTATTCGGGAGGTTCTCTTATTACTAACAAAAGTGATACCAGGTAATGAAGTGATTATTGACAAAAAAAAAAAAAGTGATACCAGGTAAAAGCACTTCATACTATATACTCTCGAATAGATCAAACCCTAAGGGATATTCTGGTATAACTCAGAGAATTTCTGGTACATGTTCGATTAAAGTCTGTCTAATTTGGAATAGCTTTCAGTTCCCATAAACTACAACTAGAGATCTTTTCAGTGCTTATGTTTTTTTTTTGTTTCTTTTAATCTTTTTTTATGTGCAATTAACAAATTATATCTAAAACTTGCATATGTAATGCATGAAATTTATTAATTGAACAATTGGAAGCAGTTTCTTAGTATCTGCTTAACGGTACAATGCCATAACAATCTTATTAATTATGATAACACCTGAATGTGACTGGTAGTTCTTGCTGGCACATGAATTCTCATTCAATTCGAAGACGAGGCAGAGGCAAAAGGATTAGGAGGCATGGTCAGATTATCACCTTCCCTTTCCAACATTTGGACTACAATTTTCATGGAAGGACGGTCCATTGGATGCCATTGGATGCACCATAGACCCACAATTGCAAGTTTTCTAGCAATTTTAACATTCCCTTCGTCCCCAATGTGGATCCGCAGGTCGCTCCCTTGTTCCAACAGGTTATAGATCCATTCTGGGAAGTAGACTTGGCTGGTGGAGTCCTCCATGACTTTAAAATTCTTTCTGCCCCCAACCATTTCAAGCAGCAATGTTCCATAACTATAGACATCTGACTTATAAGACACGTTCCCGAAGTTCCTAGAGAACACTTCGGGTGCAATGTAGCCAATGGTCCCCCTCGCTGCAGTCATGGATACTGCGCTTTGATCCTTAGAGCACAACTTGGCTAAACCAAAATCGGAAACTTTTGGAGTGAAATCATGGTCTAGCAAAACATTATGGGGTTTGATATCGAAGTGGAGGATTTGTTGTTCACACCCTTGGTGAAGATATTCAATTCCTTTGGCTATACCCAAAGCAATATCTTGCAACCTCTCCCAACCAAGGAATGAATTCTCATTATCTGCTGATGATAAAAAATTCTGGAGTGGACCGTTTGGTAAGAATTCATAAACAAGAGCTCGTACAAATCCATCAGCACAATAGCCAACCAAGCGAACCACATTGACATGGTGGATTTGACCCATTGTCCCCACTTCAGTAATAAAATCTTCCCCTTTCTCATTTGAATTGTTGAGGATTTTCACAGCAACAAGTAATTCAGAGGAAAGCTTACCTTTAAACACAGTTCCATAGGCCCCTTGGCCCAACTTCTCCTTAAACTGATCCGTTATCCTCTTAATATCAGCATAGGAATATCTACTTGGCTTAAGAGCTCTGTAATCTTCCAAAAATCTTTTAACTCTCAGCTGATTTTCTTCTTCTCTTTTGTTAGAGCAGTAGATCATCGTTACTGTTCCTATAAGAAGAATGGAAAGTGTGCAAAAACCTGCAAAAATATATATCCCTTCTATGTTACAAACTTTCTAGCGAGAAAACAAACTATTCTGAGAATTCCTTCCAATGGAGGCCTTTCCCTTTCATTTCATTTGAAAAGAGAAATTAAATTTACGGAATAAAAAAAAAAGTAGTGCTGACAAACACTCACCTAATATCTTTATAGTTGACCCTTCAAGTTTATGACCTGTAAAATTTGTGTATAGTGAATGACTTGAGTTGTAGACCATAATATCAAGTTCAACGGCATAATCAAACATTCTTTAAGTAATTCAAAATTTCAGGTTTGACAATTGTCTACCTTTCTTTATTGTTGGGGGATGGTAGTGTGAAATTTCAGGTTTGACATTGCACTCAATTCCAGTGTTGTTGTAGTTCACCCTACATATCGCCTCTGGTCCGCACTTTTCTGTACATTCATGATCAAGCCATGAGAGTTGGAAGCCATATGCTAGTTGTTTATATATGCCTTCACAGGACTTGCTGTACTTGTCCATGGAAGGGGCGGACACCATAACCATGAGTGTTATTTTGCAGGACAACCCCAAATCAGCTGGACTCAGGTAGCCATAATCATCCCCGAGCATGAAATAAGAATACAGTTCTGTGGACAGGGAAGAATCAGAGGAAGAGTGGCTGCCGATGCATGGAGCTGTTTCAACAAATAGATCGGAAAAATTCATTGGATTTGTGCAGCTCAGGAAAACTAGAGGCACTGTTAAATACTGCTCAGACGGATAATCAGCATCTGGCGACTCAAAATATCTGTACATAAAGGTGTAAGGATCATCATGACTGTAGTAATCACTAAAGTTGAATCTGGTTAAAGGGTAAACTGGGTTAGAAAAGTAGTTGTCCTTGATCTTGTGAACGCCAGCATCCACGAGTCGGATTGTGGCGTTATTGTAATTGATTGCCTGCACGTAATATTTTCCTGAAAACAAGTGTAACAGGGCATGATGAGATTGACTGGTTTCGTTTGTCCTGCAAGACAACGTGTAGTTTTTGTTGCCGCAGTGTCCAGGGTCTCCTTGTAAACGAAATGGAGAGCGTATGTTAATATTGCCACAAGAAGGAGCACATTCGGATTTTGTCCCGGGAAGCAAAAGAAGAAGAGGAAGAGAAAGAGAAAGAAGAAGAGAAACTGTGTAAGCAGCAAATAGGAGACTTGCTGTTCTAAACATGATCACAAAGGGAGAGATTGCCAAATAATTAATATATAATATTATTAACAGCAAGCTTTCCCTTAATGGGAATCTGTAGATCGAAGTGTGAACAATATATATTGGTTTAATAAGAAAAATAATTGCCGCGTTACAAAGAATTCTTGGTAGCAGTTTCGGTGTAAGTTAGTTTCTCTTGACTAAAGAAAAGGTGAGGAAAGATGTAGGAAGAAGCACTAACTGCACTATTACAATGGCTGACTGAAAAATTGCAATTACGAACGAGACGAGAAAGTGTCAAGTAATTGTAATTCCTTAAGGTCAAGTTGGAAATGAGCCCAAGTCTACATTACTCTGTTTTTCAATAATTAATATATCGTACAAAAATGAGACTTATTCAGTCTTCATTGGGTATGCATGTGTTAGTCAATACTGGGGACCATATCATCTTCAAATAATATAACTCGAGTTCTGAGTCTACTGAAACAACTTGATCAATTTAATTATTATTTGAAAATATGCTTCTCATTATGAATTTCTTGTTCTGGTTGCTCCTGATAGTAGAACTAGATGTTGGAGTAGGCCTTGAAGATTGCGAAGAAACAAGATGTAGCATCTATGGCCCCGCTATCCGATTCCCATTTCGACTTAAAGATAGGAATCATTGTGGTTACCCTGGCTTTGATCTTTCATGCACCGACGACAACCTGACAGTGCTGCACATGCCATCCTCATCTAAGCTCTTTGTTGGAATGATTAACTACACCTCACAGGAAATTGGAATCGATTCAATTGAGAAAGCTGGCTGCTTGGCGAGAGAGATTTTCTACCACGGTTCTTCTCTCTTCCAATTTGCAGGCAACGCAAGCTTGTTCAGTTGCCCACCATCAATTGTGAGAGAGAAATTTACTACAGATCCCTTAAATTATCGTTATTGTCTGGCAAGATTGAGCCCTTGCCATAGTAATCTAGGCAACCAGATTTACGTTGCCATGGATGACTATTGTTCTATTGATGACATGCCCCTGGTGTCTTGTACCAAGGTGAATGACTACTACTCATTAGCGCCTGCCGACATGTACTCTTCTGCTTATACTCTCCGCTGGTCCAGACCATCTTGTCAACATTGCGAAGAGACGGGCAAAGCATGTAAGCTGAAGAATGAATTCACAAACCAGACTGATCCCCAAACTGAATGTATAGATGTACCCAAAGTCGTACCCAAAGCGGCACCAAAAGCCGCACCCAAAGCGGCACCCAAAGCGGCACCCAAAGCCGCACCCAAAGCCAAAGGTATGTATCATTTATGCTTCAAATTAATTAATGATGAATCGTTATAACCATGAGTGTAAAGTGTAAACTGATGAGATCTTCTACCATACATACACCCTTATAGCTTGTATGGTAGAATTTCCTCTTGAGTGCTAAACAGTTGTCAAACATAAACTTTCACCGATGTACTTTGCAAGGAATTCCATTCAGGAAAAACTGAATGGTTCATTGGTTTGGTGGGATAATTGGTATATAACTCTGAATATGTTATAATATACATATACAGTTATACACACATAAGGTGTAAAGTTAATTATAAGAGTGAGGTGTATCAAACTTTACTGTTTACATAGTTAGTTTTGTCAGAAAATTAATTACAGCTGTCTTGTGCCCAATGATGTCATTAATTTGCCTTTATATCTCAGAAGAAGATGAAGATGCTTCTGACCAAACTGAATTAAATTGTTTGCTTTTACATATATAAGTGAAGCAAGATTGCAAGTTAAAGCTGCCTGATTTGGAGAAGATCGAGTAACATATTCTGAGATCGAGATTCCTGATGATCAGCTCTTTAGATTTTTCTATAAAACTGAAAAGGATAAAATAAGTAAATAAAGCAAATACTGTATTAAATGTAGTGAAGATGGTTCTGCTTTTTTCTGATGATCGAGAATTCTTTTGATTGATTGAATTATAAACTTCAACAAATTAAGTAAGCTAATGTCGTTGTTTCTTCTGTAATGCAGAAACTCGTTGGTTCGAGAGGATCATCAGGTCCATAAAGTCCATAATCCAAAAACTAGGCGAGTGGTCTCTACTCTAAAACTAGATCGACTAGCTTATAATAAGCACTTTACATGATGAATTATTTTCCCCTATGTTGCAGATAATGCAATTTACCCAATATATAAGCATTTTCCTCAGTATGGGAACGACGGACAAAATCATCAGCTTGTGCCCTGGGTGGTCATGTACGGCGGTAAGAGACTTTTGTGATCACTAAAAAGTAAACACATGAAAGATTAAGTATTCAAATTTCATGAACCGAAAAAATCAATGTTTCTATGAGATCAAAACACCAGCAGGACTGAGATGGATTGGAGAGGAATATAATTACAAAAGAAGATGTTAATAGCAATCACTTAATGTCCTTCCTACTGATTCCATGTTTTGTTAACCACACAGGAATGCTCATGTCAGCAAAATTTTCATTTGGCTTTCCATCTGTAACTGCATTACTAATCTACAAATGGCGAAGGAGGCATTTGTCAATGTATGACGATATAGAAGACTTTCTCCAGAGTAACAATAATCTCATGCCAGTAAGGTACTCTTATTCGGACATCAAAAACATGGCTAGTGGTTTCAAGGACAAATTGGGTGAAGGAGGCTATGGCTCCGTGTACAAAGCAAAGCTCCGCAGTGGTCGCCTTGTGGCCATCAAGATGTTGAGTGAGTCCAAAACTAATGGGCAAGATTTTATCAACGAGGTTGCCACTATTGGAAGGATTCACCATGTCAATGTGGTGCGACTTGTAGGCTTTTGTGTTGACCGTTCAAAACGTGCTCTTGTTTATGATTTCATGTCGAATGGCTCTCTTGAAAAGTACATTTTTTCTCAGCAAGGTGTTATCTCCTTAAGCTGTGAGAAAATATTTGAGATTGCAGTTGGAGTGGCTCGTGGTATTCAATATCTTCATCAAGGATGCGACATGCAAATTTTGCACTTTGACATCAAGCCTCACAACATTCTTCTCGATGAGAATTTTACTGCCAAGGTTTCTGATTTTGGATTAGCAAGGCTATACCCATTGGATAACAGCATTGTGTCTTTGACTGCAGCAAGAGGAACCATAGGATACATCGCTCCAGAGTTTTTCTACAAAAACATTGGAGGTCTGTCATACAAAGCTGATGTTTATAGTTTTGGAATGTTGATGTTGGAAATGGCCGGTAGAAGGAAGAACTTGAATGCAGCCATAGGATTAGAGCATTCAAGCCAATTTAGCCAAATCTATTTTCCTACATGGGTTTCTGATCAATTGAATCAAGGAAAGGAAATAGATATAGGAGATGCCACTGAAGAGGAAATGAAAATCATAAAGAAGATGATCATAGTGGCATTGTGGTGCATACAAATGAAGCCTATTGAGCGACCTTCAATGAGCAAAGTAGTTGAAATGCTTGAAGGAGAAATTGAGAGCCTCCAAATACCTCCAAAGCCTTTCTTATATCCACAACAAATGCCGGTAGATGATGCTGAAGACAATTTAAGTACTACATCTGCATCAAGAATGACAGAATCTACAGAGATCATCAATTTGAGTGCAGATGCAAATTAAGTGATTTTATATAGTCAAGATGTTGATTTAAGGGTGGGAATGAAACTTCTGCTAATAATGATAGCATAAAAACATTTGAAGTTGTAATTAATGTAAGAAAATAATTATCCTTGCTTTTGATTGCTGTTTTGATATGCAAATACGATGTTTTGAGTATGAGAAATAAGATTTCTTTGGTTGATTGCTTTGCTAGTGGGATTTGAAGACATTATGCCATTTCTTGAAATGCTTGAAAATAGGTTTCAACTGAATGAGTAGTGCTCTGACAGGTAATTTAGCATGTTTGAATACCTAGAATACTATCAATTGAGAAGACAATTTTGCTTGTGATAAAAGGTGGGTATATTGCATGTGTTGGGAGCTTACTGATAGATTCCAATTACAGGGCAGTGGTGCTTTGGAGGAAGCTCATAAGTTGGGCAGTATAGTATAAGAATCAATTCCTCATGTTAAGATTACAAATGGTACCTATTTTGCAACGATTCGCAAGCAAATAACACTATCTATTTTCAACCAAGTCATGGAAAGTTAATAAGGGAAACACAAAGAAAGAAAGAATACCTGACACTGTAATTAGCAATCTTGATGATGAAGATCATCTGAGACAGAGTTGGGCCTCCTAGCAACGCAAGCTCCAAGACTTCAAAGTGTAATTGAATAGTCTGCTTCTGATTTTTCTCTTTCTCTGCAATAAATCGAAATTGTAAAGTGAAAATGAGAGCATAGAGGTAGAAACCGGAAATAGAAGGGAAGAACCAACTAAAGAGAACTTGATTTTCCAAACCCCATTCGAGTTCCAAGCACACTTGGGCCTTCTCATTTAACGCTACTGCTTAACTAATTTGGTGATTTAGGCGTCTTTCTATCTACTTTATGTTGGGTTATAATCACAAGTGGTCGAAAACCTAAAAGCTTCGCATCAAATTACTACGAAAGCCTGCAAGGCGTTTCAATGTGATGATCAAATTGATACCTGGCTTGGTTATTACCTCATGTCAAGACACGAGAGACCAATAAAAATCAGATATTGTCATTTCACCCTCACTTTTCAGGAGTATATTCGTTTTTTCCTCTCGCTTTTCGATAATAAAAACAAAGTTATTATCATATATAGTCCCCAAACCAACTGATTCCCATCAAATTGATACCTGGACTACAAAATTACGTACTCAAGTTTAAGGAATGTTTTCCTCTCTCGTTTTATTTATCTGCTGATGTCTAGCTTAATTGTGTTTCTTGCAGTTTGGGCAACCCAGATTGTTCTTATGGGTGCTATTGAGGGCTACCAGGCGCATTCCTTGACCCACTGCACCCAAGAGACAGCTTTGATTCTTTGGAGCTTGCAGATGAGCCAGTCTCATTTGCAGAGCTTACGGTTAAAGAGCTTAATAATGAAAGACACCCTGTTCTCAATGTTTGGCATCTTTGAGCAGGCCATTGTAACCCGAAGAAAAGCGAAGATTCAGACGTTGAACGTACATGAACAGTTTTGCCAATGTACCCTGAGATAACATGCAACAGTAAAACTTAATTGGAAATTTGGTATGGGATGATTTTCTGAGAGGACTAGCTCAAATTAAAGTTGTCTCTCTTCGTTTCATGTCTGTTGTGGTAGTTGTAAACAGGTCATTTTAGGTCAAAAAATTAACAAATGGGTAAACGGCAAGGAAACCAACCAAGAAAACCTATGCTTCTTGCCACAGCAACCTAGAGGAGATCGATATTAGTTTAGTAGAGTGATATACTAAGCTACTATTTCTCTTCTTGTAAACATAAATATACACATACAACTTTCTTTTTTTGCATGTCCATCTCATCCTAAGAAAAACTACTCTGGTTGAACAGAGTAATAACCAAGCCAAAACTAGTCAAACATAGAAGTTTCATACAGGTATTTTCACCTAATGGTTAAACCACTATGTATCTAATTTCTATCCTCCAGAGACTCTAACCAACCTTTTCCAGTTTCAACATCTGGACTTGTATCCAAGAAGACTACAGAGCCGAATAAAAGGGAACAGAGTTCCACCATTAGCACCCTCCCACTGAGATATCAAACTCAACACGACAGAGAAGCCATACTTGAATTTGGATACTGCTCACAATCAGCATTTAACAGGCTACACTAATCATCGACACACAAGAAGGTTAGGCAAAGACCTAATGGCTCATCAATCAAATAACTGAGAATTGGCTTGCCTGATGTGGAATTATAGATTAGGATACTTATGAAGTACTTGCTAACCTCGTGATTAAGCTAGAAGATTACCCTGCACCCTACACCCGAAGTCCAAAGTCCCGAGTTTGAATCCCCCTCCCCAAAAGAGTCCACAACTGCCCTATTCTCAATGATCAGCATTTTTTTAATTGGGTTATAGATACTAAAATAAATCTATCACAAAATAACAAGTTTCAAACATGATCAAACCAGAAACAACAACTGAAGTTAAAGTCCATACTACTATTAGACCCAGAAGCCAGGTTACTAACAATTAGAATATCACATTCCTGCACCCTAAACTCATAACAATGAGGATAATAAGATCAGAAATATCAAATCACTAAAGAGAAAAAAACAAAAGAATTGAAGTTAAATTCTATACAGCAAATGAACCTAAACCCGTCAATTCAAGATTTCAAGCTACTAATCTCATTAGTAAAAACTCATGCTACTAAACCATACATCATATCAATCGCCTCAATTCTAAACTGTGAGAATTAGTGAAACTTAAATGAACTGAAGTGAGAGATAAAACCAGTCCACAGACGCATCACTTAGACAGCAACACCGCAATCTCTACCTCCGCCAGTCATCTTCCCCGACCCATTATTCGAAATTGTAACCGGCACATCGCGGCACAACACCCGAAGCAGCCGCCGCCTGAGCCTCCACCCACCTTTCCGAAACTGAACCCTAGCTAGCAGCTTCAAATTGAAACTCACCGTCCCACGCGCCACCCTGTCCGCGTTGATTCCACTCGCCACCCCATCCCCCACGAAGGAGTCCGCAGCCGAGAAAGTGGCGTTCACGGCGCTCCGGACCCTCTTCCCCTGCTTGAACGGCGGGATTCGAGTCTCCGATATGAAGCCGGAACGGTAGAACACGGAGGCGACGATGACGTCGTACTCAATGGTCATCTTCTTGTTGGGGTTCAAGGCATCGAAGCCGACGGACCACGTGCCGGTCAGCAACTGGCGGGAGGAGACGTTGAGGTTGGTGACTGTGAGCGAGTCGACTCGGAAGTCAGGGATCTTGGGGCGGAGGATGAGCCAGATCATGAGCAGGAGGGAGCCGATGATCGCGAAGAGGAAGACCATGGCGATGACGAAGCGGCGGACGAAAGCGGCGCGTGCGGTGTACGCGTCGTAGGGGCCGCGTTGGTAGACGGGGTAGGGGTAGGCGCCGTTGGGCTGGCCGTTGTTGGCGGCGGCGGGCTGGGGGTAGGGATGGGCGTAGGGTGGGGCTGGGTAGCCGGTGACGGGTCGAGAAGGGTCCGCCATATTAGGGTTTCTGCGATTTTGGGGGATTTGGGTTTAACACAATTTGATGCGAGAGAATGAGAAGGAAATGTGGTTTTATGAAGGAAAGGTGATGACCTGTTTGGTGAAGAATCTGGGAATAAGATGAAGCGGTGATTCGGAGTTTAACAAGTAAACTCTCTCATTACTTTTTGAGTACTCAATTCGTTTTTTTATGGAAACGATGAGATGCAGACGAATCATGCCGTCCTGCCCCTGCGGGAATATGACGCGTAAAATGTGGAATCTACTAGATTCCACTCTTCCAGCTAAAAGGGGCTATTTACTAAACAGACCAAAATGGCAAAATCTCAACCAAATTTGACCCTAGTCCTTCACACTGGACTATTTACTCCTTTTTCAAACAAATGGAGAATTATGGCAATTGCGGACCCAAATACTATTTTTCTTTGTTTTATTTTTGTCTGAGAAAGAGACTAGAAAATGCCAAATATTGGGGTGGAAATTACTCGTGAAAACTAGCTTTGTTCTCATTTTTTTTTGGACAATACTTTGTTCACATTTTAAGTTGACTAAGCAAATGACACAAACTGTGTGGGTGGAGCTCTCAAGGAGTTTTTTTTTTGATCCATTGGAGGTGGGCCGGTCAGGAACCAGCACCCACCTAAGAACACATGCAATTTGGGCCGAAGCCCCCGACGAGTATCCCAGCAGCCCATCCCGCTCACCCATTACCGGGGTATTGCGGGGCCAAGCCTTAATGCCAGACTAATCTCTCGGTCGCTAGCGCACGAGCCCACTCACAGCGGGCCCCTCAAACCAGCTGGCCAATCTTCACACAACTATATTTCAAGTATGTGCCCATGTGTGCCAAGTTGGGGATCGAACTCAGGTTGGGGGGTTCCCAACCTTGCATCCGTGCCAACTCAACCACATGGGTTGGTTGGAGCTCTCAAGGAGTTGCTGCCTTGGTGATGTAAAGGTTTTGCCTTTGTTTTCTTTCTTTCGGAACGAAATACAATTACAAAATAAAGCCCCGACTACATAATATGCCAACTATGGTGAACAACACAATGATCACGGAAATCACATTATGTACGAAGTGGGGATCTTGTAGTTATAGATTTGTTAGGGTGTATAAGGATGCTTGTATGAAATTCTCTCACGCGTTATGGAACTTACTATGAAGAGCATGAAATTTCATGGCCATGTAAGTTGTCCATGGATGCAAAGTAAATCCACAAGAGAATATTGAAGACTTGCTGAAACTCTAACCGAGAAGGTTTACAACACTGAAATAAACATTAGTCTGCTAAGTCGAAAGAACAGATCAGTTTTCCATTTGTGCAGATACTATCTGTGGGATCTTATTTGGAAGAACAAAGCTGTCAACAAGTTCAGCATTACAAACATTGACTGCAAGCTACAGCATATCATACATTTGGCCAGAAGACAATGTTATAATATGTACTGTCAATATGTACAACAACCGGATGCATTTGATGAATGCATTCAAAGAATTATAAAATGAATAGAAGAAACTCAACACCTTGCTGTTCTCTTTAGAATTCAATTGGGATTTGAATTTTTAAAATGCGTGGCAAAAACTGAGACTGGAATTGCAATGTCTAGAAATATCAAGAAGCGAAAGCTTACAATATATGACGCTTCATGAACTCCGTCCGCCCTCCTCAATCCTCATACCTTTCAGACTCTTTGCTAACCAGATAGCTGTCTCTCTTGGGGAGACTTTATCTTTCCCAAAAGGATTCAAAACAACTGCAAGCTCCTCTAATCTATTATTCTGCAGCAAATCTGCTGACAATTCTAGTAGCCCTTCAAGTGCCTCTGCCCTCTGTCTAAAGGACTTGACATCCAACATTTCCTTCTCTGGTGCTTCTTCTTCAGTGTTAGGAGGGCCGGGCTTTGTTGGCTCAGCAGAGTCACATTTTTGTTGAGCTGAAAGAACAGGGTTTGCTATCTCAGTTTCTTTGGCACCAGAGTTATCAGAATGAATTGATTTTGGGCTTATTGTTTCAGAGCAAGTTGATGATTTAAGAGCCATAGGGGAATTCGCATTTCGCATCTCCATTTCATCCCTTACTACATTTATCAGCTTGCCAACATCCACATTCTGAACTCCCATCTCCACAGATTCCATTACGGGCTGGTCACTCCCTACACGGAAGCTACTGTGGCGTATGACATGTATAACATCATCAAAAGCTGGAGGAAGATGGGCAGCAGCTGGAATTTCAATTGTTGGATTTTGCAACATAGTTCCTTTGTCTGTCTGAAAACCTTTTTGGTTGGGAGGGGCAGTGGAAAGGGTAGAGTCTGTTGCTGGGGATAGAAGTTCCCTTACCATGAACTTGTCATGACCACTAGATGTAGATGTAAGTTTTGACTGAACCACTGTTTCAGGGATACTACATGGCCTGCTTACAGAGATGCGATCTCTACAAATAAGTCTTTCTTCAGAAACTGCGACTGGGGGATCAAGAGTGACAGTTGAACTGATTTGTTCATCATCAGCAGTTTTATGGTGAAGATCTAGATTAGCCTCAGATGTTTCAGCTAAGCATTCAGATTTATTATCATGCCCAGGGTTTTCCACAGTTACAGACACCACTGAATGACAATGAGTAGCAGCTGAGCAGCTTGATGGAGCTTCCGTACTCTCAGTTCGGATGACACTACCAACATCAGGAAGCATCTGCTCTGTCATGTCAATAAAAGGAGTTGTTGCATCATCACAAATCTCAAACCCTTGAATAGACACAGAAGAGGAGTTAGAATTGTTGCTATCAGTTTGCATTACTTTTGAACCTCTTTCTTGATGTCTTCGAGGCTCTTCCATTACCTCTCTAGATAAGTTTATTTGGCAACCATTCAGCACTTGAGGATTCTTTTCAGGCTCCAGGGATATCTCTCTTGGACCTACCCTAGCAGCATTGCTCACTGCATTTGGAGCATCAACACCTACTTGTTTCATCCGTCCAGGAAAGGCAGGACGTCTGACCATTGTAGGAGGAGTTCTTTGCCTTGCCTTGGGAAGTCCATCTTCAACAACTTGTTTCAAAGGAACAGGGGGAGGAGTACCATCGTTTCTGGGTTTAGGTTTTGGTGAAGATTCAATAATGGGTAACTGTAAATGTAAACCACACTACATCAATAATAGTTTCATCCGTGTATTAAATAAAAGATAATACTATAAACCTTATTATTACCTGATGCTTTAAAGGATGGGATCCCTGTACCCGTTTTGCAGAATCAGGGATTCCCCTTGATGGTGCACATGTTGGTATATCAGGACTAGACTTGATACCAGAAGACAAAGCAGTCAGCCTGGGTATTTTAGACCCTGCTTCCACGTTAGTTCTTTGGGTGGGGACACCAACCTTTGATCGATTACTTCTCATTGGTGAACTTTCCCTAACCTTTCCTTCTTTCAATGCAATCATTATATTCCTAATGGTTTTTGGTTGCCGGAATTCAACATTAGATTTCTGTTCAGAATGTGTTGCTCTCAACGACTCCTGTTCTTCCATTCTGACAGTGCAAACGTTAGGGCCATGCTCAGAGCCATCTTCATCATCAAGGGAAACCAAATATGTCTCAGTAGCTTTAATATCACAGTTTGACTCCATTTCTGGAATGTGTTTCTCAATTGAACGCAAACTATCTTTATCACTGCTTGAACCATTACTGTTTTGGCTTTCTGCCATGTGTCTCCGGGATTCACGGGCTGCAGATATAGGCTTATCTGGGGAGAAGGCCGTTCGAGTAATAAAGGACGGACGGTACTGTTCAACATACGGCTGCAAATAAGGGTGCTTCAAAATCTCGGATGCCTGGCAAAGTACAACTCATAATTATTAGGATGGTGCTCAGAATTGTCAAATTTGATGCTGAGTATTGCAGAGAGAGGCTTACACTAGGCCGATGCTCAGGGTTTTTTCTCAGCATGCCTTTGATTAGTGTTTTCCTGCATGCATAACGTCCAACAGATTGACTATCATGCTAATGCGGTATATAGAGCAATCATATAGAAGAAAAAAAAAAGTAGAAATCAAGTTTCTCCACTCTTTTCTACAACCAGGTAAAGCATTTAATATTACCAACCGATACGCATATTAGCATTAAATATATGTATATCCTAGCAAAATGTCATCTACCTATACATAACTATGGATAGACATGTATCCTTTCAAAATGTCATCTCCCTAGACTTACCTATGGATAGACATCTGACTATTTGCATGTATTGGCGTGTTTATATGTATATGCATACACACACATACAAACATATATGTATCTTTATAGGCAAAGTAATGCAGATAAATAGCCGAGTTACAATGCAAGGTTCAGGTAAGAGAATTTAAAACACAGACATAACACCTGATACAGTTGCTATCTCTGAATTTCGAAGAAAATGAAAGTTAACAATAGCAATAGAAACTTACATGGACGGCGAATAGCAGGAAGGCAAAGGACCAATAGAGGAACGATTGATCTTGCTTATCAAACCTGCCATATCCTGAAACAAGATGTACTAATTAAAACGTCAAGAATGTAGTATGGTGCCGGACAACATAAAGTTGAGTAATCAAAAGCCTTCAAAACTAAGTGATATCACAACCTTTTATAAGACATTATTTTCCATAGAACCAAAAAGAAAAGAAATCGGAGGAAAAAAAACCTATAAAATGGTGGGGTCTAAAGGGCAAAACAGTTAAACACCTGCAGCAGCAGGTTGCTCTTCCCAAATATAAACTGTTTATATAAATTAAAAGAATGCAGGTTAATGAACAGCACATGATTTGAAATGCTTGTTTGCAGAGAATATATGATTATGTGAAGGCCTACTACATTATTCAGATTCTTATTTTCCTACTTGGACTAGAATTAACAATTGGGTTCAAGAAACTGCATAGTACATGGCCAGTTCAAATACATATATGAAACATTATTGCTAAAATAATCACAGAAACCATAAGACCGTACCAAGATTAGAAGTTATATAGAGCACATTAGAAAACACTATGATATCTTCTTTTTCTACTTCTCTACTTTGCTTGTTGTAAAAAAATTATAGTTCAAGTCTTGAAGATGTTATTTACTTGTTCTGGTGTAAAAAGGAAAAAGAAAAGGAAAAATTACTTCTGGTAGTTAGAATTCCTACAAAATCATATTGGATTTGCCAAGAGAGATGTAAGAAATCTTACAAAAGCTTTAAAAGCAGGTCGATAAGCAGCCATCTCATATATGCAGCAGCCTGGCCAACAATCAACCATCTCAGCCACATGGATACATATAAGACATTATATGCAACACAGATACATATACAATATGCAACAAACATAGATATCATACCTAGAGACCAAATATCAGATTTAAAGCCATATGGAATATCTGCAAGCAGTTCAGGACACATGTAATTGGGGGTTCCCACAACCTGCACGCAGAAGTACAGAAAAACAATCAATTTCATAATAGCAGCAATGTCATTAATACCATCAAGTATAAGTAACTGAACTTTTCTAGAATAAGCACCAACAGTCGTTTTCTTTTCTATATAAATGTAAAAGCCTCCAATTTGACCCCTCAATATGGTTATCTAAACGTCTATCCTCAGCTACTATAATCTTAACAGCATGAGCTAGAATGTGAAAGGAGATAATTCAGGAAAAAGTTAACATGCAGAATATTCAGAAATTTCATCTGTTATCAAGATAAACCGAGTTTTTGTAAGCACGGAGACTCGTAAAAGAAAAAACGAGACTGCACAGTAGCTTTATAGTTTATACAAAACAACATATTATGATAATATAATTATTGAATGGAGATATATAGATATCAGGGTCATTTATTGACTTCTAGAAATGTGAGCAATTAAAGATATATAACCTCATAAACAATAACTATAACAATAAATACATAAAGATAAGAGATAGAAAGAACTTTTAGCATTTCATGTGAATACAAGTATATCTCATCGGCTTTAGGCAACATAGGGTTCATTGGATGTACTGAATATTATAACAAGAGAATCACTGAGCGGAAAAAATTAACATCATGCTATGTTCACTACTGGGTACCACGGGTATGGTAATAAGCAATATAAATGCTCTCAGTCAAAATGAATGTACATTTTCAAAAAGTTATCATCAACTAGAAAACTCAGAAACTAAGCCTTGAACTACCGAAAGACAAAAAGTTGTTTACAATATAGAAAGAGAAGTAATTTCATATGGAGCACATACCGAAGAAGCCAAGTCATCCGCCTTCAAAGTTTTAGCAAGACCAAAATCCCCTATATACAGAACAGAACAAAAAGGTAAAGACACAGTTGTTAAAAAATTCAGTAAAACGACAAATTAGTCATCTAATCATGTCCTAAACCATTGTCAAATCCATCTTCAACTCACCAAGACGAACATCATGATCCTTAGTAAGAAATATGTTGGAACACTGCAAAAGGCAGATTAATTTTAAAAAACTGTAAAATGCAATAGGAAAGTCAGATGGCAAGTGCTAGCAGCGGTCAACATACTTTTAGGTCACGATGCAGAACATAATTCGAATGCAGGTATTCAACTGCCAATAGTAGCTGTGTGAACCACCTGCATAGTTTCTGAGAAATATCCACATTCACAACAGAAGCCTCCCGTAAGACTAAATTATAGAATTAGCTATTCAGATCAGAAAACATGATTTTGTTTGTAAGAGAGATGAGTATACCTCCTCCGGAAAATAAACCCCATTGGATTTCTTCATCAACTCAGCCCTGAGAAGTTTATACATTACAAACAGTGTGAAAACTAAGGGTATATATGCAAATTATAAGAATCCAGACCAAATAAACGACATTTGTAATAACTTTGAACAACTCACATGTCTCCACCTTCACAATATCCAGTGACAATGCAAACATAGCAACCCTACATTATGAATCCAATACATCTAACTCAGGACAAACTCAAAAATCTAAACTAAAACATACAAATCTGATATATGCATCCACATACACACATAAACAAGAGTGCCTAACCTTCTCAACCCAGGCTTCCTTAAACTCGACAATGTATGGGTGCTGAATTCGGGCAATAAGAGCCATCTACAATTCCCAATTCCCAAACACATATCAATCTACATATACACATAACTAAATCTACCAAAAATAGCAGCCAAATTATATCAAATAATAAGAGAACCAGGAATTTCAGTATTGAAACTGAAACCAACCTCTTGATGAGCGGATCTCCGGCACCTCTCCGTCTGTCTCGCAAGTCGGATCTTCTTCAACACATACCTGAAACACATGAAAACCAAATTAGCATCAATTCTCAAATCTGAAGCTCTGCATTACACAAATTCAGATACACAGTCTCATCAATTAGTTACTTCTTCTTCTCAGCCTTGTGATGAACGAGAATGGCGGCTCCGAAAGCTCCACGGCCGATCTGCTCCATGAGCTCGTACTGATCCATCCGAGACTCCATGGCTGGCTTTCTCGATCCCAAATCAATCACAGCAATGCCTCCAAAATGGAAATGGAAAGATTTCAATAACTCCGCTCTCTCGCATTTACTCCAGCTCACGCCATTTCTGTGAATGAACTCGAACACTCTGGATCCCTGGATCGCCAACCACCGTACGTACTGGTCCTCCTACTCATTGAAAGTAATGCGTGCTCTGAATTTGTGAGCATCTGACTGAATATGGTTAGCGGTTAATCATTGAGTTGAAGCAAACTGTATCCAGCTTTCTAAGTAAAGCTCTCTACTCTCTCTCTCTCTCTCTCTCTCTCTCTCTCTCTCTTGGTATTTCTGAGCTTGGGCTTCTGAGAGTGCGGTTATGGGTTATGGGTTGTGGGTATGCTACCCTGTACGCCGACACAGGTAGCTGTCCACTAATAAACTTCAATATTTGCTCTTTTAAAATCTCTTTAATTAGATATCCCCACTTGTTTTGGAGAAATTAAAAACGATTTGCAGGTGGGTCCTACGTACTCACTATGGGAAGATTTGCAAGTAATGTAGCCGATAATCATTACATTTGAACACTAATTATGGATACAAAACTACAGGCTTTTGATATAGGCGCAAGTGCTAATTATGTTTTTTTAAAGGGGAGTGAAAACACTCCCATATTCACATCTGCTATACGAATTATCTATTTTGCCCTTAATCTTCTTCTCATTCACCTTTTTCTCTCACCTTCGGTGACTCTTCTCTTTTTCTTTCTTCCTTCCTCTCTCTCCCTCTAATCCTAAACCACCACCGTACACCAAGTTTAGGAGTAGTGAGGGAGAGCTGGATCACGGGCTCGAAGCAAGGATTGGCAGAACGGCGGCAGTGTTGGAATTGACGGCGGTCACTGAGTGTCCAGAGACGATCGGAGGCGTGGGGCTGGTGCGGTAGTGATGATCTGAGCTCCTGAAGAGTAGAGGAGCAGCGGCGCTGGGCACATAAAAGAGGCGCGGCCTGGCGACGCAGGTTCCCAGAGAGAAACAGTGGAGACAGAGGACAAAGACGGCGATGACGGTAAACTGGTGTCGCGGCTGCTGTCGCAGCGGTGGGTGCCCAAAGAAGAAGACTGGAGATTGAAGTAGAGGTAAAGTTGTGCGTGATAGCTGACAGAGAAGGACTGAAGAACGGTGTCGGAGCTGGTATTGGTGAACTGGGAAAAGAGAGATATGCGGTGGTGTACGGTAGTCTGGGATCAGACTATCAGAGAGAGAGAGAGGAAGGAAGAAAGAAAAAAAGAAGTCACCGAAGGTGAGAAAAAGAAAGAAAAAGGAGAATGAGAAGACGATAAATGGCAAAATAGATAATTCGTATTGCAAATGTTTAAGTGGGAGTGTGGTTTGCAAAAAGGGGAGTGCCAATTTCACTCCCCTCTTTAAATTGAAAAAAAAAATGTGATGTGTGATTAAGTAATGAATTAAAAAAAAATAAAATAAAAAATATAGAGAGAGATGTCACTTGTCCAACAAAAAGAAGAAATGTGCAACTTGCCTATTTTTAATTTAGTTTTTTTTCTGAAGAAAAGACGACAATACATAATAAATAATACTAAGGAGTAAGATGTAAAAAAAGCATCGAAAGTAAAACGGAAGAACAAAACTAGATGCACAAACACATATGAATTTAAAAATAAACATAACAAGACCAATTGTCAAGAGGCATCGAATAGTACACTACATAAGTCCAAAAAGCAATGAAATTTGTAACTGTAATCGTAACCAATGATATGAATCACCCAACTTGTCCAAAAATGAAAGATGGGTGTGACACCTCAGATCAAAGTTTACCAATGTACTAGTTAGCGTTTCGGCGTTTTGGTGGAATTTTCATTTTTGAGTTTCGGTTAGTACTTTTAGGGGCCCTCGAGATGACTTTTCGTTCAGTTAGGAATTTGTTTGAACTTTCTTCACAGAAGTTGTAGAGCGCGTTAAACCGAGTCTGTGGACTTAAAGTAAGTAAAAATTGTAGTTCGTACGAGAGAATTATGAGTCTCGGAAGGGAGAATTTTTTTGGGAAACCAATATATAGGGTTCCGGCGGTTTCGAGGCAAATTCGTGGATTTCTATCCCGATTCAGACTTCATAGCAGGTATGAAAGTTGTTGCTGGTGTTGTGATGCACATTGTGGTAAAATTTCATGACCATCGAAGATGAATGACCGTGTGGCGCGTGGGGCCCACACACAGCTGCTTGTGATGGCGCGTCCGGCCTCCTTTGGTAGTGCATTTTGGCCCATTAGCATGTACTCTTTACTACGATCATGTGGGTATATAGTTAGTTGGAAGTTATCGAAGTTTAGGAATTAATCCGAATGAATTTAGGTTCGTTATCGTACGAGTTACAATTGATTTTACCATGTGGTCGTCGGATAGTCACCGAATTTGAATATGATGTTAAGATATTAATTTTGAGAATGTTGTGCGGTTGGATCTTTGGAATTAAGATCAATTGGTTGATTAAAGTTTATTTACAATTTGTGAGTTCGGATTAATTAGTTTAAGTTCGCTCAATTTTTTTAACCGCGGCAATCTGACCGTTGGAATCGTCGCCGAGGGTTTTTGATAATTAGTTTTGTCGACGAGTAAATTGTTTGGGAATTATCGGTAAATTTAAAGTAGTGGGTTTATCGAGGGAAAACCTAATACGGTTCAATGAAGTAATTATAGAATATTCTCTTGTTCCGTTTGTCAAAACGGTAATAGCTTTTATACTTGGTTTTATTCAGGAGGACGTCGAGGAGGATCTTGACACGCGTCGGACATAGTCAATTATCTGTGAGTGGACTTTGTTACCTTTATCAAATGATTTATGTATTTGAGATTTTACGTATTTATGTTGAGAGCAGTTCTCCCTGTATTCAGTTTGGAATTATACTACAGTTTTTCCCCATGTTGATCAGTTCTCAGTTTTATTTATTATTATTATTATTTTTATTTTTATTTGTGATGTTTGTTATGCACGTGGTACTGAGTGGGTAGTTCCCTCAGGTTTGTGTCATTGAGCGGGTAGGTCCCTCATGACATATGTCTCCGAATGGGTAGGACCCTCGGATGACAGTTCACACAGTTGGAAGGTGATCCTTTAGTCATCTTAGTATGTTTTCAGTTATTTTCTTTGTTTGTTTTTCGGCAGTTTAAGAGTCATGATTTCCTGTGAAAAGAAAGAGAATGTATTTATTTGGGGAAACATATAACAAAATTTATTTTAAAAACTATTATTTTTGTTCACTTACGTTAATAGTTTTTTATGTTTTCCCCTGAGCTTTTATGTTTTTCCAATGCCCAGTGTGTAGACTAGCTAGCGGAGATCACAAGTCGAAGTCGAGGCATAGTCGTCACCGTCTTCCCATCCTTGTAGGTTATAGTTTAACCTACTTTAGTTTTAATATTGTTTTTACGCAAACTCTAGTTGCTCTGATATTTCAAGATTTAAAAATGTAAAAAGTAATTGTAGAGATTTATAAGTCTGAGTTGGAATTCTTGAAGTTGTTTTATTATCACCGGCGAGTACGTAGGCTCGGGTGTTTGGTTGGTTTTGTTGGTTTTGTTGGTTTTGGAAGTGTTGATTTGTGAATTGCAAGTTTTGGGTAGTCCATTTTTAGTGGAGGTTATGTTGAGTTTTCGACATGATCTCTTCTAACATGGGTCTCGCAGGGTCATCTCGATATTTCAGAATGAGACGTTGGGGCGAGTCCTGTCAATGGGTGAAGCTAGCTTCCACCGAGAAATCGAAGCTGGCCAAGGGTGTTAGAAACTTGGCAGAGCAAACTTCATGAACAATAACCATGAATCCGAGTCCCAAATCCAATAACAACAGTGATCTAAAACCCAGATCCAATATAGGACTCGAACCTGTAGCCACAATCAAGACTGACCTAGGTCCTAGATCCAGATATGAAAGTGACCCTAATCTAGAACCTAGATCCAAACGAAACCTCACACAAGGCTTTCAGGATGCACACCCCAAACCACCATGCAACACCAGCACAGCAGCCAACGCCATCTGATCTGAACTTCTTCAGAGAAAAACCAACTTGGAGACCCATGCCCCCACCACCACTATGAATTTGACTTGGATCCCATGTCGCCCTAAAATGGCTAGCATCAGCTGTACATCCCAGACAGAATGGAAGCCAAGGCACGCTGAGACACAACGCTGCTAGAAAATTCAACCCCCACCACCCAAGAATTGTGCAGAGAGAAAGGTCCCCACAACCCATATCCAATCTCCACGAAAGGTCCAAGAGGTGACGATGACCAAATTAAGCCATTCTTAAAGCCGAAGGACGCCCCTTATACCGCAAACGAGGAGAGGACAACAACCGAAATGGTCATTGATTGATCACAACACTGTGGAACCGTCCACCCAAGAGGGTTGCTACAGTTTTCGCCGAGAGTCGCTCTCGAGCTCTCTCTGATTTTTTGATAACTTTTATTTTTTAATTTAGTTTATTGGTCTAGCATCTCTCTCATTTTTTGATAACTTTTATTTTTTAATTTAGTTTATTGGTCTTTTACCATTTTAACTATATTATATATCATTGTAGTTTTTTAATATTTTGAGCATCTTTAGCAGACTTTCTATTTTAGAGAGCATGTTTAGCTTTTCAACGATTTTACTAACTCCAACAGCCTCCTAATAGCATCTTTAGCAAGGTTGGCTATTTTTTAACAAAAATTTAGCTATAGTAGCTAAAAAGCTATTTTAGAGCATATTTAGCAGACTTTATATCTTAACTTCTTAGCTATTTTAGAGAGCATGTTTAGCTTTTCAGCTATTTTAGCAGGTGCACTAGTCTCCTAAGTGACTCTCTATTTTAGCTTTTAGCTATATTGCTCCTAAATGTAGAGAGCGAGATGAAGCTCTCTATTATTTTTGTTAATTTAAAACATTCATTTTTAGTTATTTTGTGTAATTATTAAATACACTTAAACTATTTTTTATTCATTAATAAAATGATTTAAATTCAATATTAGATAAAATAGAGGGCATTAGTGCAGACATATTTTCAGACCGGCTAGCCAAAATAGTTTTTTAGCTACTTTAGCTAAACTTTAGTTAAAAAATAGCTAGCATTGCTAAAGTTGCTCTAGCCAGGTTGAAAATATGTTTCCACCAGTATTCTCTATTTTGCCTAATTTTGAATTTATATTATTTTTTTAATGAAGAAAAAATAGCTTAAGTGTATTTAAAAATTATACAAAACAACTAAAAATGAATGTTTTAAATTAACAAAAATAATATAGAGCCTCATCTCTATCTTTAGTAGACTCTTTATTTTAGCTTTTTAGCTATTTTAGAGCTTGTTTAGTTTTTCATTTATTTTAACAACTCCACCAGCCTCTTAATATATTTTAACTTTTAACTATATAGCTCATAAGAGCATCTTTAGCTGACTCTCCATTTCAGTTTTTTAGCTATTTTAGAAAACATGTTTAGCTTTTCAGCTATTTTAGCACATGTATCAGCCTCTTAAGTGGCTCTCTACTTTATTTTTTAGCTATATGGCTCTTAAATATAGAGAGCGTGATATGACTCTCTATTATTATTTTTAATTTAAAACATTCTTTCTTAGTTATTTTGTTTAATTTTTTAATACAATTAAACTATTTTTTCTTCATTAAAAAATTATATAAATTCAAAACTAGCTAAAATAGAGAGCATTGGTGCAAACTTATTTTCAAACTGATTAGCCAAAATAGCTTTTTAGCTACTTTAGTTAAAATTTTGTTAAAAAATAGTTAGCCTTGCTAAAGATGCTCTTAAGAGGCCGGTGGAAACGCATTTTCAAACTGGATAGCCAAAATAGCTTTTTAGGTACCTTAGTTAAAATTTGGTTAAAAAATAGTTTGCATTGATAAAGATGTTTTATATAGAGAGCGAGATGAAGTTCTCTATTATTTTTGTTAATTTAAAATATTTTTTTAGTTATTTTGTGCAATTTTTAAATCTACATAAGCTATTTTTCCTTCATTCAAAAAATGATATAAATTCAAAACTAGCTAAAATAGAGATGACTAGTGGAGACATATTTTCATACTTGCTAGGCTTTTTAGCTAATTTAGCTAAATTTTAGTTAAAAAATAGCTAGATTTGCTAAATATGCTCTTAGGAGGCTGCTGAAGTTGCTAAAATAGTTGAAAAACTAAACATTATCTCTAAAATAGCTAATAAGCTAAAATAGAGTATGTTAAAGATGCTTTAAACTGGATCTCTGTTTTAGTTTAGGGCTGTTTTTTCACTCCAAAGCTTTAATGCTTATTGTTATTTGTTTTTATTGGATTTTGTTGTCAATGAACTTCATGATCATATATTCTTTGTACATTAATTGAACTTCAGAGTTGCTACGTGAATTAATACTATGTGACTTGACTCCATTAGACTTTCCTTTGGTCTTTGAAAGCATTACTCCTTCCTCATTATACTAACTACCAACTATTCTCGCGTTTCTCGCGGGTGATACTATATGGTTAATGAAAAATGAGTTGACTTTAAAGAGTAATGGTCGTAATTTGGTTTCTTTTTCAATTTTATACTTTTGTCTCTTTATATTTTTTTTTTGTGATTTGTTAATTATGTTACAAAATTGTATTTTTGGTAATTTGAAATTTGGTGAAACTTTTTATACCAAACTTTTAACCTGGCTTTATAGTAGATAGATAGATTGATAGAAAGATTTTCAAGCTCCCATTTCTTATTGTCCAAAAAAAAAAGCTCCCATTTCTTAAACTTTGGCTTCCTTTATATGTATTCAACTTTTCATATTGGCCTCAAAGAAGAGTGAAAGCAATACTAATTTTTTATGCCTTATACGTAAGGAGAATTCTATGACGAAGGCCATGTGAAGCTCCACTCTCTTCCCAGAAGGGTGTTCCTTTCACAAAGTCTAATTGCAAGGCTTCTCGGTTAGTGAAACATGTTTTGATTTCCTATTCATTCTAATTTTCTATTCCTTAGTCACTCTTTGTAATAGTTGATTTTATGCATTACTTTAAAAATGGAATGACAAAAATTGGAGCTATTGTGAGAGAATATATGTTCAAGAAATAATTAATATTGTTTTTCCTTTTCCTTTCAGTTCTTATTTTCTATAGGGGTTTTTTTCGTCAGAGGGGTCAAAACTTACACCAACCGGACAAAATGATACCCAAACTTTCAAAGTGATTAAAATGGTACCTGAACTTTCAAAAGTCAATCAAAATGGTACCTACGTCCCATTTCTGTTACGGAACCGTCAACTCCATGCACGTGCCGCGCATGTGACACACTATTGAGGGCGAAAAGACTATTTTGCCCCTTAATTGTTGGTCTGGAGCATTCCCCCATTTATCTTCTAATCTCCCTCCGAAAGCAACAACCATGCCAATTTTCCCTCCACATTTTCCCACCAAATCATCATCGTACACATTTCATGTAATCAAACTAAAAGTGAGGGAGTGAGATTTTCATCTCCACGAGAAATAGAAATTGTCCCCAACTGAAGCCAATATCTCGAATCACAACAGCCAGGAGCATTTTTTTTGGTAAAAACTAGAATTCATTAAAACCACCTTGCCCAACTAGAATTCATTCCAGGAGCTGTTTTTTAATCTGAATTCATTAAAACTAGTATTCAGATTGCCAGGAGCTTGTCAATGGAATTAATGGAGAATTGAATTGAAGACAATCTCACTGCCATGGAATACCCACTTTAAATTGGAAAAAAATTAGGAGTAGCATTTCATAGAAACAAGATTATCTGACTTCACTATCGAAACAAGGAGCACGAATCATCAGAGCTTCGACAGAAACAGCCGGAACCGCCACCGTTCACGGCAACCACCTCTACACTTGTGCTCCTCCGTCCTTGGATCCCAGCCACAATCACCAATCCACTTCACCTCCAGATTACAGCCTTCATCGTCCAAATGATTTGGACACCCACAAGCATCAGCGTGCTTGTGCACAATTCACAAATCAGCTGCAATCACAGCCAATCCACTGGGCATCACCACAAGTTCACAGCATCGATCACAGCCGCCAACCCATGGCGTCAATTGCTGTCTGCACCCACCATGAATCAACCACAGCAGGCCAGTTCAATTCCACCACCGTTGACTCTCCAGTTCAATCACCATCTTAATTCACAAGAAACAAGCTTCAAGCTCAGATCACCAAGCACAACCCAGAGCCATGAAGACGCTACCAAGCTTCACCAGGAAGCTTCTCTCCACCGCCGCCACTGCTCAACTTCATCACCAAGCATCGCCGGCAACCCAGCCCGTGCCTCTGTTCTTCAATTCATCTCGATCAACAAAGCTCACCAGTCCTCAATGACGTCACTGTCGCTGCCGCCGAGCCTTTCTCTTCCGCCGTGGCCCATTCATTTGGGCACCCAAACTTCACAGACCACCGCACCAGTCCCTTCTGCAATTCTCTAGCTTGCAGAACCGCTGCAGTTGAAGCTTCCACGCAGTGCCTTCACCTCGAACTCAGCTCGAAAATCCATCTCCTCCGCTGCGTTGGGAGGGTGGTAGGGAACGTGAGGATCGTTTGCGAAAAGATATATTTGTGGACTGAGATCTTGAAGAGAGATGTGAAATTGTGAATTGTGAACAAGAGATTTGAAGAGAGAATTGAAAAGCTTGGGACCCTTTTCGATCTCAGTCTTCCTTTGCGGCTTGTGATTTGTGAAAGAGAATCAGAACGACCAAGTGTTTAGGTTTATTGAGTTGAAAAGACCAAAACAGCCCTCAATAGTGTGTCACATGCGCGGCACGTGCATGGAGTTAACGGTTCCGTAACAGAAATGGGACGTAGGTACCATTTTGATTGACTTTTGAAAGTTCAGGTACCATTTTGATCACTTTGAAAGTTTGGGTATCATTTTGTCCGGTTGGTGTAAGTTTTGACCCCTCTGACGAAAAAAACCCTTTCTATAGAGATCTATTTCCTTTCGCTGCAGAGAGTAAATGAATGTTTACCCTGCATATTAAAACAGAAGCAAAAGGTGGAAGCAATGAGGCCAGTGTGAAAGAAAGGAAAAAAAAATCACAAATGATCACTCAATTTTTGCTCGTTCAACACTTTAGTCACTCAACTTATGATCTTACACTTTGGTCACTCCGTCTATTTCTCCGTTAAAAATAATCACGTGATTCCCACTAACTCACTCACTTTTTTTCACACTACTATATATTTCTTGACATTTTAGGCCTGAAGGGACGATTAGCCCCAAAAATAAGGCATATGCATGATGATATTAAACGGAAAAACAAAAAACGGGATGATCAAAGTGTCGAACAAGGTATAAATTGCGTGACCAAAGTGATATTTTTCAAAGGGTAAAATCTTGAAATAGTACCAAACGTATCACGAAATGCACTTTTTGGTACCCAATCTTTTTCAGGGAGTCTAGTGGTACCCGAACTATGTCTCCGTTAGCCTCATTAGTACTTCCGTTTAACTTTCTGTTAAAATTGTCTACGTGGCGTACAAAATGGTTTTATTGTCAGGGTACTTTGGTAAAATCGTTCCCTCTACTCTTAATTTTTTTTTTGTCCAGTCTTTCTCTTTCTCTTTCTCTTTCTCCTCTCTTCCTCTGGTTCCCGACCTCTCTTTCCTCTTCTATGGTTTTCTCCTCTTCCCCGTGCGACCGTGCTCTCCTTCATCTCTTTTTCTCTTCTTTTCTTTCTCGTCTAAATCTCTCTTTCTCTGCTCTCTGTTTTCTGCCTGCAACACCCTTCGGCGGCGGCGAGGACGAGTGTAGCGGGAGGGAGGGGAAGAAGGAGACCCTCTTTTCGCGGAGGGTTTCGGTGGCTAATGAGTCGGCAGAGTATGGTGGTAGTAGCGACGGAGGAGGGTTGATGTCGATCTGGGTTTGGAGCTTCGATAATGGTTCGGCGGCCATGGAGCTTCGATAAGGGTTGATGTCGATCTGGGTTTGTGTGGGTTGATGTCGATCTGGGTCTGGGTTTGTGTTTCTTGGAGCTCACTGAGAGAGAGAGAGAGAGAGAGAGAGAGAGAGAGAGGTGCTCATTAAACAGAGGACAGGAGGCTCGGGCTTGGTGAGCGGCAGCGGCGGTGACAAGGTCGACTGGTCTGGGCTTTATGGCCGTGAGCAGCAGCGTGTGAGCAGCCATGGAGATTGCGGCTGGGCTCGGTGGTTTTGTGTGTTGATGGCGGATTGCGTGCAGATGATGGGTGTCCTTAGCAGTGACTAGGATGACGTGGTGGTGCACGGTGGTGATGGTGATAGTGCAGACTGTGGTTGTGAGTTGTGAATTGAATAGCTTATTGTGAATTTTGTGAAATTGCAGGTGAAGAAGTTGTGGCAATCCGAAAGACACGAAGTCGATCTGGGGACGCCGGAACAGAGAGAGAGAGAGAGAGAGCTGCAATGGGACGAAAGCCAAAAAAAAAATTGAACAAATCTTGGTCGCCATGATTGAAACAAAAAAAAAATTAACCAAGGTCAAAAAGAGAGAACTATTAAAGAAGAAAAAAAAACTCTCGATTGACAAGTTTACCCTTAATTTTAACAGAAAAATGGACAGAAGTACTAAAGGGCGTCGCTAGGTACCACTGAACTCCCTGAAAAAGATTAGATACCAAAAAGTGCATTTTGTGATACTTTGGGTACCATTTCAAGATTTTACCCATTTTTCAAAAGTGAGTGACTAGTGTTGAATGGACGAAAGTTGAGTGACCATATGTGATTTTAAATCTGAAAGAAATACGAATTTTCAGTTTTCTTTTGCTTCATCATTGTTCACAAAAGGCATAAAAAATTAGTTCTATTTCTTTTTCTTATGCAAGCGCTGCAAGCTAACCGCATGTAGCAACTCTAATTGGTTAACTGAAATGCAAGAACCCAAAAATTTAATCCTCTCTTCATTCTTCTTTCTTGATTGTCATTTGTTTGGGTGTAATTTACTGTTTCATACAGTACATGTGTTAGATTTATTAAGTTTTTTTAATTAATAATTTGATTTGTCAATGCGTGTATAGAGAATTGAAGACAAGACTATCAACTAAGCCAAATATGAGCGCATTAATGGTAATAAATTACATCGACACATGTAAACAATATAAAAGATGTTCTGCACACGCGAGCTTAGTTCTCTTAACCCATGTGCAAACCATACAATAAAAAAACCCCAGATCCAAAGATTAAAAATGGAAAGTGATTTTGACATTCTACTTTACCACTTACACTCCACTTTTAATTATATAAAAGTTGAGTGCAAGTGGTAAAATATATGACAAAGTGGAGTGCCAAAATCATCACCCTTAAAAATTTATATCAAACAGATGAGAGATCTTAAGTTATGAACCTTAAGGCAATTGGTTGGAAGGCCATGCATGACAGGGAACCTCAAGGTGGAGAGCGACAACAATTTCGGTTTGGCTTGAGGCAGATCGATCTGAACAAAGGATCAAGTTTGCTCCTGGTCTCAGGTGGAGTGAAGCACGCGACGAAGACTATGACGATGGAGCCAGCAGCGTCTGCGACTGCGCTCTGACCAAAGCTGGACTTGCATGTAGTGGTCGGCGAGTATGGGAGGTGGTCCGGCAAGGGTTTGATTTGGAGACGAATTTGGGTTTATAGGCAGAGAAGACGTGGGAGAATAGCAGGCTCAAAAGGAGTGGGAAATTGGGTTTCTAGCATATGAGTGTATGAGAGAGTGCTTTCTCTTTTGTTTTGTAAGACTATCCAAGTCTCATCTCTTGAAGCAAAGTAAGACCAAATTTGAAACAACCGCTTAAGCTTTTTGCCAATTAAAGGGTTGCCGAAATTTTAAATGAAACTTTATACATCGGCTATTTTAAAGAATGATGTCAAAACTAGATACATACATCACAATTTTTAAGAAACAATGTAATAGATAATTTCTTTACATCGGTGCCATTTCAAACCGATTTCTGTGATGCGATTAATAAGGGTTTTCTAGTAGTGGATCTGCAGATTCTGCACTCCAGACGAAGGTTGTGGAACTCCTCACCTCACTCAAATTCTTCTTTCTCAAACATATATAGGACAAGTTCCATATCTATTACTACGAAGCCACTATTGCACCGTTAAAATAAAAAACCAAAAAAAAAACGAAATGCAATAGTTTCTAATTCGTGTGCACCCTTTGGTTGGAGCTGTGCTAGCAAGGTATCTACGTTGTGTGAGTTCATACTCGTAATAGAACCAACAGTTATATGAAAGTTGTCCATAATGAATAGTGTGTATGCTCTGTCAAACCAGTTGAAGACGTGGAAGATTTTGGTTCCTCATCTTCCTATTCAATCATTCTTTCTGCACAAGGTGCTCGACATCTCCTAGTTCAACTTGATGTCCTTGCCATCCATGTTCATCAGTCTGAAAAAGCAACTCAATCTGTTCCAATGATTTTCCTTTGGTTTCTGGAACAAGTTTGTAGACGAACACAACAGAAAGAGCCGATATTGCAGAAAAGATGAAGAAGGTTCCGCCAAATGAAATTGCATCGGAAACTGAGAGAAAAGACATGGCAATTAGGCCACTGCAGACCCTGTTACCCACAGCCCCAAGCGCTGATGCTTGAGCTCGCAACCTTAGAGGAAAGATTTCGGATGTCAAAACCCAGCAAACAGGGCCAATTCCAACAGAGAAGAAGGCTACATTGCCGCAGACTGACAAAATCGCAAATGCGATCCCAATCGGTCCATTCCCAAGTACAGAGAGACCAACTCCCAAGCTGAATAAACAGATTGTCATTCCAATAGTGCTGATATAGAGCAAGGGCTTTCTCCCAAGCTTGTCAATAAGCAAAATTGCAACCAATATAAAAGCAGTCTTGGTGACTCCCACAGCAACAGTGGCGGCAAGTAGATTCGATTTATCCTCGATTCCAGCTTGTTTGAAGATTTCTGGGCTGTAGTACACTGTTGCATCTATTCCTGTTATCTGTTGGAAACATTGAATTCCTAAACCGGTGATGAGCATCCGACGAAGTGAAGGAGAAGGACTCAACAGTTCACGCGCCACACTCTTGTCCTCGTATTTGTCTGCATTGGAATTTCCAGCAGCCTCTTGTATTTCATTCAGTCTCTCCTCCACCTCACTTTGATTCTCGTTTGTTTTCAACAGCACTGATCTTGCCTCATCGATACGGTTCTGCATGACCAACCACCTTGGAGACTCGGGGATTATGAAAAGTGCAAAACCAATGAAAATTGAAGGCAGAATTCCTACTGCAAGCATTATCCTCCAGTTTATATGTGCTGGAAGACCAGAAAATGCATAGTTTGAGACGTAGCCAAGCAAAATTCCCAGATTTATAAAGATTTCGGGAAATGAGGTGAGTGAGCCTCTGGCAATGGTGGGTGATATCTCAGCAATATAAACCGGGGCGATCATGACACCAAAGCCAATTCCAACGCCGGCCAAGAGTCTTCCAATCATCAGTACTTCAAATGAAGGAGCAAGTGTCATCACAACTGCACCTATTTGAAAGACGAGAGCAGCAAATGCCATTGTCCACTTTCTACCTATAATGTCTGATGTTCTACCACCAGCTAAACTACCGAAAATGGAAACAACGCTCAAAATCCCAATAAGTACTTCTTCCTGTACCTCGGTTATTTTCAAATCTTCGTGAATGAATATGATTGCTCCACTCATGACACCTACATCTGCCAATTGGAAAACACTCAACTTCAGATTCACCATGAATTTGGAAAAAGCAAATTACTAAAGTTTAGATTGGCTGCCATAGGATTCTAAGTTGACCTTTCTTGTGTTGTATTGATAAGCTAAATTTAGACAATAGGAAGATTGTTTACGAAACTAAGCACAAAAGTTAACAACCGCATACCCTGACTACCAAATCATCAATCGTTTACCAACAACTTATAATAACCTACAAACTTGGAAAATTGATAGTGAAGCAAAGCATATATACCATAGCCAAGAAGAACAGAGTTGAGAGAAGCAAAAATGGCACAAGCAAGGACATATTTCCTGGTACTTGTATTCCTTTTTTCTTGATGATGATGGTGTGAAGCATCATCATCACCTTCCTCTGTGAGCTCAGAGTCCATCCTCTTGTATTTATTCTTGAATCCCAATGGAACTGCAGACAAACCCGTTTCTCCATTTTCATTCTCTTCAATACCCATCAACCCTCTTTAAATCTGCCTGTTCCAGATCAAAAAAACTCAGAGAACAAAGCAGGCTCCCAAGTTGTTTTGAAGTTTTGACTATCAAAATGTTAGACTATTGACCCAATGAACAAGGCTTTTAGATCTGAAACAAAGAACGACAGGAGAAGAAGGAGTGGGACCGGGACCTTTCTTTCTTTTTGTCGCACAAAACAAGCTAGCAATCCACTTGACAATTAATTAATTTTACAATGACGTGCAAAGGGTTAACGTAATAAGACCTCGACCGTCTTACCAAAAATAAGACCTCGACCTCTGGCGCGCCGTTAGTCAATGCTTATCAAGACGTTTGTTTGACCAAAATTACCCGCCATTCAGTAAACATGATAACGGTGTCAATCCTTTAAGTCGACATACCAATTCCGGACACACTGAGACCAAAAAAAAAAAATTCAGACACACATCACCGAAAGAAAATTGAAGAAACCTTGTTGGAGCCAAATTGCCCTCTAGTGCCGTAGTGCTTTGAGTATATAGACATCATAGGGGGAAAATTGCAGTTTTATGAAGGAATTGAAATTAATAGCCATTTTGGTTTACAACTGATGGAGGATAAGGTGCTCCAATCTGCAAGCAATAGAGGGATAATTATCCTACTGATAATTTCACCCCCTTGGGTACATCCCGTGGGAGGCTGAGAATAATTTTACCTTTAGAATTTTGTAAATAACACATTTTTTTTCAAAAATATGTTCGTCAAATTGATAAACATTTGAAAACATAAATACTAAAATATTATTTAAATTTTCACATCTCGCCAGAATTTCACAAGGTAATATCTCACTCATTATAAATAATTGATATGTGTGTAAACTGATGCCCATAATCCAAAAAAGTGTGAGAGAGTGCTTAATATAAATAAAGTGATATATTTGAAAAAAAGTAGGATACGTGTATGTATACACTAACGCCTAGAATAAAAAAAAAGTGAGAGAATGTTTTATATAAGTAAAGTAATGTATTTGAAAGGAAGTATAGTTTTTTTTTGTTACAAAAGGAAGTATGATACGTGTATATATAAATTGTCGTCCAAAAAAAAAAAAAATATATGAGGGTTGTTTAACATAAATAAAGTGATAAAGGAACTTAGAGTAATGTCGAATAAGTTTTTGGTTACAAGAGTAATGTCGAATAAGTTAAAACTGAATAACTATTTATAATTTTTTTTGACAGAGTATTTATAATTTTTTTTTACTAAAATATTTTTTAGGTTTTTTCTCTATTTTTGGTCTGACAGACCTTTTTGCTCCACAAAGGCACAAACGCCCAAATTCAATTTCAATTTCAATTTCAATCCCAACCAAAACCAATCAGCTGTCTGCAGTCTCTAGAGCCTCTGTTCTCTCTCTGTGTCTCAGTCTTTCTTATAGGTAATTGAATAAATTTGGGTATTAGGAATTCAATTTTCGTATAAAAGTGAATTCACAATACTGGATTAGAAGTTTATGCAACTTTATTCTATCGGATATTCATTGCTAGTAAGTTGTAATTGTATTAGAATTGAATCTTGATTCCTAGGTCTTTCTAGGTAGGTCTCTGCTAGTAGTTAGAATCTGTTCATCTGTTTATGGTCATATTGAATCATCTTTACATTTTATGCAGAGGGAGGGATTGAGCTCTTCTGGTTTCTGCAAAAGCTCAAAAATGCGCTCAAAGGACAGAATCTCCTACTTTTACGACGGTACTGTCATCCTCCAACCCTAATTTCTCCTCTAAATTAAGCTCTCTCTGTCTCTTTGTGGATGTTTTTAAGTTATTGCAGTCTGTTTATTATGGAAAGCAGAGAATTTTGATTACAGAAAAACTGGGTTTTGCAGGGGATGTGGGCAGTGTGTACTTTGGGCCGAACCATCCTATGAAACCACACCGGCTATGTATGACCCATCACCTTGTCCTCTCATATGATCTCCACAAGAAGATGGAAATTTATGTTAGTTGTTACTACTTTTTCTTTTTCTAATTTTGTTATTATACTAACTGTTTTCTGGTTCAATTTGGAACCTTTGGATGATTATTCTCGTATTTTCTTTCAGCGGCCACACAAGGCATATCCGGTGGAGCTTGCACAATTCCATTCGGCCGACTATGTTGAGTTCCTCCACCGGATTACACCTGACAAACAGCACTTGTTCTCGAATGAATTGGCAAGATGTATGATTTGTGTTGACATTGTTTCGTTTCTGCTATTATGTATGCCTTGATTGTTCTTGTTATGAGCTCGAACACAAAAAAGTGTGTTCAATCCCTTAAGTTTTTTTTTTTAAAATACTTCTTGATTACCTTTTTGTGAGTTGATGTTGCAACTCAATTAAATGTGAACCAAAGGAAAAATGAAGTATAGGAAATTTGAATCACTTGAATTGTGTGGGTGTTAACTAGTTTAATTTGAATGAATAGTTATTGCAGAACTGAATTAAATATGAATAAAAAGAAAGAGGAAGCATGATTTACTGCCAAGTTAGGTTCTTGGAACCATGAATACAAAATGGTTGTTAGATCTTTCCTGAGATTTTTCTGTATACACCAAAAGCTCTGATATGCTCTAAAAAACTGATTTTTTCACGTATTATTTTGTTTGAGTGGTATTTTATAGCTTTCCACATGAGCAGTTTTCAAGAGCTCTGATGGAATTCTCTTAAAAAATGCTGCATCATGTAGAATGGCGGGTCCATTGTATATCCCCAAGGGTGACCCCGAATGAAAAAAGACTATCTAACTTGACCAAAGTTCCCGGAATATCTTCCCATTGTGTTGTTGGTTTACTGATTCTTATGTTTTCTTTTTGCCAGATAATCTTGGAGAAGATTGCCCTGTATTTGATAACTTGTTTGAATTCTGTCAAATTTATGCCGGTGGAACAATAGGTAGTTTAAATTATATATTTGTAATTGTCGGTTGTGAGTATTCTACCATACTGATTGAAATTTCATTGCAGATGCTGCACGTAGGTTGAACAATAAACTCTGTGACATTGCTATAAATTGGGCTGGTGGACTACACCATGCCAAAAAGTGCGGGGCATCTGGATTTTGCTACATCAATGACTTGGTCTTGGGTATCTTGGAGCTTCTAAAACATCACCCCCGAGTATTATACATTGACATAGATGTGCATCATGGTGATGGAGTAGAGGAAGCTTTTTATTTTACTGATAGGTAAATAGCCTGCCTATGATGAATTTGGTTAAGGAATGCTATAATTGAATGACACTGAATGTATTAATTTGAAAAACCTATTCTACCTTACTATTAGCAAAGATAGCTCAAATTTGTAGACGTAATACTAGATCTCCAATATTCAACTTTATTGATATAACCAAAAGGTGTAATGCTTTTTCTAGACAATTTTGAACTTGCAAATTGTTGCATCTATGATACTAAAACTACTAGGGAAAAGGTGTTGGTAGCATGAATTAGATTTGTTGGCCAAGATGATAAAACTTTGCATTCATGTGTGCTAATCTACTATAATTAGATGAATAATAAAAGTTTGAATACACTTTTTGATGCATTTAGTAGCTAGGAATTTATCGGGCAGTGAACTCTTACATTTTTGTATCACTTAGCAAGTTCTCTTACAAGAAAATGATGTGATTCCTATTAATGGTTAGACAAGGGCTGTGCTGATAATTAATGCGTAGAAGAAGTAATAACACCATCATTTGGACAGTATCTTTCTTGAGTTTGGGGATATGCTCCTTTTTATGCCCTACCTATCTGTACTTCACTTCCAATAAAAGTATAGTCTATATAGTTTGCTTGTTGCCAATCCTGCTTCCAAGAAATTTAAAAGTTGATAAAGCCAGAAATTTCTTTCCAAGAGTAATAATTTGGGTTTTGTTATCAACGTAAATCTTTTGACTTTTCTATTCTTTCAGTTTGACTTCATCATATATATAAAATTTTCCTTGCATTGAGGATATTATGGACAATTTATATTATAAAACCAAATTGAAGGAACAGAATCAGGGTGTATAGATTGACATTTGGGGTGTGTTAATATCAATCTTCCCTTTTTAAAATGATATTCTATTTTCAGAACTTTATGTAGGTATTTTTGATTTTGTTGAACTCTAATACAATTGGTGAAGTTTGACTTGACAGGGTAATGACTGTTAGTTTTCATAAGTTTGGGGATCTGTTTTTTCCAGGAACGGGTGATGTTAAGGTAACCTTTCAAACCCTTTTGTTTGTTTACACGGTATCTGCAATGGTAAACAAAACCCATGAGTTAACTGCATGAGTGTTAGTTTCTATTTGTGTTCCTTTTGGTGGAAGTCCCTTTTAAGCTCAGGCAAGCACTTGTTTCACACCCGTACACACACGCACACACACACTCTTGCATCTGGTGGTCCATTGATCTGGCATGATAGTATATATGTTATAAAACCTGACGTGTATATTACTGGAAATGTTGCATGTTCCACTGCTAGTCTTTATAAAGTTGAAATTGTAATTGTATTTATTAATATTATTTGTTTTGAAGGAAATAGGAGAAAGAGAAGGCAAGTTTTATGCCATCAATGTCCCACTAAAGAATGGAATAGATGATACTAGCTTCACTAGACTTTTCAAGACTGTGAGTTCTGTCAGAAAATAAAAATTTTGTGTTGAGTTTTGGCTTGATGGTGGGTGTCATGTGTATAACTTTACTTGCAAATTTAAATTTTGTAGATTATTTCCAAGGTTATTGAAACATATCAACCAGGTGCAATAGTTCTCCAATGTGGGGCAGATTCTCTTGCTGGAGACCGCTTGGGCTGCTTCAATCTCTCCATTGATGGTGCATGTCTTATTGTAATTGAATCATTTTTCTTCTCCTCTTCCATAGAGTATTGTCAACTTAAAAGGATTCCATTCTTGTTTTTAATTTTTTAATTTTTTAATTTTTTAATTTTTTTAACTTAATAATGAATGGTCTCAAGATAGTTGCAATTTTGGTAGTTGCTTATATTTTATGGTAAATTTACTCTGTGGTACCTTTTTAATGCTTCTTACAGGTCATGCTGAATGTGTTAGGTTTGTGAAGAAGTTCAATATACCCTTACTGGTATGTTCCTTATTTGAGTAGGTCTTTACCAGATTCTCCTCAATGTTATACGTATGGACTACCAAGAAAACAACTTCTGCCTGCAGGTCACAGGAGGTGGGGGATACACGAAAGAGAATGTTGCTCGGTGTTGGACTGTTGAAACTGGAGTTCTTCTGGATTCAGATCTTCCCAATGGTATGGCAAGTGATTTTAGTTCTATCAAATGCGCTATGTTGCTGCCAGTTTCCTTTCAAACCCTTTTTTTAATTTTTTTTATAAGCAACAGAGTGACATTACGTAGATGAGGTAAAAAAAACAAGTATAATCTTGGTAAGATAACAATGAGTGATTATTGGCTCAATAAGAAATCTAAAAATGTTGTGAACATTGTTTTTCGGATAGACTTTAGCATATTCATTCCCTTGTCTTTTTGGGGTTGCAGGACAGAGTTACATAGCACATTTATGATAATGCTTGGTATAGTTTACTTTTTTTTGAGCTGATTGTTATATTTGCAATGTTCTGGTTGATATATCCATAAGCACCAGGAAATAAATAAAAGCATTTTAAATACACTCCCTTTACCTCATAATATTGATATAATTCCCAGTCCAACATTTAAGAAAACTGTTTATACTTTTTGAAATTATGATGGTATTTTGAATTAATCCCCGTGGAGAATTTTTGCTGAGCTTGTTTCTCCTATTCTCATATCTAAGTTCACTTACTTGCGAGAAGGTTATCAGAATGTGAAGTGGCATTCAGCTGTACATCTTGATAGTAATAAGGATTGTGTTGAAATAGATCAGTTGTTTTTCAAGATTCAGTACCTTATAAATAAAATAATGTTTGCTCTGTCCAGGTTTATATTTTTAGCTTCTCTTATCTGGATCCTGTATGATATTTTAAGTTGCATGGGATTGTTATGCATCTTTATATGACTTATCTTTTTAAATGTCATGGAATTGAAGGGTTGAATGACCTATGCGGTGCTGATTTGTGTGCATATAGCTGTATTATACATTATACGCAAATGTTAAGGTTGCTTCTGCATGCGTACTTTTCACATCACTTGATTGATATAAAATCCTTAATTCAGTTAAATAGTCATGTGTCACTCCAAGTTTGAGTGGCCATGTTTCATACAGATTGGGGAATCCCTGTCAGTTCCATTCTTGTCTGAATATGAATTATTTACCTTTATTGCCTTCTTTCTTGCAGAGATCCCAGAAAACGAGTATATTAAGTACTTCTCTCCAGAGTTCTCGTTGAGGATTCCAAATGGGCATATAGTAAGTAATTAATCAAAGTTTATATAACTGCAATATTCACTTTAGTCAAATTGATTTGATTGCCTCAGTGTGTTTGTTGTATGTTAATGGATCAATTTAATAGGCAGATATCAGAATACACAAAATTCATCATTACTAGTTTTCTTTTTATTTTTTATTTTTTTAATTCCCTTTATTTCTTTTTTTCTCTTTGGATGTGCAGGAGAACCTAAACAGTAAATCATATCTTAGCACAATTAAAATGCAAGTCTTGGAAAATCTTCGTTGCATCCAACATGCTCCTAGTGTACAATTGCAAGAGGTAAGTAAGCAAGTATATGCCAAAGCAATTTGTTATCCAAATATTTAGCATGTCATGTAGTCACTGCCAATCTGGCACCACAATTTTTATTTGAAAAAGTTAAATCCACCTAATCAATTTTCATACTTGCACGTCAATCTTCTCACTTTGCCGCTTGACAATTTATAATCTGAAATCCAAGAAAAAGTTGTGCTATGACGTAATGTGAATCACTCATTTCTAGTGCCATCAAGGACAGAACAAGTTGAATTTTATAGTGGTTATACTTGCATGAGAGACCAAGAACCATAAGGTCTGTTAAATGTGTTAATTTGGATATCCCAAGATCGATGATAGGCTATACCGTGCGGGCATTTTTATTAACTGATCAGGATATCAAACTTAGAGTGTAGTCATTATATAAGGTATCACCAGTTACGCACTTGGGATCGGCTCACCAAATTAGTGTGGTACTCCAAAATACTTAAAAATTAGTAAATCTTCCACCTACAACCCTTAGTTATCCAACACAACTGATGGTGAGACTCAGTACTCGCTTGTATACACAGTACACCATGCACACAGATCTGGGGATCACATAGGTCATCATGGGGGCTTCACTCAGACTTGTCTTGCATGCCTTGTCCTTGAGCTCACATGATGGGATTAGGTTGGTTCTGATACCGTTTGCCATAACTAGAGGACGCATTTGTCCCATCAATGTGAAATCCTGAAAAGTCACCAATGAGACTTTGGGTAAGGGTTTATGTAGCTAGGTCAACAAAGCATTTCATCAGTGAAGAACTAAGCACATGGGCGCGCATCTCCAACCCTAACAGAACTATTATAGTATTATTATCATATGTGTTGACTTGAATCAATGCCTTGTATATTGCAGGTTCCACCTGATTTTTATATTCCAGATTTTGATGAAGATGAGCAGAACCCTGATGAACGTGTGCATCGTGAGTAAAATTCCTTACATGATTAGCACTCACTAGTGTGCATTAGTATATTTAGCTTTTGAAATCTGCTGATTTGCTCTCAACTTGTGATCTCTAATTTTGTAAATTGTTTCTTCAGAGCATACCCAAGACAAGGACATTCAGCGTGATGACGAATATTATGACGGAGACAATGATAACGGTCCCAACATGGAAGATGCACAAAATTAACATCGACACTATGTATTTAGTTTTTCGGAATCTTTGTTTTCTGGAAAGGAATGTTATGACTAGATCCCAAATTAGTTCATATTTATTGGTTTTAGGTTCCTCATTATTGCTGTAAATTGCATGTTATTGCTGTAAATTGCATGTGAAGCAGAAGATTTATGATAATGTATTAACTCGCCTTCAATCCTTAAGAAGCAAGCAGATTCTCAAACTCAGTAGTTATCATTGTTAAAACCACTATAGCTAGTTTGCAGCTCCTTTTCTTAAGCCATCAACTCGCAGCTCCTTTCATTAAACCTTCAAATACAATTATACACATCTGATAGCTTGCATCTCTGTTTTTCGTCTGATTGCAAAGGCGACAAAGAGAGAAGAGACGAGGAACCTACGCTAGGTTGAAACTTAGCTCTCTCTTTCTCTCTGAAGAAGAAGAAGAAGCCAAACGGCCATACCTGCAGATCGTCACTTGCAGATCGTTATAAAAGAGAGAAGCTTGTGGGGAAGAATAATATATTGAGCCTGGGAAGAATAATTGAGCATGGGCTGCTCTGCCTGTGCAGCTTTTAGCTTAGACAGTAAACGGAGTTGCAACAGTTACCGTCCAAGATTTGTGAAATTCCTCTCATTTAGCAGTTGTACACGTGCTTGACATTCATTGGTTCGGACCACCATGTCAGCATGCCAGGTGGTGGTCCGGGACCACCGAATAATTTCTCCTATGTTTGCACAAACATACGTACGTACATGTGATCATGGCCACTGATGATCGATAATGCTGCATTCATATACTAGAGAGATAGTGCATGTAGAGATGGATACGTAACTGTACGAAATTAAATTCTTCATTTTCAACATAACATATAAGCGACTTTCATTTTCAACATGACATAATTGACTAAATTGAGGGATGGAACTGTGCACATGGATCTATAAGTTAGCTATACGAAATAAATTTCTTCATCTGCAAGCCTAGCTACAAACTAAACTTCAGTACGTTTCTTATGCATAAAGCCATTTTGTTTTGTCCGCAGAAATCAGGTGCCTTTCTAGTATAAATACTACTCTAAGTTTTAGTACAAGTACTACATAAACTTTCTAAACCATCATACTTCCCTCTTCATCTCTAGCTAGCTCTAAAAATGTCTTTCTCTACAATGGAGTTGAATAGCATTCTAGGATATCTAGAGAATAAGACCATCTTAGTTACTGGAGCCACTGGCTTACTAGGAATGGGTATGGTAACATCTCTCTAGTGATAAATGTTTTCTGTTTACTACTTCCCAAAAGCTTAAGTTTTTATTACTGTTTCTATATATTTTTTTTTCAAAAGGGTAGGGAGTCTAATTTGAGACATTTTGTTGGACAAAAATGCCTCATATCCCAACCAAATATATTAGGTTTTCAAGTATTATTTTAGACTTTATAGCTAATAGTAATTTTAATTTGCGAATTCATGCAGTATTTGTGGAGAAAATACTAAGGGTTCAACCAAATGTGGAAAAGCTCTACCTTCTTGTAAGGGCTTCTAATGCCGACTCTGCCACACATCGCATGCACAATGAGGTTTGAAAGATAAATTCAAACCTACGTTCCATAAATATTAGTAATCGCATCGTCTACATGTACTAATATTTTTTCGTTATAAATTATTAAGATCATAGGGAAAGAGCTGTTCTGGGTCCTAAGGGAAAAAATGGGTACAAAATTCGATTCATTCATCTCAAAGAAAGTTCTTGCTATCTCGGGAGACGTAACTTCTACAGGTTTAGGAGTGAAAGAATTCAAATTGAGGGAAAAAATGTGCAATGAAATACAAATTATACTTCATTCTGCAGCAACCCTCAATTTTGATGAGAGGTAATCAATTATCTCTATATTTCTTAATTTGTGTGTATATATATAGTATGGGATAGTATCCCTATATAGTATATCTGTATATATGTGTCGATGTGTATATATAGTATGTATCATGTATAATCTTCGACCTTAATATAGGAAAATTATAGTGTATGTTAACGTATTTCATACGTGCAATTAATTACAATTTTTAGTACTTAATTACTCAAACGAGAATCTATTTACTCTAATGAGGACCTTATTTACCTTAATGAGTGTTTTTTTTGTAGTTACCACATGAGTTGTCGAATTTGTAATATGTGTCGTCAAGTCGTAAAATATTACAATTGTCACTTTTAAGACTTATTTACTTAAACAAGAACCTAATTTACTTTAATGAAGACTTTATTTACATTAACAAGGACTTTATTTCCTCATTATGTATGAAAAATGTTAACATACCATAGCATTACTCCTTATTATATTGTTGTCTTTTCATAAAAAAAAAATTAAAAATATAGTATGCATCTATAATATATGTATGTATGGTTATGTGTGTATGTGCAGGTACGATATTGCTTTGGACGTGAATACATTTGGAGTTCTGCATGTGTTGAGCTTTGCAAAGAAATGTTTAAAATTAGAAATGCTTGTTCACGTATCAACGGGTTAGTCTTTCTTTTTTTTACTTTGTTATTGAATCAATGCACTTGAATGGTTCGTGTATAATCAGGGACGGAGCTAGAGATTTATATTAGGGGAGGCCGAGATATGAAGAAACGTGGGAGCTAGGGGGGCAATATAATATAAATAGGCTTAATTCAATTGAAGTAAGTTTTGTCCAATATATATTCAAGCCTATTGTGTGTAAAACGACCACCGGGAGGGGGGGGCAAGGCCACCTAAGGCCAACACTTGGCTTCGTCCCTGTGTATAATACAGACATGAGCTTCCTTATCTCTTTTGTATTTTTTTTTTCTTTTAATAAATTGAGAGACAAGTGGCCGGTGAGTTATTGGGTGTAACAGTCCCCTATCTCTCACGAGGAAAGTCGACACCTTAAGTTAATCATTATTGAAGAACTAATGTCGTCAAATTCTTTATTTTATATTTTATATATATATATGGGGGCACATGATAGTGATATACAACAGTGTCATAGGACAAATATGTTTTGGGGAACATACTCTAATTCTAAACATCTAATATCGATGTCACCAAATATGTTTTTGTATGGTCATGGACACAGTACTACTTTACTCTCTCACGTATTTTGGGAGAATAAGTCGTTCAATAATGAAGCAATACAATGATGACCCGCCCCTGAGGGGCCGTTAGAGAAAGTGATCACTTCGTGAGTTAGAGTACACCCATCTTTTTGTGATTAAGCCCATATTACAAAGGAATACCTACAAACTCCGAAAGCAAATAAAATTTTATATCACAATACTACTTTACTTATACGGTTACACCAATTAATTATTACTTTGTCCACTTCGTAAAACTTATGTAAGTTTCTCAATTGTCTATATGTGCGTATTACGTACCTCGATCAATTGTGTTACTATTTTCCATCTTATTATATATCCTTCTTAAATTTGCTTGACTTATGGTGCATACATGTATTCCAGCTTATGTGTGTGGTGAGAGGGCTGGGCTTATACTTGAGGACTTCTCTTCCATGGATGAGCTGACAAAGGAAATCACTAAAACGGACTTGAAAATACTGGAAAAAAATATGGTGGTTGACAAATTGAATGAACTAAAAGCACAAGATGCTTCAGAAAGAGTTATTACGAATACGATGAAGGACTTGGGCGCCGCAAGGTATTTGAGCATTGACTAACTCTGCCTTATACACTCAAATATAAGTTATATTCTTGAGTCTTTTTCTCTTTTCTCCCAAGTTTTCATGGAAAATCAAACGAAGAATAATATATATATATATATATATATATATATGTATATATATATATATATGTATATACAGTAATGCATGTTTTTTTTTTGCTAATTATTATCGCTGTTTTTTACCCATATGGTTAGGGCTAAGTTGTATGGATGGCCAAATGCTTATGTGTTTACAAAAGCGATGGGAGAAGTATATCTTGAACACTCAAAAGGTAATTTACCCGTTACTATTATACGCCCAGCTGTGGTTACCAGCACTTACAAGGAACCCTTTCCCGGTTGGATTCAAAGTTTCAGGTAATTATGAACAAAATTTCTTTGGAAATTTATTTATCATGAGTCATGACCCCTAGACTAGGGGACCAATCATAATGTTCTCGTATCAGATTCTAATGTCATCAATCAACCCTCTAAATTAAGTCTAGTTTTCAACTAGTAGCCTTGAAAGATGAATGAAAATATCATATACATTATCTAATAGTGTATTGTTCTAAAAACTCATTTATGTTTTATGTGTATTCAATTTCGGTGGTTAATTACAGAACCGTTGATAGTATTATTGGTACTTACTGGAAAGGGATGCTGCCATGCCTGCCTACGGATCCTATGGCCGTATTAGATATGGTGAGTTTTATATCATTTTGTTACCTAGCTAGATTTAGCTAGACCAAGTAATTTAAAAATTACTAATACAACGTTCAATAAAGGAAGAAGAAAAAAAAAGAAGCATTAAAGGTTTTACAGTATTAATTCAAACCACATTATTTTCAATACCAACTTTTGTGGGAAATGGCACGACTTGACATAGTATCTGTTGTATCATCATTCATCGTTTATAAGTTAGGTTTTAGCTCTAAGAGGGGTAAATCTACACTCTTGCAATTTATACCATAAGAAATTGAGGCAAGAAAAATAAAAAGTTTATGACATGTTAGATGATATGCCAATCATATCATTTGCCCAAGTATGTTGGTAAAAAGAGTTAGTGATACAAGTATTATGAAAAGATTCATAAAAATTAGAATTCATTTATGTAATGATGAAATTTTTTTTAATCCAAGAGGGAGGGAGTTTTGAACTTGGAACTCCTACCAACATTTTGTTAGAAAAAATGCCTTGTCAACTAGACCAAATGCTAGTTTGGCAAAAATTTAATTTTTAATATGCTTAAATTAAAATTAAGGATAATAATGTTGGAAAATATATGCAGATTCCGGTTGACATGCTTGCGGATTCAATAATTACAGCTATGGCAGTGAATGCAAACAAATCTCTTGGAAAGGCTGGAATGATATGCCACGTGGGAACCTCTTTGAGAAATCCAATTAAATATTCTGAAATTGTAAATTTTATGTTCCAATACTGCAGCAAAAATCCATTGCTTTATAAGGATGGAAGCCCTATCAAGGTTGACAAGTTAAAAATGTTCACTACTATGGCTGCTTTTCACTCGTACATGCAAGTCCGCTACATGCCGCCATTGGAGGTTTTTTTATTCATTTCCTTGGTCGTTTCATTTCCACGACACGAACTGATGTTCTTGATCTTCATTAATTAATTTCCTTTGATTCTTCTTTTTTTTGAAGGGATTAAAGTTCTTGAATAAAGAATTTGACCAATACTTCCAAGAATTGTATGTTAACTATAATGGGAAACTCAAGTTCGTGATGCGGTTAGCTGAGATATTCCAACCATATACACTATTCAAGGGCATGTGCGTATATTTAATCAGATGGTTAAACTCTATGTAATATACCTTATAAATCATACATTTCATATCCATCGACATTCATGTACGTGTTTTACGTGCAGCTTTGACGACACCAATTCGGAGGAGTTGCGAAGGACGGCAAGGGAGAATTACACAGACGCTGGAATTTTCAATTTTGATCCAAGATGCATTGATTGGGAAGACTACATTATGCGTACTCACATCCCTGGCCTCTGGAAACATGTTATGAACAAACAGAGCCAGAACCAGAGCCGGCTTTGAATGGTGGTTCCACCCTTAATTACATACTTACTATGTTATTAAGTAAAGTGTTTTGTTATTCAATAAATAGTACGTTATGGACTGGGGTAGGTGCTCCTATTGCATCATATGCCCTTAAGTTAATAAAGGAATTCTTATATTTGTAATGCAAAACACTTGTAATAAGGTGATCATTATCGTACGTAGTTCTCTTACAATATTACCAATGTTTTTGCCGAAGTTAAAACCACAATTATTAGGTGTGCTCAAGATGCAGTTCTCCAACTCATTAATTAGTACTTAAGTAGGACGTAACCAGACGCATTCGTACTAAACTTGAAAAGCTCTCTTGCATCCAAAATGATCAGTTTACCTAGAGTTAGGGGGGTGTATTGTTTTTAGATTTTTAAGGAGTTTTTAAGATTGTTTTTGAATTAGAAAGTTTGAGGGTATTCAATTAGGATTGTTAAAGAATCTCTAAAAGTATTTGTGAGACCCGGAAAATTAAAGGATTAATTTGGATATTAATCGAGATTAAATTCTTAATCTCGATAATTATTAAAGAGCTTCGAGAATTTTTCAGAAATTTCCTTTTTGTCGTAACTTCGACTGGAAGACTCGAGAATGAAGTATAGCATTAGAGTATTATTTTGCGTAAGGGCAAAATGGTCATTTCACTCAATGGGTTAGAAATACCCAGAACCTTCTCTCTCTTCCTCATTTTCTCCCGCGATTTTCTCTCTCTTCTCCTCTGCCGACACCGCCTGAACCCAACTCCCACGTCCGGCCGTTTCACGGCGCCGGACCGGTCCCTTCTTGTTCGCCCCGACACGGCGTGGTCAGCGGCGGTCCTTGCTAGTCCAGCCAACGCCGGTGGAGAGAGAAACGGCGGAGAGAAGCTCCGGCAGCTCCAATGGTGTTTTCCGATTCCGGCCACGACGGCGCACGAGACCGATGCCAATAGCTTCCTCTCGACAAGGCGAGCTTGTCTGTGGTCACGGCTTATCAAATCGTTGACCGTAGAGGGAGAATCGAAGAAAAGAAGTTTATGCAATTCCGGCGGGTTTTTGACGTTTTCCGGCGACTCCGGTGACGGATTCCTTCGAGTAAGGTATCATTCTTGATCAGCTCGTCAAGCTCTACATCTTAGTATAATTGGAATTTACTTTTGGTTGAGTTTTGGAGATTTCAGTTTTGGGATTTTGTCCTGCCACCGTGAACCACCGTGAACAGTGGTATTCCGGCTAGTTTTATGTCTTTCCGGCCTAATCACTGTTTATTTGGTATAAATTCATACTTGGATTGATGATTGGGTCATTTGAAATTGAAGAAAAATGTCATGGGTGTCCATAGTAATTATGGGAATGACACCCGATAAGAAAATGAATTCCGTATATCGGAAATGGTTAATCAAATGGACTTTGATTAAGTTGTCGAGTGTTGTTAAATCGAGAATTTATATTAACACTCGAATATTGTTATTGTCGGACCAGGAACTCCAGTTAACCCGAGACGTAAATTGTGGTGGTGGTGATGTTGGCCTGATGTGATGAACGAGAACAAGCTCCGAGAATCCAGGTAGGGAAAAACTTGGAACTCTCTCGGTTAGTGTTTTCTCGTATATATATATGTAAATAAGATTTGCATGGCTATGAATTGGTATTTTATACGCCATGTGTGTTTTAATTATATTTGATTTATGTGATGACCTGAGAGTGAGTGGTGCATAGTGACTACCTTGGGTTTCGATCCCCTAAACCTCCGGAGGGGCTGTACGAACGGAATAGTGTCTGACATCCTTTGAGGTGTGGCACTAGATCTAGGCGGTATGGCATGAATGGACACTCTCGCTACTCCTTACGGTTTGTTGAAGATTTTAATCTTCGGTAAGGATGTAGTTGGCTAGATTGATCGGTCATCAGGTTTGTTTTGGACCCGGGTACTTATTTAATTATTTTCTCATGATTATTCTTGAGAAATGATTTAATGGTTTCCTTGTTATATTTTACTTACTGGTTAGCCCATGAAATATATTTTTAATGGTTTTTAAATCTAGCCGGGGTGAATTCCCCTACTGAGCAGCGAGGACGAAAGCTCACCCCTACAATAGTTTTGGATGCAGGTACTGTGCACTGGAAACGGGACAACAGTGGATGAAGCTGGGTGTGCAAAGTTGTTGTCATCGGATATTCGTTTATCGAATATCAGGTTCCGGAATTATTTATTCATTATCGTTGTATCGTTTCATTCATTTTGAAACTCGTTGACCATTTATCTTATTCATGGTCAATAACATGAAACTCATTCATGAATTTATATTTCGATCCGGTTGTTTAATTTGAAAATTGGATTTAAATCGTTTTACGATTTCTAATTGTTTCACCTCTATTCAAATTAAATTTGTTTCCGCATTTGCGTTCTGAAAACTATTCACCTAAATGCCTTGCGTTTCTTTAAAGTATAAGTTAGTAATTTAGCTTGTATTTTTAAAGGCTCGCGGCACTGTATCGTGCTCAAATTGAAGAGGTGCAATTTGGGGCGTTACAGTATTGGTGTATTCAATTTGGATTGGTTTTTTAAGTGATGGATTTTTTAAAAATCCTCAGATTTGTTTGGTTTTTAGGAATTCTAAAGATTTCAAAACAAAAGAATTATTAATCCTCAGAGTTTGGTAGATTTTTAAATGATGGATTTTTACAACTTTTGGTTGATTTTCTTAGAATTGGAAAACAAATTTCTGATTTCAAATCTAGGAGAATCCATGATCATTCCAACATGGGCTCTCTATTTTTTGACTGGGTTTCATTGTCCCCGTCCCCTTCTCCCAACTTCAAATTCATTACATATGGGGTTGGAAGGATGTGAACAGGCATATCGTTTTGGTATTGCAAATGTATGACTGGTACTTGCTCAATTGTTCAGCCACATGGAGTAGAAACTGGAACAAGCATGCTAGCTTACAATATTAACTATTATAAGAATGCTAGCTTACAATATTAACTATTATACCTACAAACTAATTGTTTTTGGTTGGAAGAAACTGGAACAAGCATAACATTCATGGTTTAAAAATAACATAAATTAGAAAAACTGTAATAATAGCATTGTAAAAATAGTCATATAAACAAAAAAAATTCAGCCAATCTTGCAAATTCCTCATCTTAGAGCAGTCATGATTTATTATTCTGCTTCGTTGTTATTCCCTTCATCAACGGGTTCAGGATTGGGTTCAGGAGGTCTTGAATCTTCCCACATATGATTAGCAATCCCAGTTCTCCAATCATTAGCATCCTCCCTTTGTTCATCTTGGGTTTGAAATTCCCCTCCAAGATTTTCTTCTTCATAATCTTCATCATCTGGTTCTGGTTCAGCAGGAAATATATCGGAACGACATTCCTTACGAAGAAAGTTGTGTAGTCCGGCGCAAGCCAACACTAGCTCGGCTTGTGTCTTAAACGGGAATGGAAGTGCAGTCTTGAATATTGTGAAACGTGATTTAAGTACTCCAAATATCCTCTCAACTACGTTTCGCAAGGAGGCATGGTGAAGATTGAATAACTCACGTGCATTTTCGGGGTAGCGACCTTCACCATTGAATTCTTTGAGATGATATCGAACACCTCGAATAGGAGCTAAGAACCCACGTCTGTTTGCAAATCCAGCATCCACTAACAAAAATTTACCTAATGACACATACTGTTATAATTAGGAGGCTATTTATGAACTGATAAAATAAAATTTAAGAAAGAAATATAGTACCTGGGGGCACTTTAAGCCCGTTCCTCCTTGTTAGTGCATCATTTAATACTCTTGAATCATGAGCTGAACATTCTCACCCACTGAGCACATAAATGAATTCCAAGTCAAAGTTAGAAGCCGCCAGTACATTTTGTGAAATTTTTCCATAGCGATTTCGGTAGGAGCTTACTTCAGGTCCCCTCACCATTGCCGGGATATGTGTGCCATCAATAGCTCCAACACAGTCCTGAAATCAATAATTTTTCTTAGGTTACGAAAATTGACCAATATGAACATTTGGATAATTGATAATAGTAATAATTATTTTATTTTGTTAAAAAAAAAACTTACATTACTTACTTTAAAATAAGGATAGAACCTTGTACTCTCTCTTATTTTAGCTTGCACAGTCAAAGGTTTGGCCATTAGCTCTGGAGCTAAAGTGTTCAAAGCCTTAAGAACTTTGTTGAAGCTTCTGCTACAACAAAAATGAGAACGACCATGTAATACCCCGAAAATTTCCGATTTATTTTTATAAAATAGGTCGTGAAATTTAAAGTGAAATGGTGTGATTTCGTATTTTTAGGGGTTTCCGTCGTAAAACAATAATTACGGTGGTAATTATAAATTACACAAGGTTAATTAAGGTAACTTTTTACCCGTTGAGAATTTGGGAAAACTTCCTTCATGAAAGTTGTAGACCTCGTCGAATCGAGTTGGTAGGAATTCGGTTCATCGAAAACGGACATCGTATGAAGAAGTTATGGCCTTCGGAAGTTTGGAAAATTTGGTATAAATATAGGGTATTTTTCGGAAAATCATTTAATTCCGGAAAATTCCAGAAAATTCCGGAAAAATCCAGAAATTCTCCCAAGGCTGACCCGATAACCCGCCGGCGACCCGTGACCCGACCCGGCGCGTGCGGGCGCGTCCGGCAACCTCCGGCGACGGGCCGGCCACCGACCGACTCAGATTGAGCTCGCCGGTCGACCGGTGGTGGTGCCTGCCACCGGATCACGGCGGAAGGCGGCGGATCGAGCAGGACAGAATCGGGAAATGTCGACCCGGCCACCGGCGACTATTCCGGCCACCTCCGACGACGGGACGACTTGGGTTTTGCTCCCCTCCTCTCCAGAAACCTCCCCATGGTGGTGGATCACGGCGGCACGGCCTAGATCGGCGGCAACGACGATTTGCACTTTTTGGGATCAAAAACCCACCGACACCGATTCCGGCCACTTCCACTCCGATCCAGACCTCGAGGTAGTTATCAAAATTGTTGGGATTGTTGTGATCTACATTCTGGTAAAATTTGGTGTCAATCGGACCACCTTGACCGGCGGTCTGACCACCGCCGGAGGCGGCGCGTGGGCGGCGCGTCCGGCCGGTCCGGGAGCAGTCCTTTGCTCCGTTTGGCTTGTTTCGTCGATACGAACAACTTTCGTGTTTTGACTTTTGTCAAATTCGGTCGTTTGACCGATGGTCAATTAACCCGATTTATCGGATCGTACGATTTACGATTCGAGAGATCCGACCGTCAGATGATCATCAAATTTGATCGTGTGGTTAATATTGAGATTATAAGCATGTTGGACCGTTGGATTATTGAAATTAGATCGTTTGATCAACGATCAATTATGCAATGATTATGGATCGTTAGATCCGTGATGATCCGACCGTTGGATCATCACCATTTTTGGATATGATGTTAGGATGCTAGAAATAAGCATGTTGATGGATTTTGGAAGTTTTGGATTTCGTGTGGGACCCGTTGATGAATAGTAGACGTGGGACCCACGTTGACCGATGGTTGACTTTTGGTCAAATGGTCTCGATTAATATTTCCGATGTCTTAGGTGACATTTGAGGAACTTTGGATTATTTTGGAAATGTATTATGCTAATTGGATATTGCATAATCATAGGTGATTATGAAAGGTGTTGCGTACACGCTTGTCGATTCCTGGTTTCTATTTGAAGACGCAGCAGGAATTAGAGGTGAGTGAATCTCACGATGTTTTTATATATGAATATTAATTCATATTGTGTTGTTGTGATTTTGGTGTTAAAACAATATTTGAAAAATGTTCATCTTATTGTTTTAATTTGTGAATTTTGTGGGAACACAATAATTCTATTAAGATATTGTGTTTGCCTATTTGAATGTTTTTGTCCAAACGGACTGTCCTGACCGGGGACAATGTTAAATGGGTGAAAAATGGTAGCCCATTCAGTTAGAGCTCTAGACTGCATATTGTTTGGTTAACTTGATGTATTAAAAGGAGAAGAAAAATAGTATTCTCACTTTTAATCAGGCGAAGTTAAAAATAACTTGATGTATTAAATGTGAGATGCATCTCACTTTTAATCAGGCTAAGTTATAAATGATTTTGTGTGAGTAAAGATCGAGGGTTTATATTATTTAATATACTGGATTACCCTGGTATTAACATACACGTTTATGGGGCGTGTGGGGTTAAAATACGTGGCATGGGACATGTAGGTTCAGTATATTAGATAATACGAATCTTCCGGATTTGAAATGGAACTTTTGAGTTAAATGATTCTTTGAAAATGAAACATAGATTACTCATACCAGCTTCGTAAGCTGACCGGGTTTGTTGATATAACCCGGTACACTATTCCACGGTGTAGTGGTTATACCTGCAGGTTAGGATAACCAGGAGTAAGCAAGGCTGCATACATATTATTGGTTTATAAGACTTCCGCTGTTTATGTAATAAACTCTGATGGATTAATTATTTAATATTTTGTAATAACAATTTATTATTTAATTATGGCTTGTAATATGTAACCCTAAAGAACGGGTCAGCATTTACATTTATTGGGCATGGAGTATATTGTTGTACTCGAATTAAAAGAAAAAAATTCTAGTGCATATTTGTATTTGATATTCCATGTAGTCACATTCCCGAAATTGATTTGTAATTAAAGGCAAAATGCCTTATTAATTGATTGGAAAATCGGGGCGTGACAGATTGGTATCAGAGCAAAACAATGCTCTAAGGAAGTGATTGAGCAATGGAACGCTCTACGGTGATGAAACGAGTTTTGGTTTTGTGAAGTGAAGTTAGGGTTTAGAGCTTAGGATCGGTTTAGGGTTTGACGTTAGGTTCTTAGATTCATTCAAGTAATGGTTACTTCGTATGCTTAATAGCACACAATATTTATCGAGTGATGGCCCGACTGCAGCGGATCCCCATCATGTGCTCTTCAGTGCTGTTGTGTTGTTAAGAATATAAAGTACAAATTACAATTCCGAAATTGATAGTCTTACATGGCTACATTTCTAATTCTCTCAACCGTACCTTGGATCAAACGACAGACTTGATCCACTGATCCTTTCTTGTTCTTCAGCAGCTCAGTAGAGATCTGTGTTGCTACCGTTATTAGACAACCAATGTATGGATTGTCTGAGATCCCTTCTGTTCTTCCAGCAGTAGGCATATCTGGTAGAATTGAAAAACCTGAAGTTAGGAATACAATTGTACCTAACTCACAACCACCTAATAACTTCTGGACCGTTGACTGACTGATAGAGGCATAAATCACGTATGACCCTGTTGAATCAGTACAACTTTCTTGGAGTACGTAGGTGTCGTCGATTTGCATCAAGGTGACACAGTTGCGTGGGTCTTGACCCGTTGTGATGTGTGCAATCTCTTGGACTGTCTTGCCCAATGCTTGGTGGTCCCACTGGTTCCGAGTTTGTATGTCAGTGAAGTAGTCAAACAGCTTTCGGTGAGAGACATGATGTTGGAATATTGCTGTTGCAGTTCGAGTAAGACCATGGGGCTTATTCGGCCTATTCCAGATTTTGTTGGTGGAGACTCTTATCCCTGAACCCCTGAACTTGGTTTGTTCAGCTACCTTCCATTCATGAGCAGTAGAGTTGCCGATGTCTGTGAAAAAGTCTGTCACTATTCTGCATGCCATCTGCAACAAGTTTCTTCTTCCTTCCACAGATGGTATGACACAAAAGTCTTGAGGTGGATAAGTGTCTGCCGCGGAATAATTTAACCTTTCCGCTTGCCTCTGAAGTATTTCTACCCATCGCCTTGCTCCAAAGGCTAAGCCTGACTCCACTAGCGTTCGGTATGTTTGGTGCATGATTTGATCCTGTACATCAACATGTTCCACCCATACGACACGAGAGCTGCCGTTGAACAAATCTTGTATTAAGCATCCGGATGGACGCTTCTTGCATTGAGATCTTGGGTGTGGACCCAGATTTGAGCTTAAACCGTCCACAGAGACGTCAATTATTGCCCAACTTTGTTCTGTTTGTCGTTGACAATAACGAACAAAGTGAGTGACACGAGTGGAGACAGATGGAGTGGTTACCTGGAACTCGGCAGTCATGACTTGGATGGTGTCGTGGTAGTTTTCAGTAGTCCCTGTTGACAAGACATCAAGGATACTCGCCCTTGAAATGATGCTACCGAATATGGTGGACCATTGGTCCACATCCATGAAGAGATTCACGAGTACGACAGGACTGAGGGGAACAGTGGCTGTGTAGCGAGAAGCTTCAGTTTGGAAGTTAGTGGGAGTAAGATCAATACCGTTAGTGAAGATTCTCTTGTACTCTGCTTCATTCAGGAACTCATGAAGCGTGGCAGAGCTGGATTTGAGTGCAGAGATCCACAGTGGCGCAGCAGCAGATGCCATGATGATTAGCTCATCTCTGACCGACACAATGATTTCAGAAATCTTAGTTGTGTCTGCCACGACCGATGCTTCTGCCACGGCAGATGCTTCTTCAGGTTCTGAACGGTTGATGTTGTCTGATGGTTGTTGTGTAGAAGAAGAGTGATGTGGGATCGACATACACTTTTGAATATCCCTCCTCATGTGAGACTTTTCCCTTGGACCGATGACTGCAGGAATTGGAAGAGTCTGAGGTTGTGGGGTAGTCTCTTCAATCCCTTTTAGTAGCTCACTATTGGGAGTAACTCGTTTTCCACAGTGGTTGCAGTTGATTCTGTTGAATGCTGCTTGGTACTGGCTAAGTTGAGCTTGAAGCTCATTGATTTGCTGTCTCAGCAGAAAATTTTGTTGACGAGTTGTTTGGGCAGGCGTTTTGGGTCGATGCTTTATCACCCACGCAGAGACTTGTGCAAACGTTAACTTTATTTGGTCACCCAAATCTTGTCGCTGTTGAACAGTTGGCTGTGGAAAAGCCTCGACGAAGTCCTTCAACGCTTGGACTTGGTATTTGGTGAAGCTCTTCCTCAGTGGAATACGTTTGGATGAACTAGGTTCAGCTTGTGGAGATGATACTTGTGGACTTGGGGCTACTTCAATGGCTTCGTCTTCTGCTAGAAGCATGTCTAGCATGTCGATATCGTTGTTGAATTCTATTGCTGGTGAAATTATTTCATCTAAGCCCTCAAAGAATTGGCTTTCAGAGGGATCAGATTGAAGTAATTCACTGAACGAATTCACTTTGCGTGACATGTTTGAGTTGGTGAAATTTCTGAGAAGTGGAGTGAAGAAGTCCTCTTTGAAAGAGAAAGGAGGTTATGGCACTAATGGAAAGTATCTGTTAGTGGATGCGTAAGGGGTATATTTATTGTTGGTGGAGGATTTGAAAATTTCAAAAGCAAAAGTGAGTGGCTGATTACAGCTAATTGTCGGAGACTTTGGAGATCGTGGAAGATTATTTTTCCCCGATGCATGGATTTTCCACATACAGTTCCACTCTTGTGAGACCTCGCATCTTTTGAGGAATTAATTATGCGAAAGTTAAAGTAAAGAGTCATTATGACCGGTGTTAATGGAAGACTGAGTTTTTGTTGGTTAAATCTTGCGAAATCTTGTATTGTGGGCGATACTTTTGAGTAATTGAGACAGATATGAGCAATAATTATTCTTAGTGGGTTGCTGAGTGCACCGCACTCGCATTAAAGAATGGTTTCCTTACGGTGGGAAATTTTGTCTTAAATACATGGGATAAGGAGTTGTGTTACTCACCTCATATCTGTTATCAAACAAACACATCTCTACTAGTTTTGCAAAATGGTGAGCAAAGGAGAGTGCAGCAAGCGTTCCAAGAATGCTGAATGGGGTGAACTTCCGGTGGAGATCTGGAAGTACATTTTCCAATTGGTGGCTACCGCATCCCTGCAGAGCACAATGGAACTCCGTTGTGTCTCGAAGGACTTCAAGGAGTATGCCGATAGCTGGTCTACGTTGGCGGCGATCGACATGGATGGGTTCGATGGTGGATCCAGACCCACTGGTTCCATAGAAGCGGACAGGCAGGTGCGCATCTTCGCTAATCGATGCTGGGAAGCGAAGAACCCGGAGTCTCTGTTCCGAATGGGAATACGAGTACTCGTGGAGGCAGCGAACATATCTTTAGCCCTGGAGTATTTCGATGCGGCATGCAAACCAGGAACATTCTATGGTTCGCGTCCCAGTTCAGTGGTAGGTCATCATGTTGCATTTTATGCAGCATGTATGATTAAGATGATTTTAGGACCACGAGCCGAGCAGCAGAAAACGGTGCAGCGACTGTGTGAAGCCCTCGACTGGTGGAGAAGCGGATGGAACATCTACTACTGTAGACAAGAAGTCGAGCGGATGATGCATCAGGCTGAGTTTTGTCATGAGCATCTACTGCTGTATTTTCCGTCGACTACTGCTTTCCTACCCGCCGGTAAATGTCTTACTTGTGGTGAGTCAAGTTTTTGGCGTCCTTTTGGCCAGGACATGTGGGACGTGGATGGAGATAGGCATGCAGCTAGAGAATGTTGCGACACTTGCAAGTGTTTCGTGGAGGCAGCATATTTCTATCAGCTTATGATGTATGGAATTCCGAGACATCCGGCCTCTTATCCACGAAGTCACTATTGGAGGTTTAAGGATGGCTTCTGGTAGTTAAAGCCCTGTGAGGCATTTTTATAATTGTAATAGCAGTGTGTGCGAACTGTAACTTCAGTTTGTTTACCTTATGTTGTGGTTGTATGGTTCCCGGTTTATTATTAAATAAATTCTGGGATTTGGAATTTCAGGTTGTGAGAACCAAGTTGTGGTTGTGTTGTGGTTTGATGTGTACTACCCGGTTATTAATAAGTAAAATTCTGGAATTGAAGTGTGATAACCTTGGGTGTACTCTGCGTCCAAATTTCGGGACGAAATTTCTTTAAGGAGGGTAGACTGTAATACCCCGAAAATTTCCGATTTATTTTTATAAAATAGGTCGTGAAATTTAAAGTGAAATGGTGTGATTTCGTATTTTTAGGGGTTTCCGTCGTAAAACAATAATTACGGTGGTAATTATAAATTACACAAGGTTAATTAAGGTAACTTTTTACCCGTTGAGAATTTGGGAAAACTTCCTTCATGAAAGTTGTAGACCTCGTCGAATCGAGTTGGTAGGAATTCGGTTCATCGAAAACGGACATCGTATGAAGAAGTTATGGCCTTCGGAAGTTTGGAAAATTTGGTATAAATATAGGGTATTTTTCGGAAAATCATTTAATTCCGGAAAATTCCAGAAAATTCCGGAAAAATCCAGAAATTCTCCCAAGGCTGACCCGATAACCCGCCGGCGACCCGTGACCCGACCCGGCGCGTGCGGGCGCGTCCGGCAACCTCCGGCGACGGGCCGGCCACCGACCGACTCAGATTGAGCTCGCCGGTCGACCGGTGGTGGTGCCTGCCACCGGATCACGGCGGAAGGCGGCGGATCGAGCAGGACAGAATCGGGAAATGTCGACCCGGCCACCGGCGACTATTCCGGCCACCTCCGACGACGGGACGACTTGGGTTTTGCTCCCCTCCTCTCCAGAAACCTCCCCATGGTGGTGGATCACGGCGGCACGGCCTAGATCGGCGGCAACGACGATTTGCACTTTTTGGGATCAAAAACCCACCGACACCGATTCCGGCCACTTCCACTCCGATCCAGACCTCGAGGTAGTTATCAAAATTGTTGGGATTGTTGTGATCTACATTCTGGTAAAATTTGGTGTCAATCGGACCACCTTGACCGGCGGTCTGACCACCGCCGGAGGCGGCGCGTGGGCGGCGCGTCCGGCCGGTCCGGGAGCAGTCCTTTGCTCCGTTTGGCTTGTTTCGTCGATACGAACAACTTTCGTGTTTTGACTTTTGTCAAATTCGGTCGTTTGACCGATGGTCAATTAACCCGATTTATCGGATCGTACGATTTACGATTCGAGAGATCCGACCGTCAGATGATCATCAAATTTGATCGTGTGGTTAATATTGAGATTATAAGCATGTTGGACCGTTGGATTATTGAAATTAGATCGTTTGATCAACGATCAATTATGCAATGATTATGGATCGTTAGATCCGTGATGATCCGACCGTTGGATCATCACCATTTTTGGATATGATGTTAGGATGCTAGAAATAAGCATGTTGATGGATTTTGGAAGTTTTGGATTTCGTGTGGGACCCGTTGATGAATAGTAGACGTGGGACCCACGTTGACCGATGGTTGACTTTTGGTCAAATGGTCTCGATTAATATTTCCGATGTCTTAGGTGACATTTGAGGAACTTTGGATTATTTTGGAAATGTATTATGCTAATTGGATATTGCATAATCATAGGTGATTATGAAAGGTGTTGCGTACACGCTTGTCGATTCCTGGTTTCTATTTGAAGACGCAGCAGGAATTAGAGGTGAGTGAATCTCACGATGTTTTTATATATGAATATTAATTCATATTGTGTTGTTGTGATTTTGGTGTTAAAACAATATTTGAAAAATGTTCATCTTATTGTTTTAATTTGTGAATTTTGTGGGAACACAATAATTCTATTAAGATATTGTGTTTGCCTATTTGAATGTTTTTGTCCAAACGGACTGTCCTGACCGGGGACAATGTTAAATGGGTGAAAAATGGTAGCCCATTCAGTTAGAGCTCTAGACTGCATATTGTTTGGTTAACTTGATGTATTAAAAGGAGAAGAAAAATAGTATTCTCACTTTTAATCAGGCGAAGTTAAAAATAACTTGATGTATTAAATGTGAGATGCATCTCACTTTTAATCAGGCTAAGTTATAAATGATTTTGTGTGAGTAAAGATCGAGGGTTTATATTATTTAATATACTGGATTACCCTGGTATTAACATACACGTTTATGGGGCGTGTGGGGTTAAAATACGTGGCATGGGACATGTAGGTTCAGTATATTAGATAATACGAATCTTCCGGATTTGAAATGGAACTTTTGAGTTAAATGATTCTTTGAAAATGAAACATAGATTACTCATACCAGCTTCGTAAGCTGACCGGGTTTGTTGATATAACCCGGTACACTATTCCACGGTGTAGTGGTTATACCTGCAGGTTAGGATAACCAGGAGTAAGCAAGGCTGCATACATATTATTGGTTTATAAGACTTCCGCTGTTTATGTAATAAACTCTGATGGATTAATTATTTAATATTTTGTAATAACAATTTATTATTTAATTATGGCTTGTAATATGTAACCCTAAAGAACGGGTCAGCATTTACATTTATTGGGCATGGAGTATATTGTTGTACTCGAATTAAAAGAAAAAAATTCTAGTGCATATTTGTATTTGATATTCCATGTAGTCACATTCCCGAAATTGATTTGTAATTAAAGGCAAAATGCCTTATTAATTGATTGGAAAATCGGGGCGTGACAGACTAAATGTCAAGATAGCCTGAGAATATCGATTATTCTGCCCAATAGTGAGTAGGAAAATTGCAAGCATTTCTTCAATGCAAATATGTCTTGTATCTCGTAGAAGTGTTTTCTCTCTAATAATACTGCATAATTTTCGAAACACCTGGGGAAACATCCTATACACATGTCTGAAGATTTTAGGGTCTTCATCCAATATTTTATTTATGTATATATATCCATTTGTAGTAACTGGTCGTCGAGTTAGTGGACGTTCAATACGTCTCTGACCTTGGAAAAACATAAACTCGTTTGCCACATGGATGACTGCTTGTATTGCCATCATTCCACTCTTAATAGCTTCATAAAATTCTTCTTCCTCCACATCATCTTCATGCATATCCAGATCAACCATTGCACTCACAAAAGCACCTAAAAAATAAATTGCAATTGTATATTACAGCTGAAAAAAAAAATCCCAATTCTAAAAGATAATTCAAATAAACCTCCATACCATAAAAAGATAACATAACAAATTCCAATTCTTGAAAATATATCAAAATAAGTCATGAATGATGCAATAATTTTTTAAACAAACTCCTCAAGAATCCAGCCAAAGCCTGAGCTATGACGCATAAGCTCAGAATACTGTGTATACTGCTTCTTAAACCATTTTACCCGACTGGTGTAATGTTTGTAAGTTTTTTCACACCCTAATTTTTTATTAAAAGGTGGAAGGATCTTGCTTAATACTGTTTTTTTGTCAATCATACCACTTTGAGGATCACGCCAGCCACGATGGGCGGCATCGACCAAGACTTGCAGTAACTCATTACTCTCTTCATTACTCCACTCGTCATAATTTCCTGCATCTTTTCCCTCTTCTTTGACATTTCATTTTCCTTTGCCCTTTTCTTGTTGCGGAACTCCCATTGATAATGCTATTAACATATGTGCATTTTCATTAATGTGTATTTGTTTTTAACAACTTATTTTAGAGTATAGGAAACTAAATAACAAGAAGGAAAATAGATTTTTTATTATTTGAAAACAGAAAATCTGCACAAAGATAAGTACATGTACTATACACAATAACAAAATACCCATGTGCATTCCAGTGTATGCAAGCATCAAAGAAGGTAAAGTAGAAAAAATAACAATTAAGAAAAGAAAAAATAACTAGTTGTTTCCGTTTAATCGAAACATTGAAACAAGTTGATTTCAAATTATATGAGCACATATGCAGGAACTGAACCATACTGACCCTCTATGATTGGGACCTTCCTCAAGCCTGGGAAGCTCTAGGATTACTATCTGTAAGTTTTGATTACTGATTTTTTTTTAGGCAAGTCCACAAACGACAGAAACATCAATGTCAACAGCCACATACTATAACTCCAAGGACTCAACTTTCAACGTACGCATACGAGTCTGCAACTATAATTGATATCAATACAGCTTACTGATGAAGAAATATTGGGGAACTGATAGGATTAGGGTTAAACGTTTACTTTCCCAGGTTTAATCAATGGCATTGAATGGTATTAGGGGTTTAATTTTTTTGCTTTCTACCTACTAATAACTATACAGATTGTTCAAAAAACAATAGAAAAGATCAAAAATATCACAATAACATGTTCAAGATCGACATCTCATGAACAAAAGAGGGGAAAAGAAACCCTAGCTGAGAATATGTTCTAACGTGCGTACCTGGTTTATCACGTCTTGCAGAGAATATGTGAAAATCTTTGGTGTGGAGGCTGGATTTGTAAGGGACGTTGGTATTTATAGTTAAGGCTCTACAATCCACAAGATTCCACTATTTTATAAATTCTTTACAATTCATAGATTTTTTGAATACACCAAAACTCTTATGGACTTCTTAAAAATCATTATTGAATACCCAAAGACTTTCGTAGAATTAAAATCCAATTTTATAAATCCAAATTGAATACACCAATACTTTTAGAGATTCTTTAACGATCCTAATTGAATACCCTCAAACTTTCTAATTCAAAAACAATCTTAAAAACTCCTTAAAAATCTAAAAACAATACACCCCCCTTAGTGTGACTATCTTAATTTCTAACTCAAATCAGAATTGGATTGACTCTACTCACACACTTTATAAGATGTCATTTTAAACAATTGTAATTGTTCTTGAGATTAATAAAATTTCGACTTAAAAAACTGATTATATATTTTGAAAAGAAGATACGTGTGCCTCATGTGTATGTTAATTTAATAAGGGCTAAATTCAATTTACTACCCTATACTTTACACTCAAAATCAATTCAGTCCCTGCACTTTCAATTTCATCAAAAACACCCTTATACTCTATAGATTTGATCAATGTCATCCAATTGTTAAATTTGAGATTTCTGATGAGGGCATTTTCGTCATTTTCTTCATAAACCCTAAACAAAATAACTCTATTTATTATATTATTAGAAATAAAATAAAATAATTGCATACCTTGAAAGTTAGCATTATTTTATTTTTTTCATGCTAACTTTCAATTTATGAAATTTTTTTTTTCTATTAATAATAAATTATTTATTTTATTTTATTCTGGTATATAACTCTATATATAATTAAAATAAAATATTTTATTTTATTTCTACTAATAAGAAATTATTTATTTTATTTCATTGTCGTATCGTATATGACCCTATATAAATATTTTATTTGTACTCTCGTACTAATAAAATATTTATTATTATTACTACTAAAATAAATAAGAATACAATAAAATAAAATATTTATTATTATTAGATATAATAAAATAATTTATTATTAGTAGAAACAAAATAAAATAATTTCATAAATTGAAAGTTAGCATTAAGAAAATAATGCTAACTTACAATTTATGAATTTTTTTAATTTTATTTATACTAATAAATTATTTTATTTTATTTCTACTAATAATAATAATTTTTTTTTTCAATCCTAACTTACAATATAATAAATTATTTTATTTTATTTCCATTAATAATAAATTATTTTATTTCATTTCTACTATTAATAAATTATTTAATTATATTTCTACTATTAATAAATATGAAATGACGAAAATACCCTCCAGAAAAAGCCCAAATCTGATGGTTGGATGAGATTGATCAAATTAATAGAGTACAAGGGTATAACTGATGAAATTGAAAGTATAGGGACTGAACTGATTTTGAGTGTAAAGTACAGGGTAATAAACTGAAATTAGCCCATTTAATAATCATATGCGATAATTTATTTTGTTCACTAATCAATCACGGAAGTGATTTTGGATTTGCTTAAATTTTTTGCAAAGAGCCAAAGATGATTGCTGAATGATCCAAAAAAATATAGACAATTTGGATTGTGTGATAACGTGCATTATGTGGAGTGCTCGCTGAACAGGTGGTTTAGGGTTACTACTTACTAGGCTTTCGTCTTTATCTTAGGAAAAATATCAAAACGTTTAGTATAAATACAGCTACCGCAGACTTCACTTGTCACTCAAAATTTAAGAAGAAATACTCCGATCCATACCAAGATACTTCTGCCTTTCTAGCTCTGTGAACTTGATCTCATCTCTACAATGGAATTGGAGACCATTCTAGAATACCTGAAAAACAAGACTATCTTAATTACTGGAGCTACCGGCTTTGTAGGAAAGGGTACTATTTGTTTAAACTCTCTCTCTCTCTCTCTCTCTCTCTCTCTCTCTCTCTCTCTAACCTTATTTGTTTAGGTTTACACTGCTATTTTCCTAAAAGCTCTAGTTGTTAGGCTAACAATTGTCATATACTCGAGGCTCTTAAAAAAAAAAGCAATAGTCATTTATACACTCTAAGAGCTTGATTGGAAAGATTTGCAATTGCAAGAATTCAAAAACTCACGAGGTTACTGCTTTGACATCATGATAAAGTTGTTGATTTACCACCACTCTTAAAAACTTACCAGGATATGAATAAGCAATTATTTTGTATTTCTATCAGCTAATTATAATTATAACAACTAGCTTTTAATTCTCAATGCAGTATTGGTGGAGAAAATATTAAGAGTTCAACCAGACGTGAAGAAGGTCTACCTTCTTTTAAGAGCTTCCGATGCCAACTCAGCTATTCAACGCATGCATAATAAGGTTTATAAAAGAAAATAATATAACTACCATACTTGGACACTTATTTTCATGTACATTTTATTAACTTTTATTAATTGATATTAGCATACTTGGACACTTATTTTCATGTACATTTTAATAATATTACAAATGCTAATATTAGAGGTCTGAATAGAACCTTCCTAAAACTATAACCATTAAGTTCTTGATTGCGACCGTTAGATAGTAGAATCTGGAAGTTTTTTTAATTTTTTTCGATAGGAAGAGTCTGGAAGTGAATAGCTTCCGTTATAGGACAAATATTAGCTCGAAATTGGTTGCGTGTGGTCTTATATTAGGGCCACTTGGTTATAGACTAAACAAACCCCAAATAAAATACGTAGAAATACCAGACAGGACCAAGCCATGTAATGTTGAGTGATTCTCATATTTCTGTTTGGGTCACTATCACGATTCACGAGTTGATGACTTTATTATGTGCTGACTCGGACTCGGTCTCGGTCTAGCCGGAGACGGAATCTGCTGCTTTCCATGACTCGGTAAATACCTAATTCACTCTCTTATGGGTCCCAATCATTCAAGTCTTACCTTCATTTCGTACTTATTAAATATGGTGTTTGTGATGGGTTTTTGATTAAAGACCAGAACTCAACTGCTGGATTTGGATCACAAGGATTAGAGATGGAGGTGGGTGGAGGAGAGCGAAAACGAGTGGTGGTCATCGGAGGGGGTGTTGCTGGCTCGCTTCTTGCCAAGTCTCTACAATTCATCTCTGATTTCACCCTCATTGATCAGTACGCATCGTCTCTCTTTCTCTAGCTGAAATGCCCTTTTCTTCAATAATTACATTACAGTCTGTTTGCATTCTTTCCCAATTTGGTAACTGATTAATCCAAGTAGACGCTCTGCCTGTCATAATTTACTATGTTTGGGTTGCCTGATATGGAATATTATGTGTTCAGCTGCCATTTGATCTGTATCATTAGGGAAGGTATACACAAATTTCTTAGAATTAGACAAAACCCATCTGTAAACACATAGCCACTGTTGGTCCTTGAATCCCATATGTATCATCTGCTCAAACCAGTTAAGCCCTTGTCTTGAATAATCTGGATATGATGATTCCCCAACTCATTTCTTTAAAGACCTACGCTTATACGTTTGATGGTCATTAACCTAGATAGTTAATGATATGTACCGTCTTTTGGTTATAGGAATTTGCATGAATATGATATTAGCTCTTTTCTGGGAATACATCTCGCTTGATTTGGCTATTGGTGTGTTGTGAGTTGTGTCTTTGTTAACTTGAGGAATAACATAACATATTCCTTGTTATCCCTGTAAATTTAACGTCAAGAAAATCATAATTAATAATACTGAAATGCTGATGAATATGCCAGATTGTATAACTTTACCTGTGTAGAACTATCATGATCTCTTGTTCTAAGTGGAAGCAAATTTGACCTCAGGAAGGAATATTTTGAGATTCCATGGGCAAGCTTGAGGGCCATGGTGGAGCCATCATTTGCAGAGAGATCTGTGATCAACCATAGAGATTACCTCACCAATGGCCAAATTCTTACATCCGGAGCAATCAATATCACTGACACTGAAGTTTTGACTGGAGAAGGCCGTCTGATTCCCTATGACTATCTTGTCATTGCCACTGGCCATGCAGATTCTGTTCCTAAAACTAAGACTGGGAGGCTTAAGGAATTCCAAGAAGGTAAGACTGCATGGGAATCCTAACTTCTTCTTTTTTGGGGTCTATTCATTTTTATGAACTGCCAAACTTACTGCTAAGAAGGCAGATCGGCAGATTGCAAATCTTTCAAAGGAAGTATCAATGTCTTGATGTAGCATTCAAATTAGAATTTAAAACAAATCTTTGAGCCATAAAACTTTACCAGCATTAGAATTACAATTTAAGACTTGTCTACAACTTGGAATAATCAAGTTTAATTTATATGCATATCATTGTACTGTTCTTTTGTAACTGTGATTGAGTCAACATTAATCTCTCCATTGGCAGATAATCTGAAGATAAGATCAGCTAATTCCATTTTGATTGTTGGAGGAGGACCTACTGGTGTAGAACTTGCTGGAGAAATTGCTACTGACTTCCCAGAAAAGAAAATCACTCTGATTCATACTGGATCAAGGTTGTTGGAATTTATTGGACCAAAAGCTGCAGACAAGACTCTGAACTGGTTTAAATCGAGAAACGTTGAAGTGATATTGGAACAATCAGTCAGTTTAAACACGATCTCAGATTCACCAGGAAGCAAAATATATCAGACTTCAGAAGGAGAAAGGTTTGAAGCAGATTGTCATTTTCTATGCATAGGGAAACGTGTGGGTTCAGCATGGCTCAAAGAAACAGTGTTGAAGAATAGCTTGGATATTAATGGATTGATGGTTGATGAGAATTTGAGAGTCATAGGTAGAAAAAATGTCTTTGCAGTTGGAGACATTACTAATATTCAAGTAAGTGCTGATTGCAACCTAGTTATTTTATTTTGTTGCTTTGATAGTTTTCAGAGATCTAGTTTTAAAGTACAGATTCAGTAGAGTCAGAACTCTGTATCTGTATTGCAAGTTTGGAACTCTTGAGTTTAACGGTTAAAAAACTAAAGTGTAGATTCTGCTCTGCGTCACCATCTAATTGTAACCTGAGTTTAGACTGATATTTGTTAATAGAATGACGCTAACTTGCCTTTTCTTAATTATAAGTAATTCAATCATTGATAGGATTGTATATTGAATTCAATATAACTGAGTGCAGAAAGTGTTGGGACTAGTGATCTCTTGTTTATGAGATATATAACTCTTATTGGCTAATTCAGTTTTAAATTGGAATACGAATTCATGAGTACATGCTGTTCTTGCTTTGTTGATGTTATATCTTACCGTAAACATCATGTACGGCTGTCTTCATGTCATTTCAAATTTTGAGGCCTTTCTAGTTGGCCATTTTTCTATATCCGATCTGCAAATTAGAACAATAAGTTCCCCTCAGAGAGAAAAGGAAGAGTTGGATTTATTCGATCTGTATCATCAGTATGCTTATAGTTAGCAACTTGTATTCTGATGTATCTCTTGCACCAAAGAAGTGAAAATGAAAGGTTATCTGTGCTATTTGATTAGAGAAGCACTATGTCCTCTTCGGAATAAAATCTGATTCATTTTTCCATGTTGAATCCCAAAATGCAGGAAATCAAACAAGGGTATTTGGCACAAAAGCAGGCTTTGGTGGTTGCAAAGAACTTAAAGCTCTTGCTTGCAGGTGGAAGAGAAAGTAAAATGGCGACTTACCAACCTCAATCGGTGCTGGCACTTGTTTCACTAGGACGGAAACATGGAGTTGCACAGTTCCCATACACAACATGGATTGGACGCGTTCCTGGACTGATCAAATCTAAAGATCTTTTTGTGGGGAAAACAAGGAAGTCGCTGGGGCTAGAAGCCTAGAAGAAGCCTAGAAGCAGCTGTGCCACAAGATGAATTTGGTGTGTAAGTGACATATATAGACTCTTCGTTTTTCTTTTTGGTCCAGTACATATATGGACAGCATATGTATATAGAATTAAATCGTTATTGTTTCATGTTTGTTTTGATCTGGATGAGTCGGTTTAGTTATTTGTTATGAGTCCTTGTGACGGTATTTGAGGGTGGAAGAATTAGAACCTGGGAGAACACCTTTTTAAGGGGAAATGTAGTTTTTTATTTATTTATTTATTTTATGAGAAACTGAGCTATGTTGAATCCGGCCATATTATGAAGTAGGCCAAAGACATCTGGATCAGATTATTATGTCGTCACAATTATGTAATAATATGCGTAGTGTGTTTTTGAGTTGAAGGAATGGTAAAACTACTGAAAAACCCAGACATACATTTCAAAATCGGGTTCTTTATTTGTGAATTTCTGAGCTTGATCAATTTTATAACCTATGGTCTTCAAGCCTCAAACGGTAGAGAGCCACAATATTCAATAATCTTCTTCACATTGCCCTTCATTTTCTCGACAACCAAGTGGATATTGGCAGTGCTAATGAGCCTTGGAAGTTGGAATTCGATCTCAGTAATTTCATTTTGATTACTTTATAAGAAGATTTGCACATGAATTCTTAATTGATTGGAGTCGTTTCACGATCGCCAGGCTCTATAAAATTCAATAATAATGTAGAATCATTAACAATAAATACCCTCCAACTTTATATAATCAAGGGCAATTTCGTCAGTCAAATCCAACTTTTGCTGTTTCATTGTTAAGAACAGAAGTTCAAACACTATTGATGCATCTTTTGGTTAAAAACAAGGGTAAAATTCACCAATTGAGTTTGAATTTTATGCACTAGTGTTTATTGACCAAGGACAGAGGCTTTGATCTGTTGTGACCACTATTGAAAACTCAGAAACAGATTGGTCACCAATAATTTGAGGCTTTGAATTTCCTTCTAGCTTCTGCAAGGAAATATCAGAAACTCTCTGACCACTTTGACCAAATTCAAAACATCCAGAATGCAAAGCCACTGTTGTACAGTAAAATCGCATTCAATTTCAGCTATCAAATATAGCAACTCCAATTAATATACAGACAACAACCCATTTTTTTAGTCCCATAATTTTTTTTTTTTTAAAGCTCTCTCAAAATTGAAGTCCCATAACTACTACTCCAACTACCTAGCTCTCTCAAACAAGAGAATTTTAATTAACCCAGGCAAAGGAACTCAAACCCATTCTCATCTCAGGTTTCTATCTAGCTTCTTGCTTGCTGTCTCCCAATGGCCAGAAAGAGAAAATCTCGCTCTCCTCTCAGAGCTGAACCATCAACAACATCTGGTATGTCTTCTCAACCCCAAAGTTCAGATTTTTTATTTTTCATGTTTTAAAATTGTAGCTGAAGCGTATATATGTTTTCTTTTTCCTAATTTTCACCAAGTATGATTATGTTTATGGTATATATACCATGTCTTGAAGACCATAATCCTTTGTTTAACTTGTCTACTTTGCAACCATTTTGTTACAAATGAAGTGGACGATTTTCACATTTTTCATATTTGCTTGAAAATAGAAAACGTACAAGCTAGTGATGAGAAGTCTATATGTTCGAAAAATTGAGTATGAAAATGATCACCGCCTTAAATTAACTAGACATTGCCAAGCAAGAAAAAAAAAGGGCAATATATGCATGGTGAGTTTAATTAAGATTTGAATAATTGTGTCCGCCAGGACCGGAGATTAGTGGAGTAACAGAAACAGGAACAGGAACAGGAATGGAGAGTGAACGGAGGCGAACAGCGACTCATGACTCGTACATCCAAATTTTACTTTTGGATGGAGAAGAAGCCATAACTCTCAAGGTGCAGAATCAGATCATGGCGACACCTACGTGAGGACTGGCCGCAATGTTCCACTGTCATTTCTGATGCGAGCGTACGCTGATGGCCCTGCTGGTTTGGTGTATGATCAAATCCGGTTCATTTACGATGGAAAACGCATTGCTGAAAACGAAACCGCAGAGCAATTGGGAATGGAAGAGGGAGATGTCATTGATGCCATGTCTGATATGATGGGTGGTGCCTCTTGCTAATTCCAGCTGCTAGCTACCTCTTAATCATCTTACTTGTGCTAATTAATTAGTACTAGCTAATTAATTGAGGCTAATTTCAGTACTCCGTATCTATGTATGTATTAAAGAACTAGCTGAGCTAGCTATCCTTGTTTTTTTTTTTTTAATCAATTAAGTATCTATATGAAATGGTTGAGAGAATTATTGTTGAACGTTTCAAGGTTTCATTCAAATTGAAACCATGCACTAATGAAAAATTATGGAGTAAAACTCATAGCTGCAATGAAGAATTAATTTGATTGTTTGCTCAACCGTTACAACAACAATTTGTATTTTGAAATAACTATCAAATTTCCAATACCTCCTACGTACGCAATACAGAGCCTATAAAAGAATTTAGTGAAACTGAATATTTGGAGATAGCTTGTGGACCATTGCCAAATGGGTTCATTGAGATTTTAAGTCGGAGAGGACATGCATGGACAAAGCAATAAGTAAGTAAAGGGAGGAAAGTGAAGGACGTACAGGAATGGAGAGAGATATATAGAATTCATTAAAACAAAGAAACCACCAACAGCAAGGGAAACACAACCAAAAAAAAAGAAAAGAAACACACTACTCAGCCTGACCATAAATAAGAAACTATTATGAGAATAGTTAACCAGGCAATGATCCTATTATGAGAATATCAAGCATCTCTACTCTCTAGTATATATAGTTAACCAATGTCAATGTCAGAAATTATAAGAGACAGAGAAGTTCCTCAATACAATTTCAGTTGGCTACAAATTAGTAGCTATACGAGAGTGGCTTCATTTCATTCCGGTGAACGTGGCCTTGTTAAAGAAACTTACTGGTGCATTAGTAATATTTTTCATACTAACAATACTACAATATGCAGTAAGACTGAGACATTCTCAGACAAATCACAATAGAGATAACAAATAAATAAAACAAACAAATTTAGATTCATTGATAACAAACAAACATTTGTTCAGGATATAACACACATAGTAATAGCTATTTAAAGATAAAGAACATACTTAAAAGCTATAATAATATGGGAGATTAAATTTTTTTTGTTCTTGAGCCACATGATTTGACGGTTGGATTGTTTTTTTTTTTTGGCCATTAAATGAAATTTCATTTAAAACCATAAAAAGTGACAGATCTAATACAAATGGACATAAGCCCAAAATTGAAAGAGACAATCAAAAACAGAAAAGACCCAAACAATACAGGCCCAAATCAAAACAAAACCCTAGCTAGTAATAAGGCAAGCCGGAGACAACAACAGCCGCCACCAGTCACCGCCGCCAAACTTGCCGCCACACCAGCCGGAAAAACTTGCTCTGATGGCCAAAAACCGACCCAAAACTAATAGATCTACACCAAAAAGCCTCAAAATCACCCAATCAAAATCGAACCAAAAGCTCTATCTCCCAACACTGATCAACAAAGAGAATCTCCACCGCCAAACAAACAACGAGGCTAAAGTCGTCGGAAACCACCATGGAACCTGACAAAAGTGTCAGTACGAAGATAGGAGACGCTAGCTGCTTTGTATACCTTCATTTTACCAAAAACATCTGAATGCGTAGGAGTGCGGCAACGAGATTCCACCTTGGGAAACCACCCAAAGTCGTCGATCTGGAGAAAGGGAAGAAGAAATCCGATGAGGCATGCAAAGCTTGATTCCAAGGCTTTAAGATTGTAGATCCATAACAGATCTGGGAGCGAGGAAAAGAAGAGAACTGAAATAAAGAAAAAGAAGACGAGCATCGCCGCAGGAGAGACGAACGACGTCGTCAAGAGACAGACAAAGCTGTCAGGAAGGCAGACATAGCCGCCAACAACTGAGACATGCCACTAACTCTCAAGGTAGCTACTCAGAGAAGGAGAGAATAGTCTAGAGAGAAGGTGGACCCTCTCTCAGTTTTTTTTATGGGTGGTTGGATTACTTTAAGCCAACAAAAAATCTCTTTGTTCCTTCTATCAGTAAAGATATCAGCAACTTTCATGAAAATATCGCCATCATTAACAATTTCAGGATCTCTTCAACAATTTTCACTTCCTTAATGCTACAACCAGGCTTATTGATCTATACTTTTAGAAGCACTACTCTCGATCCGATTTGATACTGCGCCCAAAATAGTATCTAATTGTTTAGACACTATAACTCCTACTCCAGGTTTCTTTCCATCTATCCTTTTTCTATTCTCTTTCTCTTGTGTGGGAGCTTCAATCAGAGAAGGAGTTCCATTTTGTTCCCTCTCTCCTATATTCTCAATCTCGGAATTATAAGCTTCATCATACTCCAAATCATCTTCCATCATAATATTGTCATTTTCTTCTTCCAAACCTAGAGCATTTTCAACTTCTATACCACAAAACCTTGTGAAGGCGCCCAAGCACCTTCGCCCGTCACAACATTATCTTTAAATAAGACATCCAATTAGTAAGCATTTCTCAATCAACAGATTCAAAAATTTCCAACATCAGGATTCTTCTACAATATTATTCACTATAATCAGTAAAGTTTGTAGGTGACTCTAAATCAAATATTTAGTTAAAAAAAATCAAAAGTAATTTAACATAACAATCACCTTTATTTTTTTGTCATTCCACCATTCATTGCTAGCATTGATAGTTTGCTTCACTGGATCCCACCCTAAGCCAGTCTCTTTTCCAAACAAAAAAGTCCACTGATGCCAATCTTTCCTAAGACCATCTTCCATCATAGGGTAAAAACTCAAATATAGGGTATCACTAGTTCACTACTACAAAAATGGCATCAGATGACAATTTTGGACTGTCGTTTGATTGATGAAAATTCTGTTGAGATAGGTCATGTCGTCTGATGGACTAGTTTAGACGACGGATATTAACTGTTGTCTACTATTAGATCATACAATTTATATAGAGCTTATGTTGTCGTGTGAAGTCAGCCAAATTTTCAGAAAGTGAGCACATCTCTTGTATGAAAGGAATATAATCAACATAAACTGCTATAATTAGTTGTCCCAAATAAACTTAAATAACAAAACTAGACTAAATTAGATTGCATGTAATGCTTTCCTATGTCACAATTAAATTTGCCGTTTGAAAGGTTTGGAAGCCAAATTAGGCTTTCAATCAACATAAGCCAAACTCATCCAATTTTTTATTGTATTGAAATTTTGTTCCTCTTTTGTCCTTCAAAGAAATTCACAATTACTTTTATGCATGTCCCTATTAATCTTTAGGATTAAATTCAGTTTGCCCCCCTGAATTTTACACAAAACATCATGTTAGTCTATGCACTTCTAATTTCATCAGAAACACCCCTATATTTTTCAATTTAATCAGTTTAGTCCCTCCGTTAGTCAATTCGTTAACTTTGACCGTTAAGTGATGACGTGAGTCACGTGACATGAGTGGGGCCCATTCTTGGCTGACTTGGCAGTGACGTGGCATGCCCAGTCCTCAACCAAAGTTGACTGGGCATGCCACGTCACTAACGGAGGGACTAAACTGATTAAATTAAAGAGTATAGAGGTGTTTCTGATGAAAGTAGAAGTGCAGGGACTAACATGATATTTGGTGTAAAGTTCAAGGGGGTAAAACTGAATTTAATAATTTTCAAAAATACCATTTTACATAGAAATCATGTGCATAAGGAAAAATTTCTCAATTTGCACAATTGACAAAAATAAGCGAAACACTAATTTCGATAGACAATGTGTTGCCAAAGTCCATTTTTTTTGTTTAATTATAGAGTCCAAAAGAGCCCTAATAAGTAAATTCTCTTACATTTATTCAAACTTAAAAAAAAAAATTTAAACACTTGTAGCGACGAATTGGTCGTCGCTACAAGAGGCTCCTAACTTTTTTTATTTTGTTTATTTTAAGTTGATGAAATAGTTAAAAAAGACTTTTTCGGTCTTCATAAGGTCTCACATTAGACTCCACTAAGACTCTAAAATAATTTTGAGAACCCATACAAACCGTACTTGAGAATTTCAAAGTTAAAAAAATATTTATATAAAAAATATATATATATAAATTTTTTTTTAACTTTGAACAAATGTAAAATAATTTAGTTATTGGGGCTTATAAAATCTATGATTAAACAATGCAAACGAGCTTTGACTTTCACAATCTACCGAAATCGAGTTTTCACTTACTTTGGTGAATTGTGTCAAGTTGAGGAAAATTTCTTTGTAGCACCTAATTTCTATGAAAAATTGTATCTTTGAAATTCTCAAGTACGGTTTGTATGGGTTCTCAAAATTATTTTAGAGTATTAGTGAAGTCTAACGTGAGACCTAATGAGGACCGAAATAGTCTTTTTTAACTATTTCATCAAATTAAAATAAACAAAATAAAAAAACAGTTTGTAGCGACGACGAATTCGTCGCTACAAGTGTTTAAATTTTTTTATTTTTTTTAGTTTGAAGAAATTTAAGAGAATTCACTTATTAGGCTCTTTTGGACTCTATGATTAAACAAAGCAAATGGACTTTGACAACACATTGTCTATCGAAATCGAGGTTTCGCTTATTTTTGTCAATTGTGCAAATTGAGAAAATTTTCCTTATTATAGCACATGATTTCTATGTAAAATGGTATTTTTGAAAATGATTAAATTCAATTTACTCCCCTAAACTTTACACCAAACATTATGTTAGTTTCTACACTTCTAATTTCGTCAGAAACATCCATATATTCTTCAATTTAATTAGTTTAGTCCCTCCATCAGTGACGTGACATGCTCAGTCAGCTTTGGTTGATGACTGAGATGCCACGTCACTGCCAAGTCAGCCAAGAATGGGTCCACTCATGCCACGTCATCACTTAAGGTCAAAGTTAACGGATTGACTGACGGAGGGACTAAACTGATTAAATGGAAGGGTATAGGGGTGTTTCTGATGAAATTAGAAGTGCATGGACTAACATGATGTTTGGTGTAAAGTTCAATGGGGTAAACTGAATTTAATCCTAATCTTTAACTACAAATTTATACTTATATTTATACTTATAAACTTGTCAATAATAAAAATTATATCATTAGAAAGATCGCATTGAGTTCTTTCATTTGAGTTTAATATATATTGAATATATTTGGTCGAAATAATTTTAATATATACATCATTATGAATTATCTTTTCATCAAAGATAACTAGAAAATGGTCACACTCTATGGGTGTAGAAGTGAGTAGTTATTGGGAAGAAATGGGGGTTGAGCAGTTGTATTAATAAACACGTTAAAATTTGTAGTTAATCTGATAAGAGAGATGCAAAGAATCCTAGTGCCACTCTCCCACTTTAATCTGATAAGAGAGATGCAAAGAATCCTAGTGCCACTCTCCCACTTCTGTCTCTATTTTATTTTATTTTCTATATTTTTTCTTCCTTTTGTCATTGTAGTTTTTGTCCTTATGAATAAAATGTAGTCTAAAGTTTTTTAATAGTTAAGGGATATTTTTGTCAAATTTTTTAGTTATAATTGACAATCTGAGTTCTTTTAAATAATAGTATAGATATGTTATTAAATTATAAAAATTACAATATTAAATAATGACCTCGTTAAACTTTCTCGGAGAAAATACATTGAGACATAACTCAAAACTAGGAAAGAGTATCATACACACTAATGTATAAAATAGAAAAACAAACCGAATGCATAAATATAAAAATAAAAGTACTAATGACCACAATTAGTTTTTCGGTAGACTATCGTCACTTCTATCATATCCAGCATTACCTCACTTGTTCCAGATCCACAACTTCCTCCATAATGAAGAACTCCACTGTATCCACCACTTCCTCCAAATTCATTTGGAAATGTAATGTACTACCAAAGTTACTAGAATTGAAAGTAACTTGTGAACCACCTTCAAAGTGGTTTGAGTTATTGAAATTACCATAGCCAAATATCCCAAGTAATTGTTGGCATTTTTTTTAGTAGAACGTTAAATATTGATATGGGTAATCTTCGAAAGTATTAGAAGATCAGGCAAATATCCCAGGTGAAATTTTGCATGAATAACGTCAAATGCCCCATGATTTTCAACTCACTTTCAGCTCATTTTTCTCCTATTGGTCTTATTTGGCTTTATTTTTCTAGCCTTTAGATTACCCTCCTAATCTACCAAATGTGGAAGCATATTAGCATAAATAGAACTAAAAATAATAACAACAGGCCCAGGAGTCATCTAATCCGTTCTAACCCAAGCAAGACGCCTACCATAAAAAGTAACTCAACAATTGTAAGATTAAGCCTAAGAAAAATAAGACCAAATCCAAACCACCAATCACCACCGGCACCACTAGTCCTTCCAACGATCCGAACTCCACCTATCATCATCGTCTGAGAAAGACGACACTGCCAGCTCTGGGGAAACAATCTCCAGGAGAACTAGTACCCTCGATCTCAAAACAATGCTCAAGTAGACCCATAGCCCACCCTAGCCTCTAATACTCATCATTCTATCTAGATTAAACCAACAACAAGCCACCCAATCATTAAAGAAACGTCGAGGAGCTCCAAATCCAATTCAATGCAGTCCTTCCCCATTCAATAAATTACATGCGGATTCCACTCGGTCTTAAAATTCAATATTTATTGCATTGAAAGACTAATTACATTTTTTCCATGTCTGCCTTTATAATAAATGCCCTACAATATTTCTTTAGGAAAATTACCAATAAGGTCAATAATCTCAAAAATATTCCCGATTAGATTTAGGTTTTCTAACATTTACCAATAAGGTTGGTATTTTGCCCAAGAGGTCACACTATTTCCCAACAGGTTATTACTAACAGCTCAAGCCAAATTTACTTGACAATTTTGCCCCCTATTATTAGGGTCGCTGGATATTTGTTAGAGAGAGAGAGAGAGAGAGAGAGAGAGAGAGAGAGAGAGAGAGAGAGAGAGTTAATTCGACCTGGTTAGAGACAGAGAGAGAGTCACTCAATAAACCAGTTATTGTTTGACAATAACAAATTATTGTCTAACAGTAACAAATTATTGTCTAACAATAGCAAATTTATTGTCACTCAATAAACCAGTTATTATCTGACAATAACAAATTTATTGTCACTTAATAAACCAATTATTGTCAAACAATAATTGGGTGAGTTTGAAGTCAGTGGCATATTTCGTAAATTATATAAAACATATTGTATAGAAAGGGCTCCCTGTTTTTCATTACATAACCTTATTGGGCAAATTTATATTTTGTCTGATTTATTGGGCAACTCTATAGAGTATACGACCTTATTGGTCACCAGTGATTTTTCCTTCTTTGACTTTGAAATCCGATTTGTTCTCCTTCAGTTTCAATTTTTTTTTTTGCATTTATAGGATTAGATCCTATAAAATAAAAGTGGCAGGGAGATTAGCATCTCCAACATAGTAGCCATTTTTTTTAAAAAGTTAAAATTTAGCTATTTTTGACACAATTTATCATTCTAATAGAATAGCTAAATGAAGGTCAAATTTAGCTTTTGTCAAAATTTGTAGCTATATTTAGCTAGACAGGAGAGTGAATATAACTAAATCCTAAATTAACTTACAAATAGCTACCCTTTGCGGAGCAAAAATGAAAAACTAGCTAGCTATATTTCACTTTTATCTAAATATCCCTAACATTTTATCTCTTTGTATTTCTATAACTTCGTATTCGGAATTCATTCTCATCTCTTAATTCAAGTTCAATTTCATTTTGTGGTTGGAAAAATATCTCTTTTTTTTTAAGGAAAGAAGCATATATTAAATATCTCTTATCATTAATAAGGGCATCCTGAACAACAGTAGGAGCTATAATTAACCTAATAAGGTTAATATGAAAATTTAAGGCAGAACAAACCATAAATTTTCTAATTGGTTGTTCATTTACATAATTAAAGCTCACTTCTTGGAAATAGAAAAACAATACTACTACAAATTAATGTAGACTATCTGCGTCCCAGAAATTGAAACAATAGAGAATGACCTGCACCAATTTGCAGGGAATGAAAAATAAAAAAAAATACGAGTCGAAGATCAGAGCTATCTGCGGCCCAAAGTTTCTGCCTCCAAACGGACTCAGTCTCCGTAATTATTGAGCTAGCCACAAGGTAGGGTCTTCGAAAAATAAAAACTCCAAATCTCCTGGATCCCATACAAACCTAAACCAGATTTCATAACAAATGGAGGATAATCCCTTTGCACCTGGCAGTCGAAGTGGAGGATAAACTTGAGAACCGAAATTAATCCAAACACCCCAGATGGCCAAGATCAAAGAAAGACCAACACCCCTCATGATAACAATGAAAACTGAAATGAAAAACCTGGACAGACGAAAGAGCCCGCTAGGATACTGATGTCCGGCAGAGCAAGCCATGACCGGTGCTGGTTGCAACGCCAAAAAAGCGTCAATAGGTACCCAAGCCATGACGGCTAGGGTTTGTAGAAGAGAGATAGCTCTCTCTCTTATTAGAACCCAATAGTTTGTTTTCCAAGGTTTTGTTTTGGCACTTTTTTTTGGAAAAATATCTCTTGTTAATAGACTATAGGGTTTTTATCACATATAATACCTGAACTATTTCTCAATTATATATTTAGTACCTGAATTTCAATTTTTGTCACAAGTAATACCCAAAGTTTTCAATTTTGTCACAAGTAGTACTTAAAGCTTTTGATTTCATCTCTTGTGGTAGCTAAGGCCATTTTTGTCACAAATATATGTGCGTGTTCCCAAAAAAAGAGGCTAAAATGGAAAACTTTGAGTACTACTTGTAACAAAAATTCAAGTTCAGGTGCCACGAGAGATTAAATCAAAAACTTTGGGTACTAGTTGTGACAAAAATATTAAAGTTCAGGTACCAAGTATATAATTGAGAAATAGTTCAGGTATTATATATGATAATAACCCTAGACTATAATCCACACCTAGAGCCACTGGAATAGACAAGAGAGAAAAAAAATGAAATTGAACTCAGAAAGAAGAAAAAATAAAGCAAATCCACACTATAGAAAAAGTTCAACAAAAACTAGAATCAAAGATTATCTAGTTTGAAAAGCAATTACTAGTCGAAATGGAGAGAAAAAAAATATATATATATGGGAGAGGCTCTAATGAGGACTTGGTGAGGACTTTTCGATTAATGGTTGTAATATTTATTTTTCGATTACATCTCGACAAATCAACCGTTCAATATTAAGATATTCTTGAGTAGATCACTTATACAAATTTTCAACAAAATTTGAAATCGTTAAGGTACCAAACTAGACCAAATAAATGGACGAACCAAATATGTCAATTTTGAACCATTCATATTCATAAATGGTAAATCACAATTATAGATGACTTAACGAATTCCGATTTCATTGAAAATTTGTAGAAGTGATCTACTCATAAATATCTAAATATTAAACGGTTGATTTGTCGAGATGTAATTGTTTGCGCTGGAAACCGCAGGGGTGAGTCAAACAGTCTCTTTTGTAGAGTGCGGGCGTGCCAGTACCACGGGGTACGTTGATGTAGTAGATGTGTGCCACTTCTTGCTTCTGGATCAAGCGAATGTAGACAGAGAGAGCACCAACTCTGTCGGTTCGTACGTGAATGCCTAAACGGAATTAGGTGTTTGAATGTGATCTCTTGCGAACACAATAATCGATTCTTCCTCAACGCTGAGTAAGCAGAGCAATCAATTGGGAAAGGTTTGAGAAACACTCGGGTTGCTAAAACGTGATTTTAGCTTCGCTGTGGGTCGCTGGTTTGCTCCGGAGAGGCTTTGGTTGCTAGGGTTTGCTCCGGAGAGGCTTGTATGCAAGTAGTTTGCTTGTAGGTTGTATTGATTGAGAGAGAGGAGAGAGACATTCGCCTAAGCACCCTCTATTTATAGAGATAGATCGGCGAATCCTCATCAAACAAGGATTGTAAATTCCTTCCCTAACGGGACTCCTCACGTATAATTAATGTAATTAAATAGATATATATTTTCCTTGAGTTATAAGGCAAACACAAAGGTATTTTGGGCCGCAAAAATCGGTCCATGGGCTGTTATCACAAATGGATCAGCCAAATATTCATTTGGGCTCAAACATTGCCCCCCAGGCCTCGAAATCAGGTCCGGGTCCGTGATAAACATGATTGAAGAGGGCTAAGTCTCGAGGAAAACACACAACTGTTAACGGAAAGCCGCAACAAAGCCCAGAAGATGAAAAGACTGAACCGTTGTACTGTTTCATCACGCCTCCCAATTCAAACTGGTTCGCGAAGCAAACAAGATCAGATCTTTTCAAAACACCGCTTCGGCTCTTTAAAACCAAACCCCTCAACACTAATCTGTTAAGGAATTCAGAACCCCAAGAACTCAGAACAAGTAAGAATCCAGACCAAACAAACGACAGAAATGGCCTCATCCTCCAACATCCTCACAGAGCACTACGCCCAGCAATTCAAACTAGCCATGTACCCTCTTACAGCCAACAAACATTATCACCGCTCCCACGTCAAGGTGTATGAGAACCGCACGGCGAGCCTAGGTCCTTGGATTGACGAAATGTCGGCCCAATTCCTGAACCATTATTTTCAAGCTGTTCGATGCCCAATACTCGTGTTCCGGGCGACCGCCGCTATCTTCCCACGATGGCAAAGACATCATCAAGCAGTGCGAATAGGAAGCTGGCCTACCCCAAGTCCTGAAGAGCTCAAATGGTATCAAGCCAGGAGGACAACTGACTTGGATCGCTGGCAGGAAGTAGGGATTGCAGAAACACTAGAGCTCTGGTTCTCTTTGCACAATGGAGGAGGGAACCGGGCCCTAATAATCGCAGCCGCCTGCTTCTGGGACACTTCCAGCAACACCTTTAATTTCCGGTTCGGGCATATGGGAATCACGTTGCTCGATATCCTCACCATCACTGGCCTTCCCATCCATCCAGAACCCTACAGCTATGGAGAGTATGATCAAGGATTGGATTCAATAGAGCACAAACCCAGTCCGGTTCGCCTTCCCCACTGCAAATCCTACACCGCTTGGTGCAACTTCTTCTCAAAGCAGAACAACGAGCAAGGAGGAATTGCTTTTTTGGAACTCTGGCTGTGCAAATTCCTCTTCTGTATCACAGCGCAGAAGATTGTTGGGACATGGACCATGTTGGCAGCAGCCCTCTTCAATAAACAGTTAACAGGGTTAGGCCAACCTGTCCTAGCCAGTCTCTACCGTTCGCTCTACTCCCTGACACTCAGGCCCTTCGATTACAGACCGCTGGGAGGACCCTTCTGGATTCTGGACCTCTGGCTTCAAGTCTATTTTCCACAATTCAGGCATCCCGAAGTAGATTCTTTTCCAGAAGATGAGGTACTAGGGATGGCATTCGCCAACCGAGATGAGTTCCCTTCGCCCTCATACTTTGAATGTTTTCGTTACCTGTACCACTTAGATGAATCAGCCTTAGATTCGGTAACGCTAGTTGTAAACAGAAAATTCCCTAGCCCACTGGAGCATGGCTTCTTCTGATCTAGCGAACATTCTGCTGAGGCCTTGGCCGTGTTCAAACGAGCCGTATCCTGTATGGATTTCAATCTCCCGGATGAAGAAGCCGGCTTTGAACTTTATGCTCCTACCCATTTCGCTCGCCAACTAGGATTTAGGCAGAAAATCCCTTATCCTCTTTTTGAGAGCCTGAACCTATATACTTCCTGGCGGATCTCAGCGAACGATGTACAGGACCAGAGCAGATGCAAAGTCCATTTTAAGTACATCCTACCGCCTGCCACCTTGGGAGCCAGTAACCTCCACTGCACTATGGCTGTGTCTCCACAGTATGCCATCTGGTGGGCTGCCCTTTCTGCCAACAAGTGGGACCAGAGCGCAGAAGACCTCTTTCGCGCCATCTTCGCCCGAGGCAGGGTTGAACTCAACCTCGAAGAAGACCAGCAAGTTCTAAATGGTGCAAACAGAAAAATCCCTGTTACAGCTGCTCCTGAACAACAGCAAACGCACGCCGGAGGAGCAACAATTAAGGTATGAGCTTCGAGTCCTAAGTCCTTATCTTAACTTTCCTCGTTGTAGTGCGGATCCTGATTGATTATGTGTATTACCATAGGAAACGCTAAAAAGCCCGTTTCCTGGGGAAGCTTCCTCCTCTCGTGCCGCTGCTCAGAAAAGACCCCGCGAACCGTCAGTCAATGAAGAAGAAGAAACAGAAGAAGAACGTCCCTTGGTAAGGATAAAACTCTTCATTAACTTTTGCAATAATTCTCAATTGCGTACTCCTTTCCCACCCACTAACTGGTTTACCATTCGCTATGTTGCAGATAAGGAGGCGTAATGCGCCTGAGGTGATTGTAATAGCAGACGACCCTCCTATCCCTGAAACTAAGGAAAGCACCCCTGCTCAAGGATCTGAAGACAGTTCCACTGATGGGAACTCCACGGAAGACGAAATAAATATGGTCGAAGCCCTAGATGGCCTTGGACTGCTATCAGTGACTTATGCAGTTCCCATCGCCTACACTTCCCCAGACCAGCCTGTGAATACTGGCGAAGGACCAGCTTCCGTTCCTGCTCCTTCTCCCGAGGCTGTCACTCAGACTGTGGAAGTGGCGAATAGAGAAACCGTCAAGGGTGCCCGTGGTTCCGACCTCCAACAGGATGCTGACTTGCCCCCGAGCCCAAACATCCCCTCTGCTGAAGCACAAGATGTGTCACCCTGCGAGGCTCAGGAGAATCTGGATGCTGGCGCCACCAATCCTTCTGCGAACGAAAATGCAACGACGTCCTCTGTAATATCCCGAATTTTCGTATTTCATTTCTTGAATATTTCTGAAATTAAGTAAGGGCTGGATGTTAGTTTTCTTGTCTAGTTTATGAAGAAAAAGTATTTTGGAACGAATATGTACTCGAAATGTTTTATTTTCGAGGGGTCAAAAGTTGACTTTCTTATTCGTTGATTTTCTCTGAAAGCTTCCTTCACAAAAGTCGTAGAACTTGTCGATACGAGTTCGTAGACATGTGGCACGCTAAATTCTGATATCATACGAAGGAGTTATGGTCAGCGGAATTTTAATGTATTTTTGAAGCTTTTCTGACCTAGTCGCCTATTTCGTAAAATATGACACTGATGTGTTTATTATTTGAGAATGTAGTCTTCTAATGATTTGTAGTGGACATCATAAAGAAACTCTCAGAATTGGAATCACCTGAAAATCATATTTTTAAATTTAGTTATGATTTTTACAAAATAAGTAGAGTACAAGAAGAAAGGAAATTAAGTGGTGATGTGGCACACGATTATTGGATGAAGCCAAGACTTGGTGAGCAAGACTTGGAGCTGATGAAGGAAGTGATCTAAGCATTTTTTTAGTTGCTGATTTCATCATTTCCAGCATAGCAAATACACTCCTTCATCATCCCAAGAGTCAAGTAATTTTGGTTAATTAACCTTAAGTGTGAAAATAGTTTGTACATTACACCTCCTTCATCATCCCAAGAGTCAAGTAATTTCCCATACTCATACTCTATAAATAGGATGGTTCAGCCATTGTTTTCTCTGCTAATTCACTTCTCTCTTGCTTCTCCCTTGCTCCTCTCTAACTCCTCTTACTTCAGCCTCCCAATAGTAGAGAGTTCCCCTAGAAACTCTTTGAAGAAAAAGCAATCTTTAGTCAAAAATCCATTACTCAAGAACTTATGTACCTTCAATTGTGAAGCTAATTCAATCTTCCTACCCTTTAAAGTTCAAGTAAGTACAGAATACATCTTTATAGTCTTTTATCTTTAAGATTCATCAAAGTGCATGATCAAGAAGGAAATAGAAAAGAATAAGTTTTATAGAAAACTTAAATGCTATTTTCTGAAGTTATTCCGGCAGCCAACTTGGGAACCTTTAAATACATATTTTCGATCATTTTACCATCTGGACTTCTTCATGAAAGTTGTTCCAAATTGTGTCTTCTATTTTGTATTAAAATTTTATGATCATCTAACGAGCCAAACGTTCTGTATCTAAGTTTTAATCCGGTACACTCACTGAAGAACCTCTATGTTGTTCATAATTTCAAGTGGTCATATCTCACTCATCTCTTAACCAAATTTTGTGATCTTTATATCAAAACGAAGCTTAGAACTTGAACTTCTAATCTGGAGAATATCATAATTAATGGCCAATATTACAGTACGTAATAATTTAGGTAAAATGGGTTAAAACAGAGTATACTTATTTCTGGACTGTTTGGTAAATCCTGATTTCTGGACTTAGACATTCTGGACATGTTTACTTGGACTATATTATTGGATTCCTTGTGAAAATCCCTTCGAGATGGTATACTCACTTGCTTAAATCGGACTTGCGATGGACAATTTAACGAAGTTTGAAGTTTGACGATTCTAATCGGAGAATCATTGATGAACTTTTATGGTTTTGGACTTAAGAACTAAAATATTAATAATAATCTGATTTCCTTATATAATGCTTGTCTTTTATTTTTACTTATATATTGTTCTACATATGTTTATGTTTATTTGCTATAATTTATGATCTTGTTTACTACATGAGTTTAATTACTTATGTTTTACATATGCTTCTTCTTTATATATGTTTTATTTGCACTTGATTATCTATTAATCTTATATTGGTGCATAATTTTGTTTACTAAGTGAATACATCAACTTAGTATTATACATGTATGTTAACATGTATAGAAGTATATATTGTTAAGGGTGTATTTGAGATATCACATGCTTACCTTGGTAATTTACTTAATTATGTGATTTACGTACTTATGTCTTTCATCTATATCACATATGCATTCATATGAAAGGCTTAAGCATGTGTATACGTACATATGTATATCTTGTTTTACATATGTTCATGCATATTTGATATATAGATTTTAAATCTATATTTATGTTTATTTGTCATATATATTGTGATCTATAACTTGTCTTAATTGAAGACTATATTTGTGAATATAATTATGAACAAGAAGTTGTGAAGCCGGGTGGATCGTACAACCCCCCGTGCTTAATTAAGTGAATTACTGGTAAATGGGGTTTTTGTGGTGATTAAGCGCAGGGCTCAAGTCCCTACAGATAGTGCACTATTATACTCATAGGAAGAAATTGTCGACCTTGAGTGTACATGCCTTGGTATTGTCCTTGGTATGCTGTTCGCTTTCCCGTACACCTAGTACGCGGACTTTTACCCATGCTTGGTATTGGAAACCTTGGCTTGGGATTTATTTTGAATTGTTATTACCAGTCATTATAAAATATTCACTAAAAGGGGGAGTACATATTATTTTGATTGAATATTTGATTGCCATTTATTGCCGGTCTGTGAATTTGTGGTTATTACTCATGCTTGGTATTTTGGACCTCGGCTTGAGAATTTTTGTGGGGTTATGAATTGTTACTACCAGTTAAATCTAAAACATTTACTGAGAAGAGAAAATACATGTTTAATATTAGAATATGTATTTGTGATTTTGTTATGATATTGAGCATACATTGTTTAGTGATAATCAATATCTATTCGTGACATATTGATAATATGCTATGTTGCATATATTGTTTAGAGATAATCAATATCTACTTGTGATATATTGATATTTTGATATGTTGATCGAACATATATTATTTTGGGATACACCAATGATGCATTATCAGTCGATTACATTTGAGACTGAATTATTTGGATCAAATACGTTTGTGATATAAGTGGATTATATTTGATAAAATTGGTACTAAGTAATATAAAATATTCTTAGTATATTTTTGATTGATTGTTCAATTTTGATGTCTTATAAGATACATTAATATAAGAATGTAAGCTGTACTTATTGGGCCTGTGTTGCTCATGATGCTACACTTTCTTATTTTCAGGTTACGAACCTTGGGGAAAAACGGGAAGAACATATAAACGAATGTTTTTCTATTATGATTTTAATTAAATAAATGTAATGTCTTTTATTCCGCTAAACTCTGGTATTGTAAAATTATAACGATTTTGTTTTCAAATAGAAGCATTATTCAGACATTTGTTTCATTTGATTTATTTTGTTTTTAATTTTTAGTCGCACCGCAAATTCGGGCACCATATTTCAATATAATATCGGTCTCGGGTTTGGGGCGTGACAGATTGGTATCAGAGCTAAAAAGCTCATTTGAAGTTTTGTTTTATAAAAAAAAATTTAAAAAGAACGGGGAGGGTTCTATATATACATGTGTATACATATACATGTTGTTTAAGCTAACGAGAGCTTTTTTATGGATATTATGTGTCCCTATTCTTTGAGATGCAGTTTTGTTATGCTAACTTGATAAAGTTAGAAGCTACTGTGATGATTTGTTTGGAATTTGCTTATTTCGCTAAATGAGCTTGCTGGTATGCTATGATTTTGTAGAAAATTATTTTTCTATAATGTGATTATATGAATCATCACGTAGACTATATATTGAGTATAGTTTGATGTTTTATTTGAAAATATCAATAAGAAAAAGAGAGTACAATCTATATATATATATATATATATATATATATATATATATATATAACAGAGCAAGGATTGGAGTGGATACTAAGTTTATAACTTCTAAAGTTTTAAACAAATAAAAAGGGAGACTCCACTTACGAGAAGTTGCATGGAGTTCATGCTCCAAAATTGTTTGTAATTAATGTTGTTCACTCTCTCTTTATTACATTATTGACTTTCAAGATAAAGAATTTTAAGTGGGCATTTCCTTTGTTCCTTCGATACCTAAGTTAGTATTTAATGATGGTAAGTACTTTCTTTCCATTGATGCAAGTTGTGGCCTTTTATAAAGGAGTCTCTTAGGGTGTAGGGATTTGTATTTCAATGTGGGACTTGTTGACCTATCATCGGTTTTGGCCTTCTCGGGAACGGTTTTTGGTGAGCGCGTGAGGGCGCGTGATCGGTAACTGGGCATAGGGCTTGCTCGGGTTTGAAAGTGTTGTTCTCAGAGTAATCGAAGATCACTCTGGTAAAATTGTAGCCTGGTCGGAATAGTCACCGGATGTGTGCTATTTCGGCTTGGCGGTAAACTATATATACATAGATTTTAGAAAGGAGAAAAAAAAAAAGAGTATTGGAAGAGACTTAGTAACTTACGGATTTGATAAGAGGAGAAAGAGAATCTAGTTAGATTTAAAATTTACAATACATCTCTCTAATGCTCCACTTTTAAACACTCTGTTTATTTGAGAGTAAAGCAAATCAGAGGAAGCTTTGGGCTCTGCTTTGTGTTGGTATTAGTTGTCTCTGCAAATAAGAGAAAGCTTAAATCCCGAAAGTAATAGTACTTTCGAAGTTGAAGTCATTGTTAACTAGGTTAATATGGAGATAGTTGGAAGAGAAGAGGAAGGAAAATATTGAAAAGAAAGAAGGAAGTTTGAGGAGTACTAAGTTTGAAGTATTTGAGAACAAGACTAGTTTATACTAGTAATATGTTTGCTTTTTATGCACTTGTTGGTTGATCTAAAATAAGCTGTAGAGATATTGATAATATTCCAATGTTTCGAAGATACCCCTGAGCACTCATTGGCTTTGGTCAAGGATTATGGTTGTGTGCTTAAGATTTCCTTAAACTCGGATTTATTCTCAAGTATTGAAGAATATTACAAGGTGAAAGGTATGCCTCATGGAAACTCTATTTCTTGTTGAAAGTTTAGAACTATGATTTTATTTGGATTATTATGAGTAGATTTTGACAATATCTACTTCCTTTGGAAATTTAGTAAATCATATTCTAGTATGTGAGCTATTGTTTATAAACTTATTTGAGGTATAAATTTGCATAAGGTTTAGTATGGATTGTTAATGGGACATATTTCAAGCTAGGAATGATTTGGAGGATGCAAGTAATAATATGTGAGAGATTATGATTTAGACTTTGAAGTTTGATTTAATTTCCATAGAGTTGATAAATTACTCAAGGTTGGAGTGATTTATCAAGTACCGTGATTACGTATATACAATTCTGATCATGGGAATATACTTGAGGATTTGTGTCGAAATTGAAGTTAAGGAAAATCGGAACATATTAAATTTGAAGATTACTTTTGATGGATTACCTGAAGTTTAGGGTTAGGTATGAAAAGTTGTTGTTATGAGGAGATATTTATGATTCACTTTCAAGGAATTTTATAACTATGATATGCCTGAATCATTGGATTTGAAGGAGATTTGGTGATATAATAGGGTTTGTATTGAGAAGTATGTTATTTATTTTTGGATTAATTAGGCTTAAATTCTTGGTGGATATGTGGAGATACAATAATTGTTGATCCGATGATATATGGATATCAAAACATACAATATGGTAGTAACATTGATGATTAAGCCTGATCCTATTAATGGAAGTTTGAGGTTATAGACCATAGAGAGTTACCAACCGATATGATTTGAGAAGAGAAAATGAATTTTGGAAAATGGCTTATAATAGTGATCATACTAAGGGGACATTTTTTTATTAGAGATTTGAAGTTCTTGGATAGGTAATGAATATAAGTACGGAAGTTTTGGTGATTGTTTTGAGAAATGAGATTATTTTAGGTAAGTAATTCATAGGTGTGAATTGAAGAAGGAAAATCTATACTTGGAGAGCAAGTTAGAATCAATTCGAACTTTTTGAGGATATATGGATGCATTTATTTGTGGCTTATTTGGAGGATTTTGAGAGTTAGATTAAGCATGAATTTTGTGTCTCGGATTAATGCGAGTGAATGATTGAATGATACTGAGGTAAATGATGTACATACTTGAGATTTGGACAATAAGGATTTTGAATTTGAAGATTAAGTTAGTATTCAACTATTGCTTGAGGATTGACGATTTTTTTTTTTTAGCTAAACAATCAAGCTAATAGACTTTCAAGACCGTGAAAGAGTACTTAGATATAAGATTTGATCTCTTGAGGATTATTATTTTTGATAAGAAGTGCTTGCTGAAAACTCTTATCTAAGATAGATCCAGACAATATGGATGAGGGAAGGTTATCCGATCTATTGTGTTATCAAGAAGAAGATAAGGTACGAAAAATTCGAGGACGAATTTTCTTTTAAGGTGGGTAGAATGTAATATCCCGAATTTTCGTATTTCATTTCTTGAATATTTCTGAAATTAAGTAAGGGCTGGATGTTAGTTTTCTTGTCTAGTTTATGAAGAAAAAGTATTTTGGAACGAATATGTACTCGAAATGTTTTATTTTCGAGGGGTCAAAAGTTGACTTTCTTATTCGTTGATTTTCTCTGAAAGCTTCCTTCACAAAAGTCGTAGAACTTGTCGATACGAGTTCGTAGACATGTGGCACGCTAAATTCTGATATCATACGAAGGAGTTATGGTCAGCGGAATTTTAATGTATTTTTGAAGCTTTTCTGACCTAGTCGCCTATTTCGTAAAATATGACACTGATGTGTTTATTATTTGAGAATGTAGTCTTCTAATGATTTGTAGTGGACATCATAAAGAAACTCTCAGAATTGGAATCACCTGAAAATCATATTTTTAAATTTAGTTATGATTTTTACAAAATAAGTAGAGTACAAGAAGAAAGGAAATTAAGTGGTGATGTGGCACACGATTATTGGATGAAGCCAAGACTTGGTGAGCAAGACTTGGAGCTGATGAAGGAAGTGATCTAAGCATTTTTTTAGTTGCTGATTTCATCATTTCCAGCATAGCAAATACACTCCTTCATCATCCCAAGAGTCAAGTAATTTTGGTTAATTAACCTTAAGTGTGAAAATAGTTTGTACATTACACCTCCTTCATCATCCCAAGAGTCAAGTAATTTCCCATACTCATACTCTATAAATAGGATGGTTCAGCCATTGTTTTCTCTGCTAATTCACTTCTCTCTTGCTTCTCCCTTGCTCCTCTCTAACTCCTCTTACTTCAGCCTCCCAATAGTAGAGAGTTCCCCTAGAAACTCTTTGAAGAAAAAGCAATCTTTAGTCAAAAATCCATTACTCAAGAACTTATGTACCTTCAATTGTGAAGCTAATTCAATCTTCCTACCCTTTAAAGTTCAAGTAAGTACAGAATACATCTTTATAGTCTTTTATCTTTAAGATTCATCAAAGTGCATGATCAAGAAGGAAATAGAAAAGAATAAGTTTTATAGAAAACTTAAATGCTATTTTCTGAAGTTATTCCGGCAGCCAACTTGGGAACCTTTAAATACATATTTTCGATCATTTTACCATCTGGACTTCTTCATGAAAGTTGTTCCAAATTGTGTCTTCTATTTTGTATTAAAATTTTATGATCATCTAACGAGCCAAACGTTCTGTATCTAAGTTTTAATCCGGTACACTCACTGAAGAACCTCTATGTTGTTCATAATTTCAAGTGGTCATATCTCACTCATCTCTTAACCAAATTTTGTGATCTTTATATCAAAACGAAGCTTAGAACTTGAACTTCTAATCTGGAGAATATCATAATTAATGGCCAATATTACAGTACGTAATAATTTAGGTAAAATGGGTTAAAACAGAGTATACTTATTTCTGGACTGTTTGGTAAATCCTGATTTCTGGACTTAGACATTCTGGACATGTTTACTTGGACTATATTATTGGATTCCTTGTGAAAATCCCTTCGAGATGGTATACTCACTTGCTTAAATCGGACTTGCGATGGACAATTTAACGAAGTTTGAAGTTTGACGATTCTAATCGGAGAATCATTGATGAACTTTTATGGTTTTGGACTTAAGAACTAAAATATTAATAATAATCTGATTTCCTTATATAATGCTTGTCTTTTATTTTTACTTATATATTGTTCTACATATGTTTATGTTTATTTGCTATAATTTATGATCTTGTTTACTACATGAGTTTAATTACTTATGTTTTACATATGCTTCTTCTTTATATATGTTTTATTTGCACTTGATTATCTATTAATCTTATATTGGTGCATAATTTTGTTTACTAAGTGAATACATCAACTTAGTATTATACATGTATGTTAACATGTATAGAAGTATATATTGTTAAGGGTGTATTTGAGATATCACATGCTTACCTTGGTAATTTACTTAATTATGTGATTTACGTACTTATGTCTTTCATCTATATCACATATGCATTCATATGAAAGGCTTAAGCATGTGTATACGTACATATGTATATCTTGTTTTACATATGTTCATGCATATTTGATATATAGATTTTAAATCTATATTTATGTTTATTTGTCATATATATTGTGATCTATAACTTGTCTTAATTGAAGACTATATTTGTGAATATAATTATGAACAAGAAGTTGTGAAGCCGGGTGGATCGTACAACCCCCCGTGCTTAATTAAGTGAATTACTGGTAAATGGGGTTTTTGTGGTGATTAAGCGCAGGGCTCAAGTCCCTACAGATAGTGCACTATTATACTCATAGGAAGAAATTGTCGACCTTGAGTGTACATGCCTTGGTATTGTCCTTGGTATGCTGTTCGCTTTCCCGTACACCTAGTACGCGGACTTTTACCCATGCTTGGTATTGGAAACCTTGGCTTGGGATTTATTTTGAATTGTTATTACCAGTCATTATAAAATATTCACTAAAAGGGGGAGTACATATTATTTTGATTGAATATTTGATTGCCATTTATTGCCGGTCTGTGAATTTGTGGTTATTACTCATGCTTGGTATTTTGGACCTCGGCTTGAGAATTTTTGTGGGGTTATGAATTGTTACTACCAGTTAAATCTAAAACATTTACTGAGAAGAGAAAATACATGTTTAATATTAGAATATGTATTTGTGATTTTGTTATGATATTGAGCATACATTGTTTAGTGATAATCAATATCTATTCGTGACATATTGATAATATGCTATGTTGCATATATTGTTTAGAGATAATCAATATCTACTTGTGATATATTGATATTTTGATATGTTGATCGAACATATATTATTTTGGGATACACCAATGATGCATTATCAGTCGATTACATTTGAGACTGAATTATTTGGATCAAATACGTTTGTGATATAAGTGGATTATATTTGATAAAATTGGTACTAAGTAATATAAAATATTCTTAGTATATTTTTGATTGATTGTTCAATTTTGATGTCTTATAAGATACATTAATATAAGAATGTAAGCTGTACTTATTGGGCCTGTGTTGCTCATGATGCTACACTTTCTTATTTTCAGGTTACGAACCTTGGGGAAAAACGGGAAGAACATATAAACGAATGTTTTTCTATTATGATTTTAATTAAATAAATGTAATGTCTTTTATTCCGCTAAACTCTGGTATTGTAAAATTATAACGATTTTGTTTTCAAATAGAAGCATTATTCAGACATTTGTTTCATTTGATTTATTTTGTTTTTAATTTTTAGTCGCACCGCAAATTCGGGCACCATATTTCAATATAATATCGGTCTCGGGTTTGGGGCGTGACATCCTCGGTAGAAAAAACGACTCTAGAGGTGGGGATAAACCCAGACTTCATTCCTTTTGCGGTAAATACTCCATGTATCTTTCACGTATTATGAAACATCCAGCATTTCCGAACCACTCACTGGTTCTGACAAAATTCCTTTCTTTGCAGGATCACTCCGCAGGCCAAACCCAAGCATCGGGTTCAGACGCCAAACTTGACGCGGCGAATGGCAGTGAACCCTCGCCCAAGCAATCCCCTGCCGCGCCCTCATAAGGGCCAGACTCACATACGGCTGCACAAAACCCGGTGAATCTTGCTGTAGACTCTCAAAGCCTAGTCCTTGCTGTTGCAGAGAAGTCTTCTTCTTCCAAACCAACACTCCCTCCCAAAGCACTCAAAGAACGCCTAGAAGAAGTACTGGACAAGCCAATTACCCCAGAACTGGTAGAAGATGCGCAATATTACCTCAACCACCTCAGCAATGTAAACTTGGAAGATCCGAAGGTGCGAGAGAAGATCATTGCCTATACCGGTAGCTTGCGGCTTCATGCAGATGAAGGAGATCAAGCAATCTTGGACGAGCTTGAAGCCAAAGTCAGTGCCATTGCCAACCTCCAGACTAATATTGAGAAGTCTACCAAACTGGCGAACCTGTCTTCAACTCAACGAGTTGAAGTGGAAAAGCTGTTTGCAGCCCGGAAAGAATCACTTCAACGACGGCGAACCGATGTTGCTCTCTGTGAGGCCAAACTAGAAGAACTCGAAGCTGCCAAGGCTGAAATTGAAGCTCAGATTGTCCAACTTCAGTTCAAAAGGGGCAAAGACAAAGAAGCCTTGGTGAATGAAGTAGGTCCAACCGAGGAACTGAGGCAACGTCTGGTAGATGCACGTGCAAAACCGAGAGTGGCGAATGTCCAAGCAGAGCGACTCCAGGCTGAGTACCAAAAAATCGTCATAGACATTGCATCACTGGGCCGTATGATATAAGCCCAGATAAATTGTAACCATGAACCTCTTAAGGTTCAGTCTTTTGTTTGTATGTATAAGAAAACACTACATGTTTAATTTTAGCTTAACCAATCTACCGGCCCAAACCAAAAGTCGGCCCAGCATCAGATAACGAGGAGATAACCCCTCGGGAAGGATAGATTTTGACAGAGTCAAAAGTCAGATTCAAAAGGGGATCCGGGGAACCGAAATTTTAATTCCCCAAGCTAAAAATTTAAATGTGGTAACTGCCCCTAATAACTGCAAATCTCTAACCGGTTACCAAATCCTGCACCAAACCGACCCCAGTTCCCTTCTTTAAATAGAGAACCCTTCATTGGTTTATTTCAAACAGAAAACCCTCCTCAGGCGTCGAAGATGCCTCTCTTGGTTTTGCTCTTCCTTCTGGCCCTCAAATCTCTTCCTCCACTTAGGATCCATACCAAAAATATTTTGAGTTATACAACCAAACCTCATGCCTAGGTTGAGTTATACAACGAAACCTCAGGCTTCCTCCCCCATCCTGCCTTCCATCCCTTCTGCTTCTTGGAGACAGAAGTGAGAAGGTGGCAGAATGGGGACAGCAAAAGTCTCCTGGCGGGCCGCGACAGGACTCCGTTCGCCAGGATGACCTGTTGTTCTAGGCTTGTCAGCGGATGATCTGCGGTTGCGCAGGTTGCCCGCTGAATTCCCTCTCCCTCAAAAACTCAGTGAGAGGAGAAAATGGGGAGTGGTAACCCTAGATCTCCAAGATGGGTTACCCAAGCTTAGAAATAGGTTACAGGAAGGGCCTTGGACGCAGCCTCCATGGTATCAGAGCCACGTTCTGGCTCTTTGTTTTGTATTTATGTTTTCATGTAAAAGCTCTTGGCCGCAAAGCCAATATATAAATAAACAGATGTTTGGTGCATGTTTAAACGCTTTTCGTTTATTCGCTTTATATTATGATATGTTCCTGCTTTACAGTTTATATGTCCGAACCAAAAGGTACAAAACGAAAAGTAAAAACAAAAATTTACCAGATTTGAAGTCTAAAGGCAAAGCATAATTCGTAAACGGGTCTGACCAAACTCTTGTGGGATATAGTTGCCCCCCTGGTTCGACGAAGTATAGCGAATGTAGTAGAAGCCACGGTAGTGGCTTGGAAAGAGCAAGGTAGGAGAACTAAGTATTGCCCCCCTGTTCAGGCGTCGACACCGGCGGATCATCCAATTCCCAAACACTTGGAAAATATTTCTTTAGATAACGACCATTGATTGGATTGTGATGAAGTTCGCCATCCGTATCGCGTAAGTGATATGCGCCTTTGCCCAGGATTCGATCAATAACGAAAGGCCCCTCCCACCGGGGAGACCATTTGCCCCGTCCACGCTCTTTTTCACCTAAGGGAAGGACGGTCTTCCAAACAAGGTCACCAACACCAAAACTACGACCAGTAGTGCGCTTATCGTATACTCTGGTAATGCGCCGCTTCTCGATGATCAAGCTGTCTAACGCTGCAAGCCGGTGTTCGCTCAAATCTTCATGTTCCTGCCACATAGCCTGGACGTAATCTTCGCCGATTAGCTGATGTTGCTCTTGTACGCGCAGCGAATGAACGTTAACCTCCAAAGGTAACACTGCATCATGTCCAAACATCAGAGCATAAGGTGTAGTACCCGTAGGTGTGCGTTTAGACGTCCTGTATGCCCAAAGTGTACAATCAAGCTGATTATGCCAATCTCTGGCATTAGCGGCCAACATCTTCCGAAGAATGGTGATAATAATTTTGTTACTGGCCTCTGCCTGTCCGTTGGACTGAGCGTAATATGGCGTAGAATGAATGAATTGAATACCAAGATCCGTCATCAATTTATTAACGTCTGCGGCCATGAAAGCTGCCCCCCTGTCCGCAACTAAACATTCTAGAACGCCAAAACGACATATGATATTGCGAAAGATGAAAGAGCGAACCGTAGCTGCAGAAGAGTCTTTTAATGCTTCAGCCTCTACCCATTTGGTAAAGAAATCAGTAGCAACGATGATGAACTTGTGCTGTGCTGAAGAATGAGGGTGAATGAGACCAATGAGGTCTAGTGCCCAACCTCTAGCAGGCCAGGGCTTGATGATAGGCTGCATAGGAACGTTGGGGACATGGCGAACGGGGCCATGAGCTTGGCAATCTTGGCATCCTTTGGCAAAACTGATACAATCCTTCAGAATGGAAGGCCAGTAATACCCATAGCGGCGAATCAACCATCTCATTTTTGGTCCTGCCTGGTGGGATCCACAAACGCCGAGGTGAACTTCGCGCATAACTCGCTTAGCTTCCTTGCCAAAAATGCAACGAAACTCAGTGCCGTCTTCCCCACGTCGCAACAATTCGCCGCCCTTGAGAACATAGTTAAGGGCCAAAAAACGGGTCTTTCGGTCGGTAGGAGTACTGGGATCAGACAAGTAGTCGATGATAGGGCGGCGCCAATCAGTATCGATTGCATCTAAGGAAGCTACGAACCAATCATCAGTGTACTCGCGTCGAGCCATGAAGGATGGTAGCGTCCGCCGTTCGACCTTAAGAATCCGCTCTCGAACGTCGTCAGCAAAACTCAAACCAGTAGCTAGTTGTGCTAATTCGTTCGCTGCAAAGTTGAGTTCCCGGGGAATGTGCTCCAAGGAAACCTCGTGAAACTCCTCCAAAAGCTCCAAAGCTCTATTGAGGAAAGGGACCAACGTAAAACTAATACACTTGAAAATCCGCTGAAGTTGGTTAATAACCAACAAAGAATCGCCAAAGATTTCTACTTCATGGACCCCCATCTCTAGTAGGATCTCTAAGCCGATAATCAACGCTTCATATTCAGCTTGATTATTAGTGCAGTTCCACTCGAGTTGGAAAGAATAAGAAAAACGAACCCCTGTGGGTTGACAATTGCGATTCCTGCACCTGACAAACGATCCGTGCTAGAACCATCAAAGTAAAGTGCCCAAGGTTGTAAACATATTGCACCTACCTCAAGGTCTCGAACTTCATGACCATCAGGAAGGGGGTGATGCAAGAGGAAATCTGATACTGCCTGACTGGTTTGAGCCTTCAGAGGAACATACTGCAGGGAAAACTCAGAAAGTGCCAGAATCCATTTGCCAATCCGACCTCTCAAGATAGGTCTGGTTAACATATACTTGACCAAGTCTGTTTGAGCTACCACCCTAGTGGTAAAAGAAAGCATATAATGGCGTAGCTTGCAGCCTGCAAAGTAAAGGGCCAAACAAAGCCACTCTATCGGCGAATATCGTGTTTCCGCGTCCAAGAGAGTTCTGCTTAAGTAAAAGATAGCATGCTCAACAACCTTGCCATCAGCTGTTTCTTCATCCTGAGCAAGCAAACCTGCAACAGACGTCTCGGAAGCGGAAATATAAAGTTTCAGGGGAACCCCGGGCTTTGGAGGAACCAAAACTGGAGGGTTCGCGAGATAGGCTTTAATCCTATCAAAAGCCTCTTGATGAATAGGCTCCCAAACAAACTCCTTCTCCCCCTGAAGCTTGAGCAACGGAGAGAAATGATTAATTTTGCCAGCAGAATTAGAGATGAAGCGCCGCAAGAAATTGATCTTGCCTAGCAAACTCTGCAGCTCTTTCTTCGTTCGCGGTGCTGGGGCGTCAATAACCGCCTTTGCTTTGTCACCTGGTACTTCGATTCCTCGCTGATGCACTAAGAAACCCAAGAAGTCTCCTGCCTGTACACCAAAGACACACTTTGCTGGATTCATCTTGAGTTTATGAACGCGCATTCGTTCAAATACCTTCCGGAGATCAGTGAGGTGACTAGCTTTCAGAGTAGACTTGACCACCACGTCATCGATGTAAACCTCTAGAATCTTCCCTAAGATGTCATGGAAGATCATGTTCATTGCTCGTTGGTAGGTAGCTCCTGCATTCTTTAAGCCAAAAGGCATAACAACATATTCAAACACACCAGTAAAACCAGGGCACCTGAAAGCTGTTTTATGTCTGTCTTCTTCTGCTACCGGAATCTGGTGATAGCCTGCTGTGCCGTCCATGAAGGAAAGCATCTCATGTCTTGCCACCGCGTCAACCAACATGTCCGCTACAGGCATAGGATAAACATCCTTAGGCGTGGCGGTATTGAGGTCCCTGTAATCCACACAAACACGCATTTTCCCATTATTTTTGCGAACGGGAACAATGTTCGATAGCCACTCATTATACTTTGCCACGCGAATGATCCCGGACTTATGCATCTTTTCAACTTCTTCTTTAACTGATTTCATGGTGTCTGCGTTCATTCGCCTAGGTGCCTGCTGAACTGGTTTCTTGCCGGCCAAGGTAGGTAATTTGTGGCAAACTAACGCTGGTGACAGGCCAGGCATATCTTCATATTTCTCAGCAAAACAGTCTTTGAATTCTAGCAATAAGTCAATGAGTCCCTGTCGTTGTTCAGGTTCTAAGTAAGTACTAATAGCCACTTCCATTGGCTCTGTGTCATTACCAAGATTAACCTTTTCAATGGGATCCTTGACCTTAGGGGGTGTATCATCTAACGCGGCAGGAGCTAACTGGATTTCCTCTGCTGCTTCCTCCTCTTCATGGTCAAGAACATCTTCATGTACGCACTCTAAAGTTGCGATTCGATCATAGGCCTCCGCTTCGTCCAAGTACGTCTGTAAACGGGTATACAAGGACAGGCAGGCCTGCACTTCCTCCTCTGTTGGTTGTGCTAACATGGAGAAGTCTGGGAAACTGGTGCAATGAGGAAAGGCCGCGAACTGTCAGTCCTGGTCTGGATGATTCCCCATTGTGCCAAGTCGGAGGCCGTCACCCCGAAAGGGCGGCCTTTGACGTCGACACCCTGTACTGCAAGAGGTCGCATGTCCCCATTGTAGTAACTAGCGTCAATTGAGTTAGCAGAAACCGAAAAGGGTCGTGGATCTGCTTTGATGAGCTCAGCTTCGTCCGTCAGCGGATTCCAAAGCAACAATTCCTGATGCATAGACGATGGGACACAATAGCTCCTATGAATCCAATCTCTACCCAAGATGCCGCTGTAAGGTGCTGTGCATTCGACCACGAAGAACGCGTGAACTGCGTCTGCTGGTCCAATTTTGACTTTTAAGAACAACAAACCCAAGGTCTTTGTGGTTGTTCCAGCAAAGTTCTTAATCGAGAGGGAAGTTTGTTGAATTGCCGCTTTCTTGATTCCTAGAACAGTCATAGTTCGTACAGTGATGATGTTCACAACGGCTCTAGAATCGACCATCATCTTGTTGATGTCTTTGCCTTCTATGGACGCTGTGGCGTAGAGAGGCCTCAAATGCATGGTCATGGACAAATTAGGCTTAGAAAACATCATGAATAGTTTCTTCAAAGCTGAATCAACTTCTTGTCTAGCATCTGAAGTGTCTTTCTCCAAACCTGTGGTGGTATCTTCATACCCTTCTACCTCCACCACTGGACAAGCAGATGCTGCAACTGGCAAAGCGTACTTGGAAGATAACACATAGACCATGTCACACTCCAATGCTTGATCACGATCCTCACTGGCGGCATTGGACACAGCATCATTGCCATAATCATCCTCGAGTTCCAAGTTAAGCTTTGGCTCATCCATAGGGACATCCGGATCATCATTCGCCATGATCTGACTACGGACCAGAGCAACGTCAAAAATATCCGCAACACCAGCGGGCTGTTCAATAGGGACCTCAGGTGTAGGTTCGCGACATAAGTCTTTTGGTTCGCTTGGAACCACTTCTTGTGTAACTACTAACGTCGGGAGGACGGCCTTTGGTGCGGGTTGTGGCTGAACAGACTCTTTAAATAGCTCATTGTTGTCCTTTATCGACGTTTTAGGCTTCCACTGGGGTTTTGGAGTTTGTTCTTTTGCCACCACTATTGATTTCAAAGTGGTCTTCTTAACAGCCGAGTGAGAAACCCCTGAGGTTTCCGCAGCAGATCCCTGTCTGAAATTCTGGACAGAGAAATCCTCCAAACGCTCGAAAACTGAACGCTTCTTAGCTATGGGTGCAGCGGAAACATTGTTGACCGTCGTTGGTGGTTGAGGTTGAGCAGAACGTATCACCTGTCTCCCTTGCTGGATCATGGGCTTGGCGGACAATCGTTGCACCGTGCGCCTTAACTGCTCCGGTGTCTTAAGTAACTCCTCAGGTCTGACCAAACCTTGTTCCAATGCTTCCAATGTACGAGTAGCTCGCCCATAGCGTTTTTGCATATTCCTTTTCTTGGTGGCAGTCAGCTCAACAGCTCGTCCTTTCTCTTGGACATACCACTTGTCCTCTTTAACGATCGCTCGTGATACTGGAGGAATGTACGGCTTGGAGACAACAGCCTGCTGCTGTGTGGTAGCTACAGGCTCCTTGCGGAAGAAGTCTACTGCCTTCATCTTGTTAAACAGGTTAGAATCTTTCATCGCTGTATTAACTTCGGACTGAGTACGTACCTGTTTAGGGCTAGCGGGCTGGAAGTTCTCTGGCGGCGAATGGAGTACTGGAGCTGACTTGGGGTGGTACTGAAAAGAATTAGCAAACTCCTCATAGCTAACTGAAATGCCACATTCCACCTTGCATCGGGAACATAAAACCACCGTAGAAGCTTCTGGTGTTGGTTTAGTTCTTTTAGGCACAGGTTCTTCTTCGTCTTCTGGCTTTGGTGTCAGCAATTCCAGCGTAGGTTTTCGTCGATTCCTCTTGTCCCGATCAAGGTTCACCATAGCCACGGTAGCGTTCGCCGTTGTTTCAAACTGGATTCGCCCCTCGTTTATCCATTCTTGTATCTGATCTTTTAGCTTAACACAACTGGCAGTGTCATGCGTCCAAACATTATGGAATTTGCAGTACGTTTTCTCATGCATTTGTTCTGGAGTGGGGAATGAACCAAAAGACACTCTGATCAGGCCAGCCGTGATAAGTTCTTCCAAGATGTCATGAGCTCTATCTGTACTGAACGTATAGGCCGCAAACTTAGACCGTACGTGTCGTGCGCGCCTGCCTGCCTTCCCTGGGACGATATCGATCATTCCTACCTGCGGAAAAGGATCAAGATCCACCAACGCAGCTGTCTTCTCACTATCAACTTGAATTCGTCCGCTGTTCAACCAAACCTGGATCTGATCCTTCAGCTTAATGCAATCAGAAGTATTATGGTTCCACATATTGTGAAATTTGCAGTACTTCTTCCCTTTAAGCTGCTCAGGTTTGGGGTACGGACCAAAATCACTCTTGATCAACTTCTGTTGAATTAATTCCTCTAGAATTTCAGCTGCTTTATTAGCGTTATAGGTGTATGTCTCGAACTCTAGTTTGGTGAACGTCATTGTGGAAATCTTGACAGGTTCGCGGGCGATTGCAAGGCTCTTGGGCTTTGCAGTGCGTGCTGTCAACTCCAAAGCTGCCACATCGTCACTGTAAGGATCTTCTTCCTAATAAATTGGCGACTGATGAGTGTAGAAAGGATCCAGGGGAGTATACAAAGCTCCAACAGCTCTATGCCTCCCGGGTACGTACGTCCCTCTGGAAGCATTCGCCTTGTCATCCAACTCATTTAGGAGTAGTTGGTAACTACCGACCTTGTTCATCAAGTCGGCCATGCTGGCGAACCTCATGTCATGATGTTTAGTTCGTTGTCTATGTTCCAAACCCTTGATAGCAATGGCAACAGCATCACCCTCAGTAATAGGTGACTTGCACTTGGCTTGCTGGATCTTGAACCTCTTGAGGAAATCCACGGAAGTCTCAGCAGATTGCTGATACATGGAAGTAAGTGCTGACAAGTCCACCTCAGGTTCCACCACGCCAAAGGTAGTTCTAAACATTGTTTCCATGGTAGTCCAATCGGGAATAGACCTTGGCGCCAACTTGGTATTCCAGGTTAAAGCGGCTGCTGACAAGGATGATCCGAACGCCCTCAGTTTGAGGTTATCATCACCACCATAAGGACCACATTCGCCTTGGAAACGCGAAATATGCGTAGCAGCATCCTCGGATCCTTCTCCTAAAAACGTAGTAAACCTGATTGGCTTGTATCCCTTAGGCCATTCGCTGTTTGCCACGTAATCCGGATAAGGATTTCTGTATGTAAGGCTAGCCGAGGGACCACCTATCTCGGTCCTGATAATTTGCTTGATTTGTTCCAGAAAATCCAGGCCTGGGGTAACTGGCGCAAAATTATTGGCGAACACATTAGTTGCTCCACCATTACCAGTCGATGCGCTTGCATCCTTATCAGTAATGAGGATCTTCCTTTTTGGCTCCAAAGAGAGCTTGGCAACTGATGTGCCACTATTCTCATTCCGAAGTGGGGTTTCGAAGCCTAGTGCCCCAACATTCCCAGCCCCCCTCATGTTTGGTGGCACATAGGTATTATTCTGAAGTTCAGAGACACTCTTCCCACCATCATTGTCTGCCCTCTCAGCATTCAAATATAGGCAGATATTTTCATGTTGAGAGTTAATGGCGAGATTTTGTTTCCTGACTTGGACAAGGTCACCAGTCAACGTAGTCACACGTTCGCTGATCAACTTGTTTGCATCAGCATGTTTCGCCAGCTTGGAGTACACTCCTTCAAACTTTTTCTGCTGCTCCTCCGGGCTGAACTCCTTAAGGAGTTGGAGTGCAGCAGTAGTTTCACTGGAAGCTTTCTGGAAAGCTAGCTGAAACTCCTCTACTTGTATCTTCATGGCTACCTCAAGCCGTTGAATCGCCTCATCGATTCTCTCGTCTAAGGTAGACGACTCTGCGGGTGGAGTTGATGGACCGTCTGCGTTCGTAGGCATCGTTCCTATCGGCAGAGGGTGTAAACCAAATTGTCTTTGGACTTCTTCTGGCGTAAGTCTTCGGCAAGCTGAAGAATTATGCAACGAGTATTCCTCGGAACTGTGTTTGAGACAGTGAGAATAGAGAGGCCGCCGCGAGCGAAACCCTAAGCCTAGGGACAATATTGGACGTCCTGCTCCATATAATCGCTCTGCTCAAGAAGGTAGTCGCCAAACTAGGCGAAGGGGAGGCCGAGGAGGCCACCCAAGAGGACAAGGCGCCGCAGGTTTTAGGCCAGCAACTGGCGCCAATGCTGTGCCACTCAAGAGGAGTGCACCACGCGTGAATAACGCTTCTCAATCAAAGGATTCCGATCAAACATCTCTGTGCTTCAGGTGTGGAAAGACTGGACATTGGTCCAAAATATGTAGAGCCACTCAGAGTGTTGCTAATGCATACAAAGCGTACCGTGAAGCCATGGAAGCTCACAACATTGAACAAGAGGATGACGAAGAGAACGTCAAGTTGAAGGTTGATGACTTTAAAGCTGGAAAGAGTGATGATACTCCTGATTTCGCTTAAGTCTTTTATTTTCCTTAGTATTGTTGATTTAGTTTCTGGTCAATGACCAAGATTGGAACTTTGGATGTAATTCATTCGGTTTATATCTTTAATAAAATTTGGAGTTGTTTGCATACTCAATTTTAATTATGAGCTTTCTTATTTAGGAATGAATTCCGGAGAACTTGAATGTCTAGCTGATAGCGGAACCACGCATACCATATTGCGTCATAGGCAATTGTTTCTTGACATGATGCCTTCACATTCATCTGTGACTACGATGGCAGGCCCATCTAATCTTGTGCAAGGAAGAGGACATGCCCAATTCCTCTTGCCTAATGGCACCCTAATTGATGTCACTAATGCTCTATATGCTCCAAGAGGAAATAGAACCTTGTTGAGTTTTAAAGATATAAGAACGAATGGATACCATGCTGAAACGCATGATGAGAATGGAAAAGAATTCCTTTGCATTACCTCTAATGACTGCGGTAGAAAACGCATCTTAGAGAAGCTTATGTGTCTCTCTAGTGGCCTATATGCTACCACTATCCGAGCTATTGAATCAAACAATGTCATAAGAGATGACCTCTTAGATTCAGACACATATTGGCTTTGGCACGACAGGCTGGGACACCCTGGACGTGATATGATGATCCGTATACTGAAAACCTCACACGGACATCCATTTTATCGAGCTAATCGAAGCAAGAATCAAAGTATGATTCAAGGAGATGAGACAGCCACGAAAAAAGGCAAAAGTGCCTCTGTCCGCCGCCTGTCGACCGGTCGATCCATTCCTATCGAACGGTCGACCTCGTCCAGCGTGCGTCCTCGACCGTTCGAGCTTCCTGTCGAACGGTCGAACCCCCTCCAGGGAGCGACTGTCGACCGTTCGACGACTCTGTCGAACGGTCGAACCTCCTTCCGGAACGACCGTCGACCGGTCGATTATTCGGATCGAACGGTCGACCGGGACAGTCCTCAGAAATTTTCTGACGGGACAAAATCCTCCTATGCTTCTGAAGCTCCCAAAGCCACACGTACATTATGCAAAGCTTGTTCCTTAGGGAAACTAGGACCAAGACCGTCCTATGCAAAGGATTCTAAAGTACTTCTTCCATTCTTACAGAGAATCCAAGGGGATATCTGTGGACCTATTCAACCACCAAGCGGACCATTTAAGTATTTTATGGTGTTGGTTGATGCGTCGACACGTTGGTCGTATGTCACGCTATTGTCCACTCGTAATGCTGCTTATGCTAAACTCCTAGCACAGATAATTCGCCTGCGGGCTCACTACCCGGATCATCCTATCAAATCTATCAGGCTTGATAATGCTGGAGAGTTTACATCGAAGACTTTCGATGATTACTGCATGTCTATTGGGATGGATGTTGAGCATCCAGTTCCACATGTGCATACCCAGAATGGTCTTGCAGAGGCTGCCATTAAGAGAATACAAATGGTAACACGGACGTTGGTAATGCGCACCAACCTTCCTCTCTCTGCCTGGGGACACGCAGTATTGCATGCAGCCATGCTAATTCGTCTGAGACCCACAGCCACCCAACCCTTTTCTGCGCAATAGCTAGTGACTGGGTACGAGCCAAGCATCTCGCACTTACGCATATTTGGGTGTGCTGTCTATGTGCCTATTACGCCGCCACTGCGTATTAAAATGGGTCCTCAGAGACGAATGGGCATCTATGTTGGTTTTGAGTCACCAACTATAATCCGCTATGTAGAACCCTTGACAGGTGATCTATTTACCGCAAGATTTGCGGATTGTCACTTTGATGAGACAGTCTTCCCGTCGTTCGGGGGAGATAAGAATGCACACATTCAACAGGAACGACAAGAATTGTCATGGCCTGTCCCCACTCTGTCTCATCATGATCCCCCTACTGCACAAAGAGAAATAGAAGTGCGTAGAATTATAGATCTTCAGAAAGTCGCAAACTCTCTTCCTGACGCTTTCTCTGATCTTGCTAAAGTGACTAGATCTCATATACCAGCTGCAAATGCACCTGCAAGGATGCAAGTACCTGAACAAGGACTTGGACTCAAAGTCGCTACTGCAGCTAACCCTATAGGAGGGACAGCTGGTGGCGCCACTGCCAGTAATGGTGGTGATGTGGCTCAGGCCGTGGCTCCGCTGAGGAAGCGTGGGAGACCACCAGGTTCGAGGGATACACGCCCCAGGAAGCGGGCTGTGATGGCACCAAATAACCCTCTCATCATTGACACTCAAAATCCGTCCCATGAAAACGTTCCGGATTATGGTTATGTCCAAGAGACATCTTCGGGGGACGCCCCGTCGCTATAACCTATCCGTGAGAATGTTGAGATCTCAATTAATTATACTAGTATACATGGGACGTGGGATAGAAACTCCATCATCATTGATGATGTGTTTGCATATGCTTGTGCACGAGAGTTGATTGAGACTGATGATATTGAACCTCGCTCTGTTGATGAATGTCAACGTAGAGCTGATTGGCCTAAATGGAAAGATGCGATCCAGGCTGAGTTGGACTCACTAACAAAGAGAACGGTATTTGGGCCGGTTGTGCCAATACCTTCTGGAATAAAACCTGTTGGATACAAATGGGTCTTTGTTAGAAAGCGTAATGAGAGAAACGAGATTATACGATATAAAGCTCGCCTTGTGGCGCAAGGCTTCTCACAACGCCCTGGAATCGACTACGAGGAGACATACTCTCCCGTAATGGACGTTATAACGTTCCGCTACCTTATCAGTTTGGTAGTTTCCGAAAAACTGAATATGCAGCTTATGGATGTGGTCACAGCGTATCTCTATGGGGATCTAGATACAGAGATTTATATGAAGGTCCCTGATGGGCTTCAGTTACCCAAGTCAAGTGGCTCCAGACCACGGAGCGCGTTTGCAATAAGGTTGAAACGCTCACTATATGGATTGAAACAATCCGGACGGATGTGGTATACCCATCTAAGTGACTACTTGCTTGGAAGAGGGTATGTGAACAATGACTTATGCCCCTGCGTGTTTATTAAGAGAACAAGTTCCGGATTTGCAATAGTAGCTGTTTATGTTGATGACATGAACCTTATAGGCACTCTTGATGAACTAAGAGAAACTGCTGACTACTTGAAATCTGAGTTTGAGATGAAAGATCTTGGGAAAACACGGTTTTGTCTCGGTTTAGAACTTGAGCACCGTAGTAGTGGGATTCTGATTCATCAATCAGCTTATACCCAAAAGATGCTCAGGAGATTTAATGTGGATAAAGTCCATCCTGTAAGCACTCCCATAATTGGTCGCAGTCTAGATCCAAAGAAGGATCCGTTTCGCCCAAAGGATGATGGTGAAGACGTTTTAGAGGCTGAGGTACCGTACCTAAGTGCAATAGGCGCATTATTGTATTTAGCACAGTGTACAAGACCCGATATCTCCTTTGCTGTTAACTTGTTGGCTAGATTTAGCACTGCGCCCACGCAACGTCATTGGACTGGCATAAAAACTATCTTTCGTTACTTAAAGGGTACGATTGATATGGGTTTGTTCTTTCCCTACAGAGAGTTTCGAAAATATGGCAAAATGGGCGAGGAACCCGTGCCTCCTGTCGACCGTCGACCGGTCGACGCCAGGCCATCGAACGGTCGACCGACGGGCAGAAAGACTGACGTCCCTTTTTCCCAAACACCTTGTGATGTTTTGGTTGGCTTTGCTGATGCTGGGTATCTCTCTGACCCATATAAAGGTCGTTCCCAAACTGGTTATGTATTTACCATGGGTAACACCGCGATATCTTGGAGGTCTACAAAACAGACTCTTGTTGCCACTTCTTCGAACCATGCTGAGATTATTGCTCTCCATGAAGCGGTTCGTGAGTGTATATGGTTGAGGTCCATATCTACACATATAAGAAGTACTTGTGGTTTGAGGTCAACCACAGATGAACCTACATGCATTTATGAGGATAATGCTGCTTGCATTGAACAAATGAAGCAAGGTTTTATCAAAGGTGACAACACCAAGCACATATCGCCTAAGTTTTTCTATAATCAGCAACAGCAGAAATTTCTTAAGATTAAGGTTAATCAAGTCCGTTCTGAGGACAATGTGGCAGATTTATTTACTAAGTCATTGCCTAAATCCACATTTGAGAAGCATGTGAAAAGCATTGGTTTGCTTAAGTTATCTGACCTCCCATGATTGTGGAAATCAGGGGGAGACACAGACTTGAGGGGGAGTCTAGTGTCCATGCAAAGTTTCCAAATGTGAAGGGTGTGTTGTACTCTTTTTCCCTTCGACCAAGGTTATTTTTATCCCACTGGGTTTTTGTTACTTGGCAAGGTTTTTAATGAGACAACGTGAGGAGCACCACCTAGTGTTGACGCCACAAGGGGGAGTGTTGAAGGAAACCTACTTTGTGTGTGCCTTGTCAACCTAGGATTAGATTAGGTAGTATAGCATAAGGATTACTTATTGAATAGAAGTCCCATTGGGATATGGATTGTACCCTTGTGTATCTCTATATATAGAGGCACCTATTCATTAATAAAAATACTCTCTATTCCTGTGCTATTTGTTCTCTCCTTTACTTTCTGTCTTGTGATTGTTTCCATACATACTTAAACAAGGACTCAATTGAGGTCAATAATCATTTTTTTTTTTATATAGTTGGCAAAAAATTATTATAATTATTTATTTTTGTTTAGTTGAGAGAAACTCGAAGGGTGGGAGCAAAAATAACCGGGAATTTACTTGAGAATTGTTGACTTTTATTTTTTGAGGAAAGAGAATTGTCGACTTTGAAATGAAAGACGTGTACAAATAAGGCAGCTTATGACGGTCCTAATTACGTCAACAGCACCCAACCAGCGTCGACTCTGAAGTCTGAAGAAATTGGTGCAGAATTTGCTCAAATATTTCCCCGAAACAGATAACAGGAGACTCAATCAAACCGACATCGTCAGAAATCTGCAAGGAAACCACGCAGGTGTTCCATCTTGGTCTGAAGAGGTGCCCGACTGAAATAAATAACTAATAAACTAATGAATTGGGCACACGAAATCCGGCCAGAGATTTCTGACCTGCAGGTGGCAATGAAAAATTAATGGGTTTCAAACCTTGCGGTTTAAACGCGGTGTAGAATTTATCTGACTGAAGTTATTATGCAAGTTCCACTGAACCGCATAGCAATTCTTTCTGGGTCTGTAAATGGTTTATGATAAGATCGAGGAAGTGGTCAAGTAGATAGAACTTGCTGCTTGCTGTTTGGCCGGTCGCTCTTCACCATTTCTTCTGTAATTTGAGGTCTCATTGTCCAACAATTTCCTATCTTGTGCGTACGTATGGATTGGATCAACCATATATGCATTTGTGTGCTGTTTGGGTACGTATATCCATATTTTCTGCTCATCTTCTTCGACAGATTGGTTTCACAAGTCAATAACATTAGTTAATTACAGAAGGAAATTCAAATAACCAATCTTCTCAAGGAAATTAACGAGAAACAAGAAAGAAAACACTATGCAGAACAGGAGAAGCACTCCTTCAAGAAACCATGTACAGTTGTTTTAATTAATAGTCAGCATTGCATAATTTGCATTACACGTAAGTACTGTTGAAAACCAAACTAGCCATATCTCAGAAAACTGGTTGTTGGGACAGTTTGGTTTCATTTGATAAAACTCGCTATTGTAAAAGAAATCGAACTTTCTGTATTACTTGCATATTAGGGTAATATTCATTATAATTATAGTGAAGTTTCCTGAACTAATCCCCCAGATCGATTGACACCAGCAACCCTCAACTTGCTATAAATATCGGAAAGCAAAGTTTATCTCCATATATAACCAACATCGATCCTTAAGAGTTAAGACACAAGATTAATCTCAAGTAGTTATATACAGTACTAAGCAATTAAGCATGTCTTCACCATCTGCTAAAAACATATTTGCAAAGGGTTCAAACGTAAAGGGTCGCTCAAATGGAACTGATGTCTGTTCTCCACCATCTGCTCAACAGGTAGGCGGACGGGCTCAAGACAAATATGCAGAGGGTTCAAACGTACAGGGTAGCCCAAATGGAGGTGTCTGTTCTCCACCACCTGCTGAACAGGTACGCGGACTGAAAACGAAAAAGAAAACAAGGCATGGCAATTAAGCCATGCACACTTTCTGCAGATCGAATGGTGTCCTATACATGTTTTCAGGTCTCTGTAGCTATATATTGTTCTTGTAAAGTTGTAATTACCAACATGCATTAATTCATGGTAACAAAAAGATAAATAATTTGTTACCAAATATATGTGGTCTGTAAACAAAATACATTAATTTATATTCATTAATCTTTATTCTTTGTATGCATTTCAATTAAATTCAAGATTGTAAGCATTTGTTTCAGTTGTTATACATATTGTACGTAGTGTGAAAATCCCACTGTGTAATAGATAGGAGAAATTAATACAATATATTTATTATTTCATTTTGTTCATAAACTACGTTGCTTTAATTCATTTCAAGTATGAATGCGAATCGATGTCGTTATAATTTGTTTGACCTTTATAATTGGCATCCACGGAGAGCAAGAGGAAGAACCATATATGAAAGCTCATGCATGGGGCTGAGCTTTTAATTAACACCGACTTTAATTAGGGTCTGAGCATCCGTATGGAGGTTGACATTGATCATGCATGGAGTGGATTTTAGTTAATTTGGACATTCATGGATCGAGGTTGATTTACTAGTTGAAATTTTGTTTTAGGGGTGGTCATGACTCATGACGTTTCTCCAAATTAATGTCAACATGTACGTGGATCTCTCAAGTCATTTTACAATGTTGCATACCAACAGTACACATACATGTAATGTTATTGCCTACCATGGTCAGTAGCAGTCGTAAAATGGTTTGTACGTACATACCGTACCCACGTACGTCCACATTCCTGGGAATATCTTCTCTTGTTCTAGCTCTCTGTTGAGTTTAATCATGTCGCATTTCAGATGCCTTGAACTACACATTAATTTAAGTTTTTCCATTGACATAGATCATAGATGTATTATGTATTGATATTAGTTAATAAAATTAAAATACATGCCCTTAAAAAAAAAAAAAGTTCGAGACAATAACATTTTGCGAGCATTATTGACCAATGACTAACATTCTGGCCACACAAAAGGCATGCTCCGCCACAATAGTTCATGACAATAACATTTTGCGAGCATTATTGACCAATTATCAAAATTTGATGTGAAGTACCTGTCATGTGGCAAAAAAAACAAAAAAGGTTTTATTTATCCCAGACTTTGAGAGATGTGTTTTAATTTGGTTTAATCTAAATCTTTAATTTGCCTAATCTTCTAGCTTCTTGGCATAAGAATCAAACCAATAGAAGATCAAGCAAATTATGCCAAATAAATGCCCCATGAGCTGGCCTTTAAAAATAGCCAAATATCGCAGGTGATTGTTGTAATTGAGATTCACGAGTTATTATCTCCATGATTTCATCTTTTCCCACTATAAGAAAAAATGGATATAAGGACATTGGAAGAGAGTCCTCTATCACATACAAGGACTCTAAAAAAATGAGTCCTCTATCAGGGTGTCCTTATAAGTAAGAAACAAGGACACTGGAACTGTGTCCTCTTTTCTAGACAAGGACACTGTTTGTGTGTCCTAAAAGCTCTCTAAATGGTGTCCTTAAATCAATAAGAGGATACCTAAAATACATCCTCATATCATCTAATATGTGTTCTCTTTTCTATACTAGGACACAATATGTGTGTCTTAAAAACTCTCAAAATGGTGTCCTTAATTAAATCAATAAGAGGACACCTAAAATGCATCCTCATATTATCAAACATATATATGTCCTCTTTTCTCTATCAGGACACAAATTGTGTGCTCTTATCTAACTATAGGAGTCCTTGTATCTATCAAAAGATAAAAGTGTCCTTATACATCATCAAAAGAGTGTTTTCTCAACTAGCACATACACATTCACACATGAGTAAAACCCTCAAATGGTACCTGAACTATCAAGTAAAGTTTTTTTTAGTACCTAAGAATTTTAAGAACCTCAAATGGTACCTGAACTATTGCATACTTACCTAATATGGTACCTCTGTTACTTCAAATGGTACCTAAACTATTGCATAAAGCTTTTTTTAGTACCTACGAATTTTTTTTTACCAAATATGGTACCTGAACTATTATGCCGTTACCTAATATGGTACATCCATTAACGAGAAAAGTAATGGAGGTACCATATTAGGTAAGTATGCAATAGTTCAGGTACCATTTGAGGTTCCTAAAATTCTTAGGTACTAAAAAATACCTTACACAATAGTTCAGGTACCATTTGAGGTTTTTACCCTTCACACATTCAAATAAATATCCAATTGATACCAAACTATTCATCTGCTTCCAAGAACATCCAAAATGTACTACAAGTGTTATGAACATTTTAATTCAAAGTTGCTACCAATTTAATCCAAGAATTTAAAAAATACCGGAAAGAAATTGATCTCCTAACTACTCTACATCATCTTGGATATATGCATCCACCAGCTCTCCTCCCACTCTACTCGAACTATATCAATCCCTTCTTGAATATAAGTGTCTTTTCCCTTGAACTGAAATGATCAATAAATTATAGAAATAATAAGTTCAACAAATTAAATAGGGCTTTCTTCAGCAACAGTGTCTGAACTCTTGTGTCCTGGCCAAAATGATTCCCAACTTTTCAAAAGAGTCAATGTGGTACCTGGACTCTAAATTTCTTATCAACATCATACTTCTGTCAAATTTTTGTTAAGTCTTAGTTAAAAACCCACGTGTCAGTCACGTGGGGTATTAAATTTTTTTTTTTTTGTTCTTTTCCTTTTTTTTTTTTTTTCTTTTCTTTCTTTCTCCTTCCCCGCAAAAACTCTCTCTCTCTCCCTTGCCTCACTGTTGCGGCGTTGCCGTCGAGGCTCCAAGCTCCGGCCACCATCACACTACACCGCCCCTACAAAATGGAGCAGACGGTGCCCCGACTACTATCCACCTCCACCACTCTTTCTTTCTTTCTCCTCCTCCTCCACCTCCACCACTCTTTATCCACACCCCACCGATTACTATCCACACCCCCACACCCCACACCCAATGTCTGCTTACCGCGCCATCCTCTTTCTCAAGGCCTCCATCACCGCCAACCCGGACTCCGCCCTCTCCTCCTGGACCCCCAACACCAGCCACTGCACCTAGGCCGGAGTCACGTGCGACCCCCACCGTCACGTGACCTCGCTCGACCTGTCCGGTCTCAACCTCTCCGGCACTCTCTCCGCCGACATCGCTCAACTCGTGTACCTCTCCAACCTCACCCTCGCCGACAACCAGTTGTCGGGTCCCATCCCGCCCGAGATCTCGGCGCTCTCGGGGCTCCGACTCCTCAATCTCTCCAACAACGTTTTCGACTCCTCAATTCGTGTACCTCTCCAACCTCACCCTCGTCTGGACTTGGCTCACCGGAGTCGGGCCACCGTCTGCTCAGTAAGGGCGGTGTTGTGTGATGGTGGCCGAAGCCTAGAGCCTCGACAGCAACAGTGAGGCAAGGGAGAGAGAGAGAGTTTGTGCGGGGAAGGAGAAAGAAAGAAAAGAAAAAAAAAGAAAAAAAAAAGGAAAAGAACAGAAAAAAAAAAAAGAAAAAAAAAAAGGAAAATTAATACCCCACGTGACTGACACGTGGGTTTTTAACTGAGACTTAACAGAAATTTGACAGAAGTATGATGTTGATAAGAAATTTAGAGTCCAGGTACCACATTGACTATTTTGAAAAGTTGGGTATCATTTTGGCCGGGGCACAAGAGTTCAGACACTGTTGCTGAAAAAAACTCAATTAAATAGAGCAGCTAGCTATAGGAGGCACAAGAAAGTAAGAAACTGTCAACTTTCCTACCATTGTGGGCTTGTTCCAAAATAAAATATTATAAGATAAGCTTAAGACAAAGTTTTCCATGTTAGAAAGATGGTTGTTAAATTCCACAGACATATATATATGATCCGGAGGCTATATATATATATATATATATATATATATATATATATATATATATATAAATGCATAAGTGTTGTATGATGCAACTCCAGAAACATGGAATACAAAATGAAAAAACTGCAACTACGTGCCAGCAACAACTAAAACAAGTAAAAGAAGCGTTAACTAAACTAACCAATGCAGTTAGTCCAAAGGCTCATGTCACCTGGCTAGCCTGGCGCTTGCAAAATATTTAGCAATGAACACTCATTGCTTGACTAGTTCTGATCTATTCAGGGATCTAGCAAGTGAATAAGGTTAGTCTACGGGAATACCTGTATATTAGAAAAACAAAGAGACGGAACCAAGTTTGACATCAGATAATATAATACATTAATTATGTACATATAACAAATTGGAAATCATTTACTCATCTAATTATGACAGCAAAGTTAAATAATATGGTGTTTGCAACAAACAGTGAAATGATCGATGATCATTTACTTATGCTAATCAAATGGTCAAACAGTTTCTAATTCTGTTAACGTTAATGTTGATGATTTTCAGAAATATTCAAGAATGGAGATCTAAACCTTAAACAGTTTGGACACTAAGAAACACTGAGGAGTGACCCTAACAATTTGATCCCACTTGATTATCATCGAAAGGGGTGCATTCTAAGGAGGGAGCGTGTAAATAGTGCAATTAAAATAAACAAAGTACATTTAGTCAAGTGAAACAAAAACTGTGACAAACGCATTAGATGTACGACCTTCCTCCAACACCCTCAAGGAAAAGGTGATTTCACCAATTCCTCTCCACCCCTACTTATTTCCAAATTCATTAAACATAACCATTGCTATATATCTTCTTTCTTAACGTTCAGTACTTTAAGTCCCCTATCATCTTAAAAGAATTCGATTAAAAGATTCCTTATACAGAAAAGGAAGGAAATTCTTTGACAAGTGCTTACCGACCCCAGACCCTAATTCAATAATGGTGCATCCTTGCAAAATATCTGCATTCTTAGAAAGGCAATCATTCAACAGCATTGCCCCCGGCCATACCAATTGCCCTGTCAGATCAAAATCAGCTGTTTCAAGAAGAGTTAGAATTACAACTTGAGGCAAGAAAAAAATACATAAATAGCTAGCCAAAGCCAGACATGTTGTACAAATAGCAGGATACTATATAAACAGTAGGACAAGATATGGGAAGACATTCTTTTAAGATAAATTGCACCTTCAGCTCTTCACCTTCATGGTATCAATTTAAAGCATGCACACTGTACCACAAAACCTTGTATATATAACCGAGAGACTCTTCAATTTCCCCTTCAAGTTTTATGACAACTATGAAATAAAAACTTAACGCTAGCTGACTGCCTAAAATATTATAGAGCATTGCACTAAGCTTGAAGAAACATCTGATTCTAATTTAATTCTTTTGCTTACCTTTTGGCTGACTAAGCATTGCACTAAGCTTGCAGTGTCACGCCCCGAATTTCGTAACAACAAATAAGGCAGTTGTTTGCCCTTTTTAATTACAAAACCGACTAGGGACGCGAAGCATGGAATATCAATTACAAATATTGCACCAGAATTTTTTTCTTTTTAATTCAAGTACAACACACATTTACTCCATGCTCAACAAATGTAATTACAGACTCAATCTTAAGAGTCAATTATTACATACCAAAATTTACATAATAAATTGACATTTCAAAATATTAAGTAAATACTCCTTCAGAGCTTATTACACAACAGCGGAAGTCTAACAAAAGCACTTACGGTTGATAATAGGTTTACCAACCAATTCTCCAAAGTTACTCTGCTTACTTAACCTGCACGATTAACCCATACACCGTTGAATAGTGTACCGGGTTATATCAACAAACCCGGTCAGCTTACGAAGCTGGTGTGAATTATCTCAGTTTACTCACACTAAAATCATTTAACAAATTATACATATATATAGTTTATTTTCAAAACTAAAATATGTAATTCAACCCACCAACAACTAAATTTCTCAAATACATATATAGTTCATTTTTAAAACTAATATATGTAAATCAAAATCTCAAAATTACAATTCAATAGTTTCAAGAATTGTAAATCACTAAAATAATTACCTCAATATTTAAGAAGCATTTCCAATATACTCACACCAACCATTTCCCCAAAATTCTGATTTCCTTTGTTTTAAAAGAAAATCACAAAATTTGTAAATCATAATTGTAATTACTTCGAATATTAAAGAAGTAATTCTCAAATTTACTCACACCAAATTCTTCCACCCAAATTCTCATTTCTTTAATCAAGGGAAAAATTACAAATCTCCATGAAATGGTTTCAAATACTTTACAACCATTCAAAACACATCCAACACTCAATGTCATTTATTAGACAATTAAAAGTGAGAATACCAGCTTTTTTTCTTTTATTTTTTTATTTTTCTCCCCTAAGAATAAAAACACAATCAAAAGCAAGACTACCATTTTTCATCTCCTTTTGACCCAACACTGGCGACAGACTAGAGCTCTAACTGAATGAGCTTTGTTTTCACCCAATGTCAGGGACCTCAACGTCCCACGACCCCTCAACGGCCAAAATACATATAAGGTATTCTTACCTTTACGTCTAAGAAAATGCCATATTTTAAGGTCATTTCTCAAAACGTTTCCAAGTGTAATCCTTTACAAAATCATATCCACCAAAACACCCCACACTCTTAAAACGATAAGTATTGTATAAATCATCGTTTTCACAATCTCAAGTACACCAAAACAATACCATATTTTCAAAGCATTGTTTTACACCAAATCCTTCAAAATAAAACAATAAAAATGAATATTTCATCACATTGTTTTCCAAACACTCCACAACTCATAAAACGATTAAAATTGTATTTTCCACAAAATATCGTTTTCAACAAAACAAATATTCAAAAACAATATAAATATTTTTCATATATTGTTTTCCACTAAATCTCACGTAAAACAATAATAATGAACATTTTCAATATATTGTTTTCCACACCAAACAAAATCACTCAACAATAATATAATCGTTTTTACAAATATATTATTTTTCACTTCAACACCATCACCAAAAATTATATATATTTTTCATGTAAATATATATATGTGGTCATCCTCTCAGGAATGCCACTAATACCAACTATAAATCCACACATGTCAATATATCAAATTAAATTCTTTATTTAATTTATATATCGCAAAAATCATTTAAATAAATATAATTATTTATTTTCGCAAACGACCCAAATGTGAACTTATTATTCACATCTAAAACCATCGTGAAATTCACTCACCTCTTATTCCCGTTGCGTCTTCGATAGAAATCGGGAATCGACCAAAGCACGAGAGCAACACTCTTCCATAATCACCTATAATATGCATATTCCATTTTAGCATATTATACAATCAAAACAATCCAATTATTTCTCAAACGTCTCTTAGGACAATAGGATTTACAATTGTGACAATTTGACCAAAAGTCAACTATCGGTCAACGTGAGTACCACATCAACTATTCACTCATCGAATTCCATCGACGATCCGTACGCACCCAAACGTCTAGAACTAACAACCTAACAATATAATCAAATTCGGTGACCAACCAACAGTTAGATCGTCACCGATCGTAAATCGCACAGTTCGATTTTCGAGTTTAAACAACATCGATCAAACGACCGAATTTCACAAAACTATAAACACGGAAGTTGTTCGTATCGACGAACTAAGCACAACGGAACAAAGAGTTGCTCCGGGAACTGGCCGGACGTGCCACCACGCGCCGCCACAGATGGTGGCCAGCCGCCAGACCAAAGTTCAAACCGGCGAAATTTCGGGGTATTACATGCAGACATGCTATAACCTATTAAGCAACTACATGTCTGTAAATAGTCAGCCAAAAGGTATAGCCAGCAACTTGAATTAAAGTTGAAGTCTAGAGTTGAATGACTTTAAGATGGTGATAAATATCAAATTTCATTCACTGCAGCATGCTTAAATTTGAATCGAGACACCAAATTATCATATTATCATTTGCATTAGAATATAAACCAGCACTCCAAATTTCTCATTCAAACAAACACAGATCATTTGAGAGTTCATGTATAGAGTACCTGATTCTGATTGGTAAAGGCCAGATCCTAGAGGATTTGATTCTCAAAGACAATTTGAGAGTTCAGATGCAGAATCTCCAGCACTTAGATTGCATATAACAAACAAAAAACGAAATGGTAATTGAATCATAAGACGAATAAAAATGAAATATAACAAAATAAAGAAAAATTCAGCAAAACCCATTTAGCTGAAGATGACGTAGCGCTTCGTCGCCGTGAAATCACAACTGAGGTTAAGAAATAAGAACTCATGTAGCATATTGAACTCATACCTTCGCGGTGGAATTCTCCATACCAAGACGGGTTCCTTGTAGTTGATCGACTTTCTCATCCTTCTCCGCTGCATCGCTCTGCTTCCCAGATCCTCGTCCACCTCGTGGGCTTCCTCAAGCTTGACTGCGATTCATGGAGGTCGCTCGGTCTTAGCTGAAGAATTGAATACGACCATTGGGAGATCTGGACAAGAAATAGAAATTGTAGATCTAGTGGCCTTGAAGGATAAGGGGGGTCGTTACCGCTGTCCTCGTGAGGATGAACATGCATTTTTAGGGTTTGTGTGGATTTGGGTCTAGGGGCTGAAGATGAGAGGAGCAGCTCAGAGAGAAAGACGCACTCGGTTTGGGTGAATAGCGAGAGAGAGAGAGAGAGGCGCACTCGGTTCAAAAACATCCCAAATTAATTGAATTGGCCGCTTAAAATTTATGAGTGTCCTAAATAACCTTTAAGGACACCTTATAAATTATGTGTCCTTATTTGGTGTCCTTATATCCCTGTTTTCTTGTAGTGTCCCATTCGAAAATACACAAGGTCGATTGGGCCTGAAATCGTATTCAAATTAGCAAGCATGATTTTGCTCTCTTCATGTTGACGTTGGATAACTAATTTCTGAGGCTCATATTGCTCGCACTTGGTAGAAAAATTATTTCTCTATAACATGCTTTTTTCAAATACTCATTTATGTGTTGGTTGTCTTCTTTGATATGCTCAGAAATTTTGGACTTATCTTTGAACTCTTTCCTTTTGAGTTTTGTTTTCTTTACACCAATAGGTCGATAAGATGTAACAAATTTATCATTGAACAGCCCATGTTCATCTTTATCTGCATTCAAGCCAATAACAAATCATGGTGTACCTGATGATTGTGATGTGCGAGAGTCTTATTCATATCCTTCACTTGAGTCATTGCGCTTTTCTGGTTTAGTTTAACACGTCATTATCAGCCCATTTTTCAGCATCATTAAGAATAGGTCATATGTGATCAAATTGAAACTTTTTTTTTATAAGAAGGATCATATTGTAGATATTGTTTTGCGTCGACTAACTACAAATGTTAACAAAAAAAATCCATTGTTAAGAATAATATGCGAAGTTCTATCATGTAACTTTATAATCAAATAACTTGAACCAATACTTACAATATCTTTTTCTCAAGTGTTTCCCTTGTTTTTATTTTGCAGCACTTCCAAGAGGAAACCGCTTTTAAGTGCTTCCAAAATTTTCCAAAACACTTGTCCAATTTTGCCAAACATCAATTTTTTTTTTTCCAAAGAGGGTTAATGGCGGCCTCATTAAAACGTTACCCAGGTAAATTACATTAGCACTTAGCACTGAGAGAGTCCCTCAGCCAAGAAGGCACAATACTAAATCAGAAGAGAAAAAAAAAAAGAAAAAAAAAAACTCCAACAAGGAGAGAGCTGCCCTCCGAGCTTAACTCATGCGCCATGCAATGCCGGGGTGTGTGGTTCCACCTAGAAATATCCTGTGAAGGAATTAAAGACTTGGCCTCATCTAGTAAACTCGGAAAGGGCCTTCAGCCTTCTGCACTCAAAATTAACGTCCTTAGGTAGCTTGTATAACAAGTTTTGCATCTTCTTCAATCTTCGTCTTTTAAACCCAACACCAATTGCTAAACAGAGACCATCGACCACTGCCAAGACTTCCGATGCAGAAGGCGAAAATTGACTGCTGAGGGGCGAAAATAGACCACTGTCCATTATTGTTTTTGAACACTGCCCCTACACCTCTCCTCCCATCTCTGTCACCCCAACAAAATTCATTTTGAAAATATAGGGCATAGTGTGTTCAAAGCTTCAAAACAAACGGGTTCATACTTCATACCCAAGCCTAAGCGAAGTGTTTTCAAAACAGTACATGCTGCAGGTTCCAGACCCAAGACTTGCATCTCAATTAAGAAATGACTCCAATACTTGTTGAAAACTGACATTTTTTGACAAACTCACCAATGACAAGGGTCTCGGGAATTTCTTTACTGAATCCCATTAGGGACTTTTCCATTTTTTTCATAAATTAAAGGACAGCCTTGCTGTAAAATTCCCATTTAATTTTGCTGCGAAAATTGTTCGAACAGATCGAGGATCTGGGAAAGTAAGGTTAAAATTGCTGAATTATTATATGATGCCCAGATTTTAGAACAGAAGTCATATCAAGAGGAATGTGTGGATGTGTTTGCATAAATAGAAAATTGAGATGTTTCAAATTGACAATGCAATTGATTCTTTATAACATGGAAGAAAATTGAAAATTAAATTCAATGCATTGTGCACAAAATAGCAAGCAAAAGATTTGAACCAATAATTTGCAATCTATACTGATGTAGCAGACAGTTCTCACAGCTCAAGGAACAAATCCTGAAAATATAGCTCAAGTACCCTTGAGCACCAGCAATAGCTATTCTTGTATTCTTTGTATCGAGAAACGAAAATGAAACACTCTAGATCATACCCTATAGAGCATCAACTCAGCATAGCAACCATTTATTTAAGGAAAATGCAGCAAGAGCCAATATTTGCTCTAGACTTACCAATGGAAAGTTAACTCATCAACCACTGGGAGAAGTGATCGAAGGACTGCAAATCCAGTAGCTCTTGCAAGAAGTTGATTGTAATCAATTCTGAGACTTTTTGATTGATCGCCAACTGATATCCAGCTTTAAACAAGTGCAATGTCCAGCAAGCTATTAGGGACATCTTCTCAAATATTTCTTCATTAATTACAGGAGATGGATCAATTGCATCCAAGTACCGATCCACCCCAAAGATGAACACATCTGCTTTAGATGTGATTTTTCCCCATCACTGAAAATAAATATCATGATTTAGTAAGAGATTAATACATATAAGATTCCCTTCTGAACCTCTTACCGAAAAAAAGAGACGGATACAATTCAGAAGTGTATCGTGAGTTGAAAACTTTGAAAGTTCAAACATCTTCAAGACATCCCATAAGTTCCCACCATTTACTAGTTGTTTTAAGAAAAGTAGGTTACAGTAAACTCATACCAAGTCACAACTCTATCATCATACCATACTCCTGTAACCATAAGAACTATTTATCTGCACTTTTCTCACAACCACATAACAGAAACTGTTTTGTTCAATCTATATACTGGTTTTAGGAAATTGATCAGGCTGTTAAAGCATTGGACCTTCAAAGGGTGTTTTTGAGACAGACTCTAAACAGTTTACATGCTACTGTCTATCATCGTATCTGGAATACTGAACAGTTAAGCAGCTCAGGTTGGTCTTCTCATTAGTCCCAAAGGCTTAAAATTTCGAATCTCCTCTTTGCTGATGAATGCCTCATTTTTTAAACAGCTAGAAGTAGTGCTGATCTATGTTCACCTCCAAAGACTTGTCCAACAATCAAGAACTCCCTCTCATCTCTTCTGGAAATCCCACACATACTACTGTAGGCAAATATTTAGAAATTTACAATTTAGTGTCCTGCAAAGATGGTTTGAATGGGCAAAACTCTTGGGACACAAAAATATAAGCTTGCAGGTTGGAAGGGAAATCTTTTATCTGGTGATGGAAAACTAATTCTGCTAAAATCCTCGGTCTCAGTTATGCATATTCACTTCGTCTTTTTTTTTTTTTGGCTTTATATGCCCCCAAAATACTATCAAATTAGTAGTATCAATGAAATACTTTTTGGGGTCCTCCATATAGTCACCCAATCTCTTGGCCTTGATTCATATGGTGGCCCTTGCTTAATTAGGTTAGATCTCAACCGGACAATCTTTGGTCAAAACTAGTCGAGCCAAATGTCTTAGAGAAGCAAATTTCCTGTTGTTACTCCAAAGTCCAAGGGTTCTGTTGCTTGGAAACAAATTTTTCAATCCAGGGAAATTATCCAAAAGAGCATCTGCTGGATCATTGGTAGTGATAATAATATTAATTTCTGGGCATTTAGCTGTTGTCTCCCATCTCATATATTATCAATTATCTGGATATTAATTTCTGGCTCTTGCTCAGTGTAGGCTCCAACTTAAGGACCCTTCTTCTTAGAACCAACGATTATCTGGATATGACATGTTCTTTTGCTATCATGATGTTAAAACTTTTGATCACTTTCACAAGAACTATTTGGAACTGTGCTTTGCCTACTTGCCCTACTCTCTCACCTTCAATGGCTCCTTCCTTGATTGCCTTAATTTCGTGTGGATATCCATCCTATTATAAACAGGAAAAATCTCTAGTGAGGACCACTTAAATGAGTACCACTTGAGTACCATTCGATTAATGGTTGTGATATCTATTTTTCGATTACATCTCGACAAATCAAACAGTTCAATATTAAGATATTCATGAGTAGATCACTTCTATAAATTTTCAACAAAATTTGAAATCGTTAAGGTACCGAACTACACCAAATAAATGGACGAACCAAATCTGTCAATTTTGAACCATTCATTTTCATAAATGGTAAATCACAATTATAGATGACTTAACGATTTCCGATTTCATTGAAAATTTGTAGAAGTGATCTACTCATAAATATCCAAATATTGAACGGTAGATTTGTCGAGATGTAATAAAAAAGTAGGTCGAATCGAGTGGTACTCAAGTGGTACTCATTATAATGGTCCTCACTAGAGAAGCTCCCATTATAAACATCAGTCCAAGCCTGTACGGAAGATATGTTTAATCCCTGCTGGAAATTTTGGGAAACAAGAAATGACATTATTTTCAGGAACCTAAAGGCTTTATGTCATGTTATCCATTCTGCCTCCAGGAGGCCTCAAGGACTTTTTGGGGCCAACTCTCTTGAAAGATAAATAATAATAATAATAGTAATAATAACAAGTCCTTGTCATAAGTCGATGCCAAGTCCGTTATCGGCAGGTGCTAGATCTATGGTTGCAAACTCGTTCCGTTTCATAGCCAAGCTCTAAAGGAAGGTTTATCATGGGAAATACCAAATGGAAATTAGAACCATATTGAAGGAGACTCCAAGCTAGTTATATACGCTGTCAACAGGAAATATTCATTTCCTTACTCAACCACTAAAAAATATTAAAGGGTAGCTGTCTCATCTAGAGGATTACAAGATTACTCAACCTTTCCCACTTTCGGGAAGCAAACTTCGTCACTGATTCTCTCGCGGACGTTGGCCATGACCTCTCTACCCTAAAATTTGGCACTCTAATCTAGCAAAAGTTCTGAAATAGTGAAATCCTTTCTTAATCTTGCCTTAGTCTGTAGCGATTGCCCTGGGGGGCTTGTTTTGCAATAAGAAAACAACACAAACAAAAACAAAATATGATACCCTAATCCGACCCAACGAATTATAAGAATTTAAGGGGTAACAGAAGTATAATACCATAATGTTCCATCTAAGATGTAAAAAGGGAAGCACACTAAATGCAAAAATGCTAGGTAGACATAAAATACAGAAAATTAAGTGACTTTGTAAACCAGAATAGATTTTGACTAAACCATCTAAACTTTTGCATGCTCAGTAGATGACGAAACTTTTGAATATAGGCCAGAACAAAATCAGAAAGGAGATTTAAAAGAAACGCTTACCTGCATATTCAGGTCCAAGGTATCAAATGTCCCAGCAAGCTTAGTCAACAGAGTTCTCCCCATCCGGAGCAAGTTTAACCAACTCAAAATCAACTTTTGCGTGTAAGTAACCACCCAGAAGAATATTACAAGATTTGAAATATTGGTGTATGAAAGTCTGGCCAGCTAAATTGCAACTTATGAAAATGTACTAGATATTTCTCTAGACAAAGCAAGATTACCAGTGCTCGTATTATTCCCTTATAATGTGTTCAGGAACATACCCACATAATTTGAGCTCAAAGGAGAGAAGCTCTAGTGTTGAATATATACACTCTGCATCAACATGGGATTTATCACCCGCCACAAATTCATGAATGTCACAGTCAATCTCAACTGAACTAAATCCTGGTGTCTTCTGTATTCCGAGGTCTTTCATAGTTTTCCTAACCTTGCTTGCACCATCCCACCTACCATCTGCTGCATATATATTGGCAAGCAGAACATAATTGGAATCAACACCAGGATCCAACTCGAAGAGGTACTTCATTAATCTTTCAGCTAAGCTGATATTCCCACTAGTTCTACAAGCAGCTAGCAAAGAACCCAAAACAACTTCATTTGGCTTCATTGGCATTTTCTCTATTATATTCAAGGCATCTTCCAACCTCCCTGCACGGCTATAGAGATCAACAATGCAGCCGTAATGCTCGATTCTCGGAATTATTTTGTGAATTCTCTTCATGTTATCAAAGAAATGGAGCCCCTCATCGACTAAACCAGCATGGCTGCAGGCAGTAAGAGCCCCAGTGAAGCTGACGCCATCCGGTTTGAACCCTTGCTTCTGCATCAGGTTGAAGAACACAAGAGCTTCCTCTGCATGCCCATTCACGGCAAAACCTACGATCATCGAGTTCCAAGAAACCAAGGTCCGGTTGGGCATGTTGTCAAACACTTGCCGAGCAAAATCAATACATCCACATCGAGAATACATATCAATCAATGAGTTACTTATCCGAATATTGTGTTTAAAGTCTTGCTTCATAACAAACCGATTTATCCACAAGCCTAAGCCAAGAGTTCCCAAATCAGCACAAGCAGCAATCACAGCAATTATGGTCACATAGTCTGGTTCCACACCCGACATCTGCATCTCACGGAACCACTCCAGTGCTTGCTCAAACTGGCGTTTCTTGACAAACCCACCAATCAAAGCGGTCCATGAAACAGCATCTCTCTCAGGCATTTCATCGAACAACTCAATGGCATCTCTGACATTTCCATTTTTCATATACCCATCAATCATAGTATTCCAAGTCATTGAATTCTTCATATCCATCCCACCAAAAACCAATCTAGCAAAATCCAGCCGACAAGACTTTGCATACATATCAACGAGTGCCGTCCCCACCATCACATTAGTCCTATCTAATCCCAGTTTACCCACATAAGCATGAAGCGAAGCCCCAAACAATGCTCCTTTAGCTGGAAAATGAGCACAGCCGGAGAGAAGTGTAACAAATGTGATGTGGTTTGGTTCAACACCGGCTCGTCTCATTTGGATGAACTGTGAAACAGCTTGAGCTAGCTGACCACTTCGGCAGCGTTGGGATATAGAAGAGGTCCATAAGACAGTTGGGTCTATGGGTTCGCTGCCATTTTTCAGCGAAACTGAGTGTTTCTTGTAATGGTTTGAATTAGGAGAGGTGGATTGAGATGGGTATGGACTAGTGATAAGTGGTGGTTGTTTGGGAAGTTGAATTGGGGTTGCTGCGAACGCGGGAGGACTCATTGTTTGAAATAGCAGAACAAAGCAAAGTGAAGGAATACTAGTATCTAAGAGACCATTATCGTTTCTAATGCTCAAAAACTCAACCTGGCAATTTGAAAGCAAGAGGAAGAATGCTAACAAATTGGAAACAAAAGAACCGAGAAATGGCCCAAAGAAAGAAGATGGAAGGAGAAGACAGAAATTTACGAATTAATAATTATATATATAACTCTGGGAACTGCTGAATTGGTTTTTGGCGGCTGAGTTCAGACGTCGACGTGAAGCTCTGGGTCCTTCACCTTCAGCTTTGGAATGAGAAATCGAGGGAGGGAAGAGGGAGATATGAGGCGGAAGATTTTTTTTTTTTTAACCTTATATCATAACCAATAACTTTCAGGTTTCGTTTGGTTCACAAAAACGAAAAATAAATAAATAAATTCATTCATCTTTTCATAGGTATGAGAAATTCAAATTTTCTTTACCTTTCATTTTAAGTGTTTGGCAACGCTAGTAAAATAGTCAGAATATTTTGTAATAAATGCAAGAAAGTGGGAAGGAAAATGAATCCCTTTGGGTATAGAGGGAACCACTTTTCCCCTATTTTCTTTTCCTTCATAAAAATATTTTCTTTCCCTTAGCACCCCAAACACAATAAATGCTTTCATTTTCTTTCATTTCCTTTCCCACGACCTAAAATCCGTAAACCAAACGAGGCCTCATGGTAAATAAATAAAGAACCGGAGAGCACATAATTGACACGTTTGTTTTCCTTGCAGAAATGGAAATGTTTGGACGAGAAAGGTTCAAATGACCCTGTAACCAAAAAAGAAGTTCAAATGGCCCTTTCATTTATTTAATGAGAGAATTAACTACCAAATTAACGTAATCGGGTGTACAAATTTCGTAGTTGAGCAAAACAAAATCATCTTTCACTTGAAAGTGTGATCCAACCCCCCTCAAGATGGCTATGTACGATTTAGCCACAATATAGCACGACTTACTATAATTTAGTTACGATTAGTATCATTTAGCTATGATTTAGTGTAATTATTTGGTACAAAATTCATATGCTAATATTGAACCAGTATAAACATTTAATGAAAATTTTTGAGTTCAGCAACAATAAAAGACTGAAATATTGATTTTTTTTAAAAAAACCTGAACAAGTTCAACCCGGATTTAGATCCAGCAAAAGCATAACGACCCAAATATATATCCACCTGCCTTGTTTATGAGTCTAAATTCAGGTCTTTAATTTCCTTTTGCGGACGTGGTGACATTGTACAACCGGTACAATACCGGCATAGTTTAATACCTCCTAGCCATGTCAGCATTGTTCCAAAGAATAATAAAAGTAGTTCCGAAAAACACGGCACGAGAGTGGATCTTTCACTAATCCCTAGGGTTTCTGTTCAGAGCCCAATTGGTCAACTTACAATGACTCGAGCCTAATACGGGCCTCAAAAGAAGATTAGGCCCAATGCGGGCTGCAAAACTAAATATGCAAGCTCCATAGGGCAACATCCAACACAAAACTGGGGTTGTGGGGCCTAACACAAGCTGGCTCAATGTGGAAAATTTTCCAGAAATTAAAGCCTTTCTCCAGAAGAAAAATGGGGAACAAGTAACCTAATTCTAGCATATTTACTTAACCTTTAAAGATATCTAGTTAATATGACTTAAAGGAAAAGGTACTGTCAAGAGGGGAAAGTGGATACCGACCAAAGAACTTCCGACACTTAGGTTAGTTGAGTTATGATTTTGACAAAGTAAAGGTGTTATATAGAGTAGAGAACCATATCATATTTAAGGGGTCTGACCCCTTATTTATAGTGGTTTGAGCTAAGGAGGGCATATTTTGTTTCCTGATGTGAAAGTCCTAGATTAGGACATGTCACCGTACGGACAAGAAACATTCCCTGAGTAGCTTGGATGGGTACCAGGTGTCTCTATGGAATTCAGGGAATTTACATGAGAGCTTGTCCTGAACAGTTTTGGTAATACTAATGTCGATATGTATCAACGCTCGTAGGTCCCAATGACGAGTAGGTGGAAAAATGTCAGTCCTTAGTGTAATCAGAAAAGGCATAAGTGGGCACAACTGGCCTTGACGTGTACAATTTCGGTTGGATTATGGTTAGGTACCGTGGGTACTTTCAGGTCTTTCATCTTGGTGATGTTCTCATCCAAGGTCTATTATATCATGTCTTTCATCCTACGTTCATGGAGATCTCTCCAACTATATATGAGCAATACTACATAAGGATATTGAATCCATAGGATCCGATATGTTACTACTATATCAGAGAATATGTGAAATTGCTTAAGTGATGACTCTTTTTGTAGCATTTCCGAAGGGTGGGTCGTTATGTGTAATTTTTGCCTCATTCTTAATATTGATGTTTTCACTAAATAAAGGAGAAAAAAAAACTAGTTAAAAATGAATTCATACATTATAGTTTATCACATGACATGTTTCGATTACTCAATTAAGACAGTAGTTCAGTCATTTTGAAAATAATCTCCCTCTAACACAAGTAAGAGACTCGACTTAGTGGTTGAAAAGCCAAGCACAAAAAAGAAAAGTATTTTAACGAAGACGCAAATGTAGCTGCTAGAATTTCAAGCTTATGGGGTGGAGAAGAAGTTGGATTTGTGCAGGCGTTTGATGATAATAAATGGTAGGTAACCAATAGGATATTGGGTGGTTTTGGCTTAGAATTAGGCTATAAAATCTCAGACAAATGAGAAGATATAGGAGAGAGAAACTATTTTAGTTTTAAGTGCATTGAAATCTTTTTTGCCCATGATGACGCTCTACCATGTTGATATCCATCGAGGATGGAGATTCATCATCCGCAAATTCCCTGATGTCGATGACGATGGCGATACATAACATAGATTCAAATGGATGTCGATGTCGGTTCATAACATACATACATGGATTCATCATGGGCATGGGGCGGAGATTCACTATTCATCATCGGCACGATGTGAATTTTGAAGTACGCTTCGGAGATCGAGATCATGAAGAACGCATCAGAGAACGCATCCCTTCTAATGGAGAACGCAACCCTTCTCATAGAGAAGGAAACCCTTCTCATGGAGAAGAAGGGTTCGGTCCTCATAGAGGAAACTTTGCACCAAGTTCAAGCTCAGGAGGTGGTTGAGGAGGTTCAAGTGGAGGGCATGATGGCTCTGGCCCCCTCTGAGATCAATCAAAGGGTTTCTTTTAAGCTCAGGAGGGAATTTCCTCTCCTACGTCTCCCAGGTCCCAAGCATCCTGCATTTAGATCAGACTCAGAGGAGGACTTGGCCAAGGCTGAAACCCTTGCTAATAAGAATGAAGGGTCGTTAGTTGTTGATTCAATTGAGGCTAAGGAGAGCGCTGAAAATTCATAGGCAGAATCAAGCACGAATGAGAGTAACACAGAGGATGGTGAAGGTGGTGTTGACCTGAGAGCAAAGGCTGATTAGGATCCTCTTGCGCATATATTCATTTAGATGGTGATGCCAAGAGATAGTTGTGCTATATGAAACCAAAACTTTTAGTGAATTTGATTTAGACTCGTCTTTTCATGTAAGCTTAGCTTCGAGGGTGATTATCAACCCAATGTTATATTTGAGGTAATGATCGGTTATGCCTATTTCTTTAAGGTTCAATGACTTCCTCCCCCAATATATTTGAGATAGAAATTTCGACAAAAAAAAAAGTGCATTAGAATCTTTTTGAGTGAGGATGTAATAAATTTCAATAATCTATTACATGGGTGTCAATTTGTCGCATAGGTGTCCTATTCCATAGAAGGGACCTTACATGATACGGGAACATATTTAAATGCATATTGAACAAATGCATGATGTTGGATCTCAGGAGGAAAAAGAAAACAAAAAGATAAACTTTAGTGTCAATTTGAACTCATAGAGAAGGCTAAGACCTTCTTCCACCGTAAGCCAATTTTAGCTTCAACTATAGTTTACCAATATGAATATGCTGACCAATGGGAAATAACTCCAACCATAAGCCATTCTTCTAAGCCAAATTTTAAACCCAACGGCTACTTTGCATCCAACAACTATATTTTTTTTAACCCAACAGTTATATTCTCTTTTTTTGTCTAAACCCAACAACTATATTCCAAACCTGCCATATATTATTTTTATAAAAAAATCTCTATAAAAAGTACACAAATTCACCACTTCCATCACTTCAATTTTCATTCATCATTGTTCAATCCCACATTTCATCCATTTTCAACAATGAATTATTCTCAAATATCATCATCTTCTTTGTCTTCAAATAAAACTGACGATTATTATCATCGAGTCATGGCTTCATTTGATGAGGAGCAAGATTTATTACTTCCTTCGCATGTATGCGAATAATAATCGCCTCTTGGCGAAGTACCTCGACGATGAAGAGGATGACACCCAATCAAACCATAGAGGGGCAATTTCTGGCCATTTAAGTATCAATCATCCTCGACAAGAAGCTGCATATAATCTATACATGGATGGACTACTTTGCTAAGGTCCCTCGATTTGGAGAAGCCAAATTTTGCAAACACTTTTGGATGAGTAAAACTTTATTTCATCAAATTGCGGATGCAATCAAAGATCATGATAATTTATTTGTGCAACAACGCGATGGTGTCGGTAAGCTCAGATTTTCATCTTTGCAAAAACAGTACTGTTTCTTTACATTTGACAAAGAATTAAGCAACCACACAAGTAAAGCAAAATAAAGAAAATCAATATTTCATAAAATCTATCCATAATATTGCCAACCCTAAATTATAGTCACAATTTCAAATGTGACAATGTCATTAAATAAACTCTAACATCATCCAAAATAATGAAATTTTCTAGGGTCAAGGTTCCACAAATTTCTTGACACCAATAGGTCGATGAGATGTAGCAAATTCATTGTTGAACAACTCATATTCGTCTTCATTTGCATTCAAGTTAATAGAAAATAATGGTGTACCTGATGACTATGATGTGTAGGAGCCTAATTCATATCCTCCACTTGAGCCATTCCACCTTCGTGGTTTAGTTGAACACATGTCATTTTCAGCCTATTTTTTAGCATCCTTGAGAATAGGTCATATGTGATCAAATTAAAACCTTTTTTTTTTGTCTCGGCTAACAGCAAATGTTAACAAAAAATCAATTGTTAAGAACGGCGGTGACACTCAAATCAACGCGGCAGAACGGCGGTGACACTCAAGTTAAGACCTTGGAAGAACTGTGTGAATTACTGTTACAAGTCGATGACACCATCGGGAAGAGCGAAAAACTCTGGGTGTATGAAAAGAAGAAGATGGTCAATCGGTCTGTCACCTACCACTCCGGTATCTACCATATCTTTGAGCGCATCTTAGTAGTCGCCATCGACAATCCAACTATGGACACACTCTTGGTCAATATTTGCAGGAAGAAGAATTTGATCGAGATTTGTGTTAAAGGAGGTGATGAAGTTCCGATAGATGTTGACAAGGATTTTCATATGCATGCCCAGATTTTAAATTACTTTGGGGAACTCAAGATCGTCACCGTTTACTGTGGCAAACGATATAAACAGGTAATCTTTTGTCATTTGCGAACGGTAGCATGAGTGCTTGACAAATAGGTTTGAAATGAGATAGGATTGATGATTATGTAATTTTTCTGGAATATTGATTGATTAAGATATGTTGGTTATTGATTGATGATTGAGTTATTGGGTTGTGTCTTGCCTTCGTTTGCTATCTGAACATTATCAATTATATACATACTTACATGGTTTTGTTCATACAAGCTTTGATTTGACAAAATTTGTTATCAACATTATAATCTAATAACTTGAACCAATACTTACAATATCTTTTTTTCGAAGCACCACTTTATTTTCCACTTGTTGAATTGCACCACGAAATTTGCTTATACAATATGAAAGATCAGAATATCGACGTTGAAGAGATTTAGCACTTCGGATATAAGATTATCAGGGTTATCCTGATTCTACAAAACATTGTTCCTCTCTCATCTCATACCTTGTCCTTTTTTTGGTTAAAACCTTCGATAGGATCTTGAGAAATTTCAAGATATAAGTGGGACAAGTGTACATCTGCTTGAAGTGAAAAATTTCTTTTTCGATGAACAACTTGTTTACCAATTTTTTGCATTGAAGTATAAAAATATTGTTGTGAGAAAAATTGTGTACGTATTCCGAAGAACAATGGTGTATATAAGGTGCTCAAATTGAATTTGTGTAATAAGGTGCTCATATGATTGGTGTGTAATAGGGTGCTCTCACGGTCGGTGTGTAATAAGGTGCTCATTTGGTTGGTGTGTATATAAATATTCTCGAATCTTATTATGTCATCTTGGTTAAAGTGTATAATAATTTGAAAAAGGAATAAAGGGTACAAAAATATACAAGAATGTACCATATGATGGATTAAGTTTAAGAAAATTACATCATATCGATCAAACAATACGCAAGAATTATGAGAGACAAAACTCTCACCCTTGTATACCATCTCAGTTATATAGATGATCAATCAATACATTCTCAAGTGCGATATAAGCTGTCTTGTCTTTAATTTGCCTATGTTGAGCAAGAAACTGATTGAATTGTGTAGTTCCATTAGTTACCAACTCAACAATTAGTGCAGATGCTGAATTAAATTCTCTAATCGGAGCACTTAAATCACGCTCATCCTCGATTATCATGTTATGCATTATGATGCATGCAGTCATTATGTCGTGCAATGAATGTTTATTCCAAAAACATGTTGGTCCATTCACGATTGCCCAACGTAATTGAAGAACTTCAAAGGCACGTTCTACACCTTTCCTACATGACTCTTGCTTTTTGGCAACAATATTTTTTTTGGAACCTTGAGGATTATCAATAGTTTGCACAAGTGTAGATCACTTAGGATATATATCATCGGCAAAACAATAATTGACGGTATATTCTTTGCCTCCAATCATATAATTAGCGGGAGAGGAATTACCTTTAGCAGGATTCACAAATAAGTGAGATGCTTCCAGCACATTGATGTCATTGTTAGAGCTTGGTAGGCCCAAAATGCATGCTAGATCAAAAGGTCATAACTAGCAACAGCCTCAAGGATGATAGTTGGTGATTCACCACAGCCTGAGTACATTCCTGACCTTGTACACAACTGTCCCTATACAAATACCGTCTGCGGGATTTTGATTTCCGTCTATGCTGATTTAAATGTTTGATAGCATTCCTAACCAACTCAGCCTCATCAAGAGCAGTATCTCTGTAGTTTTTTCTGAAGTTGTAAATCAAGAAAAACCAATAGTTTTTTCCGGAGGCATGAGATAAATTGAACTTCTCATTGTAGGTGTCCGCTTCCCAATATATATACGCATCAAGGGAATCAACTGGTATACCATATGCAAGCATTCAAAAAACAGTTGTTACTAAACAACAGAATAGACCAAATGTAGAAAATAAGCAGAAAAAAAAAAACAAAAATCAATTATGGCGTGCTTTAGCAACATATCACGACACTCCCAACAATTTGTGTTGTAAATTGTTGTTTGACTTTAGCGGGAAGAATTTTACGGCGTTCTTTTAGTTCATTTACGGCGTTCATATGCACACCACAAAATATTTCAAAAATTATGTTTTAGAAGTCATATTTATTATATATAAGTACTATAACTGACATATATTAATATATGTATGTCCGTATTTTTCCGCCCGTATTTTTCACTACATCTCGTTTTAAACATGTATATATCGAATTTTATAATTTGCCGTTTCCAAGTTTTATGACCGAATTTTTAAAAGTTTTTTTTATTAAAAGTTACCGAATTATACACGTACGTATTTTTTACGTTTAATTCTCGTCCCAAATATTACTAACTAGGGCTGGAAGAACAAAATATGAATAAAATTGAAATATAATTGAATATTGGATGACTTTGGCTTAAACCATCTTCTAGCTTATAGGGTATATTGCACTCCCACCATAAGCCATTGCACAAGACCCCAAAAAATTTTTTGGCATGGGAAAGCTTGGCAAAGCCAAATTTGGCTTTCCATCTCCATAAGCCAAAGTCATCCCATTTTTTTAATTATATTTTAATTTTGTTCCTCTTTTGGTCTTCCAGCTTTTGCAATCAAATTTACAGTTCCTTTTGTGTCCTTAATAATTTTTAGCTACAAATATTTTTTCTTCTCAAAGTGTATACATATAAACTTGTCAATAATAAAAATTAGGATTTTTATCACAAATGGTACCTGAACTTTACCTCAATTATATACATAGTACCTGAACTTCACTTTTGATCACAACTAGTACCCGAACTTTTCGTTTTTATCTTAAATGGTCCTGAACTTTTCGTTTTCATCCCAAATGGTACCTACACTCAATTTTCAGTAAAAAAAAAAAAAATATTTGAAACTCTCTCTCCCGCTGGAACTCTCTCTCCTCTCCCTTGGCGTCGCCGTCAACCATCTCCAATGACCACAAAGTTTATATCAACATGTAGAGCACAATCCAAGGATGAAATTATGTAACTACGTCAAGATGAGATTTAAAGTAGATCGAGAGATATTGATGCCGGAAGTTCCAAAAATCGAAAAGTCAACGACCTCGATCCTCCACGTACGGCGGTCGACGTTGAAAATTGAGAGTACCACGAGGTTGCGGGGATGGAGGGCTTCAAAGCCCAATTGGTTTGGAGGATCGGAAGTGGCGGGAGGAGGTCGGAACGAAAGCTTGAAATTTCAAGCTTTTCCGGCGGTCCTCACGGCGGATTTCCGGCGAGTGTGGCTTCAAACCCGGGTGGGTTTGTATTGCTGGAAGCTTTAGATTCCGTTGGTGGAGGCGGTGACACAAGATGTGGCCGGAGGTGGTGGCGCCTTATGGTGCAGAGGGAGAGAAGAGAGGTTACGGATGGGGGGGGGGGAGAGAGAGAGAGAGAGAGAAAAAAAAAACTAAATTTTTTTGTTTGTTTTTTCTTTTTAATTTTTGACCGTAGGATGAATTTGTTTTAATTTTTTAACGGTAGATTTGACGATAGGTACTATTTATGATAAAACGAAAAGTTCAGGTACTATTTGTGATCAAAAGTGAAGTTCATGTACTATGTATATAATTGAGGTAAAGTTCAGGTACCATTTGTGATAAAAACCCTAAAAATTATACCATTCATTTGAGCCTAATATTGAATATATTTGATAATTTGAATACATCATGATGAATTATCTTTTTTTTTTAGAGAAAAGTAGAATTATTTATTGATAATGACATGAGCGTGATCAGAGGGGGACGAAGAGCCTATACCCTTGATCATAATTACAAAGGTCCTCGAAGAGAACATCCTCGATAATAGTGGGTGTCTCTCCTAATTAAAAGGTCATCGATAAAAGAACTAGTAGCAAGGTGAGTAAGACAGTGTAACATCATTTGCTTCACAAAAGGCATGGCGAAAATTAATGGAATTAAACTCACACATATAATCCTTACAAACTCACACTGTCGGTGTATAATAAGATGCTTTCTATGGGTAAGTTTGTAATAAGTTGCTCTCATGGTTGGTGTGTGTGATACATAAGGTGCTCGAATTTTATCATATCATCTTGGTTAAAGAGTACAATAATTTTATTCTAAAGTTAAAATGGTATAATAATTTTATTCTAAAGTTAAATGGTACAATAATGCACGATAACGTACCATATGATAGCCTGGGATGGGAAGGGAAGGGAATGGAAGATTAAAATTTGCTGGATTTTCTATATATATGTCCTGATTTTGAAATAGTCGAGAAAAAGAACATCAAGTAATTAATCTGTGTGCATGAGCAAAACACGTACAGATCTTTCAAGATGACTATGCAACTGATTCTTTATAAAATGAAACAAAACTGAAACGTATACCACAACACATGGTTCATGAATACAAACAAATAATTTGAATCAGTACTTGTCTATCTACATTGATGTACCAGGAAGTTTCATTGCTCAAGGAACAAACAAATCCAGATAAAGAGCTCAAGTGAGCACCAGGATAGCTATATATTCTCGTATACATTGTATGCAGCAATAAAAAGCAAATGCTTAATATCGTTCCCTATAAAAGCACAAAATAGATCTACTGAGAAAACCAAGAAATGGATTTATTTAAGGATAATATTTGCTCGAGACTGATCAATAGTAAGTCAACTATCGACCATCAGAAGAAGTGAAGGAATCTGCAAATCCAGCAGGTCTTGCAGGAATACTTCCCTTGCTGTCCTCGAGGTTAGTATAGCTTACCTCTCTGCTTTCTGCTTCCTGCCAAACTTTTAGCATCTGGGAAAGAGGTTGATTATAATCGATTCCAGAGATACTTTCCAATTCTTCGTGAATTGGTTTCCACTTTTCAACAAGTGGGCCTAAGACGTTCACTGCATGTCCCATGTCGGGCCGATGGGTTGGCTCCCTCGCAGTGCAATGTCCAGCAAGTTCAGCTACTAGGGAGATGCTCTCAAAAGTTTCTTCAGTAACCTCAACAGTTGGATCAATTGCAGCCATAAGCTTCTCCTTGCTTGACTTGATTCGCCAAAACCACTCAGCCAAGTACCGACTTTCCTCGGGTCTGTTCTCATCAAGTGCCATTAATCCAGTCACAAGTTCCATTAACACCACGCCAAAGCTGAACACATCAACTTTAGTTGTGATTTTCCCCATCACTGAAAACAAATATATCCATTAGTTACATACATATACATAATGAGTTGAAAAGTCGAAAAATTCAATCATCGCCAAGATATCCCATAAATTCCCACCATTTGGTGGTCAAGGAAATTACTAGTATCTTTGGCAAAATCAGGTTGCAGTAAGCTTATGTCACAACTCTGAGTTTAATGGAAAACATGCTGGCAGAGCTAGAGAGAAACAGTTTGATAGTTTGACTAGCAGCTTTTATCACCTTGAGGATTAATTATAAGTGATTTTTCTCTCTTAAGGTAAGAAGGAAAATGAAGTCATTGTATGTTTATGACAGTTCTAAATGTAATAGAACCATTTCTCTCTTATAATATACCTACAAAATTTGAACCACACGATAGAGCCATGTTGTGTTAATTGGTTTTCAGTTTTCTAACCGTAGCCACTCTAATAGAGCTAGAGAGAATTGTACGACAGTGACTAGCTAGCAGGTAGTTTATCACCGGCCTTGGGCTCAATTGGAAGTGATATATCTCTCTCAAAAAGAAAAAAAAGGAAAAAGAAAAACAAAGGAATTCATTGTACGTTTATGACAGTTGTAGACATGTTTTACTAGTACGGGAAAACATGTTTATGGAACAGGGCATTGAACATTTGCATTCATTGTAAAAACTTAAGAATCAATATTGCATTTTAAGGCCTTCCTATAACCTGATTGAAAGCGAAAAAAAAAGAGAGCCTTTCTATAGGCAAACACATTATATATAGGCATATGTTTTAATTCAATGGAAAAATTTGAAATGGGATTCAAAACTCTTACCTGCATATTCAGGTGCAAGGTATCCAAATGTCCCAGCAAGCCTAGTCGCAACAGATTTCTCCCCATCCGGAGCAAGTTTAACCAATCCAAAATCCGAAACTTTTGCACGAAAGTCATCACCCAGAAGAATATATATTAGAAGATTTGAGATCTCAGTGTATGAAGGTCTGGCGAGCTAAATTATGTCGTGTCGTCCGTCCTACATTCATGGAGATTAGCTCTCTAGCTATATATGAGCAGTACTACACAAGGATATTGAATCCGTAGGATCCGATATGTTACTACTGTATCAAAGGATATGTGAAATTATTTAAATGATGACTCTTTTGGTAGCACTCCTGATGGGTAAGTCATTATATGTAATTCTTGTCTCATTCTTAATTTTGACGTTTTCACTAAATAAAGGAGAAAAAAACTAGTTAAAAATGAATTCATACGTTATAGTTTATCACATGACATGTTTCGATTACGCAATTAAGTACGTAGTTCATCCATTTTGAAAATAATCTCCCTCTAACACAGATAAGAGACTCAACTTAGTGGTTGAAAAGCCAAGCAAAAAAAAGTATATTGAAGAAGACGCAAATCTAGCTGTTTTCAAGCATATGGGGTGGATAAGAAGTTAGATTTGCGTAGTCATTTGATGACAATAAATAATAGGTAACCAACTGGATATTGGGTGGTTTTGGTTTAGAATTAGGCTATTTTAGTTTTAAGTTCATTGGAATCTTTTTTTAGGAGAATGCATAAATTCATTGATTTCCATCATACAACCGTACGTACTAGGTCAATGTCAGAGTAATACATACGCTAGAGATAAAGCTCCCTAAACAATCTAAGCCACATATGTCCTGAGTGGGATGCTATCCCTAGTAAGTAATACCCATTAAAGACTAGGTTGCACACTTTAGTCAAAGCGACTATGATTTGTACGTATTTTACGTACAAAGCATGCCTCTAAACTACTTGAATAATGTTTCTCCAAGAGCCAAATAATATCATTAATGTGTGTTTGTATTGTTTTTAGGTTGAATAAGTGAGTTGAAGTAATCCGGAGTTTAAAGATGCAATTTGGGAGCTTTTGGAGCATTTCCGAGAAGAGAACGAAAAGTCAACCATGACTTTTGAGCATCAAGATCACAAGAATCAAGCCTCGGAAGTGGAGCACAAGATCATTCTTGAGTTTTAGCCAAGAACCCAAAAAGTCAACTGTGACTCACCCCGGGCCCACCCATGGTCAACTCCGAAGAAACGACGATCGCGTCGAGACATGACTTCTCCATCAAGCTTCCCATTTCAGCTAGGAGAGCATCATTTGATGAGTTGAGATACTTTGGTGGTGATTTGAAATTCAAATTCAAAATAGAGACAAAGCATTTAATGCTTTAATCACCATTTGTCTCTTAGCCTTCCCTTACCTCATTTTTTGTCTCCACACCTTCCAAATCTGATTTTTCTTGTCCATAAACATATTACCTCTCTACCCTTTCTCTCTTGTTTGCTCTCCCACCTACCCTAGTCTTCTAGGTAATTTCCTTTGCTTAGAATCTTAGTTGCTAGCCTTAGGATCATTTCCAATTCATCTCCACCCTCCAATCCATTCTCTTTCCCTCTATATATACTCCTCTTCACTTCTATTTTCAGGGCGAATAACACCATTCATCCAACTCTAGCCTCCACCCCAAAATTCCCAAAACCTTTCCTCTTCCTTCTCTCCTAAAAAGTCACAAAACACTTGGTTTGGCCATCCGAGTCGACCGGTGGTCGACCGGTCGCCCGGCGGCAGCTTCTGAGTTCCTCCCTTTTTTTTCTCATCCTTCCACCTCTCAAATCCATTTACTTCCTTCACAAAACTTCTTCCTAAGACCCTCCTCTATATTTCTAACCTCTTTTCTCCACCATTCTATCACTTCTACCTCACCTAAGCTAGGAGACGAAGAGGATGCCAAGAGGAGCTTGTTTCAAGACTTGGTGACAACAAGTTTGAGGCCACTATCTTCATTAAGCATTCCTCTATCTCTATTTACTTTCATATATTTCTTAGCTTGTCAATCTTGAGAATATTGATATACATTCTAAGTATATGTGACTAGTTGTTAGGATTGGGGACTAGGGTTGTGTGCCCTAGTCCATTGATGATGGATTGGATGATTCTTATATATATATACATGTTGGTTGGTATTTGGGTATGTTCATTGCCTATTTTTGTTATGTATTAGATGCTTGTTTAGGAACTACCAATTCTTAAGCATGTGTTTGATCTATTTTGGTATGAAAGTGTGAGCTTGGTACCCTTACTCTTTCTAGAAAATGGACAATGAATGTGATGAGCATGTCTTGTTTGATTTCCTTGGTCTTAAAGCTTTACGCCCCTTGTGTTAACTTTGTTAATACGTAATCGGGAGTTGTTGTGAACCATTGCAAGACACAACAATAACTTAGTAAACTCGGTCCTAGAACCATTGTGATTTGTACGTATTTTACGTACAAAGCATGCCTCTAACTACTTGAATAATGTTTCTCCAAGAGCCAAATAATATCATTAATGTGTGTTTGTATTGTTTTTAGGTTGAATAAGTGAGTTGAAGTGATTCGGAGCTTAAAGATGCAATTTGGGAGCTTTTGGAGCATTTCCGAGAAGATGACGAAAAGTCAACGGTGACTTTTGAGCATCAAGATCACAAGAATCAAGCCTCGAAAGTGGAGCACAAGATCATTCCGAAGTTTTGGCTAAGAACCCGAAAAGTCAACTTTCGGCCCCGAAAAGTCAACCGTGACTCACCCCGGGCCCACCCATGGTCAAATCCGAACAAACGACGACCGCGTCGAGACGTGACTTCTCTATCAAGCTTCCCATTTCAGCTAGGAGAGCATCATTTGATGAGTTGAGATACTTTGGTGGTGATTTGAAATTCAAATTCAAAATAGAGACAAAGTATTTACTGTTTTAATCACCATTTGACTCTTAGCCTTCCCTTACCTCATTTTTTGTCTCCTCACCTTCCAAATCTAATTTTTCTTGTCCATAAACACATTACCTCTCTACCTTTTCTCTCTTCTTTGCTCTCCCACCTACTTTAGCCTTCTAGGTAATTTCCTTTGCTTAAAATCTTAGTTGCTAGCTTTAGGATCATTTCCAATCCAACTCCACCCTCCAATCCATTCTCTTTCCCTCTATATATACTCCTCTTCACTTCCATTTTCTGGGGGAATAACACCATTCATCAACCCTAGCCTCCACTCCAAAATTCTCAAAATCTTTCTTCTTCCTTCTCTCCCAAAAAGTCACAAAATCACTTGGATTTGCCATCCGGACGACAGGTCGCGGAACTGTTCACTACCGGTCGCCCGGCGGCCTTCCTCCCTCTTTTTCTCATCCTTCCACCCCTCAAATCCATTTCCTTCCTTCACCAAACTTCTTCCTAAGACCCTCCTCTATATTCCTAACCACTTTTCTCCACCATTCTATCACTTATACCTCACATGAGCTTGGAGACATCAAGAAGATCAAGATCCTTGCAGCTTTGGACAAGAAGAAGCTAGGAGAAGAAGAAAAGATCATGAGGAGCTTGCTTCAAGTCTTGGTGACAGCAAGATCGGGGCCACTATCTTCATTGAGCATTTCTCTATCTCTATTTACTTTTATCTATTTCTTAGCTTGTCAATTTTGAGATTATTGATGTACATTCTAAGTAGGGATGGCAAAACGGGGAGCGGGGTGACGAGACGATAATAATGCGTTGAAAACATGTCTACGTATCGTCAAAGATAGGGGATGGTATAGATTAAGGACCGGGGGTTGTCGTACCCAAGGGATTGGAAGGCCCAAAATCCACTCGGTAATCATGTGGTAACCAAGTTTCTAGCACTAAAATGATGAGACAGGAGATGGATGGATGCAAAGTGTAGTGGATATACAAATGAGTGTAGTGTTCATATTTTTGGTGTTTTGTAAATAAGTGAGGAATGAAAGTGAAATGCAAGTGGTAAACTAACTAAACAAGATAGATTGAGCTAACAAACTTAATGCACTCTAAATGCATGAGGAGGAACATGGAAAGATATAGGAATGGTAGAATGATTGAGTTTTCATATCTAATGAATTAACAACCCTAATGAAAATGCACAACGATTGATTAATGAACCAAAATCCGTATCTTAGTCTTATTAGGGATCTAAGACCAAGTCTCACAATGTATCTCTCTTGTCAAGTATGATTCAAGAGTGCCTCTCAATCAACTAGCTTAAGCCATTGTCCGGTCCTTAAGTTCATTAAATGAGGCGTAAAGTTCAAAGACTTTGGATTTCAAACAAGCTAAGCCAAAGTTTAACTCATTACATGCATTGCCAATTGCCTAGAATTTAAGGAGGTTATCAAGCTCATAACTCAACCAACATAAATCAAACACATGCTCTTCAATTGATAACATCTCCAAACATGCATTCAACATAATTAAGCTAGACAATGAACATGTTCATAGCACAATCCAACATGAATAAACATCAAAGTTATACAAATCATCATCAATGAACTAGGGCATGCAACCCTAGTCCCCAATCATAAGAATTTATACACACATGCTTGAATAAAACATAAGTAAAGATAGGTTGAGAGATTCTCATGAAGACATCCAGCAGGTCCTTGCTGCCCTAAGAGTTGCTAGCTGCTCCATGCATCACCCTCTTCTTCTCCTTACTCCTTCTTGCCCAGAACCTCCAGGATTCCTGCAGGTCCTTGCTGTTCTTGATGATTCCAGAGCATGTAAGTGCACAAACGATGGTGAAAGCTGGTCCGTAAGGTAAATGAGGGCCTTAGGAGAAGCATGTAAGTGCACAAAAGCGCCAAAATGCACCGAATTACTTCAACTCACCTAATTAACCTAAAAACATGAAAACACACATTAAACACAACAAAAGGCCTTCGGAAAAGCTTAATTCCCGTGATTAGGAATACAATTTGCACGACAAATATGTGCAAATCACGGGGGCGGGGCTCCGCGGGTTCACCCCGCATAACAGATAAACGGGGGTTAATGGGGTACCCCGTTTGCCCCATTTGTTTGCGGGGCGGGGTGCGGGGAGCCCCATTAATTTGCGGGGCGCGGGGAGCCCCGTTGGGGAGACGAGGCCCCGTTTAATACTTTTTTATAAAAGAAAAACTTTTTCATTTTGATTTAAAAAAAAAAAACTTTTTCATTTAGAAGAGAGAATGAGAGAGAAAGTAGAAGAATGAGAAAGGAGAGAGAAGGAAGAGTCAGAGGGATGAGAGAAAGAGAGAGTAGATCGAAGAGAGAGAAGGAAGATCCAAAAGGATGAGAGAGAGAGAGTAGATCGAAGAGAGAGAAGGAAGAGTCAGAGGGATGAGAGAGAGAGAGTAGATCGAGGAGAGAGAAGGAAGAGCTAGAGGGATGAGAGAGAGGAGGAAGAGCCAGAGGGATGAGAGAGAGAATGGAGAACCAGAGGGATGAGAGACAGAGAGAGTGAGGAGAGACGATTTTTTTTTTTGCTCTTCTCCTCTTGCCCAAGTCAAACCTAGCAGTCCAGCACCTTGTGATTGTTAATCAAAGCCAACAAGCTACAAGCGACATGTCGAATTTTTTTTTTAATAATAGAAAATATGATTTTCAGAAAAAAAAAAATTCTTATACAATAAAAAATTATTTTCAAAAAAAAAAAAAAAAAAAGGGATTGCAGGGTGGGGAGGCGGGGAGCCCATTAACCGCGGGGGTGGGGCGGGGCTTTCCCCATTTGTCAAACCCCAGCGGGGTTGCGGGGTTGCGGGGCCGCGGGGAGCGGGGGCGGGGGCGTGGGGGCGCGGGGGTGGGGAAATCCCCCATTTGGCCATTCCTAATTCTAAGTATATGTGAGTAGTTGTTAGAGTTGGGGACTAGGGTTGTGTGCCCTAATCCATAGATGATGGATTGGATGATTATTATTTATATACATGTTGGTTGATATGTAGGTATGTTCATTGCCTATTTGTGTTATGTGTTAGATGCTTGTTTTGGAACTACCAATTCTTGAGCATGTGTTTGATCTATCTTGGTATAAAAGTGTGAGCTTGGTATCTTTACTCTTTCTCGACAACGGACAATGAATGTGATGAGCATGTCTTGTTTGATTTCCTTGGTTTTAAAGTTTTACGCCCCTTGTGTTAACTTTGTTAATACGTAATCGGGAGTTGTTGTGAACCATTGCATGACACAACAATAACTTAGTAGATTCGGTCCTATAACCATTGCATGGCTAAGATACGGAAATTGATCCATTAATCAACTTGGCTTTGTGTGTGAATTCCTATATGCATTTGTGCTTCACCCCCCTTCACATTTGTGAGGGAGAACCTTCATTGATGGTATTTATGAAAGGTTAACTCTTATGAACATTTGTTGGCATAGGAATACATTAGATTGCATTACACTCCATAACCATTGCATGGATGTGGGGAATTGATACACGAACCTTTCAACATGTATGAATTTGATTATTTATCCATCGATATGGATTAGGGAGAGACCCGAAACTTCCAATCATTCTACCATTTCTTATCTATCCATGTTCCTCCTCTTTGCATTTCATTTGCATTAGTTTAGTTACATTACTTGCGCTTATTCACCTCACACATCTTATCCACCTCTAATCACACCATTAGTGCTAGGAAGCTTAGGTTACCTAGTTACCAAGGGGATCTTAGGCTACCAAATCCCCGTGGTACGACAAACCCCCCGGTCTTAAATCTACTTTCCATATCTTGACGACAACGTATGCTTGCATTTTATATGCGTGTTTCGCGTTCAAGTCAGACTACAAAGGAAAGACCAAACTAAAAAAATCTTAAAACTCTATCAACCACATCACCCAAACAACCAACAAACAAAGGTCGCCTAAAGCATGGATCGTGGTGCAACAATTTCCCATCGAATTGTTTGGCGTATGACAGACATAGTTAATAAAGGACTAGGATTACTACAAAGCCTAAAGAAAAAAAATCCTAAGGCCCAAAGAGAAGAAAAGAAGAGAGACATCTCAGGCCCAAAAATAAGCCATAGCCACCTCCTCCTCTCCTGGACATACGCAACAGCAAGAAAATGGAGATACCATAAGCTCCAGTAAGCGGCGGCACCCTCAGCCATGGAGAAGAAACGAAGCTTTTGCAGTTGGAATCCTCCAACAAACCAAGCAGTGAGCCTCCACCAAACCACAATCATCACCCTCCTTCACTGCCTTCCCCAAGCCAAGACGAGATCTCTAATGTTATTCCTGAATCCTAAACCCAACATATCAGAGCCCGCAAATAACTACCCTGACCAACGCCAATAAAACAAAAAAATACGACTGTCGTCGACAAAGCATACCACCACAGAAAGCCCCACCGAGATTTCTCCCTAGAGAGAGTCGCCTATCCTTGTCGCCATCGAAACACCACACAAGCCGCAGTCTCCCCCTCCATACTTATTCTGCCACACAAACAAAGAGACAAGAACCAACCTTTGTGAAGTGGTGGAGATACGCCACAAACACGCAAAAGAAGATAGCTACCAGGGAAACCCTAGAGAGCCTCCTCTCTATATGCATGTATGTTTTAGATGAGAGCTTTAAATAATAACATAAGTGCAAATGTTAAACCAACAAGCGTTAAGTATTTTGTTTACATCCATGGATACAAGGACAAAGTTACATATCATGTGTTTCCAAGTGGAATGGAATTTTTTTTAGTGAGGACGTAATAAAGGAAAAGACTTGGGTCCGACCTAATGTGTCCGACCTAATTTTTTTGTTATATTCGATGGTCTATTTTCATGATATGAACCGTTCATCTTTTCAATTAACCTTTAAAGTTCATGTCTGCAAAAAATCATCCAAATTAAAGATCATTAACTCATCCATTTGTTGAAAGTTAATATCAAACAAATGAGCGGTTTTGGTGAAAGTTAATATTCTCATTACCAACCGTCCATTTGTTTGATGCAATTGCATGAATAAACGATTTATGTTTAAGTTAAATTTTTGCAAATATGATCTTCAAATGTTGATTTAAAAGATGAATGGTTCAAATCATGAAAATAGATTATCGAATGTAGCAAAAAAAAAAGAGGTCGGACCTAAGTTTTTTCCCATACTAAATTCCAAATAGTCTCGTCGAGTCCATGCATATGGTGTTCGTGGCCAATTAAGGGTAGTCCAATAGTTCATTGCATAGGTGTCAATCTGTCGCATAGGAGTCTGTTCCACAGAAGGGTGACCTTACGTGATACGCGAAGGTATTTAATTGCCTATTGAACAAATCCATGATGTTGGATCTCAGGAGGAAAAAAAAATTAAAAGATAAACTTTAGTGTCAATTTGAACTCATGGAGAAGGAAAACACACGTACGGTTGGGTTAGTTGCCCTATCTCTACCTTTATTGCATTCTTCATCATAGCCGCCTTTTGTTGCCACCTCGAACGTTGTCGACAAAATAGTTGAGAGAGAGTGCAATGGCATAGGTTGGTCTAAAAGAGCACATAAATCATTCCCCCCGCTCTTGGATCTAAACCCTACCTAGCTTGGAGTTTCCAAAGCCTTAGGGAGCATCCCCATGAACGTATTCTTGTTTGGGGCTTTGTTGAGCCACCATGAAGACGAGGTGCAACAAAGGCCTTGCCTCGTTGACGTAGGTTTCCGAGGTCAAGAGTTAGCCCCATTGTCTAAAGCAAGAGATTTTTCCATTTTCATCGCTAAACAAACCCTAACCCTAGGAGAACGGCTAGAGAGAGAGAGAGAGAGAGGTTTTCGCTTCAAACGTTTTTTTTTCAAACTTAATTATATTAACGAGGGAGCATTCTTATAGAGTAACATACACATAGACTAGAATTTTTCATATATATATAGTCTCTTAACATGTGCTCAACACGTACATGTCAATTAGCTTTTTTTGTAAAAATTAAAAATGAACAAAAGCATTCTAAATTTCTAATATATAAGCTAGGGGGCATGAGCATTGTTTTGTTTTGTAATTTTTTTGGCTCGGAGAGGTGAGTACCTTACTAAAATTTTGGCAAAAAAAAAAAAGAACAACGATTTCTAACGGAGTGTTTGAAATGAATTTTACCAAAACAAAATGTATCTTCATGAAGTTTCCAATGGAGTCTCATAGGAAACCCTCAATCGTATATGACTTTGCCGACTCCCTAATTGAATGTCAGCAACCCTACTCTTCTTGTCCTTCAAGTAGGGGACGGGAGTGCATAAGTTGGAGGTCATATGTATTTTAGATAACCTTAATATTTCTAACCTAGGGTTAAGTAAAGTAGGTACTTATTCAAGATGGAAAGAGTGATTGTAAGGATTGTTAATTCTCTCTAATATTGAGATAAAAAAAGTTCCATTCTTAATCTACTCTTTTGTTTCACATGCCAACGTTGGCTCATATTTTGATGATTTCTGACGGTGAAGTTTCCCACCTAGTTTGCTGGGGAAAATTGTTGAAACAGGGTCTGGGATGGGAAGGGAAGGTTAAAACTAGCTGGATATTCTATATATGTGCTGACCTTGAAACAGTCAAGAAAAAGAACATCAAGTAATTAATATGTGTGCATAAGCAAAACACTGAGATCTTTCAAGATGACTATGCAAATGATTCTTTGTAAAATGAAACAAAACTGAAAAGTATACCACAACACATGGTTCATGAATAACAAACAAGTAATTTGAATCAGTAATTGTCTATCTACATTGATGTACCAGGAAGTTTCATAGCTCAAGGAACAAATCCAGATAAAGAGCTCAAGTGAGCACCAGGATAGCTAGCTGTTTATTTTCGTATTCATTGTATGCAGCAATAAAAAGGAAATGCTTAATATCGTACCCTATAAAAGCAGAAAATAGATCTACTGAGAAAACCAAGAGATGGATTTATTTAAGGATAGTATTTGCTTGAGACTGATCAATAGTAAGTCAACTATCGACCATCTGAAGAAGCTTGAGCAGCATTATAGCCGAACGAACACGCCTGAAGGCTCACGCGCTTCCCCGTCGAGCAGAAAACCGCAAACACCTCGCAGTACGTTGTTGGAAACCACATGGTAGTCCCTGAAGCCAATCATCTTACTAGGATATCTTAGTATCCAAGCAATAGACTTTCTTATTCTAGTCAATAGATATACACATTAACTAGACTACAAGAAGTGAATCTTTATTGCAAATCCAATTACCTAATTCACAAGATATTCATATGATTATTGTTTAACTAATATAGGTAAGTAATTGTCCATAATATTCTTACATATACCACAACACATGGTTCATGAATACAAACAAATAATTTGAATCATTACTTGTCTATCCACATTGATGTACCAGGAAGTTTCATAGCTCAAGGAACAAATCCAGATAAAGAGCTCAAGTGAGCACCAGGATAGCTATATATTCTCGTATACATTGTATGCAGCAATATATAAAAAGCAAATGCTTAATATCGTTCCCTATAAAAGCACAAAATAGATCTACTGAGAAAACCAAGAGATGGATTTATTTAAGGATAATATTTGCTCGAGACTGATCAATAGTAAGTCAACTATCGACCATCAGAAGAAGTAAAGGAATCTGCAAATCCAGCAGGTCTTGCAGGAATACTTCCCTTCTGTCCTCGAGGCTAGTATAGCTGATATGCACGAAGCTTCTCCGAGTCTAAGCTATATATGGTTGATCAAGTCCGGTCATGGTTTAGAATCGACCACGCCGAGATGTTAAATTGAGTTTGGGCGATTAGGATGAGAATGATGTAGAAGCATTCATCAGTTATTCAGTATACTCAACACCCAAAGGTTAAAACAGTAAAATTTCATTTAGAAAACTTAAAAAATGGCTTAAAAAGAAATCAGAAAAAATCAGGGACTTGATGGGTTATGAACTTTAAAAGTATGATCTTTTATTCATTTCCTCATCAAACAAAGACTATGTACATGGAAATCACCTGTAATCAAAAAAGGATACATGTAATCAAATAAAGATTATGTACATGGAATCAACTGTAATCAAACAAAGATTATGTACATGTATCTTTGAAATCAAATAAAGGTTATGTACATGTAATCAAATATGACTTAAGGACCCTCCGAAGATCTCTGGATCTCTTGATTACTTCCAAATCAAACACATACAAGTAAGACTCCATTACTTAAACAATAATATATAACTAATTACCCCTTGGATCGATCGATCTCGTACCATTCACTTAGTGTGCTTCTCCGGGCCGTGATGAACGGACACGTACATGATGTAGAAGTCTATCCACCGACACCTTCTTTAGCAGCATTAATTATAGCCGAACGAACACGCCTGAAGGCTCACGCGCTTCCCCGTCGAGCAGAAAACCGTAAACACCTCGCAGTTGTTGGAAACCACATGGTAGTCCCCGAAGCCATCTTTCTTGTTGAGCAAGTCGTTGGCGCGGCTAATGATGTCATCGGGCGGGTCAGCGTGGTCGGTGGTGCATGTTCCTGGCCAGCTGATGTGGTAGCGGGTGCCAGAGACGCCGTATTGGAAGCGGCGGAGGGTGTGGCCACCGAGGAAGCAGTCCACGCAGGATTTCACAACTCCTCGGAGGTGGTTTGGGTTAACCCCGCAGTTTGGGCATGGGTCGTTGGCTCGTCTCGATGTGCTTGCTGTTAGCAGAATTCCAAGCGCTTCTTGTGTTTGGGTGTAATGAATCACCCTATCTCCCCCAATGAATATACCTAATTATTATATATATATATGCATATACATGAAGCAGAATTAATCAATCAATTAATTATTAGCAATTAATTAAAACAAGCTAGGGACTCGATCAATTACCATGGTGGGAGTAGGCGTGCATTTTTCTGTAAGCATAGATGTGATCGCCAGGCTTGAGGCTCTCCCTATCAATCTTGTTAGTAATATACTCCATTTTATCAAATTAAGCACTCGCGAGAGAGAGCCCCTAGCCTGGCCTTGAGAAAGATGAAGGCTAGCTAGCTTAATTAATTGGAAAACCTAATCATCGATATATCGATCAGTAGGATCGAGCGACGTCAACGTACTATTTTAACAACAACGTCGCCATACATCTACTACTGTAAACTGAAGGATCACATATTGTAATGTACGATTGAATATGTGGTTGGGCTTGGTCTTCGTCTTCGTCTTCGTCTTCGTCTGTAATTAATGTACGTGAGAAGATCGAGAGCATGCACAAGTTGAATTGTCTCCAGGCAGCTTCTAGAATTAATGTACCAACCTACACGGCAGCGGTGTGGCGCGTTCTCAGCCTTTCATTTGATCTGAGGAATATTTAATTTGAAAAAGTGCTAACTGTCGACGGTGTTAGCTAGTGCCTAGTGGTCATGGATGGGTTGACCAAATGTTACCAGCAGCGTTTGATATTCGCCGGGAATCAGCTTCAAGATGGCCGACTATAACATCCAGAAAGGTCTATTTTTGCTTCTGATTTTGTGAATTTGAGAGGATTGAGTTTGATTGTGAAACTAGCTATAGTCTGTTTCAGAGTCGACTCTTTGAAATGATGGCTTTGGTTCGCAAATACAATCAGGACAAAATGATTTGCAGAAAATATTATGATAGCTAGTCCAATCACCCAAGGGCTGTCAACTGTAGGAAGAAGAAGTGCAGCCACAACAATCAGATGAGGCCAAAGAAGAAGATCATCGATCAAGTAAATTGTTCGAACTTCGAAGGTCTAGGCCAAAGATACAGTTGATTTCCATCTTCCTCTTCAACTGCATGTCGATGATTTTCATCATTAATTTGATGATCGATCAGTTGATGATTTCTACATAATCTTTTAGAAGATCTGATTCAACTGATTTCTACATAATCTTTTAGAAGATCTGATTATATATGCCTTATCAAATAAAGATGGATATATTTGATGATTTGATCAGAAATAGCTTTTATGATCACTTCACGAGAATCATATTATACAATGAAGTAGAGGTGGCAAATGGGCCGCTAGGCCCGAGCCCGGCCCGTTAAGAAGCGGCCCGGCCCGAGCCCGACACGTTAATGTAACGGGCCGGGCCGGGCCGAAAAATATTGGCCTAAAAGCCCGGCCCGGCACGGCCCGAGCCCGATAAATTACGGGCTGCTGCCCGGTCCGTTCATGAGGCGTGGATATATATATAGTTTTATATAATTATGAACAACAAGCATTGTTTGTATGAATTTTGTGTAGTATTTATGTTTATTGTATTAATTTTATCTCAAAGTAGAACCACTTTTCGTTTTTATCGGAAAAAAAAATAGTTTTCATTTTCTTACGGCCCAAGCCCGGCCTGGCCCGAGCCCGTTATTGGCCCGGCACGAGCACGGCCCGGCACACTATGGACTTGGGCCGTGGGCCGGGCCGGGTCGGGCCTAATGTTTGAGTATATGGGCCGGCCCGAGCCCGGACCCGATAAGAAATGGGCCGACACGGGCCCGCCCGAGCACGGCCCATAGCCCGATTAAATGGGCCGGGCCGGCCCGTTTGCCACGTCTACAATGAAGTAACTCAATCCCGAACAAACCAACTATTGTTTTTTTTTTTTATCAAATATGAAACTTTATCGAATTATTCAGTGTTTCTCCATTAACAAGATCTTTACTTTATAAAATTTGGAGTTTTGATCTCAACCATCAGATTTCGTTTAAATGAGTTGATCTGACCGTTGAGATCAAAACTCCGGATCTTAAAGTAAGGACATTCTTACCTGAGAATCATTTTACTAAAAATTACAATGCGTATGACCTCTTTAAATTAGCCAAAACAAAAAAACAAAAAAACTTGCAAGTAACAACACATCCGATTATTGATTTAAGACCTGACGTCTTAGTTATTTTGACGTGAGTGTATTTGTTATTCTCCCTTCAACTCTCTATAAGTTGGAGCTCATATCATATGTAAGAATTGTTAATTCTCTCTAATATTGAGATAAGTCTACTCTTTTGTTTCATATGCCAACGTTGGCTCATGTTTTGATGATTTCTGACGGTGAAGTTTCCCACCTTGTTTGCTGGGGAAAATTGTTCAAACAGGGTCTGGGATGGGATGGGAAGGGAAGGTTAAAACTTGCTGGATTTTATATATATGCCCTGATTTTGAAACAGTCGTGAAGAGGAACATCAAGTAATTTCTGTACGTGTGAATAAGAAAAACACTGAGATCTTTCAAGATGACTGCAACTGATTCTTTATAAAATGAAACAAAACTGAAACGTATATCACAACAGATGCTTCATGAATACAAACAAATAATTTGAATCAGTATTTGTCTATCTACATTGATGTACCAGGAAGTTTCATTGCTCAAGGAACAAACAAATCCAGATAAAGAGCTCAAGTGAGCACCAGGATAGCTATATATTCTCGTATACATTGTATGCAGCAATAAAAAGCAAATGCTTAATATCGTTCCCTATAAAAGCACAAAATAGATCTACTGAGAAAACCAAGAAATGGATTTATTTAAGGATAATATTTGCTCGAGACTGATCAATAGTAAGTCAACTATCGACCATCAGAAGAAGTGAAGGAATCTGCAAATCCAGCAGGTCTTGCAGGAATACTTCCCTTGCTGTCCTCGAGGTTAGTATAGCTTACCTCTCTGCTTTCTGCTTCCTGCCAAACTTTTAGCATCTGGGAAAGAGGTTGATTATAATCGATTCCAGAGATACTTTCCAATTCTTCGTGAATTGGTTTCCACTTTTCAACAAGTGGGCCTAAGACGTTCACTGCATGTCCCATGTCGGGCCGATGGGTTGGCTCCCTCGCAGTGCAATGTCCAGCAAGTTCAGCTACTAGGGAGATGCTCTCAAAAGTTTCTTCAGTAACCTCAACAGTTGGATCAATTGCAGCCATAAGCTTCTCCTTGCTTGACTTGATTCGCCAAAACCACTCAGCCAAGTACCGACTTTCCTCGGGTCTGTTCTCATCAAGTGCCATTAATCCAGTCACAAGTTCCATTAACACCACGCCAAAGCTGAACACATCAACTTTAGTTGTGATTTTCCCCATCACTGAAAACAAATATATCCATTAGTTACATACATATACATAATGAGTTGAAAAGTCGAAAAATTCAATCATCGCCAAGATATCCCATAAATTCCCACCATTTGGTGGTCAAGGAAATTACTAGTATCTTTGGCAAAAGCAGGTTGCAGTAAGCTTATGTCACAACTCTGAGTTTAATGGAAAACATGCTGGCAGAGCTAGAGAGAAACAGTTTGATAGTTTGACTAGCAGCTTTTATCACCTTGAGGATTAATTATAAGTGATTTTTCTCTCTTAAGGTAAGAAGGATAATGAAGTCATTATATGTTTATGACAGTTCTAAATGTAATAGAACCATTTCTCTCTTATAATATACCTACAAAATTTGAACCACACGATAGAGCCATGTTGTGTTAATTAGTTTTCAGTCCACTCTAATAGAGCTAGAGAGAATTGTACGACAGTGACTAGCAGGTCGTTTATCACCTTGGGCTCAATTGGAAGTGATATATCTTTCTCAAAAAGAAAGAAAAGGAAAAAGAAAAACAAAGGAATTCATTGTACGTTTATGACAGTTGTAGACATGTTTTACTAGTACGGGAAAACATGTTTATGGAACAGGGCATTGAACATTTGCATTCATTGTAAAAACTTAAGAATCAATATTGCATTTTAAGGCCTTCCTATAACCTGATTGAAAGGGAAAAAAAAAAGAGCCTTTCTATAGGCAAACACATTATATATAGGCACTTTAAATACAGAGTTATTTAATATTGCTGACCATTTTCCTCTTTTGCAAGCCAATTCTAAATTACCCTAAGGTAGCTGGTTTCAGACAGGCCAAGTATGCTGAGCCGGTTATCAAACACATTTTCACTATAGTGGGAAGCAAAGTGATTACTTCTCAAGCATTGGTTCAGTTCAATAGAGAAACATTCAGATTGGTTTTTGATTCAACTCGGTGCTTCAATATTACTACGAGTTCATGCTGTACAAAATATGAGACCCTAATTGAATCCAACATAAAGTATCAGCAAATCATTAGATTTTAAGGAACTGTAAGAGAAGTATATACGTTATTGTTCCATTTAAGATTAGAAAGAGCACTAGAAGTACTAAATGTGAAAATGCTAGCAAGACAGGAATTTGTAAACCCCTACACATTCTTACAACTTTTGCATGCTCAACAGATGACATATTCAATTGAAAAATTTGAAATGGGATTCAAAACTCTTACCTGCATATTCAGGTGCAAGGTATCCAAATGTCCCGGCAAGCCTAGTCGTAACAGATTTCTCCCCATCCGGAGCAAGTTTAACCAATCCAAAATCCGAAACTTTTGCACGAAAGTCATCACCCAGAAGAATATTAGAAGATTTGAGATCTCGGTGTATGAAGGTCTGGCGAGCTAAATTATGCAGATATTCTATCCCTCTGGCAACATCCAATGCAATTGTGAGTCTCTTTGTCCAAGATAAAGGCTTCAGACTGAGGGTCTTCCAATGGAAAAGATGCCTGCTAAGAGCGCCTTGAGACATATACTCATAGACAAGAAGCCTTTCGTTGCCTTCAATGGAGTACCCCAATAGAGAAACCAAATGTCGGTGACGGACCTTGGAAAGAACAGCAATTTCTGCCTGAAATTCATCCAATCCCTTACTGCTGATTACGCCACCCTCCATTCTCTTAACAGCCAGATTTGTCCCATCTTCTAGTTCACCCTTGTAAACAGTTCCAAATCCGCCATGGCCTAGCTCGTTTTCAGGTGCAAAGTTATTGGTCACCTTTCGAAGAACTTGAACAGATATGACAAGGTTACCGGCCTCAATCATATGAGAGTTTTCTGTTCCACTTCTGTTATTACTCAAATAAGTAATCCCAGTTTTAGTTGATAAGCTTCCGGTTGTGTTACTGGAAACTGCAATCTTAAGCTTATTTTCTGGATCAGATGGGTCTCTAGGGTGAACCACAATGGAACTAGGAGCCTCCAAGATGTTTTTCCTGTACTTACACCAGTATATGGATAGACACATCAACAGAAGAACCACTAATACAGCTATAACTGCAACTCCAGCCACAATTATAACTGGTTTGGATCTTTTGGAGCTTTTGGGTTGAGATTCCAACCTAGATGGACCTTGATTTGAGTGAGTTGGCGAAGGTGGACTATCAAAAGTTTCTGATTGAGGTGGTTTTGTGCTACCTGGTGGTGGATTGTCTGCTGGAGCTGGAGGTTGGAGGGGGGATGGGCTTCTGGTAGGTAAAGGAGAAGGGGTTGTTTTATTAGCAACTAAAAGAGGATTTCCATCAGTGACGAGTCTCACACTATCACGAAATTTCGGTAATGGAGGCTCAATATCGTTTCCACTTATATCCAATGTTCTCAAGGATTTCAACTGAGTAAGATTAGTAGGAACTGTACCACTTATATTGTTTCCAGGAAGCCGTATATCAATCAGAGAATCTAAATTCACAAGTGAAGGACTCAGAGTACCAATTAGCTTGCGCCTAGGCAAATTGATGACAGAAACTTTCGACTGCGGATTGCAACTTATTCCCAACCATGGCCCCTGACAGGGGTCATTACCAGACCACTCAGAGGTCAGACTTGATGGGTAACTCAGATCACCAAGAAAATCCAAAAGTGCAGCAACTTGTGGGGAACATTGAAGCCCAGGATCAGGTTGACAAAATGAATTAGAATTATATGAAACATTACCAGACTGAAACTTCGGTATTGGACCCATGAACTGGTTATTTCCCAGGTCCAATTTGTCGAGCTTCAAGTTAGCCAATGCTTGAGGAATCTGACCAACAAGTTGGTTACCATTGAGGTTGAGTTCCTTAAGAGATAAAAGATCTCCAATGTTCTCCGGTATTGTCCCTGTGAATTTGTTTCCATGCAGCCAAACCTGTGTCAAATAGGACATTGATCCAATTGCATCAATTGGACCAGTCATCCCACCACCATCTTGATTATTCAACCACAAAATCTGCAACAAAGACTGTCCAAAACTCTTGGGTAAAACACCAGTTAATCTGTTAAAGGAAAGTTGCAGCATTTTGAGGTTAGGCAATTCGCCTAAGAACTCAGGCAGTTGTCCAACCAAATTACATTGAATCAAGGAAAGATTTTGTAGTTGATCTGATTTGCTTAACTCATCAGGAATAGACCATCCCGTAGATGCATTCAGCGGAATGTGATCCAAAGCCATGACAGAGAGACTGGTAAGGCCATTGAAGAAATCGAACGGGATATTATCAAAATCATTGTTGTCCAAATAAGCATATTGCAGCTCAGAAAGACCACTAAAAGTGGGCAACTTGCCATTGAAGTGGTTCTTCTGGAGACCAAGGTTGTACAGCTTTGAGAGCTGGTTAAAGTTCTGAGGCAGAGGTCCTTTAAGCCCCATACCCTGAACTTGAATCTGTGTAACTCTATCCCCACTACAATACACATGAGGCCACTTAGAGCCACAAGGGTCATCCCCATTTTCTGGCCATTTAAGAAGCTCCGAATTCTCCAACCCTTTTCTAAAATCATTCAGAATCTTCATGTCATCAGGGTTAGTGGCACCATAAGCCACCGCAAATAGACACAAAAATAGGAAATTCCCTACCCTCCAGTTCCTATCCATGGCTATCTTAACCAATCAACTAGAGCAACAATACAAAGCACAATGCCACCGACAAAACCCACAAAAATTTTGAACCCCAATTCCGAAAACAGACTAATAGAAGCAAAACCAAGATTCAGAAATGCAGAGAAAGATTCAGAACCTGAGATATACAAGCCGAGAAGATGAAGGCCCAGATGTGAATTTTGACACCAATCGCCCAATGCAGACTGTCACTCCATTTTGCAAGATTCAGAATTTGGGGATGAAAATGAAAGGCCTTTAGGGAAAGTGATGACCACCCAAATGAGAATTGAATGTGAAGAAGGTTAAAGATTATGCTCTCTCTCGCTTTCTTTGCCTTTCCCACAAGCCACAGTTAGTCTATTTGTGGTGGGTGTCTGTAATTACTATGCCTGAAATCAGTGGACAACACTTTTGGCTGAGATGAGGGTGAGAGTGAAAGATCAGTAATCCAAGTGTCAGCAGCCGGAGCCAAAAAGATTTACCCTTTTCTTCTGGGCATTATAATTTCTTATTAGGAGGATAACAATATTATGGTAAAAAATCCAAAGAGTAGTGATCTGAATCTTCAGTTGGATTTACTTACCGCTCTCTGACGTCGGCTTGTATTAGAAGGAAGCTCCGCTGATTACGGATTTGGAGCTTTCTACATTCCTCTCGTCACCATTGGAATAATATCTCTTTGGATTCGGAATCATGGCCAGTATTTTAATAAATAGAAAAATGATCTGTTTCTTTTTTGTCTGGTAGTCCGAGGATTTGAGAGTGGAAAGAGCGTGTTACGCCTACTAGTACAGTGGTGGAGACTCTACGACACCGTATGGACACTGGTCGACGTAAAAAACAAAAATAGAAATAATTAAAGCCGTTTGGAGAAGTGGACAAGTCATCTTACGTAATAAAAGGGCAGTTATGTCGCCATGCACAGCTGTCAGCTATTTGAGATGACCCTAAGGATATTAGTCACACTCACACAAGACACTCTCATGTGAGGAGGAGGCCATCGGCTCATGACACATCATCAGTCCGACCGACATATAACAGAAAGCAGATGCAGCCAGTAGGAGTGTAAAGTGTAAACCAGTCGAGTCAAGCCGACGTGTCGGCTTAAATATTTTTCAAACGAGCTCGCCACAAAAGTTTGAACTATTTTTTCCGAGCTCAAACTCGACTCGGCTCGATTAATTTTTTTCAAGCTCGAGCTTGGCTCAACGCCTCAACTCAGCTCAATGTGGAATAAGATTGAACTTGAGTTAAACTCGGCTTGGCTCGATCATAAGTCCATATAAGTAAGATGTCGGAAAATTAGAAAATTTAAATAAAAATAGTAATAAAGCACAAAAGGGGTCCTCATTAGAGACTATTCCTTAATTAATATTCAATATTGCATACTCAAAATAAACTATAACATTTAATTTTTAAATTTTAAATTTTTTTTTTTGAAAAAAGAGGGTGTCAATTCTTTTTTTTTTTTTGGTTAAAAGGGGGCTCAAAGAGCCCAGACAAGGCAAAAAAAAAAACTAGCTATCTATTACAACCAAAACTAGGATTTCTAGTTCTACTAATGCCAGCACTATCATCCTTAACAATAAGAGTAGGGGGTTGAGTCAAAATATGCAGACCTAGTATCAAGAATACTTCCCTTAGCAAGAATATCAGGCACAACATTTCTCTCCCTATGGATATGATTGAGACTGCAGTGATCAAATTTTTTCATAAGCCATTGACAGTTAGTGACAAGAGTTCCCAAAGGGTGAAGATCATGGTCCCTTCCATTAATGAGATGAATAGAATTTGTAGAGTCACATTCAACAACTAAATTTTTTATCTGCAATTCCATAGCAAGTTTCAGGCCATTAAAAACACCCCAAATTTTTGCCTGAATTTTGTCACCCATACCAATATTATGAGTGAAACCCTGAATCCATTTGCCAGTCCAATCTCTAATGGGTCCACCAGAACCCATTAACCCATCCTTTGTTTTTGTACCATCAACATTTAATTGAAGTTGACCCAAAAGTGGTTTTTCCCAGTTCAAAACAATAGGGGGGGCAATGAACTCTGCGAGACATCACTTTAGTAGTCGAAATCCATTCCACAACAGACTTTTCAATAATCTCCACAGGATTGGGAGGGATAGTAAAGTGGGAATCAAAAATACCTTTATTCCTTCATTTCCAAAGAGGGTGTCAATTCTTTAATGTATAAAAACATTTAAGGTGTAATACTTAAATAGTTAAAAGTATCTAAAAACAAAAACATACAGTAGAACCTCTTTAAATTAATACTCGATAAATTAATAATCTCGATTAAATAATAAAATTACTCGGTCCCGACTTGGGATCAACGTGCTAAATTAATAATCTCGATAAAATTATAAGATAATATATTTTAAATATTTTCTTTGTATATTATAGGTCCCAAATATTTTATAAATTAATAATTAGCTAAAAAGTACATAATAAATTGATCATGTGGTTTTCTCAAAATATGAATAAATAGTAGCTTGTTTTTTTTTGAACTTCTAATCTTGCTGAATCTCATCTTTAATTGTTCGCAATGCGCCCAAAAGTCCTTGGGTTACTTTCTCGTATTGCAACAAAAGTTTTGAAGTATCATTAATGCTTTGAGTGCTTCCTTGCGTGACACCAATCCCAAAGGTTGTGTATCATCATCAACTTCAACTTCAACTTTAGAATGCCTTCCCATGTTGTCAATGATCTCATCTACGCTCAAAACCTTTGTACTGGTATCATTTTCACCCGGAAAATTCAAGAGGTGGTTGACATCCATTTTTTCATCGAATTCATCGAATCTTGTTAAATGAATAAATATAATATGTTTATTGTTAAGCTAAAAACTAAAAATATATTTGTAAATTAATAATTATTAATTTATCGATAAATTGATATATCGCTAAATTAATAGAATTTAAGTGGTCCCAAGGCTATTAATTTAAAGAGGTTCTACTGTATCTTATTCAGTTAAATTTTTAATATTTTAAGTATTCTATTAAGTATTTGTTGAAGGAAACCTACCTTATGTGTGTGCCTAGTCAACCTAAGAGTATCTTAGTTAATATAGCATATGGATTATACATTGAATAAGATTCCAATTATGTTATGGATTGTACCTTTGTGTTTCTCTATATATAGAGACACTTATTCATCAATAAAGATACGCTCTATTCCTGTGCTATTTACTTCGTTATTTACTTTCAGTATTGTGGTTGTTTGCATATTTACTTAAACACGTTATCAGCACGAACCTCTAGCCCTGAGATCAAAAGCCAAAACTCTTGAGCATAGCATCCTGCTAGCGCCAAAACCCTAGAACCTAAACCTAGGTTTCAGCCGTGAACAGTGCCAGCACAAAACAGTCAACTTCGAAAGTGATTTTCTCCCTTCCCAACCGTTGGATTAAGAAGAAAATTTGGCGATTGATCCCTCTGCGTGTCGACAACGCTCAGTTAAAATTTCATCCTATTCCGACCGTTGGATCTCCAAATATCTAATTTCGAAGAAGTGGTACTCAAGATAATTCGAGAAAAGAATCCAAGTATGCTTTTATAAACGTTGGTGCTTCCTGAATTTAATTCAACCTTCTTTTTCTCCGGGGACTTGCAACCTCCCTTCTTCTACCTCCCACCTTTCTTCTAACGTGGGATTCTTGATTCGAACCTATCCAAACTATGAGAAGCATTAGAGGAGTAATCGAGCTTCATATCGCTTGCGGTATGTGTAAGTCATGAGCACCTCTAATGTCATCATGCTATTGGTGAAAGTTCAAGAGACGAATTATGGGGATTCGAGCTAATACTCCGGATGGGGGGGAATCCGTAGAGAGAAGAGACTTTGAACGAGGAGTTCATTGAATGATTTACCTCCGGATGAGGAATTCGTAGAGAAGAAACGACATATGGTTCATGACTTAGGCCCTACTAGGCTCACCTGCTTGGGTATGATGTCTAGGCATGTAGTTTGAGATAAGTGGTATTAAGGGAGCTTGCTCACACCGACATCTCTTATTATGTATCTGGTCATATCTGAGTAGAGCTACCGAAAAGGTTTAAGGTTATGACCATACAACACCAAAGTTTCACCAAAATTCAAAATCCTTGAAAGTGTTTCTTGGGAGCAAAGATTGCTCAGAAACCCTCTATTGTTTCGTGGGAGTATTAACTCCGAAACTCACCCTTCATTGTTTCGTGGGAGCATTGACTCCGAAACACACCATATTCATGTTCTCCATATTTTGGATATCGAACATGAATAACTCGATTTTACTCCATTGGATTCTGCGGACATTAGATTCTGAGATAAGCTCATGATATCCTAATGCACCTATCCGCACAAGAGCTTTTAGCTCGAATCTATGAGCGTTGTTTTGAAGAAACCGCTCTAGACCCTCAAACTGAGATGTACAATGCCAGGTTATTTTTCCTGATGAATCGCCATATGAATATGGCACTCCAGTTTGAGTTCATAAAAGAGGTTAGCGCTAGAAGCGCTTCATGAATGTAATAGGTAACATTCATCATTCCGAATTTAGAAGCATAATGGACTAATCTCCGCTTCCCTGACTTTGATGAAGTCATGGGACATAATTCGGAAATTCTCTACATCAAAGACTTGATGCATCTCTGTGGATAATTATCACAGATGAACAATTGATTGAGGAAACTCTCACCACCTTCTCCATCTCTGCCTTGAGGAAAGGCATGACGATGATAGCGCCCCTAAGGGAGGACGTTACGAGCAAAACCCTAAATCTAGGGACAAATTCGGACGTTTTGATCCGTAAGATTAATTTGCTCAAGAAGGTAATCGCTATAAGAATAAGCGATCACGCGAGCATAGGGCCGCGAAAGAGTGAGAGAAGACCGCCATCCTTATAAGAGGGACACCGCCGGTTAGCGTTGTTGCGCTACTAGTTATGGCAGCACCGCCACCGGCCAAGGTAATCTGTCACCGTCCTAGGGACCGTGAGTACCGCGCCTTTATGCCTCAATCAATGGAGAATCATCTTCATGATGTCTATTAATGATATGGAGCGTCTAATCAATGGGCCATTGTTTGCAATACATATGAAGATGTAATTGTAATGATCAAGACGTTGAGTTTATGGGCTAAAGACTTTGGAAGCAATTTTGCTTAAGTCTTTATATTTTCCAAGTTGATGAAATATGGCATGTTTGCCAAGACACTGGATTTAGTTTTGATTTAAGATCAAGATGGAACTTTGAGTGTAAAGCCTTGGCTAATATCTTTAATAAAATCTGAGTTGCATCCGAAGCGTCGATTTTAATGATGAGCTTACATTCATCTGTGATTACGATGGCAGGACCATCGAATCTTGTGCAAGGAAGAGAATATGCCCTATTCCTTTTGCCTAATGACACTCATATTGATGTCACAAATGTTCTCTACGCTCCAAGAGGAAATAGAACTCTGTTGAGCTTTAAAGATATAAGGAGCCAATGGTTTCCATGCTAAGACGCATGATGAGAATGGAAAATAATTCTTTTTGCATTACCTCTAATGATTGCGGAAGAAAGCGCATCTTAGAGAATCTCATGTGTTTCTCAAGTGGATTGTATGCAACCACTATCCGAGCTATTGAATCAAACAAAGTCATTCGGGATGACTTCTTGGATTCTGACACATATTGGCTTTGGCACGATAGACTGGGACATCCAGGTCGTGATATGATCATTCGTGTACTTAAAACCTCACACGGACATTCATTCTATCGAGCTAATCGAAACATGAATCAAAAGTTGACTCAAGGAAGGCCTGGTGTGGCTATGGAGCAAAAAGGTTTTGCTGCTCGACACCAGTCGACCGGTCGCCACATGTTCGTCGACCGGTCACCAACTTCCAGAGGCTACGTCGACCGGTCGTCGACTTCCAGAATTCGAGGTTTGAGCGTTTTGCCTCCCTCTTTTGATGTGAGCAGCCCTTCATGGACTAATCCTGATCCCAAGGATGCCTCTTATGCTTCTGAAGCCTCCAAAGCCAAATGCTCATTATGCAAAGCTTGTTCCTTATGGAAACTAGGACAGAGACCGTCCTATGCAAAGGATTCTTAAGTACTTCTTCCATTCTTATAGAGAATCCAAGGGGATATATGTGGACCTATTAAACCACCAAGCGGGACATTTAAGTATTTTATGGTGTTGGTTGATGTGTCGACATGCTAGTTACATGTCGCGCTATTGTCCACTCGTAATGCTGCTTATGCTAAACTCCTAGCACAGAGTATTCGCCTGCCGACTCACTACCCGGATCATCCCATTATCTATCAGGCTTGATAATGCTTGAGAGTTTACATCGAAGATTTTCGATGACTACTGCATGGGATAGATGTTGGGCATCTAGTCTCACATGTGCATACCCATAATGGTCTCACAGAGATTGCCATTTAAAGATTACAAATGGTCATGAGGATGTTCGTAATGCGCACCAACCTTTCTCTCTCTGCCTGGGGGCACACAGTATTGCATGCAGCTCTGCTTATTTGTCTGAGGCCCATCGCCACCTAATCTTTCTCTGCGTTACAGCTAGTGACTGGGTACGAGCCAACCATCTCGTACTTACGCATATTTGGGTGTGTTGTTTATGTGCCTATTACGCCGCCACAACGTATTCAAATGGGTCCTCAGAGACGAATGAGTATCTATGTTGGATTTGAGTCTCCAACCATAATCCGCTATGTAGAACCCTTGACAGGCGATCTATTTGTCACTTCGATGAGACAGTCTCCCTGTCGTTAGGGAGAGATAAGAACGTGAACGTTCAGCAGGAACGACTGAAATTGTCGTGGCCTGTCCCCACTCTGTCTCATAACGATTCCCCTACTGTAGAAAGTGCGTAGAATTATAGATCTTCAGAAAGTCGTCGACTCTCTTCCGGACGCTTTCTAAGATCTTAGTGACAAGATCATATATACTAGCTACAAACATGCTTGCAAGGATGCAAGTGCCTGAACAAGGACTTGGACTCAAAGTCACTGCAGCAGCCACCCCTATGGGAGGGATGGCCACCGACGCCACTACCAGTAATGGTGGTGATGTGGCTTAGGCCGTGGCTCCGCTGAGGAAGCGTGGAAGGCCACCAGGTTTGAGGGATTCGCGCCCTAGGAAACGGGCTGCGATGGCACCAAATAACCCTCTCATCATTGATACTCAAAATCCGTCCATGAAAACATTCTGGATTATGGTTATGTCTAAAAGACATCTTTGGGGGCACCCCATCGCTATAACCTATCCGTGGGAACATAGAGATCTCGATTAATTACACTAGTGTACATGAGACGTGGGATAGAAACTCCATCACTGTTGATGATGTGTTTGCATATGCTTGTGCACGAGAGTTGATTGAGAATGATGATATTGAACCTCGCTCCGTTGATGAATGCCAACGTAGAGCTGATTGGCCTACATGGAAAGATGCGATCCAGGTTGAGTTGGACTCACTAACAAAGAGAACGGTATTCAGGCCAGTTGTGCTAATACCTTCTGGAATAAAACCTGTTGATATAAATGAGTCTTTGTTAGAAAGCGTAGTGAGAGAACGAGATATAAAGCTCACCTTGTGGCGCAAGGCTTCTCACAACGCCCTGGAATCAACTACGATGAGACATATTCTCTCGTAAAGGACGTCATAACGTTCTGCTACCTTGTCAGTGGTAGTTTTCCGAAAAAATGAATATGCAGCTTATGGATGTGGTCATAACATATCTCTATGGGGATCTAGATATGAAGATTTATATGAAGGTCCCGGATGGGCTTCATTTACCTAAGTCAAGTGGCTTTAGACCACAGAGCACGTTTGCAATTAGATTGCAACAATCCGGACGGATGTGGTATACCCGTCTAAGTGACTACTTGATTGGAAGAGGGTATGTGAACAATAAATTGTGCCCCTGCGTGAAAACAAGTTCCGGATTTGCAAGTGCCACTGAATACTTAAAATCCGAGTTTGAGATGAAAGATCTTGGGAAAGGATGCTCAAGCGATTTAATATGGATAAAGTCCATCCTGTTAAGCACTCCCATGATTGGTCGCAGTCTAGATCCAAGAAGGACCTGTTTCACCCAAGGGATGATGGTGAAGACGTTTTAGAGGCTGAGGTACCGTACCTAAGTGCAATAGGCGCATTACTGTACTTGGCACAGTGTACAAGACCCGATATCTCCTTTGCTGTTAACTTGTTGGCTAGATTTAGCTTTGCGCCCACGCAACGCCATTGGACTGGCATAAAGACTATCTTTCGTTACTTGAAGGGTACGATTGATATGGGCTTGTTCTTTCCCTACAGAGAGTCAAGGCAATATGGCAAAATGGGTGAGGAATCCATGTTTGCTGCCGCCGAACGACCGGTCACTGGGCATATGTCGACCGGTCGCCGACCTGCTGTCCCCTATTCCCACAATTCTTGTGATGTTTTGGTGGGTTTTGCTGATGTTGGGTATCTGTCTGACCCATATAAAGGTCGTTCCCAAACTAGTTATGTCTTTACCATGGGTAACATCGCGATATCTTGGAGGTCTACTAAGCAGACCCTTGTCGCTACCTCTTCGAACCATGTTGAGATTATTGCTTTCCATGAAGCGGTTCGTGAGTGTATATGGTTAAGGTCCATAGCTACACATATAAGAAGTACATGTGGTTTGAGGTCAACCACTGATGAACCTATATCCATTTATGAGGATAATGTTGTTTGCATTGAGCAAATGAAGCAAGGTTTCATCAAAGGCGACAACACCAAGCATATATCGCCTAAGTTCTTCTATAATCAGTAGCAGCAGAAGTTCCTCAAGATCAAAGTGGATCAAGTCCGATCTGAGGATAATGTGGTTGACTTATTTACTAAGTCACTGCCTAAATCCACATTTAAGAAGCATATGAAAAGCATTGGTTTGCTTAAGTTATTTGACCTCCCATGATTATGGAAATCAGGGGGAGTCTGGCGTCCATGCTATACCAAATGTGAAGGGTGTGTTGTACTATTTTTCCCTTCGACCAAGGTTATTTTTTTTCCACTGGGTTTTTGTTACTTGGCAAGGTTTTTAATGAGACAACGCGAGGAGCACCACCTAGTGTTGACGCCACAAGAGGGAGTGTTGAAGGAAACCTACCTTATGTGTGTGCCTAGTCAACCTAGGAGTATCTTAGTTAGTATAGCATATGGATTATACATTAAATAGGATTCCAATTATGATATGGATTGTACCCTTGTGTTTCTCTATATATAAAAGCATCTATTCATCAATAAAGATACGCTATATTCCTGTGCTATTTACTTCGTTATTTACTTTCAGTATTGTGGTTGTTTGCATATTTACTTAAACAATATTCAACTATTATCAACTGAGATTTAGCAAACTAACCAAGTACGATCATATTCGAATTGGTTCTTAAATATACACAAACTATTTACGAACTTTACAAGCCGAATATACTAAAGTTCAAGTTTGGCTCATTTTCCTAGAGTTTAAGTTTGACTTGTTTTTTATATAGGCCAAACTCGAACAGTATTGAGCTGATTTATAACCCTAAGCAAATGTGGGATATGTTTGATATTTTACAATCCCACATGAGAGTATCCAAGTTAAATAATAATAATAATAAAAAGGAATAGTAAAATGAAGTGTATTTATTTGTGAGTCGGATGTGCCTTATGCCACATCCACCCTACCAGATTTTTCCTGATATTTGTTTTTCTTTGGTGTTAATCTGAGCACTAGAATTCATTTGTGACAAAAAATAGAACAACTTGCTTGAATATTCAATTCTAAAACCCAGGATCTCTCCTGAATCCTAAGCAAATGTGGGATATGTTTGATATTTTATTCTGAACGTCAGTTTACACACACATATATCTTAAGGGAGTCAAACCCAGAATCTCTCCTGAATCAAACTTGGTACCAAACTACTGCACCAACCACGTTGGATAACAACTTTTCATTTAGTTTACCTATATATTTCATACATTAATACACTGTAATCCTATTCCAAAATTCTAGAAAATCTAGCTAATGGTTAATTGATGACATGAAAAAAATATTCTTGCAAAGTTATTTTTTGGCACAGTTTGTCCAAGAAATAAAACCGCCTGCAAACTCAAATTTTTTTTTTGGCCAAGTTTGTGCAAGAATGTCTAAGAATTAATCAAAATCCAAACTATTAAGAAGGACGATGTTGTTTTATAGTTTCTCAAATTCATAATCAAATAGGTAACTTCTTTAAACACTCCAAATCTAACTTAATCATATCTAAAAGAACAACTTGCTATGCTGTCACGTGCTCTCTCCTAAGAAGAAGATCCAATAAGCCAGTTTATTTGTATGAGTAGTTATCCTAAGTAGTTATCTTATGTTATCTTCAGTTGTAGAGTAATTGTAGGTGTCGTGGGGAAACTGTCCCTTGTTTTATGCTTTCAGTTGAGTCTTGATTGTATAAGTTACTATGATTTCAGAAATGAAAGGTAGTCTATTATTCATATTTGTTAGCTTGTCTAACTCGGAGGTTCTGGGTTCCCTTGAAGTAGCCCTATCAATTCCTTACCATTTTCTTCTCAAATCCACTACTACAACTTCAAAGATAGGCCGTAAAAAGAAGAAAACACCAACTGAAACCCAATTTCCTTTATTAAATCGCCCCATCACTAGATCTATCTCTGGGACACGTAACAGCTTGGTATCAGAGCCTGGTTTCGATCCAGGGACCTGTGGGTGCTAGTCCGATGAAGACAAAGAAGAAGAAGAAGCAATTGCAGGAATTGACGTGAGTGAAGATGCAATGCCTGAAGTTTCTCTCCATGCTATCTATGGTGGCCGAGCCCCACAAACAATGCGGGTGCATGGAAAAGTGGGTAACCATCAACTGATGTTTCTACTAGACTCTGGCAGCACACATAATTTCTTAAATGACAGCACATAAAAGTTGTATTCTCTATTTTGAGAGCACACACGTTGTATGTGAAGAAGGAAAAATGTGCATTTGGGCAGGAAGAAGTAAATTATTTGGGACATGTGATTTCCAATAAAGGAGTTGTTGTGGATCCAAATAAGATTGTTGTTATGCTGGAATGGCCAAAACCAACCACTGTCAAGGCTTTGCGTGGGTTTTTGGGCCTAACAGGGTACTACAGAAAATTTATCCGTGATTATGGCAAAATGGCTCGACCGTTGACGGATATGCTGAAGAAAGGCAGCTTCAAGTGGAGTGCAAAGGCGGAAGAATCATTTGCAAGTCTAAAAGAGGTGATGACAAAGGCCTCTGTCCTTGCTTTGCCAGATTTTGACAAACCGTTTATTGTGGAGTGTGATGCATCTGGATCAGGAGTTGGTGGAGTTCTCATGCAAGAAAGACGCCTGATAGCATTCTTCAACCATTCATTACAAGGTAAGAATTTATTCTTATCTACTTATGAAAAGGAAATGTTGGCCTTGGTGCTTGCAATACAAAAATGGAGGCCATATTTACTTGGGCGAAAATTTATTGTGCGAACTGATCACAAAAGCTTGAAGCATCTTTGGGAACAAAAAATAACTACAGCAGCTCAAGAAAAATGGCTTGTCAAACTGATGGGATTTGACTTTACCATAGAGTATATAAAAGGCAAAGATAATTTGGTTGCAGATGCTCTTTCAAGAAGACATGAGAGTTTGGATGTTGCTGCCATTTCTGTTCCTATACCAAGTTGGTTGGAGCCAATCAAAGAGGAAGTACAAAGTAACTCTATCTTGCAGGAAATGGTAAAGAAGTGTCAACAAGATGAAGTTGTGGGTCCTTGGGAATTTAAAGATGGTGTACTCTATTTCAAGGATAAAATTTATTTGTTGACAGATTCTTCTTTAGTGCCTACAATTGTGAAGGAGATGCATTCAAGTACACATGAGGGCTATCACATGACCTTGCAGAGGGTGAAGTCAGTCTTTTATTGGAAGGGTATGAAAAAAAATATCAGAGAATTCATTAAGCAATGTGATACATGCCAAAGGAATAAAGGAGAAAATACTAAGCCAGCAGGACTTCTTCAACCGCTCCCTATTCCTCTGCAGGTACGAACTGATATTTCCATGGACTTCATTGATGGGCTTCCTAAGTCAAATGGAAAGACAACTATTTTTGTGGTGGTTGATAGACTATCAAAATTTGCCCACTTTATTCCAATATCACCCTTACACAGCTGCCACTATAGCTCAAGTATTTTTTGAGCACATTTTCAAACTATATGGTATGCCACAAAGTATTGTGTATGATAGAGACCCTACTTTTACCAGTCTTTTCTGGAAGGAGTTATTCACGTCGCAGGGTACGAGCTTCAATTTCAGCTCCTCCTATCACCCTCAAACTGACGGGCAAACTAAAATGGTCAATAAGACTGTTGAAATGTATCTCAAGTGTTCCTCAAGTTATCGGCCAAAGGAATGTGTGCAGTGGATTCCTTGGGCTGCATACTGCTACAATACCAGTCTACACTCATCAACCAAAAGGACTCCATATGAAATCGTGTATGGGAAGCAACCTCCTACATTATTGTCGTATGTTTTGGATACCACCCAAGTCAAAGTCGTTGATATGGAGTTACGAAGCCGAGAACAAGCCCTTAAGGAGTTGAGAGAAAAATTATTTGCTACCCAGGAGCGCTTGAAAAGATTTTATGATGCCAAGCTTGCTGACAGAAGTTTTGAGGTTGGTGATTATGTTTATCTTAAATTGCAACCTTACCGGCAAGCATCTTTAATTATCAATGAGAAAATTTTTAAAGTTGTTAGCAAGATTTTATGGGCCATATGAAGTTATTGAGAAGGTGGGGCAAGTGGCTTATAAATTGAAGCTTCCTGAAAATTCCAAAATTCATCCGGTATTTCACGTGTCTGTGCTCAAGAAGAAGATAGGTTCTGATGTGGAAATCCAAGACATGTTGCCTGCAGTTTCTGGTAAGGAGGATTTCGTTGTTTCAATGCCCCAAGCTATCCTAGATCGACGCAAAATAAGGAATCAAGAGGAGGTTTTGGTCCATTGGAAAGGCTTATCTCCAGCTAATGCAACTTGGGAAAAAAAAAAAGAGATTTGCAGCTGCGTTTTACAGACGTCTCCCTTGAGGACAAGGGTCTTTCATTGGGGGATGCAATGTCACGTGCTCTCTCCTAAGAAGAAGTTTCAATAAGCCAGTTTATTTGTATGAGTAGTTATCCTAAGTAGTTATCTTATGTTATCTTCAGTTGTAGAGTAATTGTAGGTGTCGTGGGGAAACTGTTCCTTGTTTTATGCTTTCAGTTGAGTCTTGATTGTATAAGTTACTATGATTTCAGAAATGAAAGGTAGTCTATTATTCATATTTGTTAGCTTGTCTAACTCGGAAGTTCTGGGTTCGCTCGAAGTAGCCCTATCAATTCCTTACCATTTTCTTCCTCAAATCCACTACTACAACTTCAAAGATAGGCCGTAAAAAGAAGAAAACACCAACTGAAACCCAATTTCCTTTATTAAATCGCCCCATCACTAGATCTATCTCTGGGACACGTAACATATGCTTAGGGTTTTAGACAACTTACCTCCAAGAGCGGGAGGAGTAGGAAGAAATCTGCAATGCCATTGCCCCAACGACTCTTCCCACCGACAACGTCTCCGTCACCATCGCCGTTGCCGCCAGTTTAGTGCACAGAGATTTTTTATAATGCAACTAATAAATTTTCATTTAGTTTATCATATATCTTTCATATATTAATACGGGAACGTCTTGAGTGTTTTGGGCACTAGTGCTCCAGATTTTTTTAAGACTTCATTTATAAGGGGCAAGATGAAGATTTACAGATCCAACGATCCAAATTATTGTTGATATGCATGAGCACTAGTGCTTTGGGCATTGTAGAATTTTCCATATTAATACAGTGTAATCCTATTTCAAAATTCTAGCAAATATAGTCTAACGATTAACTGATGACGTAAATTTTTTTTTTCCTCCAAATAAGTCAATTTTTTGGCTCAATTTGTCCAAGAATCAAAACCACATGCAAACTCAAAATTCTTTTTTTGGCCAACTTTAATTGTGCAAGAATGTCCAAGAATCAAAGCCCAAACTATTAGGGCATCTCCAACAACCCTTGCCAAAACTCATATCCAAACTCAAATTTTGACTCACCCAAACTCATTACTATTCATTTGAGTTTTTAATCTCCAATAAGGGTGAGTCAAAACTCATACCATTTTATAATGTAATCATTTTATATAATTATTTAACAACAATATGAATTTATACATCATATATAATATGTTGTTTAATTAAAAAGTAATTAAAACGTTTTTATTTTTTTCAAATTATAGTAAAATGTAATTTTTTTCTTATTTTTTCATGTTAGTTCCTAATAAAAAGGGGTCCAAATATTCTTGACCGTTCATCCTAATCATCCAAGTCATCTCTAGCCATTGGATGGAGATGACCGTTGGGCACTTTCAGCCATGCATAGCGCGTCAGCGCGTCTGGGACTCTGGGCCTCACCCCCTTTCATCTGCCCCTTTTTTGTCCTTTAGTGCGCCTGGCTTTTCAGCCTCCTGCCAGGCCCGTCCTTCACTGGCTGCAAAAGCAGATCTGGCCCCGTGGTCCCCTGACGAACAGTAATAGGTTTCCTCTTCAAATTTCCTCCCAAAATGGGTCGAGTTTCTAGTAGGAACCCAAAATGGGTTTTGGGTTTTGATTGTTGGAGCTGGAAATTTTGGGTATAAGATTTGGGTATGGGTTTTAGCAAGGGTGGTTGGAGATGCTCTTAGGAAGGACAGAAGTTGTTTTATAGTTTTTCAAATTCATAATTAGGTAGGTAACTTCTTTAAACGCTACAAATCTAACTTAATCATATCTAAAAAAAATTAAAGAACAACTTGCATAAATATTTTGAATGCTTAGAGTTTTAGACAATTTACCTCAGTGACTCTTCCCGGCGACGCCGACGCTGTCGTCAACTCATTGCCTTACCATCACTTTAGTGCACAAGGATTTTTTTTTACAATGCAACTAACAACTTTTCATTTAGTTTAATTACCTTATAAATATCATACATTAATACACTGTAATTCCATTCCAAAATTCTAGCAAATCTAGTCCAACAATAACTGATGATATGAAAAAATATTTTTGCAAAGTTAACTTGTGTGTGGGACCCATCTAGTATATACATCTACCAATAATAGGGTAAAATCCTCAAATGGTACCTGAACTATCACGAAATGCACTTTTTGGTACCCAAACTTTTTGAGAGAGTCTACTGGTACCTGAACTATCTCTCCGTTAGACACTTAGTACTTCCATCCAATTTTCCGTCAAAAATGTCTACATGGCACCCATGTGACACTCACATGATAAAAAAATAATGGACAAAATAATCATTTCGTCTATATTCTCTTAAATTGGTGATTGTCAACTCTTAGATCTAGTCATATGGTGGGAAAAAATTCAGATAAAAGTTTAATTTAATTTAATTCATTTTAATTTAATTTAATAAATTGTAATGAAAAAAAAAGACACACGTCACATATTTATTAGACAAAAGTTTTATTTGACAATTTTGTCCCTATATTTAATTGGAAATTGGACGGAACTACTTAAGTGTCTAAGTGTCTAACGGAAAGATAGTTCATGTACCACTAGACTCCCTCAAAAAATTTGGGTACCAAAAAGTGCATTTCGTGATAAGTACCAAATGAAGATTTTACCCATTAATAATATCACACCCAAAATTTGATGTTTTAAACATTTGTTAATGGTTTTGATATTAAAAAAAATTAATAAACATTGGGAAGGGTTGGCTTGGTCAATTCGTCATGGGATCTCTTTTTCTTTTTTTGGATGAAAGGGGGCCTAAAGACAACAAGAACAGAAAAAAAAATCAGTTCAAATGGCTAGTACATGCGAGATTGGAATCATGTTTTTCTCCATGTGAATGTACTTAAATCAGCACACGTCAAAAAATTGACAGCTATTAAAATGAGAGAGAAAATCATTCCTCACAATTCTTAATTTGTGAGGAATTCATTGCGTAATTCTATAGACGAGGAATTAATATGCATTCCTTCCAATTCTTCATTTGCAAGGAAACCAAAAGTCCTCGCATATAGTAATCCGTGAAGGGGTTTGGGCGAGAAAAATTTGCGACGCACTGATTTCCTCGTTGATAAACTTAAGCGAGGAATTTAGACTTTTGCGAGGACTTTATATAAAGCCACTGATTCATTCACCATTATAATTACGCAGAGATATATTGAGCTCCATCTATATTGAGCTTAAACCAACATGTTTACTCCAAGCCAAAGAGATAACAGTCTTTGAGGCAATATTAATTTAGTGGTATGTTGAATATATAACAAATTTAACTGGTACATACATAAAAAGTTCTTCTATTAATTCCTTGTTTTCCAAAGAGACCAGCAGGTATACATAAGACAAAACATTCCAGTTCAACATATCATATCACTTATTTTTGCAATGGAGAAAAGCAGCCAACAAATTCTTCAAGTCCAAGCACATAGCACGACGTATAGTATTAAAGCAAACGATGGAATCCCATACCTAGTTGGCTTTAGGGCATTACCTAAGAATATGCAGGATGGTCTCCAAGGATTCAGGGTAATTTCTTTGGAATCTTTTAAACATTTGTAAGGATTATGCCTTGCGAGAGAAGCCAGGGATTTTATGCTTAGGAGGCATTTCATTTTCCAAATGAACTTCCAGCAAGAGTCAGGATACTCCTCAGTAAGCAGGCTTAACAGACAAGACTCCCTTGGAAGAGAGACCTAAATTAATTTGTCATAACCACAACCTTCAAAACCTGCAGGGAATTGGATAATTTTGTCAATGATGTTATTTTCAAAATAAGATTTCTACAGATCCATGTCCCAACTTTCCTCTTTCCCAAAATCGTGCACAGCCATATCTAGATTAACTCTACTAGTATCAGAGACTATGAATTAAGCCCCACCATAACCCAATCATCTGTCCAGATTTTTACCCAAGAGGCTAAGAGCCATGACCAACTCTCCAAACCATGCCCTTCCTTAGAAGCTCAGCCCCATAAGCAACACTCGTCCATGTACTTGAGCAACCATTGGGATATCTGTAGCACTGATTTAAAAAAAGAGTCACGCTTTAGGTATTCTCGTTCGGGACCTTGCTCCAGAAGCCCTCATGGCCTCATCCCCTTGAATCAACCTCCAGCTAGCGTTGGCAAGGAGGGCCTGGTTCATGGCCATAGTTTTCTTGTTTCCAAGACCTCCCTCATCCTTAGGTCTGCAAACAGAATCCCAATTGACTAGGTGTATTTTCTTTTTGGCTTCAGTGTCACTCACAGAAACTACATGTTCAATCTATCAAGGGATTGGCAAATAGAACTAGGAAGTTTAGCTGTTTGGATTGAGTATGGAAGAAGTGACTGGTGACTGTTCCAAATTATGGGTTAGATTTTCGGATAGTAAGAACCAGCAACGAAAAAATTCAGGCGATTTAGAATTTGGCTTGCCCCAACTATAACTAAGTACCCCAGTTTTAAGCCTGCATGCAAGAGCTCAAACAAACAATCTACCAGGGTGGCTCTTTGAGCTGATAGAACTGTCGAGATAACTTGTTCTTCAAAGCTGAAGCATTCAAAGTTTCCTGATTATCTGATGATTAGTCATGCGCGACTGAAGCTGAGGGGACTTGAGTCATGAAGCTGAGAAAGAGAATTAAAAAAAACTAATGAATATGGCTTGGAACAGGAACTCAGCACTGTTGCTGAAATCAAGTGGAAGCTAGAGACGGAACAAGTTGATGAGATGAGACTAAACCTCCAGGAGAAATCATTCTGCACACACTACTCTGTAGGTGATGAATGAGGTTGACAATAATGAAGACACTGCTGACATGGTAATTCAGATTTCAGACCAAAATATTGTTGACCTAAGCATTCACTGGATTAAAAAAAACAAAAAACACCTGAGAATCATAGCTTTTTGGAGGAAGATCTAAATGAAATTGAGCACAATATCTCGACTTCTCGGATTCATGCAGTGATGGGTTGATATAAAATTGAACAGGCTCACAGTAATATGGTTCTTCTAAGATCTGCGGGTGTAATATAGTGTAATTTATGTAATGCCAATTCGACATAAGGTCTACAATCAGATGATATTGATCAATCTCTTGCTGTATAGTTCTCAAAATCTATAATTCCTAAAATAAACATCATGGGCAAAAATTGATAACACTTCTAGAAATGTATAATTCCAGCAATATAGAACTCAACAACCGTGGACTAGCAGTATAGCAAAACAATTTCTAAATTTCTTTTATAAATGTCAAACAATTATTCACAATTACAAGTTTACAACACTAACTTCTTGTCTGTGGTAACTGTACTTTGATTCCAGGAGAGTCAAGAAGAAGTGAACGAAGCTCTGCAAAGTAGTTTTGTAGACCAATATGGTCTGATCTTTGCTGTTGCAAACCAGCTTCACCTTCAAGGATACTAGTCTTAGAATTTTTGTTTTGTTCCCCAGGGTTTTTATCCACGATATCATCATTAAACAACCTAAGGGCATCTGTTGTTGAAAGAAAACAAACAAATTCGTACAATTCTTGAAACCCAGCTCTTTGTTCTTCTGTTTTAATCAACTTCTCCCTTAAACCATCTGGAAGGCAAGCCAATGCACTTCATATGGGTTGAAAATACACCAGAATGGAGAATAGAAAAATAACATATAAGATGCATTTCCAAATAACATAGGACTTATGCAAGCCAGCAACTAAGGAAAATTTTAAAGGGAAAAAAAAAAACACTTTTTGTTTGTTTATTTTACCTTGTAACACCTCTGAGAAGACCCCAGTTGTACCCGACAAGGACTGATTGCTTGAAGCCAATATTGAAACCCTCTTGCGAAGAAGCTTCTTTTCCTGCTATAAGACCATCACGGTAGCCCATCTACATATTTATTAAAATTTAAGGATGACTTAGACCCACTTGATACATGGAAAACAACAATAGATAGATAATGAAGAAAATTAAGTCTTTAGATGAACTGTAAAACAACCGTATGGAATTGGTCATGTCTCATATTCCACTCCCTGTCCAAATCAGATGCTTGATCCAATTCATCATCAGAACAATCCCATAAAGATCCACCTTCGTCCCAAAACACAAATTCACCATCATCTGAAACCAAGGTTAAACATATATAATAACATCAAAATCAGCAAAACTAGAAAGATTACTGGTTGAAGCCAAAGTAATAACATCAAAGTATAAAGTTAATTTAAAATTAAGCAGAATTGTTGCATGAACAAGAGCAAATACAGAAGAACAAAATGTTTCAGTTACATACTAGAAATGTGAACATCTAAATCATTATATTATGTAAAGTATAAACATTGAAGCAGACAGGATCGCCACTCCACAAAAACCATACAAATGACGAGCTTAACTTAAAAAGAAGGGTACTTTGATGTACATTTACTACAGTGTTAACAGTATAAATATGGATTTTCAAATTTCTAAATAAAAAACCAAATGTTTTTCCTAAGGTCATAAGCTTAGAGGAAACATAGATTAACCGTAGCTTATAAAGTATCCTCAAGCACCTAGGACGCAGTAAGGAAAGGAGGAATCTACTGGCTCCAATTACACAATTTGGTAGACAATTTGGTTGCACCAGAAACTAAAGAGGCTTCACCAATTAGTCAATTACTTACCAAAGGCTGACAAATAAAAGACAAAACAAATAAACAAAGGAGATAAATCAAATATCATTCTTGACAATGCTATCCAGAAAATAAAGTATTACTATTACATTACCATCTAAAACACTTGGTTTACTGTTTGCACTGGATGTAAGATCCAATTGTATGTTTGAAAGCTGTAAACTTTCTGAGTAAAGATCATCAGCAAGACTGCCCTCCATCTATTTAAACACAAGCAAGCAACAAAAATCAAAACAAGAATAAGGATACTAACCGAAGTAACATTGAGCATTCTGAACACTAATTTTACTGGAAAGAAAGTAAAATAATAATCGTTCCAAAATTGAATAGTAGCTTCACTTGCTTCAATAGTTAAATTAGAATACCCCAACATACTTAATATGACACTAGTATCCATTAACCAATAACCATGAAAACTATAGCAGGTGGTAAGGTGGTTAAAAGAAAAGCATATATGTGTATGTATGAGTAGCATATAGTAGCTTCACTTGCTTCAGTAGTTAAATTAGAGTGGCCCAACATACTTAATATGGCACTAGTATCCATTAACCAATAAGCCATGAAAACTATAGCAGGTGGTTAAAAGAGAAGAATATGTATGTATGTATGAGTTCAATATTGTAAGATTTTCCCAAAACTTGAAGCTCTGTTAGAACACCTTTCACGCACCACTAGAGAATGCATATTTACCTCTAAAATGTAGTCCCACGTAATCTAAATGATTATTAGCAAGAAAGGAAATCACTATCGTCAATCTTAACGAGCATTAGAAGCAAAATCACAGAAAAAAAGTTTTCTACCTAATAAGGAGTTGCCTTCAGAAAAGAGGAAAAGTAAACTTGAGCTATGGCTCCTTTAAGCCAAGAGTTCACAAATAAGACAGTGACCATAAAGCCTGCCGATACACAAAAAAGCAAAGCTATTGCTTTGATTCAGATAGAAATTGGGGATCCTTGATTTCCTTTTCTTTTTTTTGGGTTTAGTAATTGAGGATCCATGATGATTCCACAGCAAAAAGCACCCTCACTTATGTGCTAGGTTCTCCAATAGGTACCAACTTAATGATCCACGGATCAAACTATCAATTGCACTTGCGTGCAGTTCAAATTATCCAGTAAATCCCAACTTAAGATTAGCATTTTTTTTTCTAGACTTGGCTATCCACCCTAATCTGTAGCAAAATTTTGTGTTTGTCATGCACTTCCTCGCAAAATTCCTGTGCATAAGCATTCTTCAACTTATCTAGTCAGGAAAGATATGAAAGATCTAGAATTGAGTTGATCCATATGTTAACTTTTAGTCTTTCACATTATGATCTTAATGCTTCTAGAGACGAATGTTTTCTGGGTGCCCTGAGATTACAAGAGAGTATGAGTCAATAAAAAGTGGTGAAACTTTTTTAGCTGGTATAATTTTCAAGAGAATACTCGGGAACATGCTTTCCTTTATGTACATATCTTGGCTGCCTGTCCCTTTTGCTCTTCTCCAGCAAATCCTCATCGTAAATATATGAGTCTTATGAAATAGTTTTCTCTATATTGCCTTATTACATAGAGATTTGAACTACATACTTGGTTAACATACATTAAACAATTCAATAATCGATGTCAGTAGTATTTTTTTTTTTGGTACAAAAGAGGGCCAAATGAACCAAACACAAACTACAGTATAACTCCATGGGGTTTAGAGACCCCATCAGCATCCAGCTAAAATATCCAAAAGAGAAGAAGGAGAGTAAAAACTGTGCACACCACTGCTGAAATCATATCCTAGACCAGCTAGCCTATCAACAATAGATAATCTTGCAAGACCAGCTACCAGCTAAGGAGTTTGCAACTGTTGATTAAACTAAAAGATGGGTGGCTATCACATAAGGGTGAGGAAACCAATTCCACCACACATTTAAAGTCACTCCCACTTCAATGACATTGAAACCAGCATTCCAAGCAATTGCCATGAAACAGACCCCAGAGTTCAGCCTCCAAAATCATGCCAGTACCAAGATTGTTAGTAAAATTAATACACCAGTCACCATTTGAGTCTACTAACTCCTCCAGCACAAATATTTCCATTACCACCAATTCTACTCCCATCCACATTAAGCTTAACAATGCCAGAAGCAGGAGCAGACCGATGCACAAGGATAATAATTTTTGCAGGCTTAGAATTCACAACTAAGTTAGCAGCAGACCATTCATTAGCATATTCCATAATATCCAGATTATGCCAAAACGGAAGCTTCAAAGTATCAAAAATCATTTTACACCTCCACTTCCAAATAAACCAAAAACCAATAGCAAAGGTAAGGGACCATGGAGTTGTGGTAGGGGTCCAGGACCTGGTACGCAGATTAGAAGACGATCAATCTTTAAAACTGAGGGAAAGAGAGCTGGTGAATGATAAATCATATCCCAAGCTGCACAAAATCCTCATGGAGACCTCACACCTCCTAAATAGGTATGTCAGTGTTAGTTGATACCCAACTCTAATCTTTAGTTCTTTTTATTATTCCCACACTACACAGGTTTCTTAGCAGAGCTACCGATTCTTCTAAAATCTATCCAGGGGATTTCAAAATTGACCCAAAACTGCACAGGTTCCACATCTATACTGTAACATGGTTCACTCTACATATAACATATACAATGGGGAAATTCGAAAGAACATTCATATACCAACAACAAAATGAAACAGGCAACAAAAGTCGGAAAAATAATTAATCAAAGCCAACAAAAAATATTACAAGCGAAGCAAACCGAGGCAGAAAGGAGTCGGTTAGGAGAATTGGAACCTTCAAAAAGCAGCGGAAGAATTATAATATAATATGTGTAACAGAGTGAGGAAGAATTATACTTACCAGGAGAGAAGCCGATGAGTTTGAGAAAGAGAGGTGAATGGGGAATTGGGGATTGCGGAACTATATATAGGTTCCTATCTAGGGTTAAAACTTAAACGCAATCTCGTTTTTTTTGGCCGTTTGATATGACCCGCCAAAAAGAAAAAGGTTAAGTATCTTGCTTATTACCCCTTTTCAACATGACCTCCTTTTGTTTTGAATTATTAAATTACTTATTTATCTTCGTATAAGATGACAGATATGGACTTCCAATTAAATTTTAATGATATAAACTCTAAACTCTCATCTACGTATACGTACGCGATCTCTTTCTCAAATTATGAGCACTGAACAACAGAAGAAGTTATAATTGATTGAAACAAGTTGATCTTCATTTATAAAGACTCAATACATGGTTTCAGAACCTTCAAAAAATGTATTGATTGATGATATATACTGCTGTTAATTCCACTATATTTATCGATCATAAGCAGCATATATGTTATGACTAATTATACCAGCAAATAAAAATTAGCTAATACTAATTATTTACTCTTAAAAATGCAACGGCAAATGGCTGGTTGGAAAGAAAGTACACTGTCTAGGGGTGGAAGACTCGCTCTTATTAAATCCAATCTTACACGTATTCCTAATCATGTTTATTTTTTATGTTTTAAATGTTCCCGCAAAGTTACTTCTAAGCTTGATAAGCCCTGTAGAGATTTCTATTTGGGTAAGGATGTGAAGCATCCTCCTATTGCGTGGTCTTCGGCCCATACCCCAAGGGCCAGAGGAGGTCTCGGTGTTAGATCCACTGATTGTTTTAATAAAGCTACCTTAGCTAAATTGGGTTGGAAAATCATTACTGACCTACAAAATTAGTGGGTTAAAATTATATTAGCTAAATATTTATGCTCTACTAATTTTTTCTCTGCAAAAAAAAAAAAAAAAAACTATTGCCTCTACGGCTTGGAAAGAAATTTTAGATACTCACGGTCTTCTCACTGGTGGACTTCAATGGATTATTGGTAATGGTCACCAAGTTATTTTTTTGTTTTTTAATTGGGCATCCTTTCCCTCTCATTAATCTTATTGATGAATTGGCTCGATTACATCTCAATACTAATGAACTTGTTAGTGATTATATCTGTAATTTTTCTTGGAATCAACAGAAAGTAGCTAGGTTTTACCACCAGATATTGTTTATAAGCTTTCATCCATTCCTATTTCTATTACTAATCTTGCAGATGAGTTTGTTTGGGGTTTGGCTAGTAATAGTAAGTTCTCTATTCAATCTGCCTCTTTATTAATTAGTCAAAGAGTTCCAGCTCATTCCAAATTGAAGCTCCTTTCTTTAATGTGGCAATTACCTATGCCTCCAAAAATAAAGACGTTCAGTTGACAACTTATTCGACAAGGTATTCACACTCATGATCATATCTTCACTTCACAAGTTATTGATCGTAGTTATCCTTTCTATAATGATCCATTATAAACAAATGACCATTTATTTCTGCATTGTTCATTTGCCCAACATGTTTGGACTAATACTTTTACTGATCTTCATCCTCATAGCTGGAACGGTTCTTTTCCTGAATGGCTAGAATCTTTACGCACTAATCACACTTTTAATTTCTCTGAGCTATGTTCTCGAATTCTTATTACTTGTTACCAGATTTGTATGCTCAGAATCATATGATTTTCCGTAGTATGCATAAAACCCCTATTCAAGTGTGTTATGCAGCAACAACTATGATTACTCAATTTCAAAATGTTTCTCATCGTCATAAGCATACCAAGTCCTTGTCTCCCAAGCATATTAAATGGAAGCATCCTGCCCCTCCGTTCGTCAAACTAAACTTTGATGGTTCAGTTATATCTCACCACTAGGCGGCGGCTGGCTTTGTCCTTCGAGATGGTCATGACATTCCTATTTTGGCTTCAGCTACTCAACTTGGCTATGCAAATGTTTTGATTGCAGAGGCGATGGCTTTATGTGAAGGTCTTCGACATGCTTTATGCAAAGTTTATGATATTATTCATGTTGAGGGTGATTCACTTCCTCTGATTTAGGCCATTAATGACAAAAGGCATGATCCTTGGCGAATCAAGCTGCTTGTGCTAGATATTCTAAAGTTGGCTTGTCACTGTGCTCAAATCAAGTTCACTCATGTCTTCCAGGAAGCAAATTTTCTGGCAAATGCTATTACTAACTTGGGTCATGAACTCATGATCATGACACTCAAGTCTGGAAGCAGACCTTACTTCCATCAGTTATTCGAGCTTATGAGAAAAGCACTCGAATTGCACATTTGAATCAAAATAATACTAACAAGCCTAGCTATGATCTACAAAATTTGTAGTTCTAGAAGCATGTTGAACTACAATCCCAAGGGAATTATTGAGCAGTACCTTAATGTCATCAATGAGGCTACCAAGAGAAGAGAGATCTTCATCGACCATAGAATTGATGGCCTGGACTGCCAGGGATAACTAAAAGAAAATAAAACAAGGGCAAAAGAATAAATAACATAAATAAAAGATAAATTCATAAAAATATATGAATGACCTCACATCCACCTGCTCACTTCATTCAATTATAAATTTATTAGTCTTTATTAATTTCTTTACTCAAAATATTTGAATATTCATTTTTTATTTAATTCAAAAAATAAAATCATAATTTTGTTGGATCCTTAATATAATCAATTTTTAACATTAGAGATCCCTACATCGATCTATCGCACTACAAATCAGGATACGAATATTTAGCATGCGCAATATAACAAATAAAACTAATTTTTCGCACATTGGAGACCACTAGATCAATTCACCGCACCATAAATTATAACACGAATAATGCGCACGCGCGAGCACGGTCTTCCGCACACGCATAGCTCGTGCAGGAATGCTAGTTAATAAATCAAGCCAAAATTAAAATATAAAGAGACAAAAATGTAAAATTAAAAAAGTAACCAAATCACCACTATACTTTTAAGCCAACTCATTTTTCATCTTATCAAAAAAATTAAAACCTTCTCATCTCATTAAAAAAATAACTCATTTTTATGGATCAAAAAAATAACTCATTTTTCATGGTTGAAAACTCTGATCTAATATCACAACTACATAATATCACTTGCGAGAAACGCGAGCACAGTTGCTAGTAATAGTTTTGTAATTTTTTATTATTATTATTATTATCCCTTTTCGAAAAAATAAATAATTAAATAGAAGAACAATGCCTCTTTAAATGAATAAAAAAAGTATAAAAGTAAAGAAAAAGTAATTTGGCCGAAAAAAAAAAAAAAAAAAAAAAGTAAATTCTAAAATCTAAATTCTAAATTCCCTTGCCCATCTCACCTTAAATGACTAAAACCGACAGCAAGTAATCCCTCCATGGCTGCTTCTGTCCCAACTGACCGCATAGATGTGTTCTGGGACGAGGGTATGCTCAACCATGACTCAGGCAATGGAGTATTCGACTCTGGAATGGATCCTGGATTCCTTGACGTGTTGGATAAGCACCCGGAGAACTCTGATAGAGTCAAGAACATGGTTTCTATTCTAAAGAGAGGCCCTATCTCTCCCTACATTTCTTGGCTACCTGGAAGGCATGCCCTGCTCTCTGAATTGCTCTCTTTCCACTCTCCAGGTAATTGGATACATTTTGGTTCAACTGGCATATTATTATTGGGGTTTTGTAGTCTCTAAATTATGTCTCTTGTTGCTTGGATTTTTACATTTTGTTGATTGAAACAATTACCCAGTACTATTTTGAAACAAATTTGATATGGGTTTGTCTAATATTTATGCTTTGCTTGTGTATTTGCCTAATATATGTTTCAAATATGTTACTGTCTAGAATACATAAATGAACTAGTTGAAGCAGATAAAGAGGGAGGTAAGATGCTATGTGCCGGGACTTTCTTGAATCCTGGCTCATGGGATGCCTCCCTTCTTGCTGCCGGTACTACACTATCCGCAATGAAGCATGTGCTTGATGGAGTTGGCAAAATTGCTTATGCATTGGTCAGGCCTCCGGGTCACCATGCTCAGCCTACTCGAGCTGATGGCTACTGCTTCCTTAACAATGCTGGTCTTGCTGTTCAATTGGCTTTAAATTCGGGCTGTGCAAAGGTAGCGGTGATAGACATTGATGTTCATTATGGCAATGGGACTGCTGAGGGTTTCTATCGGTCTGATAAGGTTCTTACGACCTCACTTCATATGAATCATGGTACTTGGGGCCCGTCTCACCCACAGAATGGCTCTATTGATGAGCTTGGTGAAGGGGAGGGATATGGTTATAATTTGAATATACCTTTGCCCAATGGGACGGGAGACCGAGGTTATGTGTATGCTATGACTGAGTTGGTTGTCCCAGCAATCAGAAAGTTTGAGCCTCAAATGATAGTTCTGGTCATTGGCCAAGATTCAAGTGCTGTAAGTTTAGTCTTCCTGCTCAACTTTTATTTCGATGTTTAACTCGATTTTTTAAGGAGCCTGTCTAGGTTTTAAGATTCTGTGATTACTAGTTACAATATGCATTCTATGAAAGAACTTCATTTTAATCAAAATCCATCTTGATATTATCTGCCACATTCTGCTATAAATTATCATAATTATTTTATTTTATGAACTATAGGATAAAAAACAAATTAGGTTACGAACTTCAGGGCTTATAGAATGTCCCTACTATCTACTGTGAGAGCTTGTTTTGTGCAGAACTTACAGTTCAGGTTAGAGTACATTCATGTCTAACAGAACCGAAATTCTCTTTGTCTTTAGGTAGGCACTTTTCATCATTTTCGAAAGAGTCATTTAACTATAATAATTAATATTACTCTATATAGCATTAGCCCTGAATACAGTGTGGAATTATAGTTTTTCTCTTGCTACTTCTGAAGAAGTTTACTATTAGTGTACAAAAAATTTGGAGTAGCTTATAGATATCACTGCTTGTGCAGTTTGATCCAAATGGAAGGCAATGCTTGACAATGGAGGGTTATCGAGATATTGGCCGGATAGTTCGTAGCCTGATGGATAGGCACTGTGGTGGACGTCTTCTAATTGTCCAAGAAGGTGGATATCACATTACGTACTCAGCCTATTGTCTTCATGCAACACTTGAAGGTGTGCTCCACCTACCGATTCCTTTGTTATCAGATCCCATTGCTTATTACCCTGAGGACGAGGGATTGGCTGTAGAAGGTATTGAATCCATTAAAAGGTTCCAGAAAGATACCATACCGTTTTTGAAAGGAGATTAATTTGGACTGTGTTATAGTAACTTGTAGAATTCTGTCTATAATATAATTATGTTATTGCAAAAAACTTGTGGTTTACTTTGTTATATTTGTTTGAAAGTAAATTTGCTGCTTCACTTCATTGTTTCTGTATGAATATCCCCAATAAAGATGAAAGTACTGTTGTCTTGGCCTATTCCTGTGAATGCATTTGAACCTCTAAATTATATTATAGTCTGCCTTCCAAACACTAGCTACGCAGATCATAATGAGAAAATAAGATTATTAGTACCTTTCTCATATTCCTAATTCCTACTAACTACTAAGCAAAAGTTGGCATAAATTGTCAGTCACTTGTGATTTATGATTAATGGCATATACTTTATATACAGACACATATGGGTTTTGATTATGGAGTTGTACGTGTTTCTTGCTTTCACTCTAGATAAGGTTTTATAGAAAGTAATCTGTTTGTGTAACTCTCACCCTTTAGATTGTGCATCTCAAAAATCATTTTTGCTTTTAACTTCCGACAGGCTGCAGTCAAGTTTGTTTGAGTAACAGTCATTTTCTGATTATTTTGCTGGTTTCGTTTGATTTCAGTATGCACATGTTTTTTTTTTTTTTTCTGGATCAAAAAACTTGGTTCATAGGAGTGATATTAACTTGTGGCCTATATAGGAGATTCCAAGATAAGGTGTTTCGAATGGAGTCAATATGGAACGCGTTAGAGGTTATTAACAAACAACTAGCCAAAACTTGGTGTTTACCCACATTTTCATCTCGAATTTTGGCTAGTTGAGACATACCACGGTTACCACCATAATAATATCAGTCCTTGGTGTGTACCCACATTTTCAACATGAAACTACTTTTTGTTCAATTGGAAGAGATGTGGTGTTGGTGGTGTTGGTCACCTTTTTACTTCAATTATTATTTCTTTATTTTGTTTATCTTCTATTTGAATAAAAGGTGTAGTTGGAGACTTGCATGTAGAACCCGGCCGCACAAATTGATAAACAAGATGGAAGGCAATTGGCATGAGACAAACTTGAAACTTGCTTGAAAAAGGACAACAAGATGCTGGCTAGCTTGTTTCTTTCACATGAAGAAGATGACGTGCTAGTCAGTAAAGGGATGAAAGAAAAGAAAAGTTTGACGAGCAAATGTTCATTGATGAACCAAGACTTTTGCTTGCACATGAAGATCAACTTGCAAGGAATGACACTATAAATAAGATCATTGGACATCATCTTCTTTCATACAAGGAATGACACTATAAATGAGATCATTTTCTTTCATACATTCCATGAGGCTTCGACCTCGCTCTTGCACTTCTATGCTACAATCGAGTCGTGCACTTGCGAGTAATATTTTAGAACACATCAAAGTTTTAGCGTTAATGCTGAGAATTTTTTACGAAAAACTTATAAAATAAAGTAAAAATTTGATCAAAATGATATTCGTCTTTACTAAAGTTCAGCAAATACTACAATAATGACCCGACCCTTAAGGGTCGTAAGAAATAGTCATTACATAAAGTACATTATTAGGACACACTCCAGGTACACCTACCTTTTTGGATTAAGCCCATATTATAAAAAAAACCTAGAGACCCCGCGAAAAATCGAACTACGAAGCCCTGGTGTCTTTTGCGACATCTTCTCAATCAAAAGAAGCCGTAGCTATAGGCCCACCAAATGGGAGCCCTAGATACGAATGCAGCATCCAAAGAAAAATCGCCACCACCATCAACCTCATCGCACGTGCCGTCGATCACCACAACACCACATTGCACGCCAAAGTCACACGACCACAAATCGCCACCGTCTTTGACGCTAAAAATCTCTGGCTAAAAGCCACCAACCACTGTATCGCTTTGCACCGCGAAAGACGATGAACCACCTCGGCTAGCCCATGGCAACCCCAACAGCACTCCAACACCGCGCCAACCACGACTATCCAAAAATCCCGCCATCACCAATCTCCGGCAGAAGACGCGATCCCAAATGAGAGATCCTCCGACCAAGAGGATTAGCGCCCCAAGATGGATAGTCAAGCTCATCCACAAACCAAGGCAAGAACTCAAGCCAGAAATTCGAAAACCCAACCACCATAGCCCGGATAAGAATTGGGTCATGGCAGCAACTCTAGATCAAGTTGATCCCACCATAAGAACAACTCCAAGAACAAAAATCGCAAACACTGAGAGAGAAGAAGCAAAGGAAGGAGGCAGACGAGCTGACAGCAAAGCAGCCATCAGAGGATGGCAAAGGTATGGTAGGGCAGCAACGCCAACTACAAAACCCTAGCAGAGCACACTAGGTCAGAAAAAATTTAAATTTATTTCATTCTTCCACTAGTTATAGTTTAGTTTTTCATTTTATTTTATTTATTTTAGTTAACTAAAAAAACAGAACAAAGATACGGTTTGTCAAGGTTGCATTTATATAAGTTTCTACGCATGTTTTTTTATATTTAATATATTTCATTGATACGAAAAAAACCGTTACAAGCAGGATAAAACAATACACACAAGAGCCACAAATAGACCTACTTATAACAGAAAGTCTAGCAAACAAGCCTGACATAACTTTCCGGTCCAAAAGGACCAAACAGATCAAATGGAGCTAGAAGGTCTCCACTACACTACGAGGCAGGAAAGATGGTCATGGGGGCAGCGAAGACCATGATGACCCTGAACCAACAGCGTGCTAAATAAATTGGTAGACAAGACATTGGCATACCAACCGGGTAATGGCTCAGAACCCGCGAAGGAATAAAATGAGCTCAAGTCAACTCCTTCTCCTAACCGGTAAATACACATGATAAATTCGGTAAACACCGTCACTCTATGCATGTATAGTTTGCCCATGCTTTTGTAGACATACTTTAGTGTAGAACACATTAGCTTTTGTTTATATATCTTGTTCATTTTTCTAATTCTTTTTTCATTTTGTTGTTTGTTTTCCTTTTATTAAAAAAAATCCTCACACTTTTCTTCACGGTTCATTTGCAAATAGGCATTTTGCATATGCTACTACAGTTTTTGTTAGAAGCATAGGTCCATTCATTGCATTAGAATTTCAACTTTTGTAGGCCACTAGATTTTTTGGCTTGAAGCATACTTTGTAAACGCAAGCGAAGGCACGTTGTCAAAATATGAGATGTAAATGAAGACCTAATATGTCGTACCATAGAGATTAGAATACCCAAAATCTCACTAGGTGCAATAACCTAAAATCTAGCACAAGATGGAAAGGATGAGAGTTGGAAGACGATATGTAGTGGCTATGAACAAATGAGATAGTAGCTCACTGTTTTGGGGTTTTCTTAACTGAAATGAAATGAAATGCTACAGTCAAAAGGCAAGCAAACAAGTAAATGAAGAAAGATAAGTGATTGCAGAATTTGGGTCAACCTAAATCTACATTGATGATTGATTTTCCAATTATATATGCATGCTATATCAACTCATGAATCAAACTCCTTATTGCTAAGCCACGACAATAATTTAAACCCAAAAGCCCCCCCCCCGCCACTCCAAGTATCCGAGGAAAATCGAACCCAAGACCAATTACTCTGAAAATAATTTGTTGGTGCTACCACTGCACTAATTCCTCTGAATATCTAATTATATCTTTAATAATATATGTCATTTTTAGCTTAGTACACTGCACTAAAACGAAGATGTAAGCAAGAATTTGGAGCCTTCTACTCTCTTCTATTCCTTTCTCAATTATGATTATAGCTAGAATACTAATTATCCATATAACTCTTCTAGAATACTAATATATAACTCTACTAATAATGAATAGTATTAACCATATAACTCTTCTAGAATACTAATCATATAACTCGACTATTTTTTTTTATAACAAAATACATTACAAAGGAGACCCTCTTGGGATCTTATACAAACATTTATCAAATAACATTACTTGAAATTAACAAAGCATATCCCTAATATTTCACTATTACACTTCTTCTATTCCTTTCTCAATTATGATTTTAGATTACTATTCTAATCAATAGTACGTAGAGTTATATGATTAAGCCTAATAGTGAAATATTAGGGATTCACTTTATAATTAAATAAGCTAGCTACACAAACATATACACTCACACATCTCTTTGCAATAGTGGAATTATTTTTACAATCCAGGTCTCACATTAGTGATACATATATAGTACGTATTAAAAGCTAGCTCCAACACATACTTTTGCAGGCATGAAAGCTTTTTTTTTTTCCCTTCTTCCATCCAACATCAAGATAGAAGTTAACTTTTGCACAAAGGGAAAAACTGGAAGAGGACAAAAAGGGGTTGAAAGGAAAATGGAGGGATTAACATTAGTTTTCTAATCCAACGTGGTGTTTTTTTTTACTGTAATCCAAGGTGGTTGGTGTAGTAGTTTAGCACCAAAGTTATCACTAGAGAAATCATGGGTTCGACTCTTCTAGGATACGTGTGTTTGTGTGTGTAAACTAACGCCCTGAATAAAAAAAACATTAGATTTCTAATTACCGTAATTTTGTTTTTTTATAAAGAAAAAAACTAATCTAAACGTTGCAGGAGAGGTTTTATTAAAAACGCGAAAAAGAAGAACAGTGAGCTCGAGAGTGGACAAAACCCATAAACAAAACAAATTAGCAAAAAGCCAAATGGGAAGAAAACTACCAAGAAAATTTCGAGCAATTTTGAAATAAGCTGTAAAGAAACAAAATTCAGACACAAATAAAGTCATATACTTAGTTTTTTAGTAGGCGTCTAATTCTTGACAAAATTTTGGCATGTATGGTAACTCGGAGATCGAGGCTTTGCCTAGCTTTCACTATTTCTCTTTTAATTGTTCTCTTTTTTAATTGTCTTTTTAATCGGACACACACGTATTTTAGAAGAGTCGAACCCAAAATCTCTCCTGTGACAATTTTAGTTTCAAATTATTGCACCAACCACCTTGGATCTGTAATTGTACTTCTGGAACTCGCTGAACCTCTCACCATCGAAGACTAGGAAGAGGTTTCCTTGATAGCTTGATTTCTAGTAAAACTACCATCACCCTTCCATACATATACAAGCAAACTGAACCTCAAACTATGTCCGAGACCGCTCGGATTTGAGCAAAGATCAAAGTCGCCGATAAAGGAGCTCAATATATTCTTCAATTCTTCAACCCGGTGATGCATAACAACCTCAAAGTACTGATAGCTAGCCTTGTTTGACTCTTAAGTCGTACGTCGCCCTCGTTTAACTTACTAATGTTATGTTACTTCCAATGCATGCATGGACATTTCCCTACTGATAAGGTACAACCGTACAACCGTACAAATTAGGCTAGTCAAGTGCGGTGGATTAAATATTTCTTCCAGAAATATTCTATCTTCTCAATTCCATGTCCATCTATATATGAATTATTATTAACCAACATTAATTAGTAACATAACAGCAATTAATTCTCACTATAAATAGACTGCTACCTTGCTCTCTCAAACCTCACTCCATACTCTGTAATCCCTAGACATCTCACCCACCAATATTACTTTCGTAGCTAGCTATCTTCTCTCTGCCTTTCAATTCCAGTAGCTATAGCACTATTGGACATCAATGGCATCTTCAAATAATGGCCATGATCAGGTTAAGGCTACTGCAGGACCCTTGAAGAGGTTATGGGGGAAGATAGTTACGTTTGGCTTGAAGCTAAAGAAACTAGGGCAAGATGATCCAAGAAGAATTGTTCATTCTCTTAAAGTGGCACTTGCTCTGACATTGGTTTCAATGGTATTCTACTTTAAACCATTCTATCAAGGTTTCGGTCTTGAAGCTATATGGGCTATTTTGACAGTTGTGGTTGTCTTTGAATTTTCTGTGGGTAAGTTCATACACATAACCAACCATATTTCTCTTCGATCATATATATATGGATTAATTTTATCTCAAACGATTCGTATTAATAATAAATCATCTGAAACAATTGCAGGAGCAACCATAGGAAGAGGTTTGAATAGAATGATGGCAACTTTAGTAGCCGCTGCTCTTGGTATTGGTGCTCATCGCTTAGCAACTCTTTCTGGAAACCAAGGAGAGCCCATACTAATTGCTCTCTTTGTCTTTGTACAAGGTACATATCTGATTCTATATACAGATGATATATTAGACTAATTAATTTATCTATGCAGTATATATGCTTCAATTTTAATCATATATATATATATATGTTTCATGTTGGTTTTGAATTTGGTGCAGCTGCAATAGTGACATTCCTGAGATTCATTCCCCAACTGAAGGCAAGATACGATTATGGGCTGCTCATATTCAACTTGACATTTTGCATGATTTCGGTGTCTGGCTATCGTGATGATGAGGTTTTACTAATGGGATTCGAGAGGGTATGTACTATAATCATTGGAAGCTGTACTGCTGTTGCTGTTTGCGTTTTCATTCGTCCAGTATGGATTGGGGTTGAACTTCACAATCAGATTGCTGCCAACATGGAAAAGCTTGCCAATTTCTTAGAAGGTACATCGATCTATATATCTAGCTATAACCAATCAATTAATCTAACATATACAAGGAATCTGAATGATAAAAAATCACGTACGTACATATATATACATGCAAATCATGCATGTGCACTTTGTATTTTTTTTTTAAATCAAACTTTTATTATATATATACAGTTCTAAAAATTCTTTTATTATTTCACCAAAAAAAATTCTATTATTATTTTTATCTTTTTTTTTCCACAACCAAGAAATTCGAAGTTAATTAACTGACAAGTTCTTGCATGTATAATTACTTTTTACAGGATTTGGAGATGAATACTTTAAAGTACCTGAGAACGAGCAAACAAGAGACAAGTCATCGTCTCTTGAGGGATATAAAAGTGTTCTAACTTCAAAGGGCAGTGAAGACACCATGGTAATAAGAACAAGTCTTCAAGCTAATTGAGAATATAAATCTCACATCGCGTTAAAGCTAGCTTGCATCCCGTAACCTATAAATTTAGATCTCTTTCACTGATTGACAATTGGATATCGGGTTGTATGTTCTAAATTTTATTATTATTTTCCAGGCTAATTTGGCAAGATGGGAACCGCGTCATGGAAGGTTCATGTTTCGTCATCCATGGAAACAATACTTGGAAGTTGGAAACCTAACTCGCCAATGTGCGTTCAAAATTGAAGCTCTCAACAACTACATTACCTCGGAGATCCAAGTATGTGAAACCCTTTTTGCCAAGTTATGTTGTTATTGTATATACAATACATATATATCATCTGACTTAATAAATTTTGTAGACGCCTCAAGAAGTTAAAAGCATAATACAAGGGCCAAGCACCGTTATTAGCTCAGAGTGTGGGAAAGCACTGAAGGAATTAGCAACCTCAATGAAGAAAATGACCAAATCATCCTCAACCGAGCCTCACATTGCAAACTCAAAAGATGCATCTGAAGAACTCAAAGCTGTTATAAGATCAAGCTTGTGTAAATACCCTGGTGATTCCCTCCATATAATACAAGAAAGTGCAGTGGCTTCACTACTCATTGAAGTTATCACATGTACAGAGAAACTTTCTGAGGCTGCACATAAACTAGCATCCAAAGCTCATTTTAAGGATGTAAAGCCTAAAGTGACACCGGAGGAAAATTCTGTGAATGATGGGCCACACCATGTTATTACGATTCAGGGATAATGGCACAGTCAACCAGAAACTTGCAACTTATCATTCACACCGGCAATATATAAGTCCAAGAATGGAAGTGTAGTTTTATAGATAAAATAAAAGAATAATCGGATTCACCTTTTTAATTGGGTCAATTCGTGCTTAAAACACATGTGCATATTCAAGCTTTTACTATTAATTAGTTTCCAAACTCCGGGAAGAATGGAATTAATTTTTGTACATAATGTTAGAAATTAATTAAGAAAAAAGAAGTTTAATAAAACTTCGGATATATATGTTCCGTGCTTGCAAACACAAAGAACCATATTATGTAAGAGAAACCATATGATAGGTCTTGCTTTTAAGTATTAATTATGTGTTCTGTTCAAAATGAGTATTAATTATGTACTTGATATATATATATATATATATATATATATATATATATTAAAGGACGAGTGACAAGAGGTCTTACATTATTTATTCATTTTTCTCTCATTTTTAAGTAGAAATATTCTGCAAAAATCAGCTAAATGACAGCTGAAACTATGATCGGTTCTTCTCTCAACTATTATTGATTTTGAAGTTTGAACACATGGGGTATATTTGTAGATCCAGCTCTCAAACAGCCAGTAGGTTAAAATTAGTTGAGTGGTTTAGTTGGGGCAAAGCTGGTTATATCTTTAATTATAGAGGATAGAAGAAGAGTCGGTTCTGTTTCTATATATATGGAATTTTTAGCTTAGTATACTGCACTAAAAGTCTAAAACAAAGATGTAAGCAAGAATTTGGAGCCTTCTAGTCTCTTCTATTCCTTTCTCAATAATTATGATTATAGAATATACTAACCATATATATAACTCTTCTAGAATACTAATATATAACTCTACTAATTATATAATTATCATTTTAGAATAGTATTAACCATATAGACTAGAAAATGCTCACACCCTATAGATGTGGAAGTGAGTAGTTACTGGTTGTGGAAGTGGAAAGTTAAAGGGAGTTTAAATTTTTTATTTTTTTTATTAATTATTTATTTATGTTTTGACTTTTTTATCCCTAACAATTAAATGATATATATGATTATTTAATATTTGAGGGATATTTTAGTAAAAAAATTATGTTTTGATCAACAACGCGGGTTCTCATTATCATAGTATACATAACTCTTCTAGAATACTAATCATATAACCCTACTAATTAATGATTTTAGAATAGTATTCTAAAATTATAATTGAGAAAGGAATAGATCGAAGAAGTGTAATAGTGGAATATTAGGGTTTCACTTTATAAGCAAATGAGCTAGCTACACAAACATATACACTCGCACATCTCTTTTACAATCCAGGTCTGACATTAGAGATCGATGTGATACATGGTATTAAAAGATAGCTCCAACACATACTTTTGCGATCATGGAAGTTAATATTTATTTTCTTCTTCCATCCCAACGTCAAGATAGAATTTAGCTTTTGCACAAAGGGAAAAACTGGAAGAGGCTAGGACAATTAAAAAGGATGTTGAAAGGAAAATTGGGTACGTGACTAGAAGTTGTCTAATTACCTTAACTTTCGACTTTTCTTTTTAAGCAAAAAAACTAATCTCAATGTTGCGGGGGAGGTTTTATTAAAAAAAGCGAAAGAAAAAAAAACAGTGAGAGAGCGGATGACAAAACCCTATAAAACAAAACAAAATAGCAAAAAGCCAAATGGGAAGAAAACAACCAAAAAATTTCGAGCAATTTCCAATAAAAAAAACAAAATTTAGACACAAATCAGTAATAGATATTTTTTTTTCGATCAGTAGGCTTTGCCTTTCACTCTTTCTCTTAATTTTAATCTTTTTCCTTTAATTGTAGTTCTGGTACTCGCTGAACGTACCGCTCATCATCGAAGACTACATCACCCTTTCATGCCAAATAAAAGCAAACTGAACCTCAAACTATGCCCTGGACGGCGAAGTAGTCTCAGACTTGAGCCAAGATCGAACTGGTAAAGGAGCTCAATATATTCTTCTTCAACCAGGTCATGCATAATTAACAACCTCTAATTATTAGATTTCCTAATTTAAAAACGTTATTACATACACAAAAACTTATTAATAATATCTTTCCTCTTAATCTTATATAGTATTAATTTATGATTAACAAATATATATATATATATATATATATATATATATATCAATGTTCTAAAAATCGCTAGACATTAGTCGAGTGGCGGGAAGAGGCTCCGATAGCACTTACACCTCGCTGCGTTCGATGCCACATCTCTGACGTATTCTTCCTTCAGCATCGGTGGTATGCCGCCAGTGTCGTACTGGTCCCCCTTTCTCTTATGTGTTGATGGCTTGTGGTTGGTTAGGGAGGGAGAGGTGGAGCCGTGGAGATTATGTGTTTCCAGTTGAAGATCGAGCACCTTTTGGATTCTGTTTGGCTCACGTGGCAGCCTAGCTTAGGTGAAAATTATAGGAAATCTAAGCGCAAATTTTTAGCAGAGAATCCAAATCCACTAGTTTCATCAAGGTTGGATTATTGAAAAAATTGCATTTAGAATTAATGGAGGAAGGTGCATGTTGACTAGGGTCAAAACCCTACATGAATGGCTAGCTACTGAAGGCTAGCCTTGTTTGACTCTTAAGTCTCCTTCAGGCAGATCGAGAACGCGCTCAGATGTCGGCCACGTGTAACGTACTAATGTTCCTTCCAATGCATGGCTCCAAATTCATTTGGTCAATAATAATTCATACACATGCAATTGAGAAGATCGATTATTTCTGGAAGAAATATTTAATCCACCGCATTTTGGCTTGTACGTATCTGATCGATTGGGAATTATGTTTCATATTATTTTATGTGTGGCATTTTGGCCTATACGTATTCTCGCTTATAAATAGACTACTACCTTGCTCTCTCAAACCTCACTCCATTCTCTCTAATTCCTAGACATCTCACCCACCAATATATTACTTTACTAGCTAGCTTTCTTCTCTCTACCTTTCAATTCCAGTAGCTGTAGCACTATTGGACATCAATGGCATCCTCAAATAATGACAATGATCAGGTTAAAGCTGCTGCAGGACCCTTGAAGAGGTTATGGGGGAAGATAGTTACGTTTGGATTGAAGCTAAAGAAACTAGGGCAAGATGATCCAAGAAGAATTGTTCATTCTCTTAAAGTGGCACTTGCTCTTACATTGGTTTCTGTGTTATTCTACTTTCAACCACTCTATGAAGGTTTTGGTCTTGCTGCCATATGGGCTATTTTGACAGTTGTGGTTGTCTTTGAATTTTCTGTGGGTAAGTTCATACACATAACCAATCATATTTCTCTTCATATATATATATGGATTAATTTTATCTCAAAGGATTCGTATTAATAATAAATCATCTAAAAAAATTGCAGGAGCAACCATAGGAAGAGGTTTGAATAGAATGATGGCAACTTTAGTAGCCGCTGCTCTTGGTATTGGTGCTCATCGCTTAGCAACTCTTTCTGGAAACCAAGGAGAGCCCATACTAATTGCTCTCTTTGTCTTTGTACAAGGTACTTACATATCTGATTCTATATACAGATGATATATTAGACTAATTAATTTATCTATGCAGTATATATGCTTCAATTTAATCATCTATATGTTTCATGTTGGTTTTGAATTTGGTGCAGCTGCAATAGTGACATTCCTGAGATTCATTCCCCAAATGAAGGCAAGATACGATTATGGGCTGCTCATATTCAACTTGACATTTTGCATGATTTCGGTGTCTGGCTATCGTGATGATGAGGTTTTACGAATGGGATTTGAGAGGGTATGTACCATAATCATTGGAAGCTGTACTGCTGTTGCTGTTTGCGTTTTCATTCGTCCAGTATGGATTGGGGTTGAACTTCACAATCAGATTGCTGCCAATATGGAAAAGCTTGCCAATTTCTTAGAAGGTACATCGATCTATATATCTAGCTATAACCAATCAATTAATCTAACATATACAAGGAATCTGAATGATAAAAAATCACGTACGTACATATATATACATGCCAATCATGCATGTGCATTTTGTGTTTTTTTTTTTAAATCAAACTTTTATTATATATATATATATATATATACGTACAGTTCTAAAAATTCTTTTATTATTTCACCAAAAAAATTCTATTATTATTTTTATCTTTTTTTTTTTCTACAACCAAGAAATTCAAAGTTAATTAACTGACAAGTTCTTGCATGTATAATTACTTTTTACAGGATTTGGAGATGAATACTTTAAAGTACCTGAGAACGGGCAAACAAGAGACAAGTCATCGTCTCTTGAGGGATATAGAAGTGTTCTAACTTCAAAGGGTAGTGAAGACACCATGGTAATAAGAACAAGTCTTCAAGCTATTTGAGAATATAAATCCCACATCGTGTTAAAGCTAGCTTGCATCTGCGTAACCTATAAATTTAGGGCCCTTTCACTCATTGACAATTGAATATCGGGTTGTATGTTCTAACTTTTATTAATTATTATTTTCTAGGCTAATTTGGCAAGATGGGAACCGTGTCATGGACGGTTTAGGTTTCGTCATCCATGGAAACAATACTTGAAAGTTGGAACCCTAACTCGCCAATGTGCGTTCAAAATTGAAGCTCTCAACAACTACATTACCTCGGAGATCCAAGTATGTGAAACCCTTTTTGCCAAGTTATGCTGTTATTGTATATACAATACATATATATCATCTGACTTAATAAATTTTGTAGACACCTCAAGAAGTTAAAAGCATAATACAAGGGCCAAGTATGGTTATTAGCTCAGAGTGTGGGAAAGCACTGAATGAATTAGCAACCGCAATGAGGAAAATGACCAAATCATTCTCAATCAAGCCTCACATTGCAAACTCAAAAGATGCAGCTGAAGAACTCAAAGCTGTTATAAGATCAAGCTTGTGCAAACATCCAGGTGATTCCCTCCATATAATACAAGAAGGTGCAGTGGCTTCAGTACTCTTTGAAGTTATCACATGTACAGAGAAAATTTGTGAGGCTGCGCATAAACTAGCATCCGAAGCACATTTTAAGGATGTAAAGCCTAGAGTGACACCAGACCAAGAAAATTATGTGAATGATGGGCCACACCATGTTATTACGATTCAGGGATAATCACGCAGCCCACTAGAAACTGGCAACTCATCATTCACACCGACAATGAGTCCAAGAATGAAAGTGTAGAACTGTAGTGCATGTAAATATAATATATAGTTGTCTACGCAAATACTCATTAGTTATGTCCTTATGTTGTAAACCCTACAAAGGAGGCTAATGAAACTAAATATCACACTTTTATTCCTTCATATCTTTTGTCTCTCTATTCTGAGTCTCTCTTTAGTTTATAACACATTATCAGCACACTCCGCTCTATTTTTTTTATTCTTCTCAACTCCATGACAATCCATGAGTTATATATATGGTGCAACGTTGATTGATTCTGACTATTCCAACAGTCAGTTTTCTCAATTTATTTTTCCTCCACCTTGTTAGTTTTGATAGCTATACATTTCTTTATAACCAATGAATAAAAAGTAGTATACATATTTTTTCATAGATTACTCTCTCAATCAATTAAAAGGACTATAGTATTAGTAGTGAACCACATATTTATATCATAAGTTATTTTGACATTTTTAATTACGTTGGTAAATAATTGAATTTCTAGGTTAGGGTTTACGGTTATGAGAAAGGGATACACCTGACACTACTAGTTTACTACAAAAGTAGCTTTTTAATGACACAAATTAAATGGCATTACAACAAAAATGACATTGAATGACCTTTTTTATGGATTTAATTTTTTAGAAAAAAAAGGTCATCAAATTTAACATATATGTATAGTAAGTGGATGGAGTTTATGTGTGCGCCATCAGCTTTATAAATTATGACGTTTTATGCAACGCCATGAAATTATAAACAAGAGCGTTTTCTAAAACGCCCTATAACTCAAAATGAGATATAACGTTTGCAAAACGCCATGAAATTTTTTTCAAGAAACTCACTTTTTTTTTTTTTTTTTAGATCCCATCAATTCATAATCCCAAAACCAAGACTTTCCCAACATCTCTCTCAGTCACCTAATCTCATCTTTTTCTCTAGCTCTTCTTCTCATCATCTTCCTAGCCTCTTGATGAACTTTCTCCATCCCGCTGGACAGTCTTTGGAGCTCAGCAACGCCCGTCCTTAAAGCCTTGGGCTCTAACGTTCCCTCTGAGGAGCTTCAGGGCGTTTTGGTCGACCTCGACACCGAACGCGACGGTGACGACGAGTTCAACGCTTTCTTGGTGACCGACTCCGAGCACAGTTGTGCCGCCTCAAGAGCTCAATATGCTCAGATTTGACGACGGTCATGAATATTTTACGTTATTAACTTAGAATTAATGACCGATCATTATAGTCATTATTAATGTATTGTGTTGTTATTAACACACCTTTGTGTGTTAATAACACATCCCTTCTCTCTATCTCTCTCTAGAGTGTGTGCATTAAAGGAAGAGAGAGAGAGAGAGAGAGAGAGAGAGAGAGAGAGGTGTGTTATTAACACACAAGGGCGTCTTAATAACAACCATATTCAATGTTGAACTGCTGCGTCATTGACTATTCCATTTCTGAACCTTTTTTCCAAGTCCAATAGATGCCATCCAACATTGAGGTTTCTTTGTTCTTATGCCATTGTTGCTGCATTACTCATTTCCAATTACATTTTGCTGGAGATATATTATAAGAGATCTGTATGGAAAGCAAACAAATAATTATGTCACGTAATACATAAATTGAACTTTTTTTTTGAAAAAGACAAACAATTTATTGATTATCAAAAGCTAGAACGACAAATACATCAAACTCCTAGTTTTGAACTCAAAGAATTTAACAAATACCCCTCATTAATACATGGTCGCTCACTTATTCAAAGCAAACCTACAAAAACCAAAAGTCTCTAATCATCTAAGCAAATAATTGAAATCTCACCGCCAAGTCACTCAATTGTGTTGCGAATGGAATATTCACCAATCAAATGACTCTACGAACAATTTTGTACTTGCAAGCTAAAAAAACAAACCATTAAGTAATAATTGAGGGTGGCAAAACACCCTCCCTTAAGGCCCATCTCAACTAGGTAACCCACTCCAATTGAGCCCCTGAGTGAGGCCCAAAAGCTTCACCCCACACCTAACAGAAAGAAGCTTAACCAAAAGACCTTAGCATGCTGGAAGTTAGCACTGAACAACAACAAATATCCGGAGGCCGAGACTATGCCAACAATCCATCGTCGTTTCAAAAAGCCGCCGACCCGCTACTGCCGCCTCCCCCTTGAGCAAGTTCTGCCACCAACGCCCTTAACCTCAGTCAAAATTGAGTAGTCAAAGAGTTAGCAAACCCACCTCAATCCACCACGCGCGACTCCACCTCCAACTTAGAGCCGACTTGAAGGCTTAAGAATAGGTGATGAGATCGATACTAACACTACTACAATTCTTCCCATTAGATACTGATTTTTGTAGTTCCCTTTGCCCCAATAACCACCAATGGTGGTTGCTATAGAGTTTAGCCACCATGCAGCTACTATTAGAAGGTCAGTGTCACGCCCCGATTTTCCAATCAATTAATAAGGCATTTTGCCCTTAATTACAAACCATTTCGGGAACGTGACGACATGGAATATCAAATACAAATATGCACTAGAATTTTTTTCTTTTTAATTCAAGTACACAACACCAACTCCATGCCCAACATTGTAATTTCAAACTCAATACAAGAGTCGAATATTACATACCAAATATTTATATAATAAATTGATACATCAAAATATTACATAAATAAATCTTCAGAGTGCGAAGCATAAAATAGCGGAAGTCTTATAACCCAACAAAAAGTATGCAGCCTTGCATTACTCCTGGTTATCCTAACCTGCAGGTATAACCCCTACACCGTGGAATAGTGTACCGGGTTATATCAACAAACCCGGTCAGCTTACGAAGCTGGTATGAGTTAACTCAGTTTTACTCACCCTAAACCGTTTAACAAAATATACATATATAGTTTGTTTTAAACAAATATATGTAACTTATACTTTTCAAAAACAATTCAAATCCCGAAAATTCATATTATAAAATATACTGAACCTACGCGCCCCATACCACGTATTTTAACCCCACACGTCCCATAAACGTGTATGTTAATCCCAGGGTAATTCAGAATATTAAACAATATAAACTTTCCCCAAAATCATTTCCCAAAATTATGATTCTTTCTTTTTAAGAATCGTAAATCATAATAATAATTACTTCAATTTTTAAAGAAGTAAAAACTTCAAAATACAATTCAATATTGTTCAAGAATTGTAATTCAATAAATCAATGCTTCAATTATTTAAGAAGCAAATTCATATCATACTCACACAAAACCACAATCAACTTCAAATGATTAAAAGCGAGAATACCATTTTTCTTCTCCTTTTAATACATCAAGATAAAGCGAGAATACCATTTTTCTTCTCCTTTATTACATAAAGTATTCATCTTTGTTTTCAATGAATACATGGCTACACAGTCTAGAACTCTAACCTTCACCTTCTGGCTACACAGTCTAAAGCTCTAACCTTCACCATTGGCTACACAGTCTAGAGCTCTAACTTTCACCCATTGGCTACACAGTCTAAAGCTCTAACCTTCACCCATTGGCTACAAAAAACATTCGAGTAGGCAAACACAATATCATAATTTTTGAAATATTGTTTCCCACAAAATCCACCAATTAAAACAATAAAATGAATACTTTCAAATATTGTTTTAACACAAAATCACACATGCTGATATATCAAATTAAAACTGTATTTAATTTATATATCGCAAAATCATTTAAATAAATATAATTATTTATTTTCGCAAACAACACAATATGAATTAATATTCATATATAAAATATCGTGAGATTCACTCACCTCTAATTCCTGCTGCGTCTTCAAATAGTAACCAGGAATCGACAAGCACGAGCTACACTTCTCGTAAACACCTATGATTATGCAATATCCAATTAGCATAATACATTTCCAAAATAATCCAAATGTTCCTCAAATGTCTCCTACGACATCGGAACATTTAATCGAGACCATTTGACCAAAAGTCAACCATCGGTCAACGTGGGTCCCACGTCTACTATTCATCAACGGGTCCCACACCAAATCTGAAACTTCCAAAATCCAACAGCATGCTTATTTCTAGCATCCTAACATCATATCCAAATATGGTGATGATCCAACGGTCGGATCATCACGGATCTAACGATCCATAACCATTGCTTAATTGATCATCGCTCAAACGACCGAATTTCACAAAACTGTAAACACGAAAGTTGTTCGTATCGACGAACCAAGTCAAACGGAGCAAAGAATTGCTCCAGGACCGACCTGACGCGCCGCCGACGCGCCGCCGGAGGTGGCTGCCGGCCGCCGGTCAAGGTGGTCCGATGGCTACCAAAATTTACCAGAATGTAGAACTCAACAAGCCCAACAAGTTTAGTAACTACCTCAAAGTCTGGATCGAAGTGGAAGTGGCCGGAATCGGTGTCGGCAAGTTCTAGATCCAAAACTTCCCGAGCTCAATCCGCCGCCTACGGTGGTTTTCGGTGAAATCCAAGGGCACCATCGTGTTCATGGGGTTGAGGGCTTCAAAACCCGATACACGGATTGGTCCGGGGTGGCCGGAAAATGGCCGGAGCATGAGGAGGCCGTCGGCCTCTTCTTTGGCCGCCGCGTGCGGCGTCACGCCGGCGAGGCGGGCGGCAAGGCCGGGTGGGCTAGGTCTGTCGGCCCGAGCTGCACCTTTTGGTGGTGGCGGTGAGGCACACGGTGGCCGGTCACGGCTCGCCGGAAAACAACCAGAAGAGAGAGAAAGGGAGAGCTGCGCGGGGAGAGAGAGAGAGGGAGGAGAGAGAAAGTTCCAGAAAAAAAATAAAATCTTTCTTTTATAGAAAAACGTGGAACTTCCGAGGGCTGTAACTCCTTCATACGATGTCCATTTCCGATGAACCAAATTCCTACGAACTCGATTCGACGAGGTCTACAACTTTCATGAAGGAAGTTTTCCCAAATTCTCAACGGGTAAAAAGTTACCTTAATTAACCTTGTGTAACTTATAATTACCACCGTAATTATCGTTTTACGACGAAAACCCCTAAAAATATGAAATCGTATCATTTCACTTCAAATTTCACGAACTATTTTATAAAAATAATACGGAAATTTTCGGGGTATTACAGTCTACCCTCCTTAAAGAAATTTCGTCCCGAAATTAGGACGCAGAGTATACCCAAGGTCATCACACTTCAATTACAAAATCCAAATTTTATTGATGATAACTTAGGTAGTACACAACAAACCACAACATAACAACCACAACTTCCGAAATATTCCTATTACAAATTCTAAGATTGCCTCACAGGGCTTTAACTACCAGAAGCCATCCTTAAACCTCCAATAGTGACTTCGTGGATAAGAGGCCGGATGTCTCGGAATTCCATACATCATCAGCTGGTAGAAATATGCTGCCTCCACGAAACACTTGCAAGTGTCGCAACATTCTCTAGCTGCATGCCTATCTCCATCCACGTCCCACATGTCCTGGCCAAAAGGACGCCAAAAACTTGACTCACCGCAAGTAAGACATTTACCGGCGGGCAGGAAAGCAGTAGTCGACGGAAAATACAGCAGTAGATGCTCATGACAAAACTCGGCCTGATGCATCATCCGCTCGACTTCTTGTCTACAGTAGTAGATGTTCCATCCGCTTCTCCACCAGTCGAGGGCTTCACACAGTTGCTGCACCACTTCCTGCTGCTTGGCTCGTGGTCCCAATATCATCTTAATCATACATGCTGCATAAAACGCAACATGATGACCTACCACCGAACTTGGACGTGCACCATACAGAGTTCCTGGTTTGCATGCTGCATCGAAGTACTCCAGGGCTAAGGGTATGTTGGCCGCTTCCACAAGTACTCGTATTCCCATTCGGAATAGAGACTCCGGGTTCTTCGCTTCCCAGCAACGATTTGCGAAGATGCGCACTTGCCGATCCGCTTCTATGGAACCAGTGGGTCTGGATCTACCATCGAACCCATCCATGTCGATCGCCGCAAGAGTGGACCAACTGTCAGCATACTCCTTGAAGTCTTTCGAGACACAACGGAGTTCCATTGTGCTCTGCAGGGATGCAGTAGCCACCAATTGGAAGATATACTTCCAGATCTCCACCGGAAGTTCACTCCATTCCGTACTCTTGGAACGTTTGCTGCACTCTCCTTTGCTCACCATTTTGCAAGAGAAATTTTTGAGAAGATTGATTGATAACAGATATGAGTTAAGCAACACAACTCTTATCCCATGTATTTAAACCAAACTTTCCACTGTAAGGGAAAACTTTCTTTAATGCGAGTGCGGTGCACTCAGCAACCCACTAAGAATAATTATTGCTCATATCTGTCTCAATTACTCAAAAGTATCGCCCACGATACAAGATTCCACAAGATTTAACCAAGAAAAAACTCAGTCTTCCCTAACACCGGTCATAATGACTCTTTTCCTTTTGCTTTCGCATAATTAATTCCTCAAAAGATGCGAGGTCTCACAAGAGTGGAACTGTATGTGGAAAAACCATGCATCGGGGAAAAAAAATCTTCCACGATCTCCAAGGGCTCCGACAATTAGCTGTAATCAGCCGCTCACTTTTGCTTTTGAATTTTCAAATCCTCCACCAACCATAAATATACACCTTACGCATCCACTAACAGATACTTTCCATTAGTGCCATAACCTCCTTTCTCTTTCAAAGAGGACTTCTTCACTCCACTTCTCAGAAATTTACACCAACTCAAACATGTCACGTAAAGTGAATTCGTTCAGTGAATTACTTCAATCTGATCCCTCTGAAAGCCAATTCTTTGAGGGCTTAGATGAAATAATTTCACCAGCAATCGAATTCGACAACGATATCGACATGCTAGACATGCTTCTAGCAGAAGACGAAGCCATTGAAATAGCCCCAAGTCCACAAGTATCATCTCCACAAGCTGAACCTAGTTCATCCAAACGTATTCCACTGAGGAAGAGCTTCACCAAATACCAAGTCCAAGCATTGAAGGACTTCGTCGAGGCTTTTCCACAGCCAACTGTTCAACAGCGACAAGATTTGGGTGACCAAATAAAGTTAACGTTTGCACAAGTCTCTGCCTGGGTGATAAAGCATCGACCCCGAACGCCTGCCCAAACAACTCGTCAACAAAATTTTCTGCTGAGACAGAAAATCAATGAGCTTCAAGCTCAACTTAGCCAGTACCAAGCAGCATTCAACCGAATCAACTGCAACCACTGTGGAAAACGAGTTACTCCCAATAGTGAGCTACTCAAAGGAATCGAAGAGACTACCCCACAACCTCAGACTCTTCCAATTCCTGCAGTCATCGGTCCAAGGGAAAAGTCTCACATGAGGAGGGATGTTCAAAAGTGTATGTCGATCCCACATCACTCTTCTTCTACACACCAACCAGACAACATCAACCGTTCAGAACCTGAACAAGCATCTGTCGTGGCAGACACAACTAAGATTTCTGAAATCATTGTGTCGGTCAGAGATGAGCTAATCATCATGGCATCTGCTGATGCGCCACTGTGGATCTCTGCACTCAAATCCAGCTCAGCCACGCTTCATGAGTTCCTGAATGAAGCAGAGTACAAGAGAATCTTCACTAACGGTATTGATCTCACTCCCACTAACTTCCAAACCGAAGCTTCTCGCTACACAGCCACTATTCCTCTCAGTCCTGTCGTACTCTTGAATTTCTTCATGGATGTGGACCAATGGTCCACCATATTCAGTAGCATCATTTCAAGGGCGAATATCCTTGATGTCTTATCAACAGGGACTGCTGAAAACTACCACGACACCATCCAAGTCATGACTGCTGAGTTCCAGGTAACCACTCCATCTGTCTCCACTCGTGTCACTCACTTTGTTCGTTATTGTCAACGACAAACAGAACAGAGTTGGGCCATAGTTGATGTCTCTGTGGAGGGGTTAAGTTCAAATCTGGGTCCACACCCCAGATCTCAATGCAAGAAGCGTCCATCCGGATGCTTAATCCAAGACTTGTTCAACGGCAGCTCTCGTGTCGTATGGGTGGAACATGTTGATGTACGAGATCAACTCATGCACCAAACATACAGAACGCTAGTGGAGTCAGGCTTAGCCTTTGGAGCAAGGCGATGGGTAGAAATATTGCAGAGGCAAGCAGAACGGTTCAACTATTCTGCGGCTGTCACTCATCCACCTCAAGACTTTTGTGTCATACCATCGGTAGAAGGAAGAAGAAACTTGTTGCAGATGACATGCAGATTAGTGACGGATTTCTGCACAGGCATCGGCAACTCTACTGCTCATGAATGGAAGGTAGCTGAACAAACCAAGTTCAGGGGTTCAGGGATAAGAGTCTCCACTAACAAAATTTGGAATAGGCCGAATAAGCCTCATGGTCTTACTCGAACTGCAACTGCAATATTCCAACATCATGTCTCTCACCGAAAGCTGTTTGACTTCTTCACTGACGTACAAACTCGGAACCAGTGGGACCACCAAGCATTGGGCAAGACAGTCCAAGAGATTGCACACATCACAACGGGTCAAGACCCACGCAACTGTGTCACCTTGATGCAAATCGACGACACCTACGTACTCCAAGAAAGTTGTACTGATTCAACAGGGTCATACGTGATTTATGCCTCTATCAGTCAGTCAACGGTCCAGAAGTTATTAGGTGGTTGTGAGTTAGGTACAATTGTATTCCTAACTTCAGGTTTCTCGATCCTACCTGATATGCCTACTGCTGGAAGGACAGAAGGGGTCTCAGACAATCCGTACATTGGTTGTCTAGTAACAGTAGCAACACAGATCTCTACTGAGTTGCTGAAGAATAAGAAAGGGTCAGTGGATCAAGTCTGTCGTTTGATCCAGGGTACGGTTGAGAGAGTTAGGAATGTAGCCATGTAAGACTACCGTATAAGGAATTGTAATTTGTACTTTATATTCTTAACAACACAACAGCACTGAAGAGCACATGATGGGGATCCGCCGCGGTCGGGCCATCACTCGATAAATACTGTGTGCTATTAAGCATACGAAGTAACCATTACTTAGATGAATCTAAGAACCTAACGCCAAACCGTAAGCCAAACCTAAGCTCTAAACCCTAACTTCACTTCTCAACTCAACAACTCGTTTCATTACAGTAGAGCGTTCCATTGCTCAATCACTTCCTTAGAGCATTGTTTTGCTCTGATACCAATCTGTCACGCCCCGATTTTCCAATCAATTAATAAGGCATTTTGCCCTTAATTACAAACCATTTCGGGAACGTGACGACATGGAATATCAAATACAAATATGCACTAGAATTTTTTTCTTTTTAATTCAAGTACACAACACCAACTCCATGCCCAACATTGTAATTTCAAACTCAATACAAGAGTCGAATATTACATACCAAATATTTATATAATAAATTGATACATCAAAATATTACATAAATAAATCTTCAGAGTGCGAAGCATAAAATAGCGGAAGTCTTATAACCCAACAAAAAGTATGCAGCCTTGCATTACTCCTGGTTATCCTAACCTGCAGGTATAACCCCTACACCGTGGAATAGTGTACCGGGTTATATCAACAAACCCGGTCAGCTTACGAAGCTGGTATGAGTTAACTCAGTTTTACTCACCCTAAACCGTTTAACAAAATATACATATATAGTTTGTTTTAAACAAATATATGTAACTTATACTTTTCAAAAACAATTCAAATCCCGAAAATTCATATTATAAAATATACTGAACCTACGCGCCTCATACCACGTATTTTAACCTCACACGTCCCATAAACGTGTATGTTAATCCCAGGGTAATTCAGAATATTAAACAATATAAACTTTCCCCAAAATCATTTCCCAAAATTATGATTCTTTCTTTTTAAGAATCGTAAATCATAATAATAATTACTTCAATTTTTAAAGAAGTAAAAACTTCAAAATACAATTCAATATTGTTCAAGAATTGTAATTCAATAAATCAATGCTTCAATTATTTAAGAAGCAAATTCATATCATACTCACACAAAACCACAATCAACTTCAAATGATTAAAAGCGAGAATACCATTTTTCTTCTCCTTTTAATACATCAAGATAAAGCGAGAATACCATTTTTCTTCTCCTTTATTACATAAAGTATTCATCTTTGTTTTCAATGAATACATGGCTACACAGTCTAGAACTCTAACCTTCACCTTCTGGCTACACAGTCTAAAGCTCTAACCTTCACCATTGGCTACACAGTCTAGAGCTCTAACCTTCACCCATTGGCTACACAGTCTAAAGCTCTAACCTTCACCCATTGGCTACAAAAAACATTCGAGTAGGCAAACACAATATCATAATTTTTGAAATATTGTTTCCCACAAAATCCACCAATTAAAACAATAAAATGAATACTTTCAAATATTGTTTTAACACAAAATCACACATGCTGATATATCAAATTAAAACTGTATTTAATTTATATATCGCAAAATCATTTAAATAAATATAATTATTTATTTTCGCAAACAACACAATATGAATTAATATTCATATATAAAATATCGTGAGATTCACTCACCTCTAATTCCTGTTGCGTCTTCAAATAGTAACCAGGAATCGACAAGCACGAGCTACACTTCTCGTAAACACCTATGATTATGCAATATCCAATTAGCATAATACATTTCCAAAATAATCCAAATGTTCCTCAAATGTCTCCTACGACATCGGAACATTTAATCGAGACCATTTGACCAAAAGTCAACCATCGGTCAACGTGGGTCCCACGTCTACTATTCATCAACGGGTCCCACACCAAATCTGAAACTTCCAAAATCCAACAGCATGCTTATTTCTAGCATCCTAACATCATATCCAAATATGGTGATGATCCAACGGTCGGATCATCACGGATCTAACGATCCATAACCATTGCTTAATTGATCATCGCTCAAACGACCGAATTTCACAAAACTGTAAACACGAAAGTTGTTCGTATCGACGAACCAAGTCAAACGGAGCAAAGAATTGCTCCAGGACCGACCTGACGCGCCGCCGACGCGCCGCCGGAGGTGGCTGCCGGCCGCCGGTCAAGGTGGTCCGATGGCTACCAAAATTTACCAGAATGTAGAACTCAACAAGCCCAACAAGTTTAGTAACTACCTCAAAGTCTGGATCGAAGTGGAAGTGGCCGGAATCGGTGTCGGCAAGTTCTAGATCCAAAACTTCCCGAGCTCAATCCGCCGCCTACGGTGGTTTTCGGTGAAATCCAAGGGCACCATCGTGTTCATGGGGTTGAGGGCTTCAAAACCCGATACACGGATTGGTCCGGGGTGGCCGGAAAATGGCCGGAGCATGAGGAGGCCGTCGGCCTCTTCTTTGGCCGCCGCGTGCGGCGTCACGCCGGCGAGGCGGGCGGCAAGGCCGGGTGGGCTAGGTCTGTCGGCCCGAGCTGCACCTTTTGGTGGTGGCGGTGAGGCACACGGTGGCCGGTCACGGCTCGCCGGAAAACAACCAGAAGAGAGAGAAAGGGAGAGCTGCGCGGGGAGAGAGAGAGAGGGAGGAGAGAGAAAGTTCCAGAAAAAAAATAAAATCTTTCTTTTATAGAAAAACGTGGAACTTCCGAGGGCTGTAACTCCTTCATACGATGTCCATTTCCGATGAACCAAATTCCTACGAACTCGATTCGACGAGGTCTACAACTTTCATGAAGGAAGTTTTCCCAAATTCTCAACGGGTAAAAAGTTACCTTAATTAACCTTGTGTAACTTATAATTACCACCGTAATTATCGTTTTACGACGAAAACCCCTAAAAATATGAAATCGTATCATTTCACTTCAAATTTCACGAACTATTTTATAAAAATAATACGGAAATTTTCGGGGTATTACAGTCAGTGTCCTATATAGCAGGTGCCTTTGGGGCAAGCACCACCAAAACCATTTCAGTGACATATATTCAACCAAGGCAAGCCTACATCAAAATCAGTGCCAAAGCCACCATCTATATATTGGTGGCATTGGAATGCCACTATGATCGGTGGCAAAATTGGGAGGATGTATTAAAAAAAAAAGTGCCAAATAATTGGCACCTCTACAATCTTGTACTGTATTTTATACAATCTTCTAAAATGTATCGTACAACAATACAAACTAAAAATTACAAATACACCATTCAAATTTAAACATCATGAAACATCATGTTCTTCCCCATGGCTGCAACCCTTCTTTGATACGAACAAACTCCTTCAAAGCAAATGATAGAATACGGCACCTGCAGTGAAGAAAAGAAAAATTGGCAGTATATCTTAACATACATGTATTGTATTTGACACAAGCATACATGTTTATCAATTATGTAGATATCTTTTCTTCTTTTTTTCGCTTTCTTTTTTTCGGAAAACCTCTCTCAACTATGATTTAAATGACCATTTAAACCAATTTACCAATATTAGTTTTTTTTTTTTTTTTGACCTGAGTCAAGGTATCCCAAAGGCTTCCTAGGCCCAAGGACTAATCTCTGCGGCGCATGTGAAATGCTCCAACTGTGTATTGCAGCACAGTGTCTGGCCACTTTGATAGCTTCGTGATTCGAACGCGGGTTGGGGGGTTCCCAACCTGGACGTTGATCCACTAGGCCACTTGCAGTGGTTATTTACCAATATTAGTTACTCGTGGAACAATCAATCTCAAGTTTATTAGTTGAGTTCCTACCACGAATTTATCACACCTTGAACATGGAATTGATTTTATTCAAGCATGACATACACCCATTTGTATAACACATGGACCATAGTAGATAGTTGAATGACTAAAGGTTTAGATATATAGAAAAGTTGATGATCAAAAGATTTGAAATCTGAACAAGGGAGCAGGACCTACCCCAAAGAGCAGCACTTTTCACAAGAGGAGGCACGGGTACGTCCTCTTCTGACTTCTTTATGCTCCTGATGACACAAGAATAACAGATGAGTAGGGGAGAGATAAAGTAAAATGCATTCCCCTGGTAGGACACCAAGTTCCAACTTTCAGTGAAAATATAAAAAAGGAAAGAAATAGAAAAAATTGGATAATTTGAATTGCAGATTAACAACAGGAGAATCTAAGGCTCCATTAGCTCTGGCAGGCATCATGTCATCGTTTCACCAATTAAATTCTTGGTAAAATATGCATTCATGCAAGTGTCAGTTCCATCCCACACTTTCACCTAAGTTCCTAACCACATCCACTCCGAATTTAAATCTTCTCTACGAAATGATACCAATGTAATGAAAATAAACAAAATTTCTCTGGTCAATCTGGAAAGGATATAGCTTCCTCAATAGTAAATAAAAGAAAATGCACCTAACAGTGGTTTCAAAAGATTCAGAATTCAAGAGAATGAAAATTCCACTTAGATGTATGACAGTTAAGAGACATTTAATTGCAGGTACCAACCAAGAACGACTGAAGTCAAACAAAAAGAAAAGGGAAAAGCAGAAATAATGAGAAAATTAGAAATATACATACCGTTTGGCATTCATGATCATATTTGCAATCCCTTGTCCAATAATACCACATACAAAGCCAACTGATCCATACAACACACCCTGGATACACATGTTACAATCAATTAAAAAGGGAAAGATACCACAGCTAGAACCAAGATTTAGGGTCTAGAGAGCTAAGAATGGAATAGAGAACGGCACAGAAACCTTTTAAGAGGGAAACATTAAGCAAGAACATTTAAAACTAAAGACAGTGAAAAACTCCATTATGCCTCCAATGGGGATGAATTGACTTCAATATTCACAGTCTAGAGAGTAGCTAACTGGTCATCAGTTATTAAAAGAAAGACATGACAAATCTATAATAAGATGTTGTACCTTATAAAAGAATGTGGCTACTCTCTGCTTCACTGAGAATTTGCAGCCTGGCCTTTCAGCTTCAAAAACGCTGCAGAAGAAGAATCACATATAGCTCCTTCAATTACTAGACTCAATAAGATCAAACTCAATAAGGTAACGAGGTATTTAAATTGAGCATGATGCCTACTACACAGGGTCACCCTTCAAATGGAGTCCGTATTTTTATACCATTACATAATGGTGATCAATTACAACAACAAAGCAATCTAACATCGAGAGAGAGAGAGAGGAATATTATATCCCACTTTGTGTTTCAATTATTTCTTCCCTTTTCAAGTATCTCAGCAAAGGATTCCATGATCCAAATTCATAAGCCATATATGAAAAAGATTTCTCCAGTCTATACAACTGAACATTTTCCTCTTCATCAAAATTTCCAAGTGAATTTCAAGTAATAGAGTATTTCACTATGTATGCAAAGGAAGGAAGAAAAAGAGCATATTTCAATTTCTTATTTCAAACTAAAGCTGAGAAACTCACTTGTTCATGACCTCGTATCTTCATAAAACCCCGCAAACACTCACGTTTATAGTGGCAATCACCACTAACATGGCCAGCACGAATATGTTCCAGAAAGATGGTATAAATAAATAAACTTGAGGTTCAAATAAATACACTACACCTAGTACAAGGAAATGATTCAGTTTCTATTTGGTTTGCAGCATGACAAGCATGAATTAGCTCATGTATCAGTACTTGGTTGACCTCGTCTTGCATGCTCATGTGATTACTACACACCATTATCTGAAAGATATTAAGTAACAAAGCACAACAAAGAAATTAGTTGCATAACCCCCCATATACTCTCTATTCTGAGCTGTAACAGAAGACTCTTCCACACACAAAAGAAGAAACACTAAACTATTACAAGAGCTTCTTCCCAAATGACCAATTTACTCAACCTAGCAACTTAGTTCATTCCAAGATCTCAAACTGTTGGAGCCAAATTCGTTACTACCGTATCAATATTTACTTATAATTAGTACATTAATCCATTCACAGTGTGTGTGTGTGTGTGTGTGTGTGTGTGTGTGTGTGTGTGTGTGTGTGTGTGTGAGTGTGTATGCAAGAACTAGAGGACTTGATTCACCAGAATTAATTAAAGAACTTGAAAATCTCTACTAAATCACTCATGCAAGCACACAAATTTAAGCTTCAAATATGAATATGAATATGTTTATGTATGTATGCATGAACAGAGAGAGATGAGAGAGAGAGAGAGAGAGAGAGAAAGAGAGAGAGAGAGAGTTACAGTTGAAGGATCGAAGAACAGCAGAGGACTCCATTACTAATCGAATGCTAACATAAAGAGATGGAATATCCTACCTTGTCGATTTATGATCAGACAATTTCCCCAAAAACCATCAACTTCATTTCAGCCTAATCCGATCTGTGGGTTCTTCGAATTTGTGAGTTAGGGATTGCAGATTGATTTGGGGTTCTTAGATTTATAGAGGGTAAGATTTAGATTTGTGGCGTGGGGTTGAGATTTGTAGATCAAGATGGAGCACAGAAGAGAGAAGAAGTGCGACTGAATGAGGATCGAATCGTTAAGATCGATAGATAGGGTTATTTAAAAAAAAAAACATAATCGTCTGCATTAGGGTGTACAAAAGTAGAGTAAGGCTGCATAAGAACCAATAAAAATATTACACGTAATTCAGTTTTATTTTTCAGATTAGTAAAATACTGTTTAACAGAGGCTGCAGATTAAATAAACAATATCTGTCATGTACTGTGCCAATTACCCACTGATGTACGGTGAAAAGAAAAAAAAAACCCACCAATATCTCAGATTAGTGAAATATTGTTCTCTATAACTACTGATAGTTTGTGGTGAGTAAAAAAGAGGTTCTATTGGGAAGGATTCTAGTAGTGTAAAAGGGATCGCCGCTAGTAGTGCAGACCCAAAGACCACCAGAGCCAGGTACAAAACCAAACTCCCTATCTGATGTCGTTAAACAACGAAATCGAGAAAGGGAGGTGGAAGTAGATGCCGTGAGAGTAGATACCTCCTCCGCTGCCTAGATCCAAACAATTAAAGAGGAAGCCCAAAATTGAGCCATCGCCGTTGGGTAGAGAGAACTTTCGCTCTAGGGTTTTTGAAGGATTTTTAATGCTGTTTTATGTTCTCTCTCTTCAAATTATATTCATTTGCATCATAATAAAATTAAAACAAATTCAACTTTGTTTATCTATAAACAAATTTATTTTATAGTAAAATAAAAGAATCATCTGATTCACCTTTTAATTGGGTCAATTCGTGCTTAAAACACATGTGCATATTCAAGCTTTTACTCTTAATTAATTTCCAAACTCCGGGAAGGATGGAATTAATTTTTGTACTCTATATTAGAAATTAATTAAGAAAAAAGGAGTTTAATAAAACTTCGGATATATATGTTTCGTGCTTGCAAACAAAAAGAACAATATTATATATGTAGGAGAAACCACATGATAGGTGTTGCGTTTAAGTATTAATTATGTGCTTGATAGATATGTTAAAGGACAAGATCGGAGTGACAAGAGGTCTTACATTATTTATTCATTTTTCTCTTATTCTTTAAGCAGAAATATTCTGCAAAAATCAGCTAAATGACAGCTAAAACTATGATCGGTTCTTCTGTCAACTATTATTCATTTTAAAGTTTGATGAACACGTACATTAATTGGGCATATATTTGTAGATCCAGCTCTCAAACAGCCAGTAGGTTAAAATTAGTTAGGGAAAAGCTGGTTATATCTTTAATTATAGAGGATAGAAGAAGAGTCGGTGCTGTTTATATATATATATATGGCATTTTTAGCTTAGTACACTGCACTGAAATGAAGATGTAAAGAACCACGTGTGTATATATATATATATATATATATCTTTGTAATAGTGGAATTACTTTTACAATCCAGGTCTGACATTAGAGATCGATGTGTTACATAGTATTAAAAGCTAGCTCCAACACTCCTCTCAAGCTTTTCTAGCTGATATTGATGGCATCCCAAGAGGAAGGACGGTAGCTACCGACTGCTGGTCCTAATTTTTGTTGTTTTAGCTTTGCTTTTTGCTTTTTTGGCCTTTCTGGCCCCATGTAACCAAAAAAAAAAAAAAAAAAAAAAGCTAGCTCCAACACATACTTTTGCGGTCATGGAAGTTAATTTTTTTTCTTCTTCCATGTTCCATCCAACATCAAGTTAGAAGTTAACTTTTACACAACGGGAAAAACCATAAGAGCATATTTAGCAGACTCTCTATCTTAGCTCCTTAGCTATTTTAGAGAGTATGTTTTGCTTTTCAACTATTTTAGCAATTGCACCAGCCTCCTAAGAGCATCTTTAACAATGCTGGCCATTTTTTAACTAAATTTTAGTTAAAGTAGCTAAAAAGTTATTATGGCTAGCCAGTTTGAAATACGTCTACACCAATGTTCTCTACTTTAGCTAATATTGAATTTAAATAATTTTGTTAATGAATAAAAAATAGTTTAAGTGTATTTAATAATTACACAAAACAACTAAAAATAAATGTTTTAAATTAACAAAAATAATAGAGAGCCTCATCTTGCTCTATATATTTAGGAGTCATATAGCTAAAAGCTAAAGCAGAGAACCACTTAGGAGGCTGGTGCAGCTGCTAAAATAGTTGAAAAGCTAAACATGCTCTCTAAAATAGCTAAGAAGCTAAGATAGAGAGTCTGCTAAAGATGCTCTAAGTGGTTTTCTATTTTAGCTTTTAGCTATATGACTCTTAAATATAGAGAGTGAGATGAGGTTCTCTATTATTTTTGTTAATTAAAAACATTCATTTTTAGTTGTTTTGTATAATTCTTAAATATACTTAAACTATTTTTTATTCATTAATAAAATAATTTAAATTTAATATTAGTTAAAGTAGACAACATTGGTGCATACATATTTTTAAACTGGATAGCCAAAATAGCTTTTTAGCTAAAATTTAGTTAAAAAATAGCTTGTATTGCTAAAGATGTTGAAAAGGAAAATTGGGTGATTAGAAGTTGTCTAATTATCGTAACTTTTGTCTTTCCTTAAAAAAAAAGAAAAAACTAATCTCAACGTTGTGATCGATCGAGGTTTATTAATCGTACTCCTGGTACTCGCTGAACCTCAAACTATGCCTGAGATGTACGACAAAGCATTCTCAGACTTGAGCAAAGATCGAAGTGGTAAGGGAGCTCAGTATATATATTCTTCTTCAACCTCATATTATTATATTTGCTAATTTAAAAATGATATATATTACGTACGTACGTAAAAATTAATTAATATATAGTACCTTTCCTCGTAATCGTATATAGTATTGATGATGTAAAATATGTAACACAAAACATTAGTTATTAATTAGTTTCATCAAGGTTGGATAAAAGAGAAAATTGCATTTGGAATTAATGGAGGCAGGTGCATATATGTTGACTAGGGTCAAAACCCTAAAAGAATGGCTAGCCTTGTTTGACTCTCAAGTCAAGAACGCGCTCAGGTGTCGGCCACGTGTAATGTACTAATGTTACTTCCAATGCATGGCTCCAAATTCATAAATCCTTTGGTTAATAATAATTCATAGACATGCATTTGATCGAGAAGATCGAATATTTCTGGAAGAAATGTTTAATCCACCGCACTTGATTCTTTACTACTATATATGCTTGTACCTGATCGAAAAGGGAATAATGTTTAATATTATTTTATGTGTGGCATTTTGGCCTATACGTATTCTCACTTATAAATAGACTACAACCTTGTTCTCTCAAACCTCACTCCATACTCTCTAATTCCTAGACATCTCACCCACCAATTAATATTACTTTACCAGCTAGCTTTCTTCTGATCTCTACCTTTCAATTCCAGTAGCTATAGTACTATTGCACATCAATGGCATCTTCAAATAATGACAATGATCAGGTTAAAGTTGCTGCAGGACCCTTGAAGAGGTTATGGGGGAAGATAGTTAAGTTTGGATTGAAGCTAAAGAAACTAGGGCAAGATGATCCAAGAAGAATTGTTCATTCTCTTAAAGTGGCACTTGCTCTTACATTGGTTTCAGTGTTATTCTACTTTCAACCACTCTATGAAGGTTTTGGTCTTGCTGCTATGTGGGCTATTTTGACAGTTGTGGTTGTCTTTGAATTTTCTGTGGGTAAGTTCATACACATAACCAATTAATTAACCATATTTCTCTTCATATATATATGGATTAATTTTATCTCAAACGATTCGTATTGATAATAAATCATCCGAAAAAATTGCAGGAGCAACCATAGGAAGAGGTTTGAATAGAATGATGGCTACTATAGTAGCCGCTGCTCTTGGCATTGGGGCTCATCGCTTAGCAACTCTTTCTGGAAACCAAGGAGAGCCCATACTTATTGCTCTCTTTGTCTTTGTAGAAGGTACATATCTATAATTCTATATACAGCTGATCGATATATTAGACTAATTAATTTAATTATCTATGCAGTGTGCTTCAATTTAATCATATATATGGTTCATGTTTGTTTTGAATTGGTGCAGCTGGAATAGTGACATTCCTGAGATTCCTTCCCCAGATGAAGAGATACGATTTTGGGCTGCTGATATTCAACTTGACATTTTGCCTGATTTCGGTGTCTGGCTATCGTGACGACGATGTTATACGAATGGGATTCGAGAGGGCATGTACCATAATCATTGGAAGCTGTACTGCTGTTGCTGTTTGCGTTTTCATTCGTCCAGTATGGATTGGGGTGGAACTTCACAATCAGATTGCTGCCAACATGGAAAAGGTTGCCAATTTCTTAGAAGGTACATCTATATATCTAGTTATAACCAATCAGTTAATCTAACAAATACAAGGAATATGTATAATAGAAAATCACGTACGTACATATATACATGCACATCATGTGATCTTTGTATTAAAAAAATCTAACTTTTATTATACATATACAGTTCTAAAAATTCTTTTATTAGTTTTATATTTATTTTTCTACAACCAATTAAGAAACTTCAAAGTTAACTGACAAGTTCTTGCATGTATAATTACTTAATCACAGGATTTGGAGATGAATACTTTAAAGTACCTGAGAATGGGCAGACCAGAGACAAGTCATCGTCTCTTGAGGAATATAAAAGTGTTCTAACTTCAAAGGGCAGCCAAGACACCATGGTAATAAGAACAAGTCTTCAAGATATATATAGCTAATTGAAAATATAAATCCCACATTGCGTTAAAGTGAGCTTGCATCCACGTAACCTATAAATTTAGAGCCCTTTCACTCATTGACAATTGAATATCGGGTTGTATGCTCTAACTTTTATTAATATTTTCCAGGCTAATTTGGCAAGATGGGAACCGGGTCATGGACGGTTCAGGTTTCGTCATCCATGGAAACAATACTTGGAAGTTGGAACCCTAACTCGCCGATGTGCATTCAAAATTGAGGCTCTCAACAACTACATTACCTCGGAGATCCAAGTATGTGAAACCCTTTTTGCCAAGTTATGTTGTTATTGTATATACAATACATACATATGATTTGACTAGAGTAATAAATTTTATAGACACCTCAAGAAGTTAAAAGCATAATACAAGGGCCAAGCATGGTTATTAGCTCAGAGTGTGGGAAAGCACTGAAGGAATTAGCAACCTCAATGAGGAAAATGACCAAACCATCCTCAACCGAGTCTCACATTGCAAACTCAAAAGATGCAGCTGAAGAACTCAAAGTTGTTATAAGATCAAGCTTGTGTAAACACCCAGGTGATTCCCTCCATATAATACAAGAAGGTGTAGTGGCTTCACTACTCTTTGAAATCATCACATGTACAGAGAAAATTTGTGAAGCTGCACATAAACTAGCATCTGAAGCTCATTTTAAGGATGTAAAGCCTAAAGTGATACCGGACCAAGAAAATTCTGTGAATGATGGGCCACACCATGTGGTTACGATTGAGGGATAATCACGCAGTCTACCGGAAACTGGCAACTCATCATTCACACCGGTAATGAGTCCAAGAATGGACATGTAAAATTGTGGATGCATTAGCAGTTTTCAGTTCTCTGTCAATAATTAAATTGATAGAAGTGCTTTCTTAGATTTTTAGAAATTTTTTTTGCTCTCCCTTGATGCACTAGCAACTTTATTGGGGAGTTGTACGTTCTGTTCCTTTCTCCCTATGATCGAGCTTCCACTGGAAGCTCAGAGATTCGGATCCTTTTTTTTTGTACTTGCTGCAAATGAATTGAAAATGTATTTATCCTCAAATATATTGTCACCTTTTGTGATAAAATTAAATAATTTGTCCTTCCCAAATTAAATGGGAAAAATTGGAGAGGACAATTCATTAATTTGTACTCTCATGATTGTATATAGAAAATAATTGCCGTTTCTGTCTCACTGATAAATTAAGAATGCCCATACCTGAAAGTTGAGGGGTGTTTAACACCTAATCCCTATATATTATCGATCATCAAAATAAAAAAAACTGAGGAAATTGATTACATTGCAATCCTTGCATGAATTAAAATTTTCCTTTCATTACACTCAGGGGTTAGGTTTGATTTTGATTTTGGTCTTTTATTAGGTAGATTATTGTGAGCATGGTTTGGTACTATATATCTAGAAGGTGGCAAGTTTCTTTGCTTAATTATTTATCCTTTCTGTAGTAGTACAATTTTGAAGAGAAGTTTAAAATGTATTTAAATGTTATAGTAATTAATTTAGATGAGTTGAAAGAATGAAAAAAAAAAAACAATTGAGTACATTAGATAATAAGATATTGCAAAATATGAACACTACTAGCCTATACATTCGGACTAAACAGTGTTGAGTATTGTGAAATTAATACTCAATCAAACCACACCATGCTAGGTTTAGTATATATATGTACTTTATTGGAGTTTACTCTCACTTCTAAAATTTTGGGCAAAGGCCACCATGTTTTTGTGGCTAATAGATGAGTGGCTTTTTTTTTTTTCATAATTAACCCTTTATTAGCCACATGGTTCTAAGAAAAACTTACCCCTCTATTAGCCACCAAAAAGAAAAAAAACATTGTGGCATTTGTCCAAAATTGCAGTAGAGAGCTCTCAATCAAATCATACTATGCTAGGTTTTATTAATTAAAAGGACTGTGGTATACACATACTTATATCATATGTTATTTTATCATTTTCACGTTGGTAAATGATTGAATTAATTAATTTCTAGGTTAGGGTTTACCGTTATGATAAAGGGATACAAAAATAGCTTCTAATTACACAAATTTAATGGCATTTCAACAAAAACGTCATTAAATGACCTTTTTATGGCATTTTTAGAAGAAAAAAAGAAGAAGAAGAAGTCATCAAATGTAACATATACAATATATTCTTTATAAATTGTAATTATAGTAAGTGGAACGCCATCAGAATTGTTGTATAACAATGCTGCGTCAGACTAATTCCTTTTCTTAACCTTTTTCCCAACTCCAAGATCGAGGTGCCATACAACATTGAGGTGTTCCTTTGTTCTTATGCCATTATTGCTGCATAAGAGATTATTTCCAGATACATTTTGTTGGAGAAATATTATAAGAGATCTGTGGTACGTTTATCTAATTAAAGGAAAACAAATAATTCTATCAAGTAATAAACAAATTGAACTCATGAGATCCCCAACCTTGCCCATGTTGTAAGGTCCCTAATCAATTAATTATTAAAAGTCTAAAATGCAGATAACTTGTTTCTTAAACCATTGCTCCGCTCGCCTCCAAATCATGGGAATAAAGGTTATCATTTCTTGCTGTTGTTTCCTTCCCCATGGAATAATTTGAAATCTATACTAACTCTTCCAGATTTGTTTTGTAGTCATGATTAGTAGTATATATACATATCGATACGCATCAGATCGATGCATTTGGAAAAGGCCAGGGTTTTTCTAGTAGTGCATTATATCGATCGATCGGAGATAATAAATGTTTTTGATAGGAACAACTACGTCGATACATCATGATCAACAGATTAATTAACCCTTTATAAAAAGGGTTTTATTTAAATCCTTGTCTCTTTGTTTTGGCAAGAATCTTGTCATGGCTGTTAAAGAAATTATATATTTGCTGGTTTTGGAGACATATATATATATAAGGTACGGTGGTTTCCCCAGAACAATACAAATCATGTAGTTCTAGAAACACATTGTAAAATACTAGCTAGATTCGAAGGAATTCGAGAGTACGTAAATATAATATATGTGTACGTATATACGTAATTATAATAACTAGTAGATTCGAGAGTACTCTACTAATTAACATTTGAACCTGCTCTTTTTTTTTTTTTCACGTACAGTTAATATTAAAAATGCTGCTATTTGAAAATCACGGTGCTCTCTCTCCTAGGGGTTTAGGATTTACAATATCATGGCTTTCGCATTTCGTTCTTCTATATGGAATAAATTGAAGAGATATCTGCGAGTTTAGCAGCAAAGCAAGTGAATGCTCATTCTTCTGTGGTGGCCGGTGTTGGTGATTCTCGGAGAGGAATTCGTTTCCTCTACTGATTTCTTTTTGGTTAGTCGTGTCCTCTGTCATGTGACCGCGTTTTGTTGCTGCAAAAATAAACCAAAAGTTGAGATTATTGTCCTACCTACTCCCTATGCAGTTACAGATGTTCGTAGGAAAAAGAAGGCAGGTGAACTAGTTGTTCAATTTGTGACTGAGCAATAGGATGTCGCAAAAAGTAGAAGGTTCTGAGTTCATCGCTTTACTTTAGGTTCCAGAATTTGTCATTTTTGTATTTTATGCAATATATTGTGACTAGTAGTCAATGGTGGAATTACTTAGGTATTGACTTCTATAGTTCTATCTGTCATACGGTCAACTCATACCTTATTTGGATGAAGTTATTTTGTGTTAATTTTGCTCCATATATACAAAACTGATCAATGTTCTTGGTTAAAAAAATATTATAAATGTTATAATGTGAGTAAGACGTACTATAGTATGTTAACATTTCTCGTACATGTTCTATTTCATGTAATATTTATACATTATTTTTTTTAATGAGCTGCGGCTAAATACACCCAACTTAGGACTCATTACACCCCATAATAGATTTTTTCCCCTTGTATTCCTAGTTTTCCCTCTCCTACTCTCTCTACACTCCATTGCACTGCGGCTTTTTAGAGAAACAGTGCGATGGATTGATCATCAAAGGTGGGAACCAAGTTGAATGGTCTTTGCCCGGCCTCATTCTTTGAATTTTGGATTAAAGTTTTTTCTTTCTGGAATTTCCATCATGTTGCCTTCTTCCGCAATACCCTCCACCAACCAATGTTCTTTTAATCCAAATTCCCAATTCCCATATGAAAGAGTGCCATTCTTTCCCTAATCTCAAATTTTGTGTGTTTGTTTGTTGGTGTATTTTGTGTGATGGGGTGCGCAAGCTCGAAGAGAAACCTCATAATAGATTTTTTTTCCCTTAATAATTTTTTCTCTTCTCATCCCATGATCGATCCCGCTGTTCTATATCTTCTCTTCTCCCTTATCTCCTACAATGAACGATATATGGCTTCATATTTGGCCAGATATTAAAGCGAGATCGAACCATTTAGAGATGAAGATGTATCATATTGGATTGTGGAACGCACAGCCGGCCCTTGGGCAAGGCGGATAAGAATTCTGCCTGGGGTCCCCAACTCAACAGGCCCCAAAAAAAATTTATATATTATCCACTGGCCTCCAAGTTCCCAACTCAATCGGCCTAAAAAAAATATTTATATGTCATTCAATCAATAAATAATTGCATTTGTTTTATCAAATTTATTTTAATCAGCATGCGTCCCTACTCCCCTTGCTGGCTTAATGGCTTGCTGCGTGCGTGCTTTCTAATTCTCTGTCAATTTGTTTTTTGAGAACGTGTTTGCAGTCTCTTGGCTCTCTTCCTATCGTCCACAAGAAAAAAAAATCCAGTCTCTTCTTCTATGTTTTACAACGCAGAACGGCAAAACAAAACTGGAAATTGCCAAATTGGAAAAGAAAGTCTCTAAAATTAGAACTTTGGAAGAGAAACAGAGTCTCCACTCTCCAAGTTCTTTATAGGTAATTTTATATTTTTATTACTATATGTCTGAATTCTGGTTTAATTTATTTATTGAATAAATTAATTTTGGTTGTTGGATACTTAATTAGATTTTGATTTCAATGTAGTACTACAGTACTATCTATTATATTACTAGTTTTCTATATGTCTAATTGTTGCATTTTGATTTCAGGTTTTCAACGAAGCAATATACTATTGCATTTTAGTTTTTTTTCTCTCGAGCAATCGAGCCCCAAGATTTTACCTCCTTAAGCCCCCAAATCCTCAAGGCTGGCCTTGGGAACGCAAAGTCACAAACTGCAAAGCCCATAAATTTGCATCTATTCATTCTCTCACATTAGATTCAGAGCCACATTCGGTGAACATCCGGCAAACAATGGCGCGTGAGTCATTGTTCATGATGAAATGACCGCGTTGGCCTAACATTACTATCCCAAAAAATTTAATTTAATGGCTTCAATGTCTTCTTGATATTTAAGGATGCCCACCCAACTTTTGGATTTAATAAAATCATTCTCAATTCGTTCTGAAAAATAAAATAAAGTGATTAAATCGAGTGGGAATTGTCCAAAATACCCTGAGAAACTAAGTCACATGTAAGTCACGTGCTATTTTTTGCCGGAGTGCTCATCGAAGGTGGCCTTTGGTACTAGTTTAGATGAAATCGAAAAGTTCAGGTACTGGTTGTTACAAAAATTGAAGTTCAGGTACCATTGATAAGATAGAGGTAAAGTTCAGGTACCATTTTATATTTTTTTCCTAAGTTCTTCTATTGCGAGACAAAGCCACAAAGGAGAGTTAATTTATTTAGTTTAATAGACAAAGCTAGAAATATTTAAGACTGATATATATATATATATATATATATATATATATATATATATATATATAACATCCCTATATAGCTATGAACTTTTATTGATATGGTGGCCATGCAACTATATATATATACTCTCTAATCGATCTTGAGAATGGAAGACCGCTTCTTTTGGTAATGGAAGTCTTCATCCCTTGACCTAGAACGCAAGACTAACTTATATGCTATCAGTACAACACCTGGTAATTAATATAAACTTCGATATTATTTTAAACCTACTTTTCAGTAGTTATTCCATCTGAACTTTAATTTCCTGGTAGTCCCTGCTCAGCTGAATTATGATGGATCAATTGCATGTAATAGCAACATGTGAAAGAACTGGCTCCTGAAGCAGTTGTGGTTGTTCAGTCTTGAAATGTGCAACAGATGCTAGCTCATGAACTGCCTCTGCAATCTTCTCAACGCAGGCTACGACTTCAAGTAGTAGCGAAGCCACCGCAGCAGATGGTATTGTTTCCAGCAGATTAACATCATCCCATATCCCTCTTTTGAGTAACAATTTGAGCCTCTCAGCTGCGGCTTTCGAGTATTCAATGTGCGGATTAGCTGATGATGCCCGAGTCATTTTCTTCAGAGCTGCTGCTAACTCCTTCAATGCTTTCCCCGATTCCGAGCAAATATTTGTGCATGGTTCTTGAATTTTTCTTCGAATTTCAGCAGGTGCCTGCATCATGAGTTGAATGGACAAATTCATAACTTTGTTACGTGATTGCATGTATAAACTTCTCAATTCTATGTGCTTAATTAGGTTATTGGCATGCATGCAATGGTATGAAGCAGGTTTTGGATGGTATATATATACTTGTATTTCAGTGTTCAGGTAAGTGTTAAGAGCCTCAATTTTATAGGCACATTGCCGAGTTAGGGCTCCAACATTCAAATACTTCTCCCATGGGTGGCAGAATTTGAACCCGCCATGACCTGGTTCCCATCTTGCCAAGTTAGCCTGTAATTAAGATAGAACAAAACTGTTACTAATTAACTATAGAAACTAGCTAGAGCATCTAAGCAAAAATTAATTGCAACGGATGTTATAAATTTCATTATTTCAAGGATTGATGCGCCTTCTCTGTGAAAGAAATAGGATAAAAAAAACTCTTGAGTAGTATCCGAGCTTAGTCTTTATTCACATTCTCGATGTGGATGTGGCTCGGATACCCGATCTCAACATTTAGAAGAGAAATTCGATCAGATCATTATCATGGATATATCGAGAACTTTGAATATATATAGTACTATATACACTTTAAAGATCTTGATTGAACTATATACGGAGCATAAATTCTCTCTTAAAGATATGTAATATATTCCTCTCCCATATACATTTACTCACCATAGTTTCTTCAAGGCTTTTTGATGAAAGAACACTTTTATATCCCTGAAGAAAAGATTGAGTATCAATTGATGACAACTCACTTGATGACAACTCACTCTCTTTCGTGTCAAAGTATTCAAATCCAAATCCTGTAAATTAAGTAATGCTAATTAATCAGTTGTGGATCATGTATTATATATGGATGCATCAATCAGAAAATAACAAAAAAAATTTATTTACACTATATCTTTATTATTATTATGAGAACACCTATTGTCAATCAAAACATAATTTTTTTTACCAAAACAACCCTCAAGTATTAAATAACCTTAGAAAGAAATCAACTGTTAGGGACAATACAAAAAGGTAAATAAACAAAAAATTTAATAAAAAAACTACCTACTACTTTTTAGAAAAAATCTGCAGAGAGATAACTATCCAGTACTCACACCTACAGGGAAATAGATAGATTCCTAGATAGCTTCCCACACTTTTTTTCTCAGGAAAAAAACTTTGCATGTGTCCACAATACTAGTATATTATAAAGAGAACTCATGTTGTCAACCATAACTGAATTTTTTTACTTTAATACTTCTTAAAAATTAAATAACTATATATATCATTTTAATTGTTAAGGATAAAAGATTCAAAACACAAATAAATATTTAATAAAAAAAATAAAAAAATTAAACTACCTTTAACTTCCCACTCTCACACATAGTAACTAGCTAGCTAGGTACTTCCACACCCATCAGGTGTGAGTATTTTCTAGTGTATTTGGTATAAACACATATATAATATACCTTCTATAAAATCGCCAAGCTTCTCCATGTTACCAGCAACCAAATTGTGGAGATCAGCTCCAATCCATACAGGGCAAATGCAAATACAAACCATGATAGGAGTACAGCTTCCTATCGCAATCGTAGAGAGCCTCTTGTGCGCCATGTCTAGTACCTGAGTATCGCGGTAACCGGATACCGAAACCAAGCAGAAGGTCAGTATGAATACCAACAGCCCGTAGTCATACCTAGCCTTCAACGCGGGGAAGAATCTCATGAATGTCACAATTGCAGCTGCAAAACATGAAGGAAATTATGTTATGAACATATATATTACGCTATTTATGTGATATGTCTCAAATATCAATTAATTAGAATCATATATATGTATGGGGCGCACCTACAACAAAGACAAAACATGCAATCAAAATGGGTTCCCCAACTTCTCCTCCCCAAAGAGTTGATATGTGATGAGCTCCAACGGCTAGAGCCCCAGCTAGTGATGTTGCCAACATCCTATTTATACCTTTCCCTAGAGTTGCTCCTGCAAAATGAAAGAAAAGAATTAAAAGAGGGGAAACAAAAAGCATTAATTATAGATTTTTTTTTTGAGGTCATAGTTACCAATCATATAATTTTAGTTAATCAGTTAGTTAATTAGGCCGTTAAGAAAAATAACAATATATATCAAGTTATCATTTTTTCCCTTTAAACGAGAGTCGAAAAAAGTACCGATGTCGATGCATGTGAGGTCGAACGTTCTTTTAAGATTATTTGGGGCAACAAAAAAGTCTTTGATATTGACTTTTTTTTGTTACATTCACACTTGGACTAGAAAAAATAGTAAAAATTGAATATATAATTATCATATCTAGACCTTGGTAATTTATGAAGGTATCAAAGATCATCATAAATTAATTACATTTATCACCATTAATATATGGTAAAGGCGACCTTTTAAAATTACACATGCAACTAATCCCAAGAGAATTTGAACCAGGAGAAAATAGAGTGCTTACCAACAGAAAACTCAAAGACAACAACCACAGTCAAGACAGCCCACATTGCATTGACACCAAAACCATCATAAAGCGGTCGATAGTAATAAAACAGAGAAACCAATGTGAGTGCCAGCCCTACTTTGAACGAATGAACAATCTTTCTCGGATCATCCTCTCCGACCTTCTTCGCTTCCCGCAACGCCTCCACTCCCTTACCCCACGACTTGGCCGGCAACGCCTTGAGCCACCGCAGCACGCGACCGCAAGGCCCTCCACCGCTGCTGCCATTCTCGACATCACCAAAATTTGCAGAAGCCATTGATGACAAGAACGCAAAGCAATGCAAAGAAAAGCAATAGAAGAAGACGAAGAAGAAGAGAGCTAGCTAGCAAAGTAGTGCTGTGAGAAAAAAGCTCGATAGAGTCATAAATATATATGGAGCTGAAAGGCACACTTGCAAAATCTAGAGCACGAAAGAGAGACAGATGTTGGTATCTTGAAATGTGCCGCACATGCAATCACGTACTACTTTTCAATTCATTAATGCTGTGGGGGCTGATTCGTACGGTAACGTACCGTACTAGGATGGTCAAACTCAAACTAAGGTTCTGTTATCAGTCACATTATAACCGTGTTTGGGGGAAACGGTGTAGTTTGCATAAGGAGCAGTCCCTATTGATAAGTACGTACTCATCTATTAATTATTTCAAGTAACCTTGAGTTACTGCCATTGATTCTATCATGGGTTCTCTGGAACTGACAGATAAAAATTATAAGTTGACTTTGAAACTGGATCAGGTCATTGATCCTTGTATAGAAATGAAAGAGTTTGTCATCAAGGTCATTGATCCTTGTATCACCATTGATCGATTTGGAGAGGAACAAAGAACGTGTACTCCAATGGCTTATTTATGCTTTCTTGGGATCAACCAAAGAGTTAAGGTGTGAAACCTCTAAAGGTTGGGCAATGTAAATATTATTTGCTCGCACATGAGTTGGCTACAGCTCAAATTGTTAATCTTGATACATGTACGGTGTCTTTTAGTAGTGATGTTGAATTGTTGATGATCTTTCTCGAGAGTCAATTTGCCAGTCCCTACAAATTAATGTCGGCCGTTGATTATCATGACAAAGTACTTTTTTTTTTATTGAATCATGACAAGTACTTGGGTCTTCCTACAATGTACATGCATAATATATTGGTTGCTGGCTATAAGTCTGACAGTCATCACTCGCATAATATATTGGTTGCTGGCTATAAGTCTGACAGTCATCACTCGGCCTGTGGGCTCAAAAGCCCATGGGCGCCCGCCCAGCCCAAGGTAAACTCCATTTCGGCCCTGCCCATTGGGCATAAGGCAGGGCTAGGGCAGAGGGTTCAAAGCCCAAGCCATGCCCAAAGCTCGGCCCGCTTAAGCCCATATGAAACCCGTCCAACCCGGCCTAATAAGCCCGCCCATTAAAGATTTATATTAAATGATATTAATAAATTTAATAGTTGTTATTATTACAAACAAATTATAGTTGTTATTATTAGTAATTTATTACAAAAACAAGAAGTTTGTTTGATAAAAATAAATAAACTTTGGATTTTTTTTAAAAGCCCACCCAGCCCAGCCTAAATTTTCGGGGTATTACAGGTTGTGTTTGGGTTGACCGATGAAAACCAGAATTTTTATGTATATATTTATGTGCTAATATTTTTTTACTAGTTTGTTTATACATACTAGCTTTTTAACATGCTCTTTTGCGCGTGAATATCAAGTAATAATCGCGATAAATTTAGGTCGTTGTTCATTGTATAATTGATTATAAAATATAATTTAATTGTTAAAATTATTTTAGTTTACTTTTATAATTACAGCCTCACTTCATATATTATTTTGTTTTATTAAACGGGGTATTTTTTGTATTCTATAATCTAGTGAAAAGCTCTTCGGTTTGGCTTTATAGTATGGATAGATATATATGTGCATTGTCGTCAGTAGACCCTACCTAATTAGTAAGACCAAATTCATACGAAGAGTCTTGGCTGCACCTAGGGATATATATCCCTAATATACTGTACACACGTGTAGGCCACACATATATTATATTAATTGCAGCAGCCAATCTCAGCCATTGGACTCATCCCAACAAGACTTTTTGAACAAACGGTGTGCATGGACGGAACAGTGGGGGAAGGCTTCCAAAAAGCTTGGGTTGACAAAAGTAAAAAAAAAACGAAGTGGTCCCTATTGTCAATAGGAGTGTAAAAACCCATGGAGTAAGAACCCTTTTTTATTTTTGAGAATGAGGAATAAGACATATTCATTTTTAATATTTAAATTTGATGAAATTTATATTGGCATGAACGCAACTTTTTTTATTTCGTATACTGGTGCATAAATTTAGTTTTATATTAACAGGACATAATTGTAGGCAAATTTATTTGTTTCCATTTTTTTTACAAGAATTTTTTTTTCGGACATACATTTCGAGTATTTACAAGTTAATGTGGTTGATCACGTGGATCGAGGCTCTAACGGGGACGAAAGAGACTAATTTTTTTAGCATAAACATTTTACCCCACAATGATCACATTAAACGGTCGGATTGGCCAATTAATTTTTTCACCACCTCGTTTTTTTTTTACTTTTGTCAACCCAAGCTTTTTGGAAGCCTTCCCCCACTGTTCCGTCCATGCACACCGTTTGTTCAAAAAGTCTTGTTGGGATGAGTCCAATGGCTGAGATTGGCTGCTGCAATTAATATAATATATGTGTGGCCTACACGCGTGTACAGTATATTAGGGATATATATCCCTAGGTGCAGCCAAGACTCTTCGAAATTCATAAGAATATAGTTAAAACTCATAGGTATGCTCTAGAGTCTAGATTGACATTGATAAGATCACTGGCGGAACCATGTTGAGGCAAAAGGGGGCCATGGCCCCCCTATATTTGTTTAGACCAATAGAATTTTAGTAGTAAAATAAATTATGGCCCTCTCAATTTTTATATATTTTTGTACAAGGGACGTCTTTTTAATCTTCTTCTTTCGTCATTCCCTCTTCCTGAGCTCACAGAGTGTGCTGTAGTGGTGTCTCACCGTCGATGTTATTCTATATTTTTGTCAAAAATATTTTTAAATAAAATGAATAATTAGTTACATATAACTTGTTGCTACCATTTCATATCTGTCCCGGTACAGACCCCAAGACGGGTCAGGAGTAGCCCACCATCGCTGAACAGCCCACCTCTGGGCCCATTACAACTACTTACTCGGTAGGGATCCCCTACCGAGTTCACTGCCTTGACGACGCCCCAGCGGCCCAGGCAACGCCCCAGCGGCATCTACTTACTCGGTAGGGATCCCCTACCGAGTGCACTGCTTTGACAACGCCCCAGCGGCATCTCTCCACTCGGTAGGGATCCCCTATCGAGCCCACTAGCAAAGCCCTGGCGGTACCCCAGCGGTACCAGCAATACCAGGCCGGGTGTACCGACAACAAGCCTTCCCCTCGGCCTTACAGGGACATCTCTCGACCCGGTACCGTGGAACACACAGTCCAGTCGGTACCGGCGCAGCCACCTGGCAGCACGTGCTCGTCCACTGCCTCGCGGATCGCACTAAAGAATGCCCATACCGCACTAGGCACCGCCGTCCCTCGACGCGCGTGTCGAGGTAGTGGAGTAATAGAGTATTCCCTCGTGTCATGGGATGTCCCCCACGCCAGGGAAGCTTGTCTCCGACCTCAACTCATATATAAGGAGTCTTCACTCCTTATTCAAGTAAGTTCTCTCCATTCCTAGAAACTCTGCTCAAATCCTCTCGGGACTAACTTGAGCGTCGGAGGGTCTTCGGTCGGTACACGCCGGCCTCCCCTGACCTCCTTTGCCCTTTCAGGTACTCAAGTGCACTCCAGGTGCGTCCCTACCGAGCAGCTGGGAAACGGCAGGAACAGTTTGGCGCCGTCTGTGGGAACAAATTTCCACCACTTAGTAACAAAAGCACCCTCACCCAGTGAGGTACTCTACCGGTCAAGCTATGACCAAATCAGCAGGTGATGGCTCACAACCCGCCAAGCAAAGAAAGAAGTCCAAGCAATCAAAGGACACAACGACTATTGCTGGTCTTGAGCCCCTCCACGAGGAAACACCGGCAGCAGTCCACTCCACCGAGTCGGAAACCCCTGAGTCCCACCAGATCGAATCTTCGATGATGGCCAGGCTTGAAGCCATGATCCGGGACCTCCAGGAGAGCAACGAGCGACTACGCCGCGACCAACTCGCGGCGCAAGAAGACAGTGCCCGAGAGATCGGCCTGCTCAGGGAGCGGCTTAGCCTCGAGCATACGCCCAATCACTCGGTCTCGACACAGCTAGGGACCGAGACCCCTCTCAAACCGGCAGAACGCTTGCCAGCCAAGCCAGGGCGTGTGACCAGTCACCCCCAACCGGCAGCATCGACGCCCAAGGTCTCGTTTCTCGATGCCGCGGGAGTGGTGCACTTCCCGGACGAAGACGGGACCGAGGATCACGTTGTGATACCAGTGAGCGCGCCCGCCATAGGTACCAGCTCAGGCACTGGAAACGGGGACACATTGGTCAACCTCTTCCGGGAGCTCAGCGACCGTCTCAGAAGGGTCGAGACCGGCGGTGCCAAAAGTGCACCCAGCCTCGGCATAGCAAAAAAGCCAGTAGGTCCATTCACCAGGAGGATCCATGAGCACAACCGGGACTTCAAGAGCCTGAAGATGGACTCCTATACCGGTAAAGAGGACCCAGTAATGCATGTGACCGCATTCCAATCCGCTTACAATGGCAAGGGCTATACTGACGAGGAGTGGTGCCACGCCTTCGTCAACACCTTGACTCAGGAGGCCATGCTGTGGTTCTATCAACTAGAACCGGAGTCCATAGACAGCTATGAGCAACTAGTCGAGGCTTTCACCACCGAGTACGCCACGAAGTCCAGCTTCTTCTATTCGGTGGGAGAACTTACCGGCTTCCAGCAAGCCAGCGGGGAGCGACTGGCGGATTATATGGAGCGGTTCAAAGCTGCCTACCGGCGCTGTACCTCCAAGGACGATGTCCGTGCGGCCCAAATCTTCCGAGATGGCCTACAACCGGACGAGTTCCTCAGAAAGCTCAATGCCACGAGCGCTGTCCTCACCTACACCGAACTCATGAACCGAGCAGGGCAATACGCCCGGAGCTACTACCTGACCTACGAACGAAAGTCTCAGCTCAACGCGATGCACAAGGCAAACAAGGCCTCCGCAACCACAGCGGACCCCATCGGGGATAAGCGTAAGCAAGAGCAGGGTGGTGGCTCACGGCCGGACGACTCTCGGCAGAGCGACAAGCGCAACAAGTTCAACTCCTACCGAGGGGGTAATCGCGGCAACAACTGGGAGAACCACGAGAACAACCGAAGGTATGATCCCCCCAACCGGGAGCGGAATCCCCAACACCAGGCTCCCCAGAGCCACCAACAACGACCGGTATATCAGGTCGGTCCCGGCTATAACAAGCCCAGGGAACAGTTGTACTCCGACCAACGAGGGCAAGGGCAGTACTCCGGTTACTCGGACCGCGGGGAAACCCAGGCCCATCCAAGTCAGTGGCCATACAGCCAACCCGCCGGTATTAACCAGGTGGACGACTCAAGTCAAGGATGGACCGAGACCGGGTATAACCGGCACCCCAAGAAGAAAAGTTCCTGGAGGCACAACCGCCCCCAGAAGTCCAGTAAGCAGGACGGTACCGACGACAGGCTGCTAGTCTGTACAACGTTCAACAAACCCTTGGGGGACATCTACAAGGAAAACCCCCAGCTTTTCCCCCAACCATGGGCGAAGCAAGCATACGCCGGCAACCGGACTAATACCGGTAAATTCTGCACCCACCATCAGTCCGGGACCCACAACACCGATGAGTGTCAGACTCTCCGGGAAGTGGCCGAGCAGCTATACCGAGACGGGAAGCTTGGCCAATACACCGGACAAGGCAACCGGGGTTATCGGAAGGAAATCTTCACCATCAGCGGGGGGCCGACCTTATTCGGTACTTCACGATCTGAGCACAAGTCTCACGTGAAGGAGGCTAAGCAGCACCTGCAATGTTTCTCCGTGCAATCCGCACCGGCACAGAAAAGGCCTAAGCGAGACCCGTGGAAGATAGAATTCTCCAACGACGAGGAATCCGGTATCGTGACCCCTCACGACGACCCTCTCGTGATCTCGGCCAAGGTTCACACGGACCTGATGCACAAGGTACTGGTGGATGGCGGTAGCTCCGCCAACATCATTTTCAAAAGTGCCTACCTCAAGCTGGACCTACCGCTCGAGAACATATCTAGGACGGTGAACCCACTTATAAGCTTCTCGGGAGATCTGGTCCAACCTCTCGGTAGCATCTGGCTCAACGTGGAGGTCGGCCAGTACCCTAGGTCCCGAAAGGTATCTGCCCATATGCTGGTGGTAGACTGTGAATCATCCTACAATTTCATTCTCGGTAGGCCCATCCTTTGCCAGATCAAGGCCTGTGTGTGCTACTACTTGCTCATGCTAAAGTTCCCTACTCCCGTTGGAGTCGCCTCCATCAGAGGAAGCCAGCCAATGGCCCGGTCGTGTTATGCTCAAGAAACTAAGCCACGGCGTCCCTGCCGGGACGTGTGCAATGTCACTACCGGTGACAGAGCAGCCACGACCGACAGGCCGGATGACCCCAGGGAAGGAGCAGTAGTCCTGCAGGGCAAACCCCACGAGGAAGTAGAACACATCGCCCTGTTCCCCGAACAGCCTGACAGAGTTGTCAAGATCGGCACCGACCTACCGGTAACTCTCCGGGGAGACCTGATCAAACTCTTGAAGGACAACGCCTCAATCTTCGCCTGGTCCTATGCAGACATGCCCGGTATCTCCACCACCATTATCTCTCACAAGCTTGATATCGACCCCGCCTATCGGCCGGTACGACAAAAGAGAAGGGTAGGAGACCAGGAGCGATACGAGGCCATGAAGACGGAAGTCGATAAACTCTTGAACATCGGTTTCATCCGCGAGGTCCAGTATCCTCGGTGGTTATCGAACCCGGTACTAGTAAGAAAGCCCAACGGGAAGTGGCGAATGTGCATCGACTTCACCGATCTGAATCGGGCGTGCCCCAAGGACAGTTTCCCCTTACCGAGGATCGACCAGCTGGTGAACTCTACCGCTGGGCACGAGGCCCTCAGCTTCATGGACGCCTACTCAGGCTACAACCAGATCAAGCTCGATCCCGACGACCAAGAGCACACGTCCTTTGTGACCAATCAAGGTCTTTACTGCTACAATGTCTTGCCCTTCGGGCTGAAGAATGCCGGTGCCACATACCAACGGTTAGTCAACCGTATGTTCTCCAGGCAAATTGGCAAGACCATGGAAGTGTACGTGGACGACATGCTCGTCAAGAGCGTCAAGCAAACTGATCACATCACCGACCTGCAAGAAACTTTCTCTATCCTTCAAGACTATGGGATGAAACTCAATCCCGAGAAGTGTGTCTTCTGTGTCGGTGAGGGTAAGTTCCTCGGTTTCATGGTCAGCCACCGGGGGATCGAAGCGAACCCCGAGAAGATTCGAGCCATCCTGGAGTTAAAGTCTCCCAAAACCTTCAAGGATGTCCAAAGCCTCAACGGTAGGATCACAGCTCTTTCTCGGTTCATATCACGGTCTACCGACCGGTGTGCTCATTTCTTCAAAATACTCAAAACCGGGAAGAAGTTTGAGGGCTGGACCACCGAGTGCGAGCAAGCTTTCGCAGCCCTAAAAGGATACCTGGCAGCAGCTCCGCTACTCAGCCGGCCAGTGCTGGGGGAACCACTGTTCCTATACCTATCGGTATCTAGGACGGCAGTGAGTTCAATCCTGGTCAGGAGCGACAACAAGGAAGACTTACCGGTGGACTACGCAAGCAAGTCTCTACTGGATACCGAGACTCGGTACCCAGAGATAGAACAGCTCGTCTTGGCACTCATGGTCTCAGCTAGGCGGCTCCGGCCTTACTTCCAATCTCACCCCATTGTCGTCCTGACCGACCATCCACTGCGGATAATCCTGCAGAAGCCTGAGGCATCGGGGAGACTCACGAAGTGGAGCATTGAACTCAGCGAGTTTGACATAGCCTACCGGCCCAGGCCGGCAATCAAGGCTCAAGTGTTAGCAGACTTCGTCTCCGAGTTCACACCCGAACACGCCAACACCAATCAACAGCCATCGGCGGAGAAAGCGACTCCCGCCGAGGACGCCCCAACTACCGTTGGTGATCAGTCATTCGATCCAACCATACCGGTCTGGCAGTTGTACGTGGACGGCGCCTCCAACACCCACGGAAGCGGGGCAGGACTCGTCCTCATTACCCCACATACCGAGAGTCCAGACACATCTCACTTGGAGTGTGCCCTCCGGTTCAATTTCAAGGCTTCTAACAACGAAGCTGAGTACGAGGCTCTTCTATCAGGCCTCAGGCTAGCCGGCGATATGGGAGCCAAACAACTCCAAGTCTTCAGTGACTCTCAGCTCATCGTCAACCAGGTCACGGGGGACTACCAAGCAAAAGACCCCACTATGTGCCGGTACGTGACCTTGGTAAAAGACCTCACACTTGGGTTCTCGTGTTTCAGATTAACAAAGGTTCCGAGGGATGAGAACCAACGGGCTGACGCCCTAGCCAGAATAGCTTCCGCTATTGACCCCAACCCAGGGGCCTCGGTACCCATTATTATGCTGGAGCACCGCAGTACTGAGACGACACCCGTCGAGGTGAACCACTTGCGTCTCGAAGAAGCAAACTGGATGACACCAATCCTAGAGTACCTGCGAGATGGCTCCCTCCCGAGAAATAATGATGAGGCAAAGAAAGTAAGATTCCGGTCCTCCCGGTACCTCATCATCAACAGTCATCTTTACCGGCGAGCCCACTCAATGCCATACCTACGATGCCTCGGACCCACCGAGTCCCGGGAGGCGATCAGGGAGGTACATGAGGGCATATGCGGCCACCACCCGCGAGGAAGAGCAATGGCTCACAAGCTTGTTAGGCTCGGATACTACTGGCCAACCCTCCTCCGGGACGCCGTGTCATTCACCAGGCAATGCAAGTCCTGCCAATTCAACGCGCCAAATGTACCGAAGCCATCCCAGCCACTAGAAACGATGGTCAACCCGTGCCCATTCGCACAATGGGGCTTGGACCTAATCGGGCCAATGCCAAAGGGTACCGGCGGCGTTGAATATGTGGTTGTCGCCACCGACTACTCCACCAAGTGGACAGAGGCCAAGGCCCTAAAGTCCATCACTTCCCAGCAAATTCAAACATTCATCTGGGAAAACGTCATCTGCCGCTTCGGTGTCCCTCAAGTCATTGTCACCGACAACGGAAGGCAATTCGATTCCAACTCCTTCAGAGAATTTTGCCGGTGCAAGGGCATCACCCTGTACTTCGCATCGGTAGCCCATCCCCAGACCAACGGTCAGGTGGAGGCAGTAAACAAAATCCTGAAGAGGACAATGAGGACCAAGCTGGGCGAAAAGAAAGGCGCATGGCCTGAACTGCTACCGGAGGTACTTTGGGCATACCGCACCTCATATAAGGCTGCCACCGGAGAAACCCCGTTCTCCCTCGCTTTCGGTGCAGAAGCTGTAGTACCGGTTGAAATTAATTCCACAACCCACAGGATCGACACTTTCGATCCAAACGAAAACGAAGAGCAGTTGTGTCTCAACCGTGATCTACTTGAGGAACGCCGTGAACAGGCCAACCTCCGGAACGCAGAACACAAGAACAGGCTCAAACGCAAGTTCGATACAAAGGCAAAGGTCCGGTACCTCAAGCTGGGGGACTGGGCACTACGCCGCGTACGATTAAGTACGAAGGACTCTGCAGCCATGACGTTCAACCAAAAATGGGAAGGCCCCTACCGGGTAGTCGAAGTTGTCAAGCCTGGAACCTACCGGCTAATGGACTCCAACGGGTACACACTCCCGCACCCGTGGAACATTGAACACCTCCGCTACTACTACCCGTAGGTCGCGCCCATAAAACACCGGAATACATCGGTAGGAGGGTCCACACCCCCTAATGAAAATTCAGTACAACGGAACGGTCGAGCATGGCTCCCACCGGTACTATTGTAAAAGACCGGTTACATGCCGGCCAGGAGCAACGACTCCTGTTCATATATATCAAATCAGTCACTCACAATCGGTGAAATGTGAAACTCTTATAAGTCATGTGGCCGGTACCAGCGACCCCCATGCATAAGTTTCTGCTCCTATGCTCCTATACTAACATGAGGCCGGTACCAGCTACCCCCATGTGAAACTCTTATAAGTCATGTGGCCGGTACCAGCGACCCCCATGCATAAGTTTCTGCTCCTATGCTCCTATTAACATGAGGCCGGTACCAGCTACCCCCATGTGAAACTCTTATAAGTCATGTGGCCGGTACCAGCGACCCCCATGCATAAGTTTCTGCTCCTAAGTCTGCTCCTATATTAACATGAGGCCGGTACTAGCTACCCCCATGTGAAACTCTTATAAGTCATGTGGCCGGTACCAGCGACCCCCATGCATAAGTTTCTGCTCCTAAATCTGCTCCTATTAACATGAGGCCGGTACCAGCTACCCCCATGTGAAACTCTTATAAGTCATGTGGCCGGTACCAGCGACCCCCATGCATAAGTTTCTGCTCCTAAGTCTGCTCCTATATTAACATGAGGCCGGTACTAGCTACCCCCATGTGAAACTCTTATAAGTCATGTGGCCGGTACCAGCGACCCTCATGCATAAGTTTCTGCTCCTAAATCTGCTCCTATTAACATGAGGCCGGTACCAGCTACCCCCATGTGAAACTCTTATAAGTCATGTGGCCGGTACCAGCGACCCCCATGCATAAGTTTCTGCTCCTATGCTCTTATATTAACGTGAGGCCGGTACCAGCTACCCTCATGTGAAACTCTTATAAGTCATGTGGCCGGTACCAGCGACCCCCATGCGTAAGTTTTTGCTCATATACTTTGACATGCAGCGTGATCCTAGCGACACCCATGTGCAATTTTCATTACATATGGCCGGTACCAGCTACCCCAATGTATGCATCCACGGTGCCGGTATCAATTACCCACGTGAGACGAGTTCAAACAAGAAAGATATATATACCGGAAGACAGACCGATGTATCCAGTCCTCCCGAGTAGACACTTTGAATATTTCACTTTGAATATTTCATAAAGTGAAATTTCATAAAAGAAGGCGAAACACGCCATTATCCAACAACAAGTAAAGGCCTTATGGCCAACAAGTACTAGCTCCCGAGAGAGCAGTCCCCACCGGGACGATTGTTCAGAAATGGGTCGAAACACCCACAAAAAAAAAACGAAGATTACAAGGCCCTTGGCCTATACCACCCACACAGGGGGACTTCATTCCTGCTGCTGCTGCTGCGCTGGTTGGCCAGAGGTACCGGCTTCTTCGTCGATCTCCTGGAGGATAGATTTGTGCTCATCATCAACGAAGTCCTCGGTGACGGTTGGCACCGGGAGTCGACTCCAGTCTTGGGCCGGGAAGGCATCCTTGATCTTGCCAAGAATGTAAGCTCCACCCTCCATATAGGCTGTGGCCTGCTCCACAGCGCGCTGCCGGTCACGCCGGTAGGCCATCACAGCCTCCTCCCTGGCCTTCCCGACAGCCTCCTCCAGCCGCTTGTCGAAGTCGGCTTGGATCCTAGCCACCTCAGAAGCCACAGCAGCCTTGGCCTTCTCCTCAGCCTCTTGCACAAGCCTACCGGCTTCCTCCTTGACCTTGACAAGCTCAGCAGTCGCCTCCTCCTTGAGCTTGTACATGGTGTTGTAGCCGGCCTTCATGTTTTCGACCTGCCCACCGACAGAGCGTAGCTCCTCCCAGTACCGGCGATCCAGCATCAGCTCCTCGTATACCAGCTGCAAAAGCATACACATATATAAGTGTCTGGCGCTTCAAAAAAAAAAAAAAACAAAAAAAAAAAAAAACAAGACGGTACCTTCTGCTTGCATTGAAAGAGGAGGTCCCGCTGCTGCTTCATTGTCATGGCCGGCAAGTCAGCCAACTTGGACAGCGGGAGAGGGTCCAGCAACGCCTTCCTGGCACAGCCAAGGAACAACTTGGCATTCTCGGACTCGACCTCCCTGCCAAATATGGCATCCGACCCGGTACTGCGAGTAGCCAGGGCGGTACCGGCACCCTCCATGGGCCCTTCAACTGAAGCATCTGCCATAACCACCTTTTGCTTCTTCCGGTGCTCCCTCACCTGTTTGACAAACTACAACACTGTAAGTACCGGCATCAAACAAAGACAATATATATGGAGAAGAGGCATCGGGTTTACCTCTTCCCGGGCAGTCCTTTTCAAGGACACCGTAGCAACCTCTGCTGAAACCTCAGCCTCTTCAGCCTCGGGAGCCTCAGGGACCCCCGAGTCCTCCTCCCCCACATCAGCCTCAGAAGTGGCACGCACTCGTTTGGCTTTCTTCTTCTTCCTCTTCCCGGCAGCATCGATAGCAGCACCGGCAGCCTCAGCAGGAGCGCCGGCAGTCTCCGCAGCGACCAGCTGAGCCTCGGGAAGTGGGTCGTCACCCACGGCCTTCTTCAGCTGGTAAAAATCCCGACGCTCCCGAACCATGCTGAGATCGTCTGAAAGTCGACGGTACCGGCGGAATTGAGGCAAGACTACAAAGCACAATACCAACATCAGACCACAGTATATAAGCATACATGTACAAGTGTGTTACCGGTAGAAACTTACAGGGACACGGGATCGGTGCTAAGCCCGAAAAGTGAAGCGAGTACCGGTTGAGCAGAACGGTGGACCTCCTCAGGACTATCGAGATGTTCTCCCGGATCCACTCAATCTCTTCCTCCTGCCTCTCGGTAAGCTTCCTCCAAGACTGGTCAACTACAAACAAAACAACAAAGCACACATTAGTACTGAGACACAATAAGGTTCACAACCACGAAGTCTAGACTCGGGAAGGCTATCAACCAGGGGCGTCTCTAAAGCTGCAAGGCACTCTCTTCAACGGTGGGTCAGACCCTTCGGGAAACTCCCATTGACCACCAACGAAGAAGTATCGGTGCTTCCAAGTCTGCTGGGAGGTCGGATTACCAAACACCAGCGGGTCCCTGATGATCTCCGGGCTCCCGAGCTCATGAGACTCGATGTCGGCCTCACCGGCCATACCTTCCCGGGCAAGAGCACTTTTCGACAGACAGCACCGGGTTACCTTCTTGTACTTATGTACAAAGTCCATCAATTCAGTGTCTCGGGGACACTCTACACAAGGTTTTCCTACCGACTTGGCCTTGTACCAGCCTTTATCAGTTTTCGAATGCTCCTCCAGGGACCACTGGCTGCAGAACACAGCCATGTCCGGCTCACCAAAGCCACAGTGCCGGTACAGGGTATACAGTGCGTCAAGACACCGCCAGGTGTTGGGATTCAGCTGAGCAATGGCAAGGCCCACCTCGGCCAAGAACCTCTGCTGGTACGATGGCAACGGAATCCGTAGGCCCTCCCCAAAGAAGAACGGATGTACCAAGGTTTCACCCGGTACTGAAGAGGCACTCCTCAGTTCCCCCATCTCCGGTAGGCGCATAGTCACCGAGTCCGGAATACTAAAAGCCTTCCTCAGGGCCACCAAGTCATCCTCGGTAGAAGCACTAAGTTTCAGGCGGTCTACCGCAAAACCCGCAGGTACCGATTCCTCTGGTACCTCCTCCTCAGCAATCTCTGCCTCCGACCGAGACTCTCCTCCTCCCACCACCTCGGTGGCCGGCACAGAACTACTACTACCGGGAATAAACTGACCGTCCTTGATTGTATTCAACGGCTCTAGGTCTTCACCGGTAGTGATGCCCCTCATCACCGTCTCGAACATGCTTTCGATGCGGACGGTGCTGGTTCCGGACGAACAGGACCGAGTCTCGCTACTGCTACTCCCGGTACTAGAATTCACATCGACAATCTCCACTGAAGGAGACCTCTCTGGCTCTTCACCAGAGAAGGCATTGCCGCTCCCTACACTCTGGCTTTCCGAATCAGACATCTGCAAGAAGTAAACTAAGTTGCTCACCGGGACGACAATCCTAAGCCTATGCAACCTAGCTCGGTACTAAGGCAGGACACCGGTACGCAAACTACGTTACAAAAGCAGAACACACAAAAGTAAAACAGAGTTCTCGGTACTTACACTGTGAAGCGTCGAAAGTCGAAGAAGCAGATGATTCAAATACACGCTACCGGCAACACGCTCTCTCTCTCTACCGACAGGTTTCAGAGCTCTGGAATGAAGAAATTCAAGAATGAGGTGAAGTGAACTCTCTTCACCCCTATATATATAGCGGGACCTGGGACATCTGCACCGTACGACACCAACCGTCGCTTCACAGGATGACGACACGTGTCAATGCAACGGTTGAACTCCCCATGCAGTTCCAAACCGCCCGAGAGGCGACACGTATCGCCCCACTACCTCGGCAGTTATTGCCCCACTACCTCGGCCGTTACGCCAAGCATACCAACAGGCACGACCTTGGCAATTCCCTTAGAACTCGGAGCGGTTACAACTCCCTCCCGGGAGGAACCCCTTGTTCGGGGACTTGGGGGACTACGTGGGCCGACCCTAAGCGCCGCGGCTGCCACACCGACACTTGGCTACGTCCTGATATGAACTTGTGGACTAAGTCCCCGACCAAGCACTTCCTCTTGCTCGGGACTTGGGGGACTTCTGTTGCTACCATTTCATATCTGTCCCGGTACAGACCCCAAGACGGGTCAGGAGTAGCCCACCATCGCTGAACAGCCCACCTCTGGGCCCATTACAACTACTTACTCGGTAGGGATCCCCTACCGAGTTCACTGCCTTGACGACGCCCCAGCGGCCCAGGCAACGCCCCAGCGGCATCTACTTACTCGGTAGGGTTCCCCTACCGAGTGCACTGCCTTGACGACGCCCCAGCGGCCCAGGCAACGCCCCAGCGGCATCTACTTACTCGGTAGGGATCCCCTACCGAGTGCACTGCTTTGACAACGCCCCAGCGGCATCTCTCCACTCGGTAGGGATCCCCTATCGAGCCCACTAGCAAAGCCCTGGCGGTACCCCAGCGGTACCAGCAATACCAGGCCGGGTGTACCGACAACAAGCCTTCCCCTCGGCCTTACAGGGACATCTCTCGACCCGGTACCGTGGAACACACAGTCCAGTCGGTACCGGCGCATCCACCTGGCAGCACGTGCTCGTCCACTGCCTCGCGGATCGCACTAAAGAATGCCCATACCGCACTAGGCACCGCCGTCCCTCGACGCGCGTGTCGAGGTAGTGGAGTAATAGAGTATTCCCTCGTGTCATGGGATGTCCCCCACGCCAGGGAAGCTTGTCTCCGACCTCAACTCATATATAAGGAGTCTTCACTCCTTATTCAAGTAAGTTCTCTCCATTCCTAGAAACTCTGCTCAAATCCTCTCGGGACTAACTTGAGCGTCGGAGGGTCTTCGGTCGGTACACGCCGGCCTCCCCTGACCTCCTTTGCCCTTTCAGGTACTCAAGTGCACTCCAGGTGCGTCCCTACCGAGCAGCTGGGAAACGGCAGGAACATAACTAATAGATGCTTGCAAATTGTTTTGAATACATATTTAAATGAAATGTTCAATTTAAGGACTTGAGTATAAAGTAGACATCATGATGAGTCCGTAGGAAATTTCGTGGAATTTTTCGGACACCCGAGTTAATTTTTATGATATTCGGAAAATGAGAACTAAGAAGAAATTATCTAAATTAATAGAAATTAGAGTCGGTGAGATCAAGGCCGTTGATCTCTATCACCGCTCAATCCTGGCCGTTGGACTGGGTATATACATATAGTTCAAGATCAGAATGAAAGGGAGAGGGGTCGGGACCCTTCGCGACTCATCTCCTCTGCCACGAAGCTCCGATATCCATTCCTTCCGTCCAGCAGTTTCACGGCGCCGAACTGGTGTTAAAGGCTTCTCCTTGGCAAGACGAACACGTTGGTAGCTGTGGTTGGACAAATCGATGGCTGACAAGAGAGAATCGAGGGAGAGAAGCTTTCTTGGTTCGTCGGGTTTTTCTGCAATTTCCGGCGATTCAGACTGTTGTTTGCTTCGACCTAGGTATCAAACTGTATCTACTCACTGAGCTCTATACAATGCTATGCTTGGAATATGATTTCTGGATAAGAATGTAAAAGTTTGTGATTTGTGATGAAATTCTCCCCTTCATAGATGATAATTGAATTAGTTCAAAATTAATAGTAATAATTATTAGTGATTGATGACATTTTTTTAATCACATCCTGGAGGTCAGGATGATCACATCTTGGGGGTCAGGGTGTGACGCAACCCGTTTTTTTTTTTTTTTTTTAGCAAAGAAAAAATTTATTGAATGTAAAAAAAAAGTACAAGTAGGGGGGGACTAGAAGCCAAAACCCCATTGAAAAAAGAAACAACAATTCAAAAGACTAAACCAAAACCTATTCAATAATAACCAAAGCCAATTGAATCAAAGGTTGAGACACACAGTAGGCGTACGAGTGCGTTTGGGATAGCGATCCTGCGAATTTGTTTGACTATGTTTGATCTTTAATTTTTTGGGATGAGTCGTTGACTATGTTTGACTATGTTCAATAAACACAACCCGCTTATTTAACAAGCTAATTTCAGGTTAGTACAAATTGACACGAAACACGATCATTTCAAATTTCAAATTTAAACTCACTAACTTTGTGTTGTGACTAACGCAAAAATAGATGGTAAGTGTATTGAGACGGGGGATTGTCGTTCCACAGGGATTGACGGTCCCCAATCTCTCGGTAGCAAGTAATCGAATGCTCTAGCTAGATGGAATGACAAGATGTGAATAGAGTGAGTGAAATGTGTTTGAACAATGTGCGTAGTATAGTGGTGAAGTGTGGTTTTGTGTAAAAAGGGAATGATGCAACAACCAAATAAATGCAAGGAAATGGAAACAAGCAAGGAAGATAAAGTGTGTGCAAATATATAAAGGTGTTGGGGTTTCGGGTTAACCCCAAGTCCAATCATGATGTCTAATGAACTAATTTAGTACTCATGTTTATGCAATGAATGAATCAAGCTTCGTATCTTAGCCATATTATGGGTCTAAGACCATCTTATCTTATGTATTCTTAGTGCCATGTTATGGGTCACTAGAACTCTCTCAAATTTGGCTTGAGAGGCGAAGAGTACAAAGACTTAGAAACTCAAACAAGGGGACCTCATCACATCTAATATCAATTGCCTAGAGAGAGTTAGGAGTCACCCTAACAATCTCAATCAAAGTAGATTGCACACATGCTCAAAGAAGTGACTAAATTCCCTAAACATGCACACAACACGTATTGAATTGGATAATAGATATACTCATTCATCACAAAACATTTATACATAGTCAATTCATCATTACATCACAATGGACTAGGGCACACAACTCTAGTCCCCAACAAGGTGACTACTCACTATCCATCAAAGTATACATCAACATATCACAATAGCAAGCTATAATCATAACTACAAGAGAGAGAAAGTTTAAGAAATGCTCAATGGATGGTGTCTCCTTCTTCTCCTTGGCCTTGGATGATGAATCTTGATGTTTGGTGAGGATCTCTAGCCATAAGATGGATGATGATGTAGATGAGGTAGAGAGGAAAACAAAAGGGGAAGGTGGAGAGGAATGAGAGTGATGGGTGGTGTTTGCTAGCTAAAAGATAACCTAAAATGGCTAAAACTAGGTATATATAATAAGACTCCTAAAGATTAAAGGCTAGGATTAAAACTTAGGATCTAATGGGTAGGAAAAATAGGAAAAAGGGGGGTGAAATGACATGGTTACCTAAGTGGAATGGTAGGTGGTGTGGAGGAGACTTTTAGGTGAGGGGCTTGGAGGTAATTGGCAATAAATTTCAGCAATTAAAATGCACAAAAGGACAATCAAATGGGAGTAGGACAAACTCATGGATATAATGAGGTCAAGTGTCTTTTTTCTTACCAAGTGAGAAAATGAAGGAATAATCAAAAGATGATATAAGGCAAATGGCATATTCCTTGCTGAATTTTGGGCTTCTTGTGGTGAGTCACAAGATTGACTTTCGACCTTGGCTTTGACCTTGACCTTCAGGGTTGACCAAAGTTGACTTTTCTTGACTTTGCGGTTTCTTTGGCAATCTTCCGGAATTCTCTTGTGCTTCACTTCTGAGACTTCATATTTGACTTGTTGGCGCTCTAAAGTCGGGGTTGACCGCGAGTTGACTTCGGGTCAACCGGTTGACTTTTCGTCCTTTTGTCGGAAATGCACAAAAAGCTCCAAAACGCGCCCTTTCGCTCCCGATATCCATCCGATGCTCAAATTCACTATAATGATGCAAATCAAGGATTAGAGACATTACACGGCTATTGGATTAGCATTACTAAAGTGATTAGAAGCCTAATTTGTATGCAAAACACATACAAATCATGTTGCATCGACATCATGTTGTAAGGGCGTATCAAACATTTTCACCCTTATATAGTAGAGATCTAAAACAGAATGGTTTTGGACTGGTATAATGTGTTCACATATGAACACCACATGTGCAACCTCCTAAAAAATTCTCAAATTTAAAAATCGATTAATTGTTTACCGTCCCCGAGTACCTACCAAAGAATAAGTACACATGTGCAACCTCCTAAAAAATGACTCACAAGTTCATAATGACATTGGAATACAGATAGATACATAACATATTGCTCAAAAAAAGAAGAAGATAGATACATAACATTATAAACAAGTCACCATCGATCATAATAGATAATTGCTGTCTCTCTCTTTCTCTCTAGTCTCAGTAGTCTGTACCGTACTTGATAAACGACAATGTGAAACAAAGGTGTTAGCTTTTGCATGGACCTAGGTCGGTTTTGGTGCTGTGAATCACAAGCAAAAAAGGACGAAGAAAATCCAACGTAAAGTGTACAGGGTGCCATCTGTTTTGTTAGGTAGTTGTCCCTATACAAACAGAGCAACCCATGAAGACGTGTTTTCTTGAAATTGCTACTTTATTTGCAAAACCAAACCCTCCTCCGCTCGAATATTTATAGAAAGACGTATACGCGTAGCATCACATATCTCCTTCAAGGAAGCTTCGATCTTCCTGTTTTCTTCTATAAAAGAGTGCAGCTACTTCCAAATAAGCTCAACTTTCATCAGTCTCCATCTCTCAGTAATGGCTTCTCAAGTAGTAGGAGCAGTTCAGAACACAAATGAGCGTGAAAATGATCTTGGTTTTTGTGGGAGGCTGAAGAACAAGGTTGTGGAATTTCCATGCAAGTTGAAGAAGCTAGGACAAGATGATCCGAGAAGGATTGTTCATTCTCTCAAAGTAGGACTAGCAGTTCTCTTGGTGTCATTGCTTTTTTACTTTGATCCTCTCTATGATGGCCTTGGTGCCACTGCTATGTGGGCTGTTTTAACTGTTGTGGTTGTCTTCGAATTTTCCGTAGGTACGTACGTATATATGTTTCTAGTACGTACTGCACAATTAATACGAATTAACAAAATGCTAATCTTTACTTGGTACAATAAATTAACGCTGAAGCATGCATTTTGTCTTAATGATCGATTTTGTTTTACGATACAGGAGCAACACTAGGAAGAGGTTTGAATAGGATTTTGGCAACATTCCTAGCAGGTGCGCTAGGATTTGGTGTTCATCACTTGGCAAATGTTTCAGGAGAACAAGGCCATCCAATACTCATTGGCCTTTTTGTGTTTCTACTAGGTAAATACACTTGAACATGCAAAACACTATGATTATGTGCATCTTCATCAACTAATTAATATATTAATTCTATCACCTTGCAGCTGCATCGGTGACATTTCTGCGCTTCTTTCCCCGGATTAAGGCGAGATACGATTACGGACTCCTGATTTTTATCTTGACATTTTGTCTGATATCCGTATCCGGATACAGAGATGAAGAGATACTAGAAATGGCACACAAGAGGGTGTCCACAATCCTGATAGGTGCCTTTACAGCTGTGTCTGTGTGTGTTTTCATTTGCCCGGTGTGGGCTGGTGATGATCTGCACAACTCGGTTGCTACAAACATTGAAAAACTTGGCAGCTTTCTGGAAGGTACATTAATTTATAATGAGTGGAATGTATGTATTTACTTTGCAAATTTGGAAAAAGAAACTTACAAGCTTTGATATGACAATTACAGGGTTTGGGAGTGAATGCTTCAAAAAATCTTGCAAGGGAGAATCTAACAAGGCACTTCTGCAGGGATATTGCAGCGTTCTCAACTCGAAACAGAGTGAAGAAAGTCAGGTTAGTATCTCAATTACCACATCTATGTTTTTTAATTTGCCTCCAAAAACAAAATTTACAGAGCACAGAGCAGACTAACGTACGAAAAGAGTTGCTCACAGATTAATAATACTACACCTTGTGTTTTGCAGGTTAATTTTGCTAGGTGGGAGCCTAGACATGGTCGCTTTAGGTTCCGTCATCCTTGGAAACACTATCTGAAGATCGGAAGCCTAACCCGACAATGTGCCTACCGGATTGATACTCTTAATGGCTACATCAACTCCGAAATCCAGGTATACAGATATAACTGACAATATTTATTTATGACAAATTCCAACATTGAATTCATTCACTTTAGTTCATTGTTTCAAACACAGAACACAATCAGGATATTGAATAATAATTGATTTCGTTCAATCATAACATCGCTATACTTCAATTTTTTTACAGACACCTTTAAATATCCAAAGCAACAAAGTTCAAGAGCTGTGCATGAAGATGAGCTCAGAGTCAGGCAAGGCATTAAAAGAACTAGCATCGGCCATCAAAACAATGACTCGACCAAGCTCTGCCAGTGCTCACATAACAAAATCAAGAATCGCAGCTAATAGCTTGAAATCCTTTCTCAAGTCTCCAGGCCTGGGTGAAGACATTCACCTACTAGACATCATACCAGCTACGACCATAGCTTCACTGCTAACTGAAGTGGTTGCCTACGCCGAACAAATTGAGAAGTCCATACACGAGCTAGCCTCCCTTTCACATGTGCAGTTCCAGAGTGCAGAACCAAAAACGGAGCAAGAGCAGACAAAGTTACACAAGCATGGATCATTGCACCCTTGTGCTGCAACCAATGGACCACACCATGTCATCACCATAGTTCAACCATCTGGGAAGGAAATTGGAAGCAAACAGACCCATTAGGCTCACATAGATTGGAAGGGGTAGACAAAACAGTTCAGATTCATGAGAATAGGGACAAAACAAAACAGGTGTTCATGTCCCCATTACAACGCCAAAAATTGAGGAGACTAAGTTGAAAAGAATCTCACCATGACTGAGAAGATTCAACGGTGTTAAAAGGCTTTCTATTTCTCTCTTTTTTCCTTTAATACATCTAGCATTAAATGTTCTCAAGTTTAAATTAGGGGAGTGAAATTTACACCTCAATAAATGAAATCCACACCCCCCTTTAATTTTTTAATATTATTATGTCTCCCACTATTTTACACTTCCGAAAATACCCCCTTTGGTCAGAATTCTTTACTCCTCTCTCATTCTTTCTCCTTTCCTTCTTCTTTCTCTCTCCTCTCACATGAAACAACGGTTCGCAGATTTTGATTGCAGTGGTAGGTTTTTGTTTCTCTTATTATAATTGGTAATTGGTTCTGGTAATGATGATTTGATTTGAATCTCTTTGAGATTTCAGCCTTGAATCTTAAAGGTCAAGAATAAATTTGTTTGTTCTCTACTAAAGATTTCGATTTGGCAAAGGTAGCTTCCCAGTTAATTCGATCCCTTCAATGCTTCAATGGCTAATTAAAGATAATAGTCACGGTTGATTTCGATTTGTCTCATAAATCAGCCATGATCAAAAATGAAAAAGCTATCGTAATCGATTAACAGAACAGGGCAGAGCTTGATCCAAATCCGTCGGGGCGTCGATTAAAATCCCAGTTAAACGATAGACAAGGAATATGTTTCTTCTGGGTGCCCAAATCACCAAGACCAGCTCGCCTCAAGCTCACAATCACCGAAAGCCCAGCCATCCATGGGGTCTCCAAACCTTCAATCAAATTCACAGTTCACACCCAGAGCAGCTTCGGTCTCTCTCACTTCAATCCACCTTCGCTGCTCTGCACTTCCAGCCGCGTCCTCTGCGTAGGCGTGCGGCTTGAGCAGAAAAAGAGAGAGAGATGAGAGCTGGCCGGGAAGAAAAGAGAGAAATCCGGCCAGGGAAGGAGAGAGGAGGATGAAGAAGAGAGAGAAGAAAGAAAGAAGATGGCAGAAGACGACGTTTGGAAAAGAGAGAATGAGAGAGGAGTAAAGAATTCTGACCAAAGGGGGTATTTTCGGAAGTGTAAAATAGTGGGAGACATAATAATATTAAAAAATTACAGGGGGGTGTGGATTTCATTTATTGGGGTGTAAATTTCACTCCCCTTAAATTATCAGTAAAAGTAAACGTTTGGAAGTTTAAAAAGATGAATAAGAGTTTGCAATTTTAGCATCATTATAACATGAATCTGAATTGGGAGATTGATCGTTTCATTTTGCGTTAGAATTGGGAGACACGCAATTTAAGAAATCCTTATTCTCCCCATTCACTAATACCACGCACCATTTTCTTCAAGATCAAGATTGACAAGCACATTAAGAAAATTCATACGTGTTAGACATACACCAGTTCACATAGAGGTCAAAAACAAAGTTACATAAAAATATACTTTCATCAATTGAAATAATCCAGTAAATCACGTCCACTGTCTGTTTGCGAAACATGGAAATTGATGAACATTTTTAAGGTAGAATAATAGTTTGGCATTTGAAGGAAACAGTTTTTCACAAATGAAAAATATCACACTGCACAAATCTCTGATATATTATATAATACGATAGGTGGCTACCAACCTGCAGACAGCACAAGAGCCTATGCGGCTACGAGATATTTATTATTAGTGCTGCAAGTTCATCAGGTACTTCTTCCTGCAAAGATTTGGGATAAAATATATAGTTGTAGACTGCAGTTGATGCAGGTCACCTTTTTTTTTTTTGAGAGAAACAAAGATATATTAAGAACGATGAGAAACGTTGTACATCGAGGGGGACATAAAACCAATACCTCGAGTACGGGAAATATCTTCAAAGATAACATCCTCAATGATAGAGGGAGTGTCACCTATCCATAACTCATCAACACTAGAGAAACTAGCAACGTGTGCCAAACGATGGGCTACACGATTTGCTTCGCGATAAACATGTCGACTACAAAGAGAGGTGAAAGCAAGCATATAGTCTTTGCAGTCACCAATAATTTGACCAATATCAGATAGGTCATCCTCGGTTCTAGCCAATGCCGCAACCATAGTAGCGCAGTCCGTCTCCAAGATAATATCATCCCACCCTTGTTGGATGGCAATGAGAAGCCCGGCCTTACAAGCTTCCACCTCAACATGAAAAGCTGACATGACATGGGTGATAGAGCGATGAAATGCAGCAACACACAACCCCTCCCCATCACGCACGACCACACCAATGCCCCCCGTATGAGAATCAGGATGAAAGGCCCCGTCCACGTTAATTTTCAACCGACCACTAGGAGGAAATTCCCATTGAGAAACAGGACGTCTCTTGTTCTTGACCTCTTTGGGGTGGCAATTTTGGTAATCCTCTAGCAGCTTGTGTGTCCAAGAAGCCATAAACAAAGGATTGTAGTGGCCCCCCTCCCAAATCATCTTGTTCCTTTCAGACCAAATTACCCAAAGAGACATGAAAAGGTGGTCAGCATTTTGGTCCCGTGGGGACTCAATTAACAAAAGGAGCCAATCATGAAGAGATAGCCTATGCCTTGCAATGGTAGTTATCTCAACAGAGGAAAAAGTCCAGAAGCACTTCAAGGCTTTACAATGCATGAACACGTGGGCATCACTCTCATCATAATTATTGCAGAAGACACAATGCACCTCAGGTATGAAAATTTTTTTAGAGAGAGCCACACGGGTGGGAAGGTTACCCCTTAGGAGCCTCCACATAAAGACACGTACCTTAGGAGGGACATGTGCTCCCCAGACCTTCTTCCACAAGTTCATCCCCGTGTATCCATTGCACTCCGAAGACGACCCCTGCAAATCGTTGTTATCAGCGGCACGGGCAAGGTGATACCCACTCTTCACATTATACAAGCCGTGCTTATCATAGTGCCAACATATTCTCTCCTCCGAAATCCGCAAGCTCAGAGGAATTTTCAAAATAATGTTAACCTCTGCATCGGTGAAAAGGTCGTCAATCACAGGATGGATCCAAGCATGATTATCCTGATCAATGATATCCCCGACATTCCAAAGTTCAGTGCCCACCATGGGTAAGGAAAAAGGCTTGAAACTGTGAGGTAAGGGGAGCCATGGGTCGTTCCACAAAGAAACCCCGTACCCGTCACCAATCTGGCAACGAGCTCCCCTCAAGAGAACCTTTCTACCAGCCATGATGCTACGCCAAGAAAACGACATATCAGGAACTTCCACAGCCTTCAAGAAACTAGAATTAGGATGGTAACGAGCCTTGAAAACCCGAGCAGCTAAGGAGTCAGGGCGAGTGATTAAACGCCATCCCTGTTTGGCCAAAAGGGCCAGATTGAACAAATGCAAGTTCTTGAAACCCATCCCCCCCTCGGATTTCGGGGTACACAATAAGTCCCATGCAACCCAATGAATCTTTTTTCCATTGTCCTTAGAACCCCACCAAAATCTAGCCATAATTTGGTGAAGATCCTGGCAGAGCCATTTGGGAATCTCAAAACAGCTCATGACGTAGTTAGGGATGGACTGCATAACAGCCTTAATGAGGACCTCTTTACCGGCCGCACTCAATAACTTTCCCCTCCAACCATTCAGTTTCTTCTGGAATCTGTCAATTAAAAACCCAAAAGCCTCCCTTTTAGAGTAGCTAATCTCGGTCGGAAGGCCCAGATAAGTATCATGTTTGTCCACTCTAACCACCTTGAGCAGACCTGCAAGGAACTCTTGTTGATCGAGAGGGACATTATGACTGAACGAGATGCAGCTCTTGTCGTAATTAATCTTCTGTCCCGAGGCAAGTTCATAGTTTGAGAAAATGGCATTCAACTCCTGGCATTCAGTGTCAACAGCCTTAAAGAACATGAAAGAGTCGTCTGCAAAAAAAAGATGGCTAATACTAGGGGCAGTTCTACAAATTTTGACACCATGAAGTCGCTGTTGAGACTCTGCCGCCGTAATCAATCGAGACAACACCTCAGCACAGATGAGGAACAAATAAGGAGAGATGGCATCCCCTTGCCGAAGACCCCGAGAAGGTTTGATTAAACCTCTAGGCTCCCCATTTAAAATGATAGAGTAAGATACCGTGCGGACGCACCGCATAACCCAAACCACCCAAGAATGTTGGAAACCCAGCTTTAACAAGGCAGCCTCAAGGAAGTCCCATTCAACCCTATCATAAGCTTTGCTCATATCAAGCTTGAGAGCACCATAACCCACTTTCCCTTCATTTCTGCGTTTTAAGAAGTGCGCAATCTCAAACGCCACTAAGGAATTGTCGGAGATATGTCTCCCGGGGACGAAAGCACTTTGAGAAGGCGAGATGAACTGGTCCAGTAAAGGTTTCAATCTATTAGCCAACACCTTAGAGCCAAGTTTGTAAAGAACATTACACAAACTGATGGGACGGAGCTGTGACATGTTTTGGGCATTCTTGACCTTTGGGATTAAGGTAACATGGGTGTGATTCAGTTGTTGGATCTTAGCGTCAGACTCCAAGAAGCTCTGAATAGCTCGCACCACATCATTACCAACCAGTGGCCAGAAATGTTGGTAGAAGCCTGGGGAGAAACCATCAGGGCCTGGAGCCTTAGATGGGTGCATTTGCTTGAGCGCCAAATAAACTTCCTCCATAGTAAAATGCATGGATAACCTTCTGTTCATATCCTCAGTAATAATGCATGGAAGGAGACCAACAGTCTCAACAATATTAGTGGGCCGTGAGGTAGTAAATAACTTCCCATAATAGTCCAAAATAATTGTCTCCAATTCATCATCAGTAGTGCACCAAACACCTGCACCGTTGAAAAGACCCTTTATCAAATTCCTCCTTCTCCTATTGGTTGCACTTTGGTGGAAAAACTTGGTGTTCATGTCTCCATCAGTGAGCCAAAAAACTTTAGCTCGTTGTTTCCAAAAAGCATGCTCCTGTTGTAGCAATTTATGTAGGTTGGACTCAAGCTCCAACCGACTTTCCAACGGAGGGGCCGAACAGGGCAGATCAAAGTAATGAGCAAGTTTTGCACGGGTCCGCTCAATATCTTCCTTAATATTCCCATGACAAGACCTACTCCAATCCATAAGAGCCTTCCTCGTGTTAGAAATCTTGAAACAAATCGTTGCAAAAGGATCATCCCCAGCAGCACAGTTCCACCCATCCTCAACACACCTCTTGCACTCTTCATTTAGCAACCATCTATCCTCAAACCTGAAAATTTTCTTTTTTCGCTTCCTTCTTGGAGAACATTCCCTAATCTCAAACAAAATGGGTAGGTGATCAGATTTATTGGGCATCAAATTTACAGCTCTTGAAGCAGGGAACAACTCAGACCATGAGGAGGAAGCAATGAAACGATCAAGGCGAACCATAATTTCTTCCCCACCACGAATTCCACGCCAGGTAAAGCGCGGACCAGCAGCATGAATATTAACCAAGGAGCAAAAATCCAGTGCCTCCCTGAAAGCATTCATTTGCCGCACACTACGATGTAAACCACCCGACTTTTCGTTATTTACAAGGATTTCATTAAAATCCCCACCCATAAGCCAGGGGAGGGATGATTTTTGTGCTAAGAGCTTCATTAGAGACCAAGAGAGATGACGATTAACCACCGTAGGGTGGCCGTAGAAACCCGAAAAACGCCATCTTTTTGGATCAGAGACATCACCGACCAGGACGTCAATGTGGTTATCAGAATAGGAATTGAGAGCAACAGGGGTGCCCTCATTCCACAATAGAGCAATGCCTCCGACTCTATATACCCCTTTCCCACCTTTCTTATTAATAAACTTGCATGGAACCGCAAACATATTACGCCACCCAACCTGATGACGAATACGTGTCATCTCGTTAACTGAACACAGCGTCTCACAGAGAAAAACGATCGAGGGAAGATTGAGGGTCAACAACCCTTTTAGCCCTTGCACTGTCCAGGGATTCCCCAGTCCCTGACAGTTCCAACACATGACATTCATTGCTCGTGATGGGTCAAAACCGGACCCATCACGGATGGACGATTTGTAGTACGTCCAGAACTCAAATTAGCAGAGGTAGTAGCCCCATTCAGCGCAGACAAATTCCCCACATGAGCATTGCTTCCCTTCTCCTTGTGGTCAAAATCTATCAATTGCGTAGACCTATTGATCATGGGGACCGGGTCGGTCAAAATTCGTTCCCCAAGAGCATCTGAGCCCATGACATGAATGGATAAGTCACCCCTTCTCTCAACGGCTAGAGTCGCCAATGGCTTCTCTATGATAATTTTGTCTTCAGGTAGTGGAACAGGGTAGGGGCTCGCGATAACAGGGGACACCTTTGTAGAACAATTCTTTTTTCCTTTGACTAACAACGTCTTCCCACTTGTCAGCTCAGCCCCACGGGCTTCAGGCTTTTTCTTTTGGGTTTTTTTTGTAATTGGGCCAAAATCAACAGGCTGGGTCAAGCTGGGCTCCACAATACCCAAAGGAGCTTGGAAGTTCAGAGTTGAACCCGTAAAGCCCATAAAGCTTCCTTCCACCAGTTTATTATTTAACAATGGCCAACTAGTGGAAGCTCCCATACAATGTTTCTGACAAGGCAAGCCCCCACCAGGGGCACTATCTAGGGTTGAGAGATCACTCCTTGCAGGGATGGCAGACATAATATTCTCCAGAGGTATGGGGTAGCTCAATAAAGAATTAACACCGGACATACCCGAGTCATGTCCACCCGCCGGCGTAAAACTATCCACGCGCCGCCGTTTGGGAGAGAGTGGTGAGACGTCTGCAGGTGCAGTTCCCATAAGGTCCACCACCATGTCTGAGTCCAAACATGGGTCAATGACTTCCAGTTCTTCCCTTGATCTAACATTTCCAGAGAGAGATGGCTCGGGAGCCTTCATACGCCAACCAGGCCTCTTCTCAAGGGTGTCGGAATCGGCCCCAGTGAGAGTATCCGAGCTGGCACCAGTGAGCGTCTCAGTGGGATCAATGTTGAAAATATTTCTGGACGATGTCTTCCGTCGCCCATAGTGATGTTCAGTGATGGAGCCCTCCCTTGTTAGAGGACACCCAGAAGAGAAGTGTGTTAGTCTACCACAGAAGAAACAGAAGAATGGTAGGTCTTCGTACTCAAGTTGCAGTTTAGTCTCACAATCTCCACCAATGTCGATCATCACCCAACGCCATAGCGGAACAGAGACATCAAGACACACTCGAGCCCTGAGGAAACTGCCAGAGTAATCCCCACCCATTTTTGGATCTACCTCTACAACAGTTCCCAAAATAGCCCCAATCTTTCTACCCATGGCCCTAGATAGAAGATAAGGAGGGAGACCCCTTATCCTAATCCAGAACCCCTGAGTCTCCATTTTTACCGAAAGGGGATCCACCTTACCGTCAGTGACAGAGAGAAGTAGTAATGAGTTGTCGAAGCTCCATGGGCTCCCTCTCATTACTTGGTTACGATCGAATTCCGTCCGGAACGAGATGAGGAAACGGTCGCTATCCGCCCATACCGAGATAGCCACTTCATCCTTGGTCCTCCAGAGCCTCTTCATAGATTGAATCAATGAAACTTTGTTGTACCGATTACAGGTCAAAAGTCTACCTACTAACCAGAACCTCTTGACTGCGAGAGGTTCAAGCTTGTCAAACTTGATGACGGCAAGGTCCTTCGCATCCTCTATCTTCCATTTCTGGACCATCTCGCTCACCATAGACTCCATCTTGGAGAAGATCCAAACAATCCAGTTGATAAACCAAACTGTAAAACAACAGTGCCTCAGCATCCACAGATGTAAGGGACCTGATCACCACCCGACTGAAACTGAGGATTGAAACTCGGTTCAAACAAAAGGTGAAAACCCTCACTCCAGGGAGAAGGGACTAGAGCGATAATGGAAGTCAGCTTGACAAAGGTGGTAGCTAGGGGATGGATAACGTTCCAAGTCGACAGGAAAAACAAGTTGTCATATGAAAATAAGTACTGCAGAGAATAAGTACTAGTGAACAAAAGGCAAGCAAACATAGTGGATTTGAACAGCAATTTCATAGGCTTCGTATTCATTCAAAATAGGCTATCCAGAGTTTTTCCTTCAACAAACATATATGAGAATGAAGAAGACTAAACGTTAAACAATTAAAGACTCATGACAACTTCCTAGGCAAGGCCCAACCAACTCTTGGTTCCAAAGCTAATAACTTCAATTAGTCTTGGAGTCTGATGCTTCTTTTAATCTCCCTTCTTGGTCTGTCTCTTGCAATGCTATATTCATTTAATTCTTGTGCTGTGGTACTAGCCTTGCTAGTTGTATCATCAGTTGGCCCTCCAAAAGTAGTTACATTGCATATAAAGAAAAATGAATAACGAGATTGTTATATATGGAAGACAAGAGATCAAACTTGTATGGCATTCCCAGTATTTCTGACAACATCCATTTGGAACTTGCCTTGCATATTAGGTCGATCTGTTACAATTTGTGGTTTCAAATGAGTGTTTACTGACCATTAAAAAGTAGGCCGGCCTCTGAATCAGTGTTGACTGCATTATTTCATTTATACTTAATTTCAACATTAAGGTACAAAATGTAGATGACAAATCCATATACATGCAGAAATTAAGAGTCAACAATAGATGAGCATCCATCTCCATATATACAAAGTAATTCCAAGTCATATAACCAAAATCGTTCGAATTGTCTGTTTGAACATGAAATCCAATGTCCCTCTTGAGCTCCCTACTATCCCTGCATGAATATTATAGTTAGTACCAACCTATAAAATATGCATGATTGTTACTTCCATTCAGATTACATAGCATTTTCTGATGAAAAAATATATGTAATACATAATCCTACGTACTAGCCTAGTGACAGGGATAGATCTACAATTTGTGGCATGAGTTTATTTTTGCTCACACCCCTTAGTTAAAGTGTGAGCATCAGTCCCTTAAAAATTTAACATTTATCAAAATTCTAATTAATGTTAACTCATAGTTAATTTTTATCTAATTTATATATATATTATTTTTTATTTAAATCTTTATTTCTTTGAGGTGAGAAAATTGTGATTAATTTCACTCTCTCTTCCTAAATAATATTTTCTCTTCCTTCCATCATCTCTTCATCTATCTCCATCCCCCCGTCTTCTCCAAAGCTTCAATCTTTAGCGCAGAATTTGAGCAAAGTTTGTGCTATCCATAGTTTATATTCAAAACTCAAATATAAGATGCTCGATTCCGCAAATAAAAGCCACTTGAGCAATGTCCATTCATCCCCTTTGGGTTTTCCTCCAAACCCAGATCCAAAATCCCAAGGCTTCTGCAACTCAATAAAAATGGAGAAATCAAACCTGTAGTTTCAATTTTCAAACCCCAAAGTCACGTCACCATATCAAGCAATCAGAACAAGAGGGACCCTTCTTATATTATTTGCACCAAGGTGCAGCTTTGAAAGTGCAGCTTTGAAAGTGCAACAAGAGTAGACGTTCACGTACTAATGGCTTCCATACATTTTCTATTGCTACGGTGGTGGAGAAATTGAGGGTTTATTTATTTATTTTTTTCTGTTACAACATACAAGATCAATTGAAAGAAAAATAATGTAATTTTAGTTTCATTATAAGTTGACAGTTCGTCAAGATTGATCATTTCTCCATTCCATTAAATTTAAAAACTATTTTGCATTAGGCTTGGAAAATGGATATTGGGGTTATGGTTTCAATTTGGGAAATCCCAATTGTTCCAATTAATTCCCTAATCCGGGTTGGAATATTCAGGCTAAGTTGTTGGGCTGTCTAAGATTTACAGACCTAATCCCAAGAGCAACCTATCAAAAGGCAGGTCTGGGCCTGTTGGACCTAGCAGAATTTTGCCTGGCTTTGGGCTAGTGGGCTAAACGATGTGACCTTGATGGGTAAGATTTTGGAAGTGAGAGGGGTTTTTTTTTTTTTTTGGCAAATGGGAGTGAGAGTTATATGTGTAACATTGACTAGTAACTCAGGTTCAAATCTGCTAGGATGGCCATTGGAGATCCTTCTGGTATGGATAGTGTCATCCAAATCATCACAATAAGCATGAGAGGCATAGCAGGGAAGGTTGTCCAAGAAGATAGCACCATGATCATGGGTGATGCCATTTTTAGCCAGCGCATCAGCCACCATATTGCATTCTCTGTAGATGTGGACTACAGAGATAGAAGGTTCAAATCTCTCTTAATATGGACTGTTAATTAATATTATGAATGTACTTTTGTTTTTTTGTTTTGGTCGGTTACTCAGAGTAAATTAATAGCAGTATATATATACCGAGGGTAAGAGGACAGACTATGAATAAAATTTTTACTCACCAACGTGGAACTGTGGAAGAACTTGTTATTCTTTTTTATCGGTCGGTCTGGGATGAATGAAGTAGTCTTTTGCTTTGTTCTTAAATGTAAAATTAAGAAGGAAAGTTATCTCTGGTGCACATACTATATAAGAATTTCCTCAGCAGGACAAGAAGTCAAAACCTAAAAATGTCGGATATGTAGGTAGGAGGAAATGTATGATAATTGATAAGAAGAGTATTAAAAGTGATAGATGCTCCCACAGATCCTAGATGATCAGCCACTCCACTATTAGTACAAAACAAAATTAAAATATAACAGTACTTTTTCTGTTATTAGTCATCAGCAGAAGCAGAAGCAAAAGGGAAACTAGCTAGATAGAGCTAGGGTTGTAGTGGAGACCAACTCAAATCCCACCTTTGCATTGCTGCTTTTCTCTGTTCACCACTTGCTCTTGTTCATTCTGTGTGGTAAGCGTGGACTCTGTGATTATCTGTAGCCTCTTATAAATATTCAAAAAGGGAAACATCGATCTATCAAAGTTGGTAAGCATCCTCCTATCTTTATTTTTAGTTAAGTGAACCAAAGATAGATTACACAACATTCCAAAATGGTCGACGACTTATTTGTCAAGGCTACCATATAAGCAACTTGTGCCAATATGGGACGGCTTCATGAACCATCGAGCAGCCATGCATATTATTTAGTGGCAAACATGAAATCTTGAGGAAAATCTAACACTTAAAAATCCTAAATCAACTAACATGCCAACGGAAGGTAGTACACTAAAATTTGTTTTCTTGAACTAGAAGATAAATGTTAAGCCACTAGAGAAACTCTACACACTTGATATTCGTCAAATTAAGAAACAATGCTAAGTAATGGATATATCAATGCATCGATAAGGGATTGAGTGATCTTTAATTTCTAAGGTGAGTCGATCTCTAAATCTTCAGACTACTAACGGTTCTTGAAATATGTTCCTGAGAAAATAATTAGGGTTTTCAAATCTAGTAAGAAATTTCTGCACAAGTGACAGTAGTAAAAGTTTCAATTCCTAAACACTACTAAAGTGTATCCGAGAGCAAGGTGACACTTTGTGCGCTTGGGTTTCAAAGTTCTTGCTAATACTGTTTATTGGCTGGTAATTAACTAGCTAGATAACTTTATTAGCCCACTTAAATCCTTTCAACTTATTAATCACCAAGAAAAAGGAAGTCCTACTTATCTTTGGCTGTGTTAAAATATATAATGTAAAAAGAATAAATATAAAGGACAGATTGCCCGATGAAGGTGGTTAGAAGATGCCTGTGCTAGCTCTACTCATTACCTTCCTGATTAATTAGTGCGGTAAGGAATAAGCAAGGAATATCTGATTGTCTATTTTAGAATTTAGGGTCAATTTTTGGGTGAGTGCATGCTATATGAAATATCTTAATTGGTTTAAACTAATTAGTTTGTGTTGGCTGGGTGACAGTTCAAAAAGCTCAACATACTCATCATGGCCAAGTTTGTACGGCTTAGAATTCTTCGATCGCTTTGCTATTATGTTGTCTATGTTCATAGAATCATAGACTGTTGAACCACTAATCCATTGGTAACCTTGTCGTTTGTTTTTCTTATACTTTTCCTGCTTCAAATCTTAGCAAGCAAGACAAGTGCTTAGATTGGATATTAACTACTATGGATTAAATGCATGAACTAAAGACATATATAGAATATTATGAAGTCATTTTCTTACAAGACCATTCCATTATGATATTTGTGGCTGTATTTCAGCGTCGACAAAAATTATGAATTAGGCAAAGATGTGTGCTCTTGTATTTCAGTCCATCAATTCATTGTTCAAAGTTCCACTTAAATATATGTGTATGTGTTTGTAATATGTATGTTTTCTCAACAAAAAGGAATTCAAATTTGGACAGCAAAAAAAAACAATCAAAAATAAAAAGCTACGGTGAAAAAACCTAGTGGTGCCTTGCGGCGGCGGCAGCAAATTTAGTCAACGGAGGCTAGTGGCATTTTCAGCGGTCGCTGTCGGCGGTGCTGGTCATTGACTTCAAGTTCAATGTTGGTGGGTGGTTTTTGTGACAATCGATTGCTTGTACAAACCCGACATTTGTCAGCCTAGATTGTGATTGTCAGCGTCAATACGTGCTTGATTGACGATTCTTAAGCCCACATATTCGGTGACTCCATTTCATAGCTTTGCGGAATTGTTGTGGTGGTTTTTTTTCTTTTTCAAATTAGGTGATCCGACGAGGCCAGTTTCAGAGATTTAGGGATAGTGCTTGGTGGATCACACTTTGTGTCCTTTTTGTTCCTCCCGTGAGCTTCATCTTAGTGGTAATAGTTTGTTGCGTTTGATGCAGGCAGTCGCCACATTGTTGGCCTTAGTAATTTTTGTTTTTTAGTTCTTGGCCTACATTTTCTATATTGGTTGCGTTAGAAAATAGCTAAAGTTATTTATATAATGTCTCTTATTGTCGTGACCTAAAAAGAGTGTAACATCATGTGTAATCTTCGGTCTTAATATAGTGTCGTCTTTCCATAAAAAAAATTATATTCTCTTTATTAATCTCGTTCATATACTCAATTAGTTCCTTAAACAGTTGTGTTTAGCTACCCCTTAGATTTAATTCGAAGAGTGGAGAAAAAGAGATTGTTGGAGTGTGTTTATTTGCATCATTAATTATTCTATGTCATTAGCTAGATTAAGATCCAAAAATAATTGAGCATAACTGAATAAAAAATCAAATAATATCTATTAGTAGTCTAGTCATTTTTCCATAGTGTGTTACTTTATAAAGAAAAAGGTTTTTGTGGATGTCGACTTCTCTTTCTCTCTCTCGCGGTTTCCAAGGGTCCTCCCTAGTGTTTAGCCTGCATCGTTGGCCTTGAGAGGAGGCCCATGCTTTATCCCAACATCAAATCATCGACTTTTCAGTCTTGCTTTTGCTCGGTGTTCACAATTTGTTAGGCTAGGTTCCCCCTAGAGTTTCGCATCCCCATCTTCATTAGAAGTTAGTCGTTCAGAAGTATATATGGGGAGATTGCGATATGGAGTTTATGTTTCTGATGCCGGCTTGGTGTAAATAAGCGGGACTTGATGTTGATTGTTGCAAGTTTGGGGTTGTGTCTAGGTTTGAGGCGGTGCTCGACTTGAGGCGTTTGGGTCAGATTGAGCCGTGGGCACTTCATGCAAGGGTGGTTTTCGGTGATGGTGTATTTGGTTTGCAGACCTTAGTAAGGGAAAAGGAGTTTTGTTGGCCTAGATGGTGTGGGTTTCTTCTAGTGCTGGTTGCTTCACATTTTGGGAGTTTATATTTGTTGAAACTTGTTAGTGGCCGGATCAGGTTGAGTTGCTGATGGTGGCGACGGTTGTGCCCTGTGGTGGTGTTCTCGGTGGTCCATTAGGGTATGGTTGTTTGTTCTCGCTCGATTGGAGTTTTTGGACTTAGTTGGGCTGATCGATGATGGTTTGTGACGAGGCGTTGTGGTTGCTTATTAAGGTCTGGTCGGGTTAGGCTGTTTTGGGGAGTCCTTGACCCTTTCAGTGGTTCGCGTAATGTGAGTTGGGTTGGATCGAGACGCATACAACTAGGGTTGTACATGGTTGATTGTGTGTGTTACTCACTAGGATTGTATCCCCCGGTCAAGTTCAAGCTTCTTTGGGTACACCGTGAGGTTGTGATGGCTTTGAAGTTGAGGCCGGATCCGAATCCCCTGAAGTCGCTTATTGTGACTTTGTTGTAGAAGTGTCATGCATAGGCCTTGAGTTCATTTTTGGGATTATTGTAACTAGTTCTAAGATATGTGCTTTCTGTTTCTAAAAGTCTATAACTGAAAGTCGAATGTGAGATTAGTTAAGTTATAACTTTTTTTTATCGTGTTTTACGGGTGGAGGTCTTTATGTGTAACTTTGCTCATAAAATAAAAAAAAATAGAAATGATACAACGAAAAACTATGGTAATTAAAGTCACCTCATATTTAGAAAAATTATGATCCAGAGGAGATATAGTGGATAAAGTACGTCATAAAACCACACCACTTATTAAGCATAAACCATTGAATTTTCAAACTATGGTAGGCTTCATAGATACCCAAACTAGATAGAATATCAGTTTTGGGTATTATGTCATTGCCATAAATATGTTATACAACATATATATATTTACACTTCAAGTACTTGTTGACCAGTTTTACCAATACTTTCTTGTAAAACCGGAGGTGACTCTGTAATTTTAATAACAACATGGGGGCAGTCCATCTTCAGAGTTTTTTTATCACTACAAATTTTTCCCAACTCGTGTGACTTTTCTGGTGACACAGTGGCTTCAACAGTCTGAAAATTTGCAAGAGACCCAAGTTCATAAACAGACTCAACAATTTTCTCAGTGCAGTTGACAACATCAAGTAGTAGTGAGCCTACTGTTGCTGCTGGTACCACTTCTAAAAGATCAATGTCTTCCCACAAGCCAGATTTAAGTAAGGACTTGAGGGACTTGGCTGCAGCCTTTGCATTAGCAATGTGAGGATTAGCAGAGGGTGATTTGGTCATTGTCTTGAAATCTGATGCTAGTGCCTTCAGTGCTTTGCCAGATTCCAAGCTCAGTTTTGTGCATGATTCTTCAATTCTGTTACGAATTTCTGGTGATACCTGCAACACATGTTAAAAACAATGGTCAGTTGAGATTAATGTAACTAACATCATTTCTTTACTTCTTTCTTTAATGTTTGCTCCATACTATTTAGGATCCCAACTTGTATAAGCACCTCTCTTCTTCTTATATTATATATAAACCTTTTATCTTTTGCTTTTATATATATATATAGGTTGATATGTGCAGGTGCTAAGTTAGTTTTTTAGACTAGAAATATTGTAGTTATATATGGAGTTTGTTTAAGTATTTACTTGAATGTCAGCTGTGAGGCGGCCATGAAGTGCTTCAATCCGGTAGGCGCATTGCTGAATTAAAGCTCCAACTTTAAGGTATTGCCCCCATGGATGACGATAACTGAACCTACCATGACCTGGCTCCCATCTTGCAAAATTAGCCTGCACATTGAGCATTACAGTTAGAATCAGCTGGCACTTTCAGTAAATAGTAAAGATCAGAGAGAGCATTAAACCCACCAAGGATTCTTCACTGCTTTTAGAATTGAGAACACTTTTGTATCCTAGCAGAAATGCCTTGTCATCTATAGACTCTGCAGTATCCTCCAATGTTCTGAAGTATTCACCTCCAAATCCTACAAGGTTTTCCATTTTATCAAGTGTTTAGTTGCATACTCAATAAAAGGAATTAAATTAATTAAATGACAATGACGTGAAATATTATGGTGGCTTAGCTTATTATTCTATTTTTGTGGTGAGTTCTTATGTTATAGTTTAGCTCCTAAATATGAGAAGAGCGAAAATGATTCCTAATGGAATATTAATCTTTTTAAAGGGTACGTACAGTGACTGGCAAATAAACATTTCGCCTTGTGCGCTATAGTACTGTTTGGGGTGATAAATACAAGAAATAATTATATACCTTCCAAGAAATTTGCTAGCTTTTCAATGTTGTCAGCTATGAGGTTGTGAAGATCTTCACCAGCCCAAACAGGAAAAACCAGCATGGATACAATCACACATGCAGAGCCACCAATGAAAATGGTGGATACCCTCTTGTGAGCCAACTCCAACACCTCATCATCCCGGAAACCCGATACCGATATCAAAGAGAATGTCAATATAAAAATCAACAAGCCGTAGTCATATCGTGCCTTAATTTTCGGAAAGAACCGTATAAACGTTGATGTAGCAGCTGCAAAAAATACATAATAATTGAATTAATTACCAATGACAGTGAACACATTAAGAGATTAAGAAAATTCTTGATCGATGACGTTAAAAGATATATATTTACCTTGTAGGAAGACAAAGACGCCAAGTAGTATGGGTTCACCTATGTGGCCAGATAAGCTAGCTAGGTGATGAGCTCCAATACCTAGAGCACCAGCTAGTAGGGTTGCCAATCCTCTATTTAAACCTTTTCCAAGAGTAGCTCCTGAAATTAATTTACATGTATCATGTATGTGTCCATAAAATTAATATATATACCATCTGGAATTGAGTTTAATTAAGAGAGTAGTCCACCATGAACATTCATATATAGTTCCATACGTACCAACTGAGAATTCGAAGACGACGATGACAGTCACAACAGCCCACATTGCAGAGGCACCAAAACTGTTGTAAAGCGGTTGATAGTAGTAGAACAATGAGACCAAGGTGAGTGCAAATCCTACTTTAAGAGAATGAGTAATTCTTCTAGGGTCGTCTTGGCCAAGCTTTTTGGTTCTCATAGCAATCTCACAGACCTTGCTAGTAAACTTTGCAGGTAAACTAGCTACTACCCCTATTTTCTCAAGACTTGCAGACCCCATCATGATCGATATATATCGATCAGCTTAATTGCATGAACCAAAATCAAAGAAAGTGATAAGATAAAGAGAGACAAAGAGATGGCTGCAGATAGAGGCTGAAGGATACTGATTGATCGATGCTTTTGGTAGCGCATCGCAGGCTTGTTATTTATAGGCGAAAAGAGAATGGAAGTGAGGAATTAAAAATAATATATATATTTGAGGTCTCTGAACACGTTTTGGTGTATACTTTTTTTTGTTTTTTGTACGTACGGCGAAAGTACAAGAAGATGTTTCAGTGAAACCAAGGGTTGAAAGTTACGCAGAGTGAAAAAGATTTGAGTGCGTTGCAGCTCTGGATGGATAGTGTTACCCATGAACAGAGAGAGAGAGAGAGAGAGAGATCCTCAGTGCCCCAAGCTAAGCTAAAGAAGAGTCCCATCAACGGATCAACTGGCTTTCTTTCTACCTGGCAATGACCGGTATATCCATTTGCTTCTTCTACTACGTACTCATCCCTAATCCCTTCAACCCTTCCCATGTAATAACGTGAAGTTACATGTATGATCTGTTTCCACTCGAAAGGTTCAATTTTAACCCCTCTTAATTCTGTTTTTGAAATTTTAAAATTTAACTTGGGAAACTATGGCACCCCAATCTTTTGCTTGATGGGAAATTGACAAGTTTTCTTGTTCTACAAAACTAGCACTTTTCGATGGAAACAGATCGACCTTACTCTTAATAATGAGCCGTTTGTTTTACCAAAATAAAAATTTAACAAAATTGATAATTACTGTCTAGGTTCATTGTATCAATCTACATTTATTCTCTGCATCTCAATTAGGAGTGATTGTAGGAGTTAATTTGCATGTATGATTAGTTACTTAACTTGTACACTATTATATCGGTCACGTAGAAAAATCTCTCTTTTAAAAGACTCTTTGCGAGATGAATACATCATCACAATATTCCCATATATTTTCTAGTAAAAATGTCGATATGCGAGCCAAAACGATTGATCGATCGGCCATGTAAAACTTGTGGCCACCTGCAAAATGGAAAAAAAATAAAACAAAACAAAAAAGGGCCAGGTTTATTGCTGACGCAGAGTTGCATGCTTTAGTATAATATCTAGAATATGCTGAATTCACATGAGGATAAACACAGTACACCACATATATCTTTCCCAGAATTGTAATTTTTGCTTCTAAATTAGAGGATCAAAATATCCTGTCATAGCGAAAGAATTTATCTGCTTGATTAGACTTGTTTTCTGATCGAAATTCATTGTCCCCCTTTTAATGGAACTTATTCTACATCATACATTACTAGCCAGAGTCAGGTCATATATTGTCTAAAATCTGTATTGTGGAAAAACAAAATCTCACTACTGGTGATGGAGATGGACTGCACGCCACTGGCAGTTTGGAGGTACAATTAATTAGAATATGTTGCACTTTTTTTTTTATTGAATATGTTCTCCTTTGAATTTAACTTCCAACCTTTAATCACGTACGTTTGGCACAATATATAGCTTTTTTTCCCTTTGCTCCTAAGCCAGTAGCTGATTTAGAACATACCTATACCTCTTGTAAGGTATAAGATTCGAGGGACTAGTTGTATATCTACTTATTGTAAAGATTAAAGTTTGGAATGGTCTAAATCAGCTACTGGCTAGGAAAATGTAGAACTAGTAGCCGGCTAGGAATGGTCTAAATCAATAAGCTAGGTAGCTCATGAGTTAGCTAGTTTCATCGTCAAAGAAAATGTGAACTCTATTATATTGAATCCGGGCCGGAATGGCTTATGGAGTCTATAAATATTGACATTAGTTAGGAATGGTCTAAATCAACAAGGTAGCTCATGAGTTAGCTAGTTTCAAAATATTGAAAATGTAGAACTCTATTGTATTGAATCCGGGCCGGAATGGCTTATGGAGTCTATAAATATTGACATTAGCTAGGAATGGTCTAAATCAACAAGGTAGCTCATGAGTTAGCTAGTTTCATCATCAACGAAAATGTAGAACTCAATTGTATTGAATCCGGGCCGGAATGGCTTATGAACTCTATTGTAACCTTTTTTTAAATTAATGAATGGTTAATTTATCTATTTGATCAAGAAAAAATAAATTTGAAATGGTCTTATTTTCAAGTAACTTTCATGATCATCGTCTAAAAGTTACTTGATTAGTATAATAACTTGGAAGAGTTTAGAGGATGTTGTTGTAGTCCCTGTAGGCACTAGGCCGGCCGGCCACTAACTTTATTGTTCTATTGATATTCAGGTGATCAGAACCGTCCAAATAGGTCTTTTAAAATCAACTAAGTTTCAAAATAAGTGGTCAGAAGGGAATAGGGAGCAGCATGCATATTCTTTTGACGAAATTAGGAAACTTTTGGCATGGAGTGATGATTAAGACATCAGCTGTTAGGTCCAGATCATTTTATGTGGTGCATTTTAGCACATGAACACCATCTCATGTTTTAATTAGAAAGACAGCATATTTAATTTGGTTCCTAAGAACTGATTAAGACTTCCACTTATTCAAACATATATGCTTTGATTTCTCAAGGTTAAAATTAGTTAGAAACAACGGTGACCTTTATGAAACTTAAAACTAATGAACTAACACTAACGACACCGAATTGCCGAAAATTTAATCAAAACTGTACCGAACCGGTCAGTCGGTTATTAAAACACGAACCGAACCGACACGTACGGTGCCGGTTCTTGGTTAGTTCTTAAGATAAAAGACAGATCAAACTGAATCACTAAAATTAAAGTTAAACAAAACTTATATTTTTATTACATTGTGGTCGATTCCTATTGGTGTTTATTTTTTTATTGATACTTTTAATTATTAATTTTTAGCAAAATACATCAAAAACAAAAGCCGATCTTGTCCTCTTTTTTCAGTTCGGGATGGTACGGAATTGGACAATACCTTTCAGATTTTCAAAACCGGCCCGTCTCGTCTCGATTCGGTTCAAGACCGATTTTTCGGTTTTGCTAGATTCGGGCCCGGGCTTAGGTTCAGCTCAATGCCGACCCGTCCCTGCCCGTGTCCGGCCCTAGTTGGGACAAACAGTGGCCGTTTGTTCATGCTTTCCAATTTGGTGGTCAGAGGGCTGTTGTTAGGTTTGCTTTTCCTACCATGGTCGATTGTTTTGTGCAGTGGTGTTACCAACTTTGGCCTCTGTATTTTATATCAACTTGGGCCTCTGTAATTTATATCACCTTGGGCCTCTCTGTTTTATCAATATATTAAGTGTATTCGTAAACCCATTAGGCCAATTTCTTTGCATAAATATACATTTTAGGAAATGTAAAATTCAATTTCCATAATAGATTTATCGACACGTACCTTCCTTTCTTGACAAATACGTTATTCACAAATGACAATGTACTTCAGGAAAAACAACCCAACGATTTACTTTCTAAACCAGAATTGAAAAGCCAACCAAAAAAGTCACAATGTTGAATCAAACACTGGAAACCTCATATATGTATGATTACACACCATGCCACCATGGTAATAATCAAGAGTAAATATTCGATAATGAGTATTAAAAATTTGTCTACACAACTCATTTTTCAGGTCAAAACAATTAAGATCGAGGACCAAACATGGCTAAACAAAGCTCATTCATCCTCTTGGCTGCGCAACCTAGCAAGCTTGTTAGTGACAATAACATGGATCAAGCTGGGCAGCTCTCTCGACAATTTCCTTCCTCTTCCTTAATTGTGGAGATATTGTGTGCAATCTCGGCACAATTGGTCCAGGTTAACAAAGTTGCAAAAGGATCAGTCAGAACTGAAACATGTGAAATGAATCAAAAGAAAGGAGATATCATTCAGCAGCTCGATCACTTATTGCATGCATGTGCATCATCAGAACTTCTAGCTCCTTGATATTGTGCACAACAAACTTCTTGAAATGGTTAGGAAGATAATGGCGCGCGAGTCTTCTTGTCAGAACCATAACCAATGTTGGGCATGAGATCGAGTGACTCCTTTGAACTTTCTTACGCGAGAGTCAATACCCTTCGGCCTTCTCCAGTTGGTCTGTCAAAGAAACACAATTATTCAGGAAAGTTTTGACCTAGTGAATGAACAGGAAACTACCAAGTAAGTACGTAATAAAAGTACTTATAGAACAAAATAAATGTATGCAGGGTTAAAGTAACAGAAAGCTGTTAAGAAACTAAGCTCACTGTGTCGCAAGACCTGCATAGATTCAATGTATGCCCTGTAAACGAAATGTCCAGCTACAAATAAAGTCTGGACGTACATTAGATACCATGGGCAAATGAATCGAATACAACCGAATATGCAAAACAAGTACGTATATATCTCGGTCCAGATTGTGTACAACCTCCGAAATTCTCACAGTTCTACCCTCTTGAAAAAAATTTCATCCTCAAAGTTCACTTGATTACTCCATTCAATGAGGACGCCGAGGACGCCATTCATTTACGTCGGAGTCCCGTTCCCATGTGCAGATATTTAGCACCTTATTACCGGATACTCACTCGAATACTAGAAATACAGTACAGTACATATCCTCATATAGGTCTGATGATATGACATTCTAAATATCTTGGTAGGGAGAAATATATCACAAAGACAACTACATAGTTCGTTAAGTATCTGGGTTGCATGATGCATATGATTTCCTATGAAATGCATCACCGGAAAACATGTTGATAAAGGCATTTACCATAAAAATACCATTTTTCACAAAAACAACTACATAGTTCGTTGAGTATCTGGGCCTCTACCATTTTTCTCCATATATTTTTGGCCAAATCTTTAGAGCTATAACACTCAAACTGTCCAATCTTACCTATAAAAATACCAATAAAGTTAAGGACCCAAAGTAATGGTAATTGACGGAACTAGTTGACAAACCTAACCGTGAGTCCAAGTTTCAAATTAAGCTGGGGTGGAGCTAGTATTTAAAAATAAAAATCACTGCAAGTGGCCTAGTGGATTAGCTTCTAGGTTGGGAATCCCCCTACCCGAGTTCGAATCACGAAACTGTCAAAGTGGTCAGACACTGTGCTGCAATGCACAGTTTGAGCATTTCACATGCGCCGCAAGAATTAGTCTTTAGGACTAGGAAGCCTTTGGGATACCCTAACTAAGGTAAAAAAAAAATGTTTAAAAATAAATGCGTCTAATATACATTGCTGCATACAATGCATTCTTTTTTTTCGAAATGCAATTGCTGTTCAAAAAAAATAAAACTGATCATTTTTTAAATGCAATTGCATTTTGGAATGGCAATTGCATTTTTGAAATGCTCAGTTTTACTTTTTTGAACAACAATTGTAATTAAAAAATACAATTGCATTTCGAAAAAAAAGACTGCATAGTATGCATAGATGTATATTAGAATTTTCCTTTAAAATACTGTGAGCTTGGTTTCATTTTTTTTTTTTGGTAGAGAAAAAAGGTTTCAATATATAGTTGATTAAGTAATTAGATACCTTTCAGTGACGAAGTGGTGTTAGCTTAGTGGTTAGAGCACCCACTACCTAAGATCCAAGTCCTGGGTTCGAGTCACCATGGGAGTAGGAGTGAAATTCTTTGATCATCTTAAAAAAAAAAAAGAAAAAAGATACCTTTCAGTGATACAAATCGAAGATGTTGAATACATTTGAGAAGGATAAAATAGCAATTAAAATTAGTAAAGGAAGTAGGATGCTAATGTTCCATAAATTTATGTTCTATGGAATTGCAATTTAGCGAGTGTTTTGTGGTTGAGGCATTTGAAATGTGCACTTTTATCAAAGGTTCCATTGCTGGTTGCCTCAAATTCTTAAGGTTTTGGTTAGCATTGGTCTTTGGCTTTATTTTATCTAATTAATGTTAAAGTCCATTTTTCCACTTCTCCTTATTGATAGGTGCATTTTATCTCTTCAACTTGGTTAAAACATTGAAAAAAAAATCATATACTAAACAATGAGTTCAAATCTCTAAAACAAAAATGAAAAAAAATTACAATGAGTTCAAATCATTTAAGTTTAATGATTCCTTAAACATGTTTCCTATCGTTCTAATAGCTAGCAAAATCGAGCTTAGTTTCCTATCGTTCTACTGGCTAGCCAAATTAAATTTAGTTTTATGGCACCCTGGAAGGGGGGGTCCCACCCGCAGCTCCGCGACCCTGAGCCAACGAACGTTCGACACATCGCATAAGAAGTCCCGAAAACCCGTAAACTTAAGACCGCAAGGCCTTTGGTAAATTATAAATATAAATTGAGGAAACTCTAAATATTAAAACGTTAAAATTAAGCAACCGACTTTAAAAGTAAACATAAGCAGATACAATGTTCATAATGGGTCGAGAATAAAGATATTGGGCTTATAAATAAAAATGGGCTGAAGAAGCTACAATGAATCACAAATAACAAAGGATGACGAACGCGCCCCAGGTATGCGGGTCCCTCGGATATATTTTAGTAAGTTTATTCTAATCATATAGCTAGCCAAATCGTGTTTAGTTTACTCCCATATCTCATATCAAACAAGTGAAAAATTCCATCTGAATATGAAGCCACTATTAGAGGTGATAGATTAAATGCGTTTTTAACATGTAATTCACATGAGGTCTTATCTAAAACAAATATGAACAAAGATCATGATAAATCAACATATAATTCACATGATGTCTTATCTAAAACAAAAATGAAAAAAATCATATGCTTCCATGTTACCGAAAAGAAAAGAAAAAAATTATGAAAAAATTATGGATAAATAATGAGTTCATATCATTAAAGTCTTAATGAGCTTAAATGTTTTATGTGTTCAAAATGTAGGTTACACAGTGATTGTGGTATAATGAATATCATATATTATGATCAATTACAACTAAATCATTTGTATTTTCAATTTTTGTGACAATTAAATAAATACGAAATTATTCATTTCCCATTCACACTATTAACCAACCCAAATCAAATTGATTTTCTAATTTCTTTTTCTTTATTTGAAGATTAGTTAAAACGATTCAATTTCAGGCAATTAGATTGTTTGCTTGAGCTCCAAAATTAAATATATGGCATAATTGTCAAAATGCCTCCTAAACTTGGTCATGATTGTTGTTTGGGGGTGTTTTGGGATTCCAACTCCGGATTAGGCCAAAACAAGGTGCCCCGGGTTCTTGAAATAGTAATGGACTGAGTCCGAAGCTTCTCGAAGGCATCGGGCCTAGGATGGGCTCCGTTTGTTGTATAACCTGCAAACAAGAGAAGAAAAGAACAAAACCACAACAAATATCCAAAATAATATGTATGTAAATATCCTCAAATGGGCTAAAATAGTGAAAATATGGTGTGGAAGCGAGGATTATGATAAAGTGATGCTAGAGCATGGTTTAGGGAGTGTTTAGGCTCTTCTCTTGGTGAGATATTGTGTATATGGGTTTGAAGATGAGTAGATATGTAATTTTGGAATGGTTTTGGCCTTGGAAGTAGCTGTTGGATTAATCCTGCAGGGCTGCTGGATATGTTTCTAGAGAGAAATTGGTAGAGTTTCCCCTAAGGTGGCCAAGAGTCCCCTTTGATCTGATTTTGAGCCTCTATTTATAGGCCAAGATTGATGTGGTGGGCTAATGGTATTATCCGGGCAATAGCAAGTGACTTCCTTTTACATCTTTTATCTGCTGGATATAGATATGCAGCTCCTGGATCAGTGTGCATGATTGATTGCTGCTGTATTCTCCCTTTTACCCGCTGGATATTGATATGCATCTTCTGGATCAGTGTGCATGACTGATTGTTGATGTATTCACTCTTTTACTCGCTGGATGTTGTGCTACCTTGATATAAGTCCACTAAATAATCCCATATCCTCACTTTAGTCTGCTGGATTAGGCTAGATGTCAGCTAGATATGTGTGCTGGATTGCACAACAAGAAAATGGGTTGGTCTTGTGTTTGGGCCTTGGCTTTGGGCTTTGGGTTGCTCTAGCATATGTCCGTATTCTCCGCAAGCTTGAATCGGTGGGCCTCTCTCTCCCAAGCGAGTGGAGGCTCGATTCAAGTCAAGCGGATAATCCGGACCTTTATCGCTTCTCCTCGTGCCTTCCAAACCACAATCCACTAAATAGCCCCGGTTGTGACTTGGGCCACTTATGCATGAAATGCATGAATTATGACACAAATTGATGATTATTTATTATTTAATTTAATGTCAAATAAATAGTTGGGCCTCAAATTAGGGCCTACCTATTGCCACTTTTCGTGTACAAACATTAGCCCCCTTGATCATGGGGGTTATGCAATGTCATTGAAATAACCCTCATGATCAATTGAGGTAGCATGCAAATAATGTATAATTGACACATAATTTATATATGAGCATGTGATAAAGTCATGCATGGATAGTGTATGCATATAGGATGCCAAAAATAGTAGAAGATTAAAGCAATAATCATGGCATATGCACTAAGAGTAATAATGTTCAAGAAATGGACCTTCTTGTCGCAATCCGCCAACTTTTGTGTATTGTCGTGTCGGATAATACGAGGAGAGATCAGATTGTCTTCCTCGCTTTGATGATCATGTTGCGGATCCCCCGCACTTGTGATTGTATTGAAATTTGCTATGTCTTGACCGCTATAAGGAATTGTATGTCGGATAATAGTTAGGAACGCTTGATCACCTCCATGTTGGTAATGTGACGGATCTCCCGTAGAGTCGAACATATACTCATAAGATATCCATCACTTCTTGAGCTTATTAACAATGTGATCGAGCATGTTCTTCTTCATAAAATGAAAAAAAAGAATTTTCTCTTCCCATAATGATGAAGGCTGGGTGTAAATATTGAGAGAGAAAATATAGGGATAATGGTGTAGAGAATAAGGATGGAATAAGAACTCATTCGAAATATTGATGACAATAAAGGGTGTTTATTGTCAATAAATAAGGTACACATGTGTTTTTTTTTTTTGGAAGTGGTATGATTTTCTGATGGAATAATTGGGAAATAAAATCCATTTTTGCCTTGGAAACGAGAACTTTGAGGAGATATGAACCTCATCTCCATCAATATTACTGTAGCTTCATGTATGAAGGCAAAAATATATACTTTTTAGAGCAGATCGCTATGTGGCATGCTAAGGATGGTTGGTTTAAATAATTATAAGTAATAAAGAAAAATAAAGAAGTAATAAACGGCTCTTTTAGCCTTGGGAATGAGGGGAATCAATGAAGATGATTCTCACCAGAAGCAATTACTCTTCCACGTGAAGGAATAGTAAGGATCAGAACAAGAAAGTGATAAAGTCACCTGCAGGTTTTGTGGAGTGATACCCACCTCCTACTTATCTTTCTTCAACGCCACATGGCGCATCTTCACTCTGGCCTTTATGGTTGTTTATGTCACCTCTGTGTAGGATTAGAAGTTCTCGTCGCTAACCCTAATTTCTCCTCCGCTTCTTGCTATTTAAATGTACCCTCTTGACTGTTGACTAAAATTTAGTCGTTTGCGGCCAAAACAACAAACCTTCCTCCATTATTCTTCAAGAGGCCGGCAAAGACTCTTCAGATTGAGAAGCCATAAATAAAAGTTATAAAACTAAGAGTGGAACACGAAGATCTTTCCCTCGAGAGTGACGCTTGTAAGAGTTACCGGTCCACGCTATTTTAGCTTCTTTGCAATGGTAAATCTTCCATCTCCTTACTTTTGCCTTTTGTTCTGCAACGTGGTAGTTCTAGATGATCTTTTGTATAGTTCTATGATTTTGGATGCCACCATGATGGATTTGAGGATGTATTTTATTGATTGCAGTGCTATCCTTCTGATGAACCTTGTTCAGAGGCTTTGCGTATGCACCGGTAACGTTCATGTGTTGGCTCCTCCAATGAGTGTATTTTGACTGACTTCGCCGTCGGATTGGAAATGACGATAAAGATGGCCGGCGAAGTGTGGTGACGACTGCAATCAATCTTCCTCAAGGCATGAAGACAACGGCTTGATCGTTCATGTCACATTTCCCGGCTTTCCAGTGTCAAGGCGAGAGCCATGATCGGATTTCCTGAAGTTCGGTGATCACGTATTCTGACAGGATTTTACATTTCTGAGCTCGCCGAGTTTGATGGCGAGAGAGGCATCAGAGACTTGCTTGTTGACAGCGGCTGGTTCTTGACTCGGCCTCGCCCTTTGGAGGTGATGCTCAGAGCATGTTCTTTATTATTTTTTCGTTGTTGCATGTAAACCTTGGGACTTGGGTCAGATTCTGAATGAACATTTTGGACCTTCGAATCTTGAATTGTCTCCGGCTTGGATGTCTCGATTGGGTGTCTGTCTATGCTATCCAATGATCTTGTACGAGTAGGCCTCGTGGTTGAACACCGGGTTCAATGATGGATTGTCTCTCCATCGGCTTTGATAGGCTGCGTCCTTGTAAAAGCTTTGTCTCGTTGGATTGGGCTATCAAAGGTTTTCACCACGGGAGTTGCGCTAGCGGATCACGATGGCGGATCGAGCATGATAGCGGAGCACAACGACATCTTGGAAAACTGGTCAATGGTCATTGAGATTATCCATGCATGATGGCTTCCGGCACTAGATGTAGTGGCTTATAGAACTAGTTATGTTTATTGTGGGATAGCTTCATTCTTTGGATTGTAGGCTCCAACAACTCTTGTTGTAGGCAATGAGCTTCCCCTCTTTGCTTTTTCTTCAAAATATTTGTGCTTGAAGTTTTCTTTGAACATCATATATATGTACATAAATTTTCTTGATTTTGATATTTGATAAACTTGTGTAGGAAATGCTTGATCACGCGTAGAGTCTGCCGTATACTACTCCAGCAGTGACTTGGTAGGAAGAGACTCCATCCAGCAGGCGTGACAACAATCCAGCAAGTTATCATTGCTTCAAAGTGTGGATCTCGGCGTCCGTGAAGCATTCTTCATTGGCACTAATGAGGTGCGACTTTCGACGTCAATGAGGTTTGGCCCTTGATATCAATGGGAAGTGGCCTCCGGCATCTATGAGACATCCGGCAGTTTTGGCAAGGCGAACGGAATATACTCCGTGCAAGGCATGACCCTTGATACATATCCAACTCAAGGCGCGACCCTTGGAGTATAATCGTTGACAAGGCGAGACCCTTGGCGCATATCTAGCACAAGGCAAGGCAAGACCCTTGGTGTATAATCCAGCGCAAGGCAAGACCCTTGACGTATATCTAGCGCAAGGCAAGACCCTTGACATATATTCCGTGCAAGGAAGGGACCCTTGACATATATTCCGTGCAAGGAAGGGACCCTTGACACATATTTTACAAGGTGTTGCATAACCCTTGACGGATTTCAAGGCCAGGGCAACCCTTGAAGTATTATCCATGCAAGGAGAGACCCTTAACACATATTTTGCAAGGTGTTGCATAACCCTTGACAGACCGCAAGGCCGGGGCAACCCTAGATATGTTTTCAGGAGGAATTACGTTACCATTGGCAGACCACCAAGGTCGGGGTAATCCTCAGTATATTTTCAGGAGGCATTGCATGACCCTTGGCAAACCACCAAGGCCGGGACAACCCTCGGGATATTTTCAGGAGGCATTGCATAACCCTTGGCAAACCACCAAGGCCGGGACAACCCTCGGGATATTTTTCAGGAGGCATTGCATAATTCTTAGCAAACCACCAAGGTCGGGGCAACCCTCGAAATATTTCATGTAAGGAGTGACCCTATTCAAATATTTTTCGCAAGGGGAGGCCCTTGATGTATGTATCCATTTTCTCGTCGTTGCATTAGCATTGATTCTCTTTTTTCCTTGGATTGTAGGGCGAATCTAGCAGTTTGCTTGGCATTTTGATATTTTGGATGCTCCGGATCCTATCGAGTGAGATGTTGCTCCGGTGGTCTTCTTGGATTTCAGATCCAACATCGAATGATCATGACATAATACATGAGGCCGCATATTCTCCATGTACTTGGTGAAGGTTCGAGAGTCTCTTTTGTTGTGTGTTTGGCCATATTCTTCGGAGAATGCCTTGACCCTATCGTTTGCTCGAATATCGGCGACCTTCCGCACTTTGAAAGTTGTGAGCTTCCCGCCCATGATTCTCATCTTATTTGGATAGTCGGCTTCCATGTATTTGTGAGCCTCCTGCTCGATCTAGATAGTTGTGAGCTATCCGCTATGGATTGTAATCTTCTTTGGATGGTCGGCAACTCCGGGTAATAAGTATTGTGTGTTTCTTATTTCTTTATTTGTGCTTTGTCCCTTTGTCGCCAAAGGTACACCTTGTAAATGTTGTAGTTTGCTCATAGGTTGCATGCCACATTCTCGTTGAATGGTTTAGTGAAGGGTTTCCTTCTTTTTGATTGGTGGCTCCTTGCTGGATCCATATGAGTATAATGCCTCCAGCAATCTCTCGGCAATATGAATCGGTGTGCATTGCTCATCCAGCAGCATGATTTGGCATGACTAGTTCATCCAGCAGCCTTATTTGATGTGATTTCGCCTTTTCGGCATGATTAATTGGTATAGATATCGCCTCCCGCGAAATGCATTGTTATGATTAGTGCATCCAGCAACGATGGTAAGTTTAGGTAAAGCCTCCGGTGAGGTGCCCAATTGGAGCTTGTTTCCTTTTTTGCTTTACTTTAGCCCCCAAGTGCAAGGCATATGGGTGATCTAGCCCCCAAGTGTTAGGAAGATGATCCTGCAGCCCCCAAGTGTGAGATACTATAAGGGTTAGTAAAATATAGATATACCTTTCCTTTGCTTGGCGTTTTGACTTGTCATTGGAGTGTGATAATAGTAGTTTCCTTGTATCCAGCACTCCACTAGTTTATTTGGTAATCACCGCAAGGTCATTGATGCATTCAAGCTCGTCTTCCCATGCTTTGAGAAAAATGCAAGTGTCAATATTGCTACTGGATTTGGTCTCCATCTGGTGGAATTTTGTGAGCCATTCTCTCATTCTCCGGGATTGATCGAGTTGACAAAGCAACTGCTGGATTGGAGATGCATCCCCGCACAATTTGCTCATCTTACTTTGAGATTGCTTCTCCTTGGGATCTCGCATTGTTGAAATAAGGTAAATTTTTTTTTCTTCATTGTGGGGCTTCCTTCTTTTGCTCCAGTTGATTGTTGTTCGGGAGAAAGACTCTTTTCGATACACGCATTTGCATGGCCTTCTTGCTCTCCCAAGGTTATGTCTCGGCGGATTGGTTGATGGTGATGTTCTTCGTATACGGGAGGTACTCCAATAATTTTTTTTTTTTTTTTTTAACACCATTGCGGTATCATTCGCCGGCTCTCATGTTAGAAGTAATTGTCGTGGTGAGAAGCATCGAACCATCTCCTCTCTTGATCTCGCAACAAAGTTCGGCAAGTATTGGCTCTTCCGGTCAATAATTTAGATGAAAGTCGGCGTTTCCGGCGGATTATCCAAGAGAATGAACAAAGCGGTAAACTTGCTCCAGCGGATTTCCCGTCTTGCCACCATATTGTTCTTCGGGTATTGTCTCTCAAGACTTTGCTGGATATTCTAACAAGAACAGATATTGAAGATTAATTATATGGAGAGAGAGATTACCTAACTTACCCTATAGCGAAGTTAACACCTCCTTCTTGGAAGAGTGTCGGTTTTTTTTTTATTCCTTGGATTTCTTGTGTGCGCCTCCAACACCATATGCTCTTCTTCTTACTGGATGTCCAGCCTCTGGATTTGTTGACAGAGTTGGTCTTATTTATCTCCTTTGTGGCCTTCGAAAGCTTCTTTTGCTTTGCTGGAGAGTCAGAATTGTGTCGATCCTTTTCGAAATGATAATCTCCATGTGTTGTTGCTCTTCTTGATGGATTCTACAGCAGTGTCACGGGATCAAAGTTGCTGGATCTTCACGGCAGCGAGATTAGATATGCAGCAGCATCGCTGGATCTTTAACAGCAACATCACTGGATCCTCATTTCTTTCATATTTTTCTTCTCTTCTAAGTAGTGGCCATGCTTTGACTCAGTCCCATCGTGATCGCCAAATGTTTGGGGGTGTTTTGGGATTCCATCTCCGGATTAGGCCAAAACAAGGTGCCCCGGGTTCTTGAAATAGTAATGGACTGAGTCCGAAGCTTCTCGAAGGCATCGGGCCTAGGATGGGCTCCGTTTGTTGTATAACCTGCAAACAAGAGAAGAAAAGAACAAAACCACAACAAATATCCAAAATAATATGTATGTAAATATCCTCAAATGGGCTAAAATAGTGAAAATATGGTGTGGAAGCGAGGATTATGATAAAGTGATGCTAGAGCATGGTTTAGGGAGTGTTTAGGCTCTTCTCTTGGTGAGATATTGTGTATATGGGTTTGAAGATGAGTAGATATGTAATTTTGGAATGGTTTTGGCCTTGGAAGTAGCTGCTGGATTAATCCTGCAGGGCTGCTGGATTAATCCTGCAGGGCTGCTGGATATGTTTCTAGAGAGAAATTGGTAGAGTTTCCCCTAAGGTGGCCAAGAGTCCCCTTTGATCTGATTTTGAGCCTCTATTTATAGGCCAAGATTGATGTGGTGGGCTAATGGTATTATCCGGGCAATAGCAAGTGACTTCCTTTTACATCTTTTATCTGCTGGATATAGATATGCAGCTCCTGGATCAGTGTGCATGATTGATTGCTGCTGTATTCTCCCTTTTACCCGCTGGATATTGATATGCATCTTCTGGATCAGTGTGCATGACTGATTGTTGATGTATTCACTCTTTTACTCGCTGGATGTTGTGCTACCTTGATATAAGTCCACTAAATAATCCCATATCCTCACTTTAGTCTGCTGGATTAGGCTAGATGTCAGCTAGATATGTGTGCTGGATTGCACAACAAGAAAATGGGTTGGTCTTGTGTTTGGGCCTTGGCTTTGGGCTTTGGGTTGCTCTAGCATATGTCCGTATTCTCCGCAAGCTTGAATCGGTGGGCCTCTCTCTCCCAAGCGAGTGGAGGCTCGATTCAAGTCAAGCGGATAATCCGGACCTTTATCGCTTCTCCTCGTGCCTTCCAAACCACAATCCACTAAATAGCCCCGGTTGTGACTTGGGCCACTTATGCATGAAATGCATGAATTATGACACAAATTGATGATTATTTATTATTTAATTTAATGTCAAATAAATAGTTGGGCCTCAAATTAGGGCCTACCTATTGCCACTTTTCGTGTACAAACAATTGTCAATTTACACCATCAACTTGCAATTGCATCAATTTGCCCCCTGAATTTGGTAAAAATTGTCAATTTGTACCACATACGTCAATTTCAACTTTTTCCATCCAATTTTGTGACATGTGACCTTCATGTGAGGGGTATTTTGGCCATTTTATGATTTTTTTTAATTTAAAAAAAAAACACAAATATACATAAAAATTACATTGAAAAGAATTAAGAATTCAACTTTTTAAAGTAATTTTTAAGAATTCACCTAAACCCTAAAAATTCACCTTTTTAATGTAATTTTTATGTATATTTGTGTTTTTTATGTAATTTTTATGTATATTTGTGTTTTAATGTAATTTTGTGTAATTTTTATGTATCTTTGTGTTTTTCTAAATATATATATATATATATATCATAAAATGACCAAAATACCCCTCACGTGAAGGTCACGTGTCACAAAATTGGATGAAAAAAGTTGAAATTGATGTATGGGATGCAAATTGACAATTTTTACCAAGTTCATAGGATAAATTGAAGCAATTGCAAATTCAGGGTGTAAATTGACAATTATAGCCAAGTTTAGGAGGCATTTTGTTAATTATGCCTAAATATAATAACAAGGCAGGTGGATTGAATATTAATTTTTTTTAATATAAAAATAATAATAATAATGGAAAAACCTTTGCCCTAATTTTTGTTATTTGAATATTTATTTAGATGATTCAATTTTTGACCGTAGGCTGGTCCAATTGAGCTCTAATATGAAATGTAGAAACAACACGTGGGATGGTAGAGGCCTTTTTATGAATTATGTGATTAATTATGTCAAATATGAAAAAAAAAAAAAAAAAAACAAATAGTAATAAAAGTGGAGTGCAAGGCATCAGTTTCAAAACCTAGCTTGATAATTGCGCTATGAATCTGATCTTTTCCCCTATGGAGATCTTCCTATCCCAAACTTGAATTCAAAGCATGCACTAGTCAACGAAGATTGTGAACAATACAGGTGAAAAAGAGTGATAATTGCAGTTTTCTTTGACGTCTAGTATGTGCAACTGTTGAATTATGTCGAAACTAAAACAACAGAATTGGAAAGAATGTAGCGATGAAACAAAACGGATCAATACACCAACTTTAGGAAAGAAAACCTCAGCTTCTATACATTTGTAGAAATCTATATCCCCTAAATGAAACGCAATCACTAGCCTCTACATAAACTGCTAAGAATTTTAGTAGTTCAGTAGGGGCTAAAATTCAAGCATCTGATAGTTATCTAGGTAAAAGAAAACACACATGAAAAATGTTTAGTCTCTCACTAATTTAACATATCTCTCCCACCCCCAAAAAAACCGCCAACAGTGCGAAAGGTCAGGAATCGTGTCTGTGGTAGATGACTTTGGTGAAGGTAAGACCCACCAGAGTGCTTAAGTCTAGAATTCATGTTTGTCATGGCAAGCAAAAACTTGGCTCGCTCTGAACATGTCCAGACCAACAATCTTGAGCTAACAGTTCATCGCAAACTACTGGCCTATGAGTTGCAGGTTTAGGTCAACGTGTCCAGACTAACAAACTGTATTTAGCAAGTGGTTCATTGCAAACCACTGGGCCTACCAGTTGCAGGTATCGGGGCTGCTTGGGCGAAAGAATGGTGGAACATCATACTGTTGTTCTTGATGGCATTGACTGATGGCACGGTACCCTTTACAGTTTGCTCCAAAAGGTGAACAAGTGACATAAATATTTCCATCCTTGTTACGTCCCTATTTGCCTGCAGATAGAAACAATACATAAGAAAAATGTTGACAAATGAAAATAAGTAAAATAAAATATATATTGAATAAGGTTACAAAGAAGATTTCACATGGAAAATAGAATCATACAAAAATGAAGAAATAGAACACGACATAAAACATATTCCACATGCAATGAAGCAAACCCTGGCATAACAAGTGAACTGATTACAGGATAAAGCTCACTTTCAGAAATCACACTAAACATAATAGCATGAACAAGGGATATATAATTGCAAGTCAAATCAATGTCTATATTATTGCATGCATTTTCATTTATAAGACATCGAATATTTTGAAACTGCTATCACATCCAATCAAGAAAATAATGGTAAATGAACTCAGGGCATGGTCTAGAACAAACTTCTCCACTAAAGATTGACTGCTTCTTTGTTACTGATATGTAGGGTTTCTCAAATTCATGTCATTCTATTTTGTATAACAGGTTTGGAGGGTTAAAGAGGCACATTAGCGTATGGGAATAAAAAGAGTTGGTGATTGCTGGAGATTGAACAATTCACTGATGCAGAATTTCAGGCAAGTTGAGTGGAATATTCAGCAGGTATTCCATGCTCTCTTTGATGATGTGCCATGTTAGGTATAGAATTAAAAGGAATTTTAGAGTCCTAAACCAAGTTTGACCGTGGCCAAGGTCGGGGAGAACAAAAAAACAAAAAAAGCAAATAAACAAGCAAACAAACAAACAAAAACAGACGGATGGAATTTCACCATAAATAAAGAGCAAGAACTACTGATAAATTCACTAACAAAAGTTCCATTTTTCTTTTCCATGGATCACAAAGTTCCAGAATTCAGTGGTAGACTTAATCATATGGGAAGCACAACACCAACATATTAATGGAATACAACAAGAAAAAAAGAGAAAAATAATAATTTAGAAAAAGGAAAAACTTTTAAAGTAAACAAAACCACCCCTAGACAGGAATAAATAAAGGGACATCAAGAGTTCCTACAAAAATAATTGGAAATACAAAAGGCTTCTTTTTGAATATTACCTCTACAGCAAAGCGTGCCCATATCTTATCATTCCGAGTTTCCATCACCCCCTTCAAGATGGTCAAACCCAAACCTCTAATTAAATCAGCAATTTCTAGAAAGAAATCCTGTTCTTCACAAAGTATCTGCCCAAAAAAAAAATATAAAAGAAAGTGATAAATACACTTCACTGATAAACAATATTCCGACTTCAGATAATTAAATGTTAGTCACCACCTCCACAAGCATCTGGCGAGGTGAATCCAGATCCTCAACTATGATAGGGCAGACCATAGATTGTGACCCAACGTCAAAAGCCCATGTTGCCCTTCCATCAAAGTTATCTTTTAGATGCAGTCCACCTTCTTTGCCAATGATCTGCATAGGCAGGAAAGAAAATACACCATCTAAAAAGGTTCCCTTTATTAATTGTTATATCACAAAGAAAACAATGGTGTACCATCAAACCATGATAGTACATCAGCACGTAAACAGTTTTTTCTTCCAAGTTTTATAATTTTCTACTGCTGCACTAAATTATGGCATCAGGCGTATTACATATAGTTCATGGATAGATACAATATATATGAATACATCTTAAAGTACTAATGAATCCCAATACATCTTCAGATATCTCGTATCTAAACTCACCAATTCACATCCTCATGATTTCTCTCATCTATGAGAGCAGATTATTTGTTTAAAGATATGCAGCTAGTAAGTGTTTGTACCTTGGCTTTTCCTGTTTGTTTTAGCTTGTCAGCATGCTTAGTGACACTTTGCAAGAAAAGCATATGCTTGATGGTACGTTCAAGCAGTGCATCTATGCTACACTGCAAAACCATATAATGGGATCAAAAAAATGGCATCAGCATCTGACTATCATAAACTCCAAAGAAAAACTAGGAGGCACAGAAGAGAAGCATTACTTTTGCTCCATTAGGCACAATTTCACGCAACTCTTTCACACGATCTTGGATCATCTGGCGATCTTTTGGTCTTGGTCTAGGATTCTCGCCAGGTTTAAGCCTTTTGCGATTTGATTTCCCCATTACATCAGGCTTCTTAGAATATGCAGTTGAAACACTACTCTCATGCTTTGAATTATTGCCCGGTTCAACCCAACAACTAACTTGAGATCCATAAATGGAGGAAGCCTGGGAACAGTTTCCTGCATCATCCCTACTACACCCAGATAGGAAAGAACTAATTTCTACCAAGCCTGCTTTTCCAAGATCCTTGGGAAGGTCAAATGTCTCCCCAGGTACATGTTTAGACACACTAACCTGTCCATAAGTGGGAGAACTACTAGGGACGGAAGAGGTACTGATTTTTGTCAATGTTGTTTTACAAGACATATTATCATCAGAGCTCTGCTTGACAGTAGAGTGAGCCTTTGAGACCACAGCATCTAAAAGATGGTCAACACCTGCCCCAGAGAAGATACTACTGTTTGATATCCCTTCACTTGCTGAATAATAATCAGAAACCAACTCCTTCACATTTGTAAATGTCGAAGTATTCTCAGCCAGATCCTTTGTGTTTGAACCTGGTTCATCAGCAAGCAAACTATTCCAATTGCCATTAAGCAACTTATTTTTAAAATCCACACCCAAAACATCAAACAAGTCATCCCCTGATGAAATTCGAGTACACACATCATCATTTGTAGCATTTAATGATCCTGGAGTACAAATTTTATCATCACGATCATCATGAATACTCTGCGGTATGTGATCACTCAAAGACATATGTTCACGTGGATGAGTCAATGGGATGTTAAGGGATTGAAACAGTTTATCATCTATCCTTTGCTCCAGTGGAGGCAAATCCCTCCGAGTAAGCTTCACTTCCGTGGAAAACTGTCTCTGGTCAGAGCCTTTTGAAAGCATGTCCTGAGAAGCTGATTGATCTGCCAAACTAGATAAAGAAACCCCGTCTGTTTGGAATGAATCAGCCTTTTGAAATTTAACCCCAGACATATATGTTCCAGAGAGATTGATGTCAGCTGCCCCGTGTGGCTCTGAATTACAAGGAACTGAAGTTGGCCTCGAATGAGTACTCAATCCACCATGTGCTTGACTTCCTCCATGCAATGATGGAGTTGTTATCAAACTATTTCTCTGATCAAGGGTTAGACTTCCATTTGTTCTAGGTTGAGTCACGAAACCATTTGATGCACTAATGTCGCTATTAAAATTATGCCTCATGCTACCACTAGACAAGATCTGATGTTTCATCAACTCTAGGCTGCCCTGACTTGCAGCTGATTGAGCAGAACCACGCGGGTATTTGAGTCCACACCTTGAATTAGGAGCAAGCTGGTTCAACCATGCATCAGAATTAGTGGTGATCACTTCAGCTACCCCAACTCCATCCCTTAGTTGGCCTCCAAGAGGAAACTTTGGCTTCATCAATGGTTGTTGAAGGTCATCATGAATTTTAGGCAGAATTTGGGTAAGGTTAGGAGTTTGAAATTTTGAAGTGGTAGCTTGAGAATTATTCTGAATTTCTTCAAAAAGAGAATGAGAAGGTTGCCCAACAAGCCTTGAAGCCTGAGATGAGTGGTTTTGATGATTGTAGCTACTAGTCATTTGAGTAGAACTTGTTGCATGTCCACCTGAATGAACAGTTGTCAGCATTCCAATAGTATAGGGTACCCCAGCTTTCTCAACTGAATTTTTTGTCTCATAGTTTTCAGATAAAAGAGCACCAGGAACACATCCAAGTTGCAGGATCAAACTCTTGACGTCATTGATGAATCCTATATTCTCCATAATCTGAAGCAGGACACATTTATCAGGTTGGTAGCAACTGACACAAGTAAGATATATATTTGCCTTAACCACCAGCTTGCACAATAAGGGTTGAAATTGGAAAAAAGCAAAACAAAAAAACTTTAGTCATATGAGGTGAAAAAAATAAACTGATATTGCTACAAGCTTCTCGAATATATATTACGGCCATTGTAGCTTGCAATAGAAAGAAGGTGTAAAACTGTAAATGATGGTCATCTATGTAAAATGAAGTTTGATTTATTTGGCCCCAGTCCCATGACTATCTTTTACGCCATACAAAGTAACCACTTCTCAATAGGTTATAGTATAGTTTTCAGAGGTCTTGCCTTAAATATATAGATAAATCCAGAGTTCTTGCCTTAATATAGTGCCACAACCTGAGTACACAGGTGGAAATTACCCCCGGATGACCAACCAAAGATTTTCTCATTGGTTGGACAGACGTGGTAGTTTAGTGAGAAAGCAAATTATAAGAACCAGATATGGGGGAAAAGCAGATATAAAACAATAGAACAAAATATTTTCTAAAAAGGGAATCATTCACATATCATACAGGTAATTAGAAAATACATTCAGCTATGTGAATTCATTAAACCACATACTAAAAAGGAAACTAAGACGCTTAAATTTCTAAATTTTTCCTTTGGACCGGAAGTGCTTAATCGAGGACTTACAGCCAAACAAGACCCAAGCTGAACAACGCCATGAGGGAGAACAGGAATAACTGCAACTGTCTGCAAACAAATTGAACACAAGTACAGCAATTTTATTTAATTTTTGATAGAAACAAGGAACACAAGTACAGCAATGAAACAACAAAATATAGAATATGCAAAACAGTGGAATACATAGGAAACTAGCATACCTGCATGCCAGCTGAAAATTGGTGGTGCATCTCATTTAGGACCTGAAACAGCGACAAAAACTAAGTCACATAGAGTAGAATTGTCAAACCCTAAACTTGAATATGTCTTTTTTTTAATGGCAACTTAAATATAACTTTTTAGCCTTTAATGAAACCATGTGTATGACAGTTTTTAAAGAGGTCTGAAACAGAGCTCCCACGTCAGAAGGTGAATGCCATACCAACACACAAATGCCAAACCCTGGTATATTTAAAATATTTACCCTTTCACAGAAAACGCCATTTGCTATAACTATTAGGAAGAGTCTATATCATTACCTCCCACGTAAAATTTAATTTCCTTCCACACATAAACTAGCTAGACTATTAAAAGACAACCCAAAAAAAAATACATGGTTGAATTATAAACAAAGCTACTGAAAACAGATTAGCTTTGCTTTCTCAGCAAGAGCGGAACTCTCTTGGCACAGGAAGAAATTATGTTACATATTCCGCCACTTTCAGCAAAATATGTGTATATTATATTTTGTTATTCTACCCACTGGAAAATTCATATTCACTAACCGTTGTCAAAATATAAAGATTAATATGTCCAATCCCAATAGGATACCCTTTTTTTTATTAATATCAGTGATTAGATTTCATTCAGCAGTGAGGGAGCATGGATTTTGTATCTATGTGTGGTAAAAATTTCTTATACCATCTTTATCTTTATCAGCAAAAGAATCTTTTACTAGCAAAATGAGGTAGCTAAAGTAGTAATATATACCTCTGGTGGATGGGCATATTTAGAGTAATTGCTTGAAAGAATCCATTGATGGTTTCCAGTAAATGCAGCTCGTCCAACTATTCTGAAATGTCCCAAAAAAAAATTCAAATGTCTGTCTTCAGCTAACAAAGAAAACCACTTTCATAACATGTAAGTCAGAAAATATGTAAAACTGAAAAGACATACCCTTCGCCCACAATATTAAATGGTTTATTCGTCAACATTTTGTTAAGAAGTGCAGAGACTCTTTCCTCTGGTTGAATACCATGAGAAGAGGAACACACTTTAGAGGAAACCCAGCATCCTTCCCACTCTCCAAATGGTAAATCACTGCTGTCAGTTCCAGCAATGTGTGTATGTCGAGAAGATGTTGATGGTTCATAATGAGATTCTTCCCAAATTAATAGACTGCAACAAAGTTGAAATATTTTCTTTTTAAACTCAAATTAAAGAAGCTCATCACTATATCACTAGACAGATACAATAATTCCAACAATACATCAAAGCAGGAAGAAAAAAATGCACACGCAGACATCAAAAGATGACATGACACATGCACCTCCCTTAGATATATAATATGGAATATTGAGTGTTATGCCAGATTAAAAGGTTCAAAAAATAACTTGTGAACAAAAAAAACAAAACAAACGGAATAAAGATTTAAAGGCTATAAATAGTAAAAGATGCCTAAATGAAAATAGCTTTAATAGCCAAACAATGATTTAAGTTTCCAAACATGTCAATTTAAACTGCAATTTCTTAGAAGCCAACACAGAAGAAAAGAGAGCAATAAACTTAAAAATTATCCTATCACTACAGAGATTTGCAAAAGAGTTGTACTAAAAAAATAATAATAAATAATATAAGAGAGGGGGATATAGACAAATAAGGAAGACAGATACAAAATGAATGTATTCTCATAAGCAATAAATGCCTTTAATAAACAGCAGGTTTGTGGTACTAACTTTTCACTTGGATTCTTTCAGACAAAACAGAACTACCAAAACATAAACTTCCAAAAACAGAGCCAAAAGAGACATCAGATTGCGAATACCATACAAGAAAAGAACCATAAACAATGAGACTTCAACATCCCCATCATTATCTTAGAATACATCCGAACCTCACTAATCCTTGAAACCAAACAAAAAGAGACTATACCATTTCAGATCCACTCTGTTTTTCGCTACTGAGAAAACGCAGGAAAACAAATCAAAAACAGAATAGCATTAAATCTCCAAAAGCTTCACAATATTACGTTGGATACCCAGAAAGGAAAAGCTTCACAATATCTGAAGTTAAAAACAGTAAAATTCACCTCAACTTAAAATCTATCCCAACTTTTGCTCAGCAACCAAACACAGACGCATAGAGCAAGTTTTGCAAAATAGTAAAGAAATGATAGACCCAGAAAAACCAAAAACTTGGTTATTTTCTGGGTAACTAACTTACTGGGGGTTTTGGCAGCCGATCTTCCAGAAGACGGCATAAGCCCAGTGATTGGCACTGCACAGCCTTTTGAGAGCTTCTTTAAGCAAAAAGCCCATGACTTTCGGCCACTTCCGATCTCAGTAATCAAAATCAAAGTAGAATCGAACAGAAAACACAAATATAGCCGCCCGAGAATTCAAATTTAAGTGGTCAGTGCCGGAGACCGTACATTTCCGGCGACTCAGAATCCTCCGGCCTAACTTCCACGGCACGATCCTCTCCCCGCCTGCTTCGTCCTCAATCCACCGCTGCTCTTCCTTTCCGGATCCAAACTCCAGGCCGACAGTCTCAATCTCAATCTCCGGCAAGCCATGAATATGATAGAGAGTGAGAACGGGACGGAGTAAAACCCCTTGAGAGAGAAATAGAACGCCTTAATCTCGAACCTACACTATTCCACAAGCTTCGAGCCTGTAGAAAGCCTCCATTTCTTTCTCTTTCTTAGCTTCTTCGTTTTCTTATCTCGCCTGAAATTTGAAGAGTTTGAGAGAAAAGAAAAAGTATGGGAGAGGAGAGAAGAGGCTTGCTTATCAGCGTGACAGTTCACTCTGTCGAATACGGTGTCGTTTGCTCTGGTAGAGATCTACGGAGAGTAGTCTTCAGGGTGCTTCAGCTACTGCTGATGTTGCTGGCTGCGAAATTCTCTGTACAACAGTTTGGAGTGCGCTAAAGTGCGCCACAATAAAGAGGTGAGGTAGGGATAGGGAGACAGCCCTGTGACGGTAGCTGTGTCACTGGCATTGTTTTTTATTTTTTCCATTTTTTGTTTTTTTGTTTATTTTGTCGTGTATGAGTCAGATTGAGATGTAATTGTTGTTCCGTCTGAACAAGTAGGTAGTGCGGGGTTGCGCTAGTGATGACGCAAGATTTTACACTGCCCTTTCTTTTGGGGAAAATTACGGGAGTGGCAGTAACGTTTCATGTGAGTTGTTGACGGCGGCGATTATTTCCGAGTCTGTTTGTGTTTGTTTTTACTCACCGGAAGTGAGAGAAAATTAATAAAGGGCGATTAAGGAATATTCATTACTCTTTTTTTTGGAGTTTTTGTGTCGTAAGAATATCCATAAAATCATGATTAATGATTAAAGTTGAGAAAGGGGCCATGATGAAGGAGATTTGACTCTTGTCCACTTTTTGCCTTCCTATTCATTTTTTCATCTTTAAGGGAGGGAATTCACCCTCCGACATAGCCCAAATCGGGATTCACTAACGTCCCATATAACCACTATTAGCGATCAACATACTTAAAAACCGCCAAATCGATCGCACTGAGCTGTTAAATCTGATGATTACGACTCACAATTCTCAATCAATTGCACAATCTTCAATAGACTCGATCCACAATTCAATATCACAATATTCTCACCGAAGAGAGATTCGTGGGGACACTCTCTCGAGAACACTTAATTCGTCTCATGTCCAATGGTAAAAGTCGTCGCTGAAATAGACGAAACTTATCCAAGTTTGTCGCAGCTGCTCAAAACCCTAGTGTTCGCTCAATCTTTTTTTTTTATCAAAATACGTCAGTTTACACTTTACACACACACTCCCCACCCCACTACACTCTGTTATCCTATGAAAATTAAACTCATAATCTCTTATGCGACAACTTTTGTATCAAACTATTATCTCAACTATATTGGGTTCGCTTAACCTTTTAATTTACTAGTGGGAATTTTCTTAATTCTATTCTTTTGTTGTCTCTTTTTAATTTTATATTTTATTTATGCTAGACACTCTGGGTTGGCTAACAGGCCGGTCACTGTGCCTGGTTAATTACTCTTCATTATCAAGCTCTATTCTAATATCAATATGGTGTGAGGCTGAGAGCACAAACACAAAAATGTATGCTACAAAAATAAGATGCACAAAGTTGCAATGGGAATTGAAGTGGTTAATTTAATTAGATTTTTTTTTTGGTCTGAAGTTAATTTAATTAGATTAGTGTCTGGTTAGCTTTTTGTAATTCTTTTTCATTGTTTGGAAGAAATAAAAAAAGTTGGTGAGGGCATGAAAAGATGGAGCACTAGTTGCAGACACATGAGAGTGTGCTCCTTTTTGTGCTTTGCTCCACTTTTTAAATTTTAATATAATCTGGGGGTAGAGTATATAGTAATTTTCGTGGGGAAACGGGTAAAAAAGATTCTGATTCAAGGCATATCATATATGAAAATGTGTTCTTGGATTATACAATATCAATTTTTTGACTGAGATTTCTACTCTTTAGTCTTTACCCATTATTGATTATTCCATTCTGCATATGGAAGAGTACGATTTACTCAATCAGTCCACAAAATATTGACAGCTTTTTTTTGAAATAAAATAAACTATTATGACCGACCCTTCATGGGATGTTACAGTCCAAAATGAACACCATGTAGAATAAGATCTTTTACAGGACTAGATAGATCACATCACTGCTGCCATACAGGAGCAAATGGAGGAGGTTTTGGGTTGGATTGTCGAAACAACAGGCTTGTCCGACCGGTTAATAAAAAGTTATTATATGTACAAATTCAAAAAAGATAAGGATATTTTAGTATTTACTTGTGTAAAATAGGAGAATTTGTGACATGTAATAATGTGATTTTGTTCATTTGCATACGTGTTAGAATTTCATTAGGCGGTTAGACCATCCTATGGTTCGACAACCACAGTAAAGAGTTTTCCATGCTTACGAAAAGTTAGCACATTCAAGTTACAATGGAAATGAAAAAAAATAAGAGTAAGAAAATGGGTAAGGAAAATGTAATGATAATTTGTAACCTTAAATGTATAGTAACGAGAAAAACAATTATCAAATAATGCTTCAATTTTAAAGCAATTGACACTTTAGTACTTAATATTAATAAAATATCAAAATAGTACATTATCTCATATTTTGTCATACACTTTAGTACCTCCTTGGAATTCATTATCTAAATCAAGTATTATTTTTAATCAAATAAAACATCTTCCCAAAGGAGCACATTTTAATATTCCCCTATTACTTTTAGAGAAGTACTTTGATATCTAGCGAGGTCTTGGAGTTGGTTTGCTAGTGGCAGGTGAGTAGTGTAAAGATATTGCTATTTGAGAGGACCATTGGATCCATTGCCTCATCGTTTTAGGCCAATTCTACCCCTTCGGATCCCTAAAATTTGTGTTTGGAAAGATTATTATGATATCATTTCAACTAAAGCGCATCTCACACCTTTTTTTTTGTGAAAAATGAGCTGATGCGCATCTCACACTTATATTAGTTTAAGTTTGACGATCAAAATAAACTTGATCCGCTTTATCACCTCATGATTTTTTGAAGATCCTTGTTGTAATTTTAAGACGCAAAAATTAAAAATAGACAATTAGTGGCTGTTTGGAGTGAACTTGACTACTACATGGAATGATTTGACAGCAAAATTGTGGAAAAGGCCCTACTTTAAGATGTGCAGATCTTATACCTCAAGAAAATCCTAGTCCTCCATGGATTTAGTTGTCTCCCTTATATATATAATGAATCAAAAAAATGATTTGAAAATGTAAGCCGATCTGCTTGACCAAAAAGAATTACAAAGGTTTCCCAATTAAGGTGGGTGGCATTTGTCCCTACAAAGCTTAGAAAGTCAAAATTTCATTCATCTAAATACAAACAATAAGAAAAAAAGAAAAAACTATATTGGATAAAGTTTGTGCATAAATTAGCATATGAATGAGTGGAGAATAGATTAGGTCCTGTGGGTGGGGATTGAAGTGATCTCACCAAAACCCCACAAGTTTGGTAACGATTGAAAACCTCCAATCCCCCATATGTGTCATGTGGGGAAGAAGAAGAAGAGGTTAAATACAACGAGACAAAACACAGCATGAGAATCTTGACCATGAAACATTGCCAATTATCTCGCAGATCCATTTCCGATTTGCCCAATCTTTAATCATCTTGTCTACACTTCGATTGATTGGTAATTTGGTATGGGGTTATCGACAAAAGAGAGGTGCCACACATCATACGTTTCGGATTTTATTTATTTTGGAATTTAAGATAGTAGATGTGGGAGATATGTATGTATGTTCAAGTGATTTTTTTTTTTGGGAAAATCATTTTCAAGGTGTTATGAGAGGACTCATCTATTTTTGTCGTCGGAAATTGTTTGATCATTTTAGTTTTATCGACAAAGTTGTATAATTGAAATTAACAATTTTGTTTGCTAGCCAGTTTGGCTAATTCTCTTGTTTTGTTTTTTCTGCTTTGGGCATTTTAGGCTTCCATGTAACCAAAAAAACAATGTTGTTCTCATATAAGATTAACTTTATATATATATGGCCCTTTCACCAATAAATTTTTTTATTTTTCATTTTAAGGGATTGTATGGGACCAATAATGCAATCTCATTTCGACGATCCAAAGCGTTTAAGTATGTTTTAGGTCTCCATATATAGATCATCTCTGCAAAAGATTAGCAAAATAAAAAATAAAAAAAATCTTCATATAATACCTAAACTATCACAAAATGCAATTTTTGGTATTTAACCTTTCAAAAATAATCTTTTTTTTTAGAGAAATAGACAAAATTTTATTCAATGAAAATTAAATATTACAAAGCATAGATGCACCAAGGCATCGATCAAGAAAACAATAAACATAACAAAATGCACAAGTACATCTGATAATGAAAAGAACAATAACATAACTAGATAGAAAATAGCATCGAAGCAATACACTGCAACCTTCAATTTGGCAGTGACAATTAACAAGGTAGCCAGTGGTAGTATAGAATATCTCATCTAGAGCGTAGCATAGCAAACATACTCTACTTGACCAGCACCTAGTATTCGAATACCAACACCCATAATAGCCATGAACTAGTATTCCACGAAGACTCAATTTCCAAATCCAACAGTATGTGCGACCAGGATCCCAGATCTGGATCCGGCATCCACCAGGATCCTAAACTCGAAAACCGCAACAACCAATTACACTCAAGTAAGCCAGAAGCAGCAGCAAAGACCAACACCTAACCACAACTTTAATACCAAGCATCGGCCACCTCAAAAACCTAATCCATTTCCGGCAAAGAAAACCTCGTAGGAAGCAAATCGGGAGACTCCGAAAAGACTGTACCGGACCATAACCCACTCAGACTACCACAAAACTAGACCAAATCGGAGAAAGGAGGCTCGATCTACAGTTATTCGCCACTGGAAAGTGGACCGGATCTAACCCGAACCCAACCACCACAAGCCCAATCCCTGAAGACCAGAAACATCGCAACCCCAATCGTCGCCGACAACCCCAAGCCCCCAACATCCCAACACAACAACCTCAACCACCATAAACCATGTCGCAGTAAAAAACTGTGTCCCAAGGGTATAGAGACGGAACCCGGATCCCAGATCAGACGTGGCTCTCCCAAACCCCTGAACGACCACCTTGAAGCCACCAACACAATAACTGAACGATCACCCTCAGCCCCACACCGATCAGAGACAAGGGGAGAAGAGGAGAGAAAAGTGCAACAACCAATAGGTTGAGAGGAGGAGAACCACGAGCCCAAGAGGCTCAACTTCCAGGCACCACTAAAGCAGGCCACAGTACTCGATCGGGCAAACCCTAGGGTTTGCCGCCGACGACAGAGAGAATAGCTCTCGCCATAATTTCCCTAGTCCAAGTTCCTTTTTCAAAAAGAATCTGATAGTACTTGAACTATTTCTCCGTTTACCTTTTTTTACTATTAAATTTAAAAGTAAAAAAAATTAGATTTATATTAACATAATCAAATTAGGATTTTTATCCCCAAATATTCAAGATTAAAGATACAAGAAAATTATTTTTATTTTTTAATATGATTTAGTGTCAGGTTGTTTTATTATTAAATTTTAGGGTTTTTATCACATATAGTACATGAACTATTTCTCAATTATATACTTGAGAAATAAGGGAAGAAACACATGTTTGGCTAACCTTGTGTTGCCGTGTGTAGTGGTGGATATATAGCCAAAATTCGGTGAACTCCCGATTTTGTCCTTTTGTACTCCGATTTGTCATTTTCTTCAAGTTCTTCGTCCTTTTGTGCTAATCCTCCCATTCTCGTTTTGCTACACTTCTGAGAATAAACTTTCTTCATGATATCATCATGACGACTTCGTTGACCAAGGGTTAACTTTTTGTCATTTTTTTCGAAACAGCCATAAATGCTCCCAATTCGCACCGTTTCTCCACATTTCCGCATTTCCACATATTTCCTACAAAATGTCCAAAAGTGCATTAGTCTTATGAGAATTGGCTTGGGAAATAGCTTAGTTATCATGTTTCAGATGTAATTACGTACATGAAAATGCGTGTAATCAGTTAAATTGGGCCAAATTGTTTCTTGGGCCCAATACTGTTATTATCAATTATATTTACATTGGGAAAAAACTCTGGTCCAAACTATTTTGGACATGTGTGACCAAACTCTCACTTATTTGCATATATTCGGCACTATAATTTCATGATCTGACCCATTAGTCTTCTAAATCAACCTTAAAAAATCATCTCTGCTAAAAAACATCCAATTAGAAGATCGATAACTCATCTAACTATATCAAACAAATGATCAATTTTTGTAAAAGCTAACATTCTCATGAAAAACCGTCTATTTATTTGATGTAATTGCATCAATAAACAATTTTTGTTTAGGTTGATTTTTTTTTTTGCAGAATTGATCTATAAAGGTTGCTTTATAAGACGAAAGATTCAGATTATGAAATTATATTGTTGAATGTATGCAAATAAGAAAGAGTTTAGACACACGAGTCCGAACTGGTTTGGACCATAGTTTTTTCCTTTACGTTGAATTGCTTTTACTTTTGGTGGTATGGGGCGGGTTTCTTCCCCGGGTCATGTCAGTTCAGCTTTTCTTTCATAACTGATATAGACGAGTTGTCGGGGACGCTACCCCACCTATTCCACCAAAGGAAGAACATGTTGATGTGTCTCCCTCAAGACATAACTTGTTTTGAGTAGACAACGCAAGAAGCTCTAAGCTCTCAGTTCAAAGTTTTTTTTTATTGTTAGTTCCAGAGTCAGTCAGTCCCAATCCTTTTGTTTCCAATTCAGAGCAGACTCTAAAAACCATAAAAAGCCACCAAGAAGTTATACCTACCTAATTTGTTGAATGTTTAGGATTAGATACTTTAGCTAAAGTATTGATTTATATAAATCAATATTTAATTACCTTATAGTACACATATTAATGAAGCTTTTACCTGGTAGATTTCTCACACATATTAAAGTACACATAACCATGTGTAAAAATGTTTTATAGCCTGAACCAGTTGTGTACCATTTAATAGTTTAAGTGTGGTATTGGTTACCATTTTAAAGGCCTTCTTAATGTCAGCAATGGTAATGCTAGTACTATTGCAGATAATGATTAGTACTTGCAAATTTTAGGGGATATATATATATATATATATATATATATATATATATATATATATATTGTAAAACTAATTTGTGTTGCTTTCTCACGCATATTAAAGTACATATAACAATGTGTGAAAATGTTTTATAGCCTGAACCAGTTGTGCACCATTTAATAGTTTAAGTGTGGTATTGGTTACCATTTTAAAGGCCTTCTTAATGTCGGCAATGGTAATGCTAGTACTATTGCAGATAATGATTGTAGATAATGATTAATACTTACAAATTTTAGGGGATATATATATATATATATATATATATATATATATATATATATATATATATATATATATATATATATAGTAAAACTAATTTGTGTTGCTTCTTGATTTTGGTGTGACATAGTAAAGCTGATGCTCTCTGTTCAACAGTCAGATGTCTTCCAACGCCTATATAAAGAAGCTCTCTCCCTTAGTCAGATCAAGTTAATTTTTGCAAGCCTTTATTCTTGAAGTAATCTCTAGTTCCCAATTCTTTCTTTAGAATGTTTAGGAGCTCATGAGCTGAGCACTTTGTAACAGTCAAATCCTTGTAACAATAATCTGAACTCTGGCATATGCATTAGTTTTTATTTGTAAGGTTTAAAAATTTAGTAAAATTATCTTTTATATAAATGGTTTTTATTTTTGATCCACTAAACATTCAGTTAAAGGTTCATCCTATTGATTTACTATATATGTGTAATTTTTTTTAATACTTTGCTCTATATCCCAATTTATATCTCCTTCTATTTCTGGTATCAATATATATATATACACACATGACCGTTCGAGCCAGAAGTCTTGACGGTTGAAGTTACTCATATATATATATATATTTATTAATAAACAATAAACCATCAAAAGGCTAATAATTCATCCTCACTTCTTCTCCTCTTCATATTTGGAATTCGGTTTCATTTCTTAATTCAGGTTCAATTTCATGCCGTCAAGTAACTTCATTCAAATTTTACATATATATATATATATATATATATATATCTATGTGTGTGTGTGTGCATACAATCATGGAAATTTTTGTGCTTAGTTAGTAAAAGCATCTTCTGAATTGGCAAGTGACAACCATGAGTAAGCATAATATTATATAAGGTGCCTATTCTTAAAAAAAAAAAAAGAGCAGAGTGAAGTGAAGTGAATTTCTAATTGCCAATAGGCCAAGAAAGAGTGGGAAAATTCAAATTGTGTACAAAGAGAATCTCGTACAACGGGATTTGATATTAGCAACTAGAAAAATAGGGTTATTGAATAAGGCCAAAGAGTTATCAGTTGCTATCCCGATCACAGTTGTGATTGTTCAATAAGTGTTTGAGTTCAACAGTACCATGTCTTCTTCTTCAGCACACCCCGGCCCGCCGGCAACATTCAACGACCCGGCAACATTCTTCGACCACGACGGATGAGTTTGAAGCGTATGACTTCCAAGACATGAGAATTGATTCTTTAGACATTTTTCACTCTTTTATTTGATGTATTTGTAACATTCTTAATTTTGTATGGTGTAATACCCCGAATTTTCGTTATATATATATATATATATGAAATGATTCTCAGGTAATAAGGTCCTTACTTTATAAGGTACGAAGTTTCGATCTCAGCCGTCAAATCCGTTTAAATGATGATCTGACGTCTGAGAGCAAAACTGTGCACTTTATAAAATAAGGACCTACTTATTGGAGAAATCATGATATGTACTATGTATACATACATATATATGTACTATATGTATACATAGTACATATATATACATAGTATGTATATACAACATAGTACATATATATATGTATACATATAGTACATATATATGTATGTATATATAGTACGTACATATACATATGTATATATATATATATATATATATATATAATACTTTGTTTTTTACAATTATTGAACACTTTATAGGAACATCAAGAATTCATGATCAACTTAGTAACCTTAGGTGTCCAACCCTTAGTGATTTCAAATGGTACAAAGATGTTTTCATCTCCAGAGTCATGCTTAGAGACGATAGTAACCAACCATTCTGGAAAGAAAAATTTATTAATGGTCTGCCAAATTTGTTTGCTCACAAAATTAGACAAGTTTTAAGCAATGAAAATGGTCAAATAAACTATGATAGTTTAACTTATGGAAATATCATTACAACCATCCAAAAGGAAGGATTAAAAACGTGTATTGATATGAAAATAAGTAAACAAATTAAAAATGAAAAGAAAACAGCTAAATACGAGTTAGGTAACTTTTGTGAACAGTACGGTCTACCTTCAATTGCACCATCACAAAAACACAAAACTAAAAATAGAAATTTTAGTCATAAATATCGAAAACATTACAAGGACAAAAGAGGTTTTGAACCAACTGAATATTATTCCAAAAGAAAACTTAGAAGAACTTGGCCTAAAAAATCGGGTAAACCTCATAAAAACGATTTACAGACAAAAGCAAAATTAAGTGTTTTAAATGTAATAAATATGGTCACTTTGCAAATGATTGTAAAATAAAAAATACCATTAAACAATTAAAAATCAGTAATGAAGAACAAGAAAATCTTATCAGAATACTAGAACTAAGAAACACTGACTCAGAAAATGACGAACAAAGTGATATTTTGATAACAAGCTCTTCTACCCCTACTGATTCTGAAAATGATTCTTCCCCAGACATAAATTTTGGTTGTAAAGATTCTTGTTGTAAAACAGTCAATACCCTCAACAGAAAAACAGTCAATGTTCTTTCTAAACAGGAAGAACAGGAAGAATTATTAATGGACTTAATCACAAAAATTGAAAATCCCGAATTAAAATACGAATATCTAAAGAAATTCCGAAAACTTATTATACAAGAAAATCCTAGTAATAATTCTAAGGACTAATTTCTTGTTAATACCTTGAACTTTAGGGGTCTAATCAGTTCAGTCCCTGTATTTCTAATTTCATCAAAACGGTCCATGAACTTTCAATTCTCACCCAATAGATCTTTCCGTCACTGTTCCGTCCAATTGGGACGTCAAATGCTGACGTGGCACACCCCAAAAAAATGTGAAATGTCCATTATACCCCTAACTTCTATTCAGTTTTTTTTTTTTTCAGTTTTTTTTTTCTCCTCTCTCTCCCCGATCCCATCTCTGATCTCTCTCTCTATCTCCTCTTCCTCCTCCTTCCTCTCATCTCTGATCTCTCTCTCTCCCCGACCCCTCTCTCCTTCTTCCTCTCATCTCTGATCTCTCTCTCTCCCCGACTCCTCTCATCTCATCTCAGATTTTTTCATTTTTTTTCTTCTCTCTCTCCCCGACCCCATCTCTGATCTCTCATCTCTGATCTCCCTCTCCGCTGGGCACGGTGATGGTGGTGATTTAGAGAGGCGGAGGCGCGGTAGTGGAGCGATGGTGAAGTGTGAGCTGTGCAGCGGTGCTCTGATGGTGAGCACGGGTCAGAGGAGATGAGGATCGGCGATGACAGAGAGGAGGCAAGGTGTGGGTGTGATGAGCTGGATTTGTTGTGGTGGCTTGGGGAGGTGTGATCGATGGCAGAGAGAAGCGCTGGGCTTCTGTGGCGCAGCAATCCGAGCTGGGCTCGTCGAATTGCGGCGGATTGAGCTTGAAGGAGCAGTGGCGACTGTGGCTCTATGGCAGAGGTGCACGGGTGGAGTGAGATGGTGGTGCCGGCGGTGAGTGGAACGGCGCAGGGGCGCGGCTTGGAGCACGGGCGGATAGAGATGGTGAGGCCGTGATGCAGCAGCAGATGCAGCTGTGATGATGAATTGGACTGGGCAGTGAGGATAACAGAGAGAAGAAGAGGAGAGGGAGAGATGAGAGGGGTCGGGGAGAGAGAAGAAAAAAAAAAAGACTGCATACAAAAAAATACAGAAAAAAAAAATTTAATAGAAGCCAAGGGTATAATGGACATTTCACCTTTTTTTTTGGTGTGCCACGTCAGCATTTGACGTCTCAATTGGACGGAACAGTGACAGAGGGATCTATTGGGTTAGAATTAAAAGTTCAGGGACCGTTTTGATGAAATTAAAAATACAAGGACTGAACTGATTAGACCCCTAAAGTTCAGGGTATTAACAAGAAATTAGTCCTAATTCTAAACAAAAAATATTTCTAAACACGACTTTAGAAAAATTCAAAAAACCCAAGACAGAAATCACAATACAAGACTTACAACCAATGTTCTAAAACTCGCTAGGCGCTAGTAGGGCGGTCGGCCACCTTCTAGCGTCTAGTCGGCTAGGCGGAGACTAGTTGGCCGCCTAGGCGTTTTTTTATTTTATATAATTTTAATTTATATGTAAAGTAAATAATAAAAAGTTAATAAAATATTCTATATTGATTAATATATGACTTGATTATTGGATATTGTGGCTTATATATATCAATATATGCATTGATGATTGATCACAATATATAATTAAGAGACAAAAGCCTGACGACATATCAATACATGCATTGATGATTGATCACAATATATAATTAATAAACAAAAGCCTGACCCCCCCCCCCCCCCCAAACGCTTACCTTCTCTCTCTGGATTTCAGTATCTCTCGACCCTCTCTCTCTCTCTCTCTCTCTCTCTCTATCTCCTCTCTCTCTCCTCTGTGATTTTCGATCCCTGTTTCCAGCCACCGGAAAATAACACCGCGACCATCCAATTAAACCTTATCTTCTCTAGACGAAAACCCCAAATCCTCATCACCATCTGCTACCCAAAACTGTCAGACGCGCCGCTCAAAGAAATTTCAAATATGAGTTTTCCGGCAATCGACGCGGCATTCCAGCCCCGCCTAGACCCGCCCACGCCCGTCCAAACCCGCCCAAAGCCGCCCAGCCCTCCTAATCGGCCCGCCTAATGCCTGGCCGACTTTCCTTGCCGATTACCCATTCCTCCGGGCGCTTGGCCACCTTCCAGCGCCTAGGCGGCCGCCTAGGCCGAGTTTTAGAACACTGCTTACAACATGAAATAAAAAACATTAAAACAGATATCGCTTTGCTAAAAGAACAGAATTCAGAATTAAAAATTGATTATCAGGAAATTAGAAAAGACCTGCATAGTTTTAAAACTGACAGTCAATCCCACAAACCTATTGAAGATTCGCTTCTTCAAGAACAAAATAGTGAAAAATCTAGTCAAGATAAAACCTTGAACTTAATTAATTACATCCGACTCAAAAAATGGTATACTAAGGTAAAAATTACAATAGAAGATTTTGAACTAATCACAACTGCCCTTGTTGACTCAGGAGCAGATTTAAATTGCATTCAGGAAGGATTAATACCCACAAAATACTATAGCAAAACTAGAGAAGTTTTAACAACAGCAAATGGCGGAAAAATGGATATGAAATATGAAATTCCAAAAGCCCATGTTTGCCAAAATAGTGTCTGTTTCAAAACATCATTTGTTTTAATAAGAAATCTGACAGATCGAGTAATTTTGGGTAACCCATTCATCACATTACTATACCCATTCACAACAGAATATAATGGAATAACTACCTACCCTTTTGGTAAACCAGTAAAATTTGAATTTTTATCTAATCCAGAACTTCATACCCTTAAAGCATTCAAAGAAGATTCAATTTCAAAAACACTCAATCTTATTAATTGTAAAAACAATCAAATTAATTTTCTCAAGGAAGAAATCAATTACAAAAGAATTGACAATCAACTAGAAGACCCTGGCCTTAAACAAAAAATTGAAACTTTCGAAGAAAAACTTAAAAAGGAAAATCTGCTCTGACATTCCGAATGCTTTCTGGCATAGAAAAAAGCATATAGTCAAACTTCCTTACATAAAAGATTTTGATGAAAAAAATATTCCCACGAAAGCACGTCCAATCCAAATGAGTCAAGAAGTCATGGAATTTTGTAAAAATGAAATTACAGAATTACTTAGTAAAGGAATAATTCAAAAAAGCAAATCTCCATGGTCTTGCCCTGCCTTTTATGTCCAGAAAAACGCTGAACTTGAGAGAGGAGCACCACGATTGGTAATAAATTATAAACCACTAAATTCTGTTTTAGAATGGATAAGATATCCTATTCCCAACAAGCGAGATTTAATAAATAGATTAAATGGTTCAGTTATTTTTTCAAAATTCGATTTGAAATCAGGATTCTGGCAGATCCAAATTAGTGAAGAAGACAAGTATAAAACTGCCTTTGTCACCCCTTTTGGTCATTACGAATGGAATGTAATGCCATTCGGTCTTAAAAATGCCCCTAGTGAATTCCAAAATATTATGAATGATATTTTCAACCAGTATAGTGAATTCGCCATAGTTTACATAGACGATGTTCTCATTTATTCTAAGTCAATAGATCAGCACTCGAAACACCTGAATCGGTTTTTAACCATAGTAAAAAATAACGGATTAGTAGTTTCTGCATCTAAAGTCAAATTGTTCCAAACAAATGTAAGATTTTTAGGATTTAATATCCACCACTTAAAAATTACTCCTATAGACAGAGTCATTCAATTTGCCAATAAATTCCCAGATGAAATCCTAGACAAAAATCAACTCCAAAGATTTCTAGGATCCCTCAATTATATAGCTGATTTCTATAAAAATCTCAGAAAAAAGTGTAAACCTCTTTTTGATCGTCTCCAGAGTAATCCCTCACCTTGGACATCAGTCCACACCTCTCTGGTCAAAGAAATCAAACAGTATGTTGAAACACTTCCATGCCTTGGCATTCCTTCAGTCAATTCTTTCAAAATTGTTGAAACTGACGCCTCTGAAATTGGTTACGGAGGTATTCTTAAACAACAAACTTCTCCAGATCAACCTGAACAAATTGTTCGTTTCCATTCAGGAGTTTGGACTCAGTCACAAAGTAATTATAGTACTATTAAAAAAGAAATTTTATCTATAGTTTTATGTATTTCAAAATTTCAAGATGATTTATTAAATCAAAAGTTTTTAGTCAGAGTTGATTGTAAAAGCGCAAAACATGTTTTAGAAAAAGATGTTCAAAACATTGCTAGTAAACAAATATTTGCCAGATGGCAAGCAATTTTAAGCATTTTTGATTTTGAAATCGCATTCATTAAAGGCAGTGACAACCATATACCAGATTTTCTAACCAGAGAATTCCTACAGGGAGCAAAATGTCAGGCCCAAGACCAAACATGAAGCCAAACACTGCATCATCTGGAAGACAGCTTCCAGCATCATTCAACCCAGTCAAAAAAGAAGAACCAGAAATTAAAAAAGAGTCACCTTCTTCTAGTATTGTCCCTTACCCAGGACATCCACCACTCCCAATTAGTAACAGATTTACTACCATAGGTAGTATTCGTCCCAATTACCAGTCAGCCTTAGTCACCCAGTACGACCCATTTAAGTCTGATTCTCAAGTATTTTCTCAAAATCCAGTCAACTATAGTAAGACTTCCCCTTATGCTCCAAAAACTAGTGTTAAGCTTTTTTATATTGAACCAGATTTCAGTCACTTAAAGTCTCCCCAGACAATAGTCAAAGCCTTTTTTCCCCCTGGATTTCATTTCCAGCCAAGTCATCCCTCTTACAACTTAAAATTCTATATAGAAATCCTTTTTAGAACAGGATCAGTCACTATAAAAGCAATTCCTGACCAAAGAAACCCATCAAAAATCCTTTATCATTCCCTTCGCATAGTTAAAATCATTAGTCATGCCCAATGGGGAGATCCCCCTTTTGTTCGCCACAGCATGGAAGAACTCTCCTTTTCTTACTATGATTATAAAGAAGCCTGGTCAAAAGTCTTTCTCCACCAGACGGAAGATTTTAGTCACTCATGGTTCATTAATTTTGATAAGTTTTTTAAATTAGAATTCCCCAGATGGTTTCTAGGATGGTGGGCATGTCATGGTATGTCCTTTAATCTCCTCATTGAGCCCCTCCAAAAATTAATATAATTCTACGCCCAAGTCCAGTCATTTACTCAGTACCAATCCACATTACCAGCCATGATGATGTTCTTAGCCAAGTATAAAGTCCCCTGGATTTTAAAATGGCATTATGAAGTCAAAGACAATCTTGTATCTAGACATTTCTCAGTAAAATGGTGGGACAAATTCAAAGTGGACAGAATCACTTCCCAAGTCGATCAAGAATTCGGAAGAAGCACTCCTCAGTCTCCAATTCAACAGTCACAACCAATCACTCAAACACCAAGTAGACACTCTGCTCCAGTCACTCAGTCGCCAGCATCTTCCCACTCCTCTAAATCCAAAGGGAAGACCAAAGTATCTATCTCCAAGTCAGCAGAGTTAAAGGAATTAGCCAATCAGCTTCTTGAGCAAGCAGCTAGGCTGAGCAATGATGAAGACGAAGAAGATGATATTGGTTCGTCCTCCTCCTCAACATCATCTGGTCACACTCCTCCTCCTCCCGGAAAGAAGAAATGGGCGGACTATGCTGATGAATCGCAGGGAGAATACTTCCAAGACAGTCAAAATCCTTATTCTCCATATGAGTAATTATTCCAGACAAGTTACTATTCATGAATACTGTTCACTCACGAGACAAAAGTAAAAACCGTTGCTTTTCACTATTCAAACACGGGTCAAAAATAGAACAGTTATTCCCACATTTTCCGGATCTCATTTGGAACAGTCAGATGCCTTCCAAGGCCTATAAAAGCAAGCCTTCATCAAGCATTCGGGCAGGCTTTATTTTTCATTCTCCTCTTTGTTTCCGCTTTCCTTTCTCTAGTTCATAGGAGCTCATGTGTTGAGCAATTTGTAAACAATCCCAGTAAACCTGCATTTGCATTAAGATTTTGTAAGTATTGAAATTATTCAAGTAATATCAGTAAAGTTATTCAAATGGTTTGAAAATGTTTGATCCTTTGCATTTTATTTATATTCCGATTAATTCAAAAATTCAGGCAAAAACTCATATTGTTGATTTACTTTTAATTTGCAAAATTATATTTTTACAAGTCTGCTCTCAATCTGGTATTTATTTGATAACTACTAAGTCCCTTTCCCTCTTCCTTTCATTTCGTTTCTGGTATCAGAGCCGTAAGTGTTGAAGAGTAGTTAATCATTCTGTATACAGCCCCAGATTGGCCGGTTTACCGCCCCTGGTGGTATATATATATATATATGTTTTGTTAACTTCATTTCTAATCCGTCTTCTTTACAACCCCAGACTGGCCGGTTTACCGCCCCTGGTGGTCTATATGTCCTGTTAACTTCGTTTCTCTTAATTAAATAGTATATCGACTAAATCATACTTACTGGATTGGTAGCGTTTGAACCTACCATTGCACTCAGAAAGTCCCTGTAGTCACGTACTATTTAACTGGTCTGAGTTTTCTGCTTATCTCTTGAATTATTGATCTATCTTTCTTTCCCATTGGTACAAGTAATCTGGTTTTCTATTCTAACTCTGTGAACCTATTCCTATCCTTGATAAATTTCTTCTTGCCTTTTGTTCTAAGATCTTCCGATCTAAACAAGAAGTCCAGGACCAAACAGTAAGTCCCGAGGTGAGGCGTGAGCGGTTGCGGCATGAGCGGTGAGGGAGAAACCTAGCGCAAACGGTAAGCCATAAACTTTTTCTTAGATAGTAATAATTCTAAGTTTTAGATCCGAAAACCTAATTGTTTGTAAAAATGAGTAGACTTTTTAGGTCTAATTCCTCGATTAGTAGTTCCTCCAGATCTAGTTTAAATAGGATCCCAGACATAGTAAACGAAGAACAATTTGAATACCAGTCAAATGACAATGTTGATCTTAATGAGTGGAATATACCTAAAGTTCCAGATAGTGAAATCTATCAGTCAAAGAAAAAGAAAAAATGGTCAATTTCTTCATTTAAAAGCGAACACCATGTTAAAACAGTAGAACAAGTCTACGCACTTAGTAAACAACATGAAACATGCCAATTGTTCAGCCCCGAGTCAATTAGAACCCATAAGAAAGATGGTCATAACTTCCTCCATATTGGTCTAGTCCAAATTGGTGTAAAACCATTGACAAGACGGGGTCTCAACACCTCTGTTCTTTTATGTCTTCGAGACGCTAGATTCACCAATTTTAGTGATAGCACCCTCGGTATTATTGAGTCAAGCCTATTCAATGGTCCCATCCATTTTGATTATTACCCAGATTTCACAATTAGTCTAACCGACCCTCATATATTAAAAGCTTTAACTTTGAACATTAAAACTTCGGGCTACAACGTTCTAGAAGGAACCCAGCCCTTAGCCCTAATCTACAGAATCCATTACAAAGTCACTGGAACAAACATGAATTTCCAAGCCATAAGTAAAAGTCCAAAAGACCAAACTCTATTGATCCAAAGTAGTCAAGAAAATGCCAATATTAGAGTCCCTCATACAATTCAATGGTCTGACATAACCTTGCCAACTGAGTGGACCTTAATTAGTGAAAGTCGACCAGTAAATATACAACATAGTTTAACAACCCTAGACTGTATACAACAAGACCTTAATGGCACAGTAAATATTAATTTTGGTAATCCTGGACCAAGACCAGCCTTGAGAATTCAAGAACTAAGTCAATCTTCAAGACATTCTTTTGCAGATTCTGCCTCTGCCGAAAATATATCAAGAAGAGATTTTGACCTAGACAAAGAAATAAAAAATATTAGAATAAAAGAATTAGAAGACGAGTTAAAAAAGTTAAAAATAAAAACAATAAAAACAGCCTCACAGGTTAGTTACCCTATGTATGCAACAAATGCAACAACTTCAAACACACAAGAAGAGGAAGAACAAACCTCACCTACAGCTACAGAAAATCCCCAATTAAATACACTCAGTCAACCATTTCGAATCAATTGGGAAAAACTAGATAAGAATCTTGAATCTGTTGAAAATATTGATCGAAGAAATATTTACAGAAAAAATTATCCCCAAAGAGACCAAAGAGAAAAACTTTTTCAAAATTGGAAAAAATTTATGATAACAAACCAGTCAGAAATATTCTTTCTAGATTTTGTTAATCAACAAGAAAACAGTGTCAAAACTCTATACAAAGAAAAGTGGAAAAAACTGGATAATACCACTGTCTCTTCTAGTCACCCCCCTCTGGAAAGTATAATTATCAACCACCAAGGGACTTCAATTCCAGCCAGCCCTTTCAAAAAAATAGGTGAAGATGCTGAATTTAAAAAAGTAATTGAACAAAATAATTATACTAATCAAAGTCTGGTCACCATAGGAAACCAACTTGATAAAATTGAAACTACAATGGAAAAAATTGAAATCAAAATCAATCACCTCCCGCAACAAGAACAAAAACAAAGGGAAAAACCTTTAACCTACTTTGGAGAAACTAGTAAAAATTCTGGCCTCAAAATCTCAAATACAGTACAAAAAATAGAACGCATGATTACCAATGTTAAAAGAGAGGTCTCCTCCTCCACCGGACAAAATTTGTCAGTCATTAACCTACAAAATTCAAGTTCGGACCTAGAAACATCTGAAAGTGACTCCAGCAATATTTCAAAAATTGAAAACGCTTTCAAAGAACTTCAAGTCAAAAGAGTTGTTAAAAATTCATTCCCTACTACACGAACTTGGAATACAAAACCTTTACCTCCAGATATCCAGCCTAGTGAATACAACAATAATCAATTTTTTGTCTCCTCCGACAAAACATATGAATGGAATATTGATAATTTATCTGAACAAGAAATTTTGAATAAATTACACCACATGTCCATGGTAGCCAACAGTTACATCACGAATCATAATCTCAGTCAAATTGAAATCATTGACATATTAGAAACTGGCTTCACTGGAACACTTCGTTCTTGGTGGGAAAAACATCTCACACCAGATACTAGATCTGCCATTAAACATGCAGTAAAACATGATGAAGATGGTATCCCAATATTTGACGAAACTATTAATATGGGAATCCCTGATGGATATATATATATATATATATATATATATATATATATATATATATGTACACACACATAAAAATGGTATAAATTTTTTTGATCCACTACACATTCAGTTAAATGTTCATCCTATTAATTTACTATATATGTGTGTAATTCTTTTTAATACTTTGCTCTATATCCCAATTTATATCTCCTTCCATTTCTGGTATCAATAAATATATATTTATATATATATATACACACACATGACCCTTCGAGCCAAAAGTCTTGACGGTTGAAGCTACCCATATATGTATTTATTAATGAGCAATAAATCATTAAAAGTCTAATAATTCATCCTCACTTCTTCACTTCCTCATATTTGGAATTCGATTTCATTTCTTAATTCAGGTTCAATTTCATGCCATCCAGTAACTTCATTCAAATTTCACATATATATATATATATATGTGTGTGTGTGTGTGTGTGCGCGCGCGCGCGCGCATACAATCATGAAAATCTTTGTGCTTAGTTAGCAAAAGCATCTTCTGAATTGGCAAGTAACAACCATGAGTAAGCATTATATAAGGTGCTTATTCTTAAAAAAAAAAAAGCAAAGTAAAGTGAAGTGAAGTGAATTTCTAATTGCCAATATGCCAAGAAAGAGTGGGAAAGTTCAAATTGTGTACAAAGAGAATCCCGTACAACGGGATTTGACATTAGCAACTAGAAAAAAAGGGCTATTGAATAAGGCCAAAGAGTTATCAGTTGGTATCCCGATCACAGTTGTGATCGTTGAAGAAGTGTTTGAGTTCAACAATACCATGTCCTCTTCTTCAGCACACCCCGTCCCGCGGCAGCATTCAACGACCCAGCGGCATTCTTCGACCACAACGGATGAGTTTGAAGCGTTTGACTTCCAAGACATGAGAATTGATTCTTTGGACGCTTTTCTCTCTTCTATTTGATGTATTTGTAACATTCTTAATTTTGTCTAGTGTAATACTCTGAATTTTTGTTATATATATGAAATGATTCTCAGGTAATTAGGTCCTTACTTTGTGAGATACAAAGTTTTGATCTCAGCCGTCAGATCCGTTTAAATGATGATCTGACGGCTGAGAGCAAAACTCCGTACTTTATAAAATAAGGACCTCCTTAGTGGAGAAATCATGTATATATATATGTATACATATATATGTACATATACATATACATATATACATATGTACATGTATATATGTATATATATGTACATGTACACATATATATGTACTATATATACATATATATATATATATATATATATATATATATACATGATTTCTCCAGTAAAGAGGTCCTTATTTTATAGAGTGCAGAGTTTTGCCCTCAGACGTCAGATCATCATTTAAACGGATTTGACGGCTGAGATCAAAACTTCGTACCTCATAAAGTAAGGACCTTATTACCTAAGAATCATTTCATATATATATAACAAAAATTTGGGGTATTACACCATACAAATTAAGAATGTTACAAATACATCAAATAAAAGAGAGAAAAATGTCCAAAGAATCAATTCTCATGTCTTGGAAGTTAAACGCTTCAAACTCATCCGTCGTGGTCGAATAATGCCGCCGGGTCGTTGAATGCTGCCGGCGGGCCGAGGTGTGCTGAAGAAGAAGACATGGTACTGTTGAACTCAAACACTTATTGAACAATCACAACTGTGATCGGGATAGCATCTGATAACTCTTTGGCCTTATTCAATAGTCCTCTTTTTCTAGTTGCTAATATCAAATCCCGTTGTACGAGATTCTCTTTGTACACAATTTGAACTTTCCCACTCTTTCTTGGCATATTGCCAATTAGAACTTCACTTCACTTTGTTTTTTTTTTTTTTAAGAATAAGCACCTTATATAATGCTTACTCATGGTTGTCACTTGTCAATTCAGAATATGCTTTTGCTAACTAAGCACAAATATTTCCATGATTGTATGCGCGCGCGCGCGCACATACACACACATACACACACACACACACACACACACACACACACATATATATATATATATATATATATATATATATATTTATTTATTTATTTGTGAAATTTGAATGAAGTTACTTGACGGCATGAAATTGAACCTGAATTAAGAAACGAAATCGAATTCCAAATATAAAGAAGAGAAGAAGTGAGGATGAATTATTAGACTTTTAATGGTTTATTGCTCATTAATAAATATATATATATATAGGTAGCTTCAACCGTCAAGACTTCTGACTCGAAACTTCATGGAAAACCCTCTCCTAACTTCAACTATTTATAAGCCCCAACGTTTACAACGCCTATAAAATCTCGGACCATTTTTTTCTTTTGTATGCAACAATAGCTTAGTTCATCAGATAGAAAATGTCACTCCTCTCCCATCCTAGAAGACATATATCAACCTTTATAGAAGCTGGCACTAAGAATTGCATGGCGATGACTGGTCGTCACCGAGCCTCATTCAACATTCTGGTCATGATCAATCGACAAGGCCATAAGGGTCATGTGTGTATATATATATATATATATATATATATATATATATTGATACCAAAAACGGAAGGAGATATAAATTGAGATATAGAGCAAAGTATTAAAAAGAATTACACACATATATAGTAAATCAATAGGATGAACTTTTAACTGAATGTGTAGTGGATCAAAAACTTTTATATGTTTAAGGAAACCTACTTTGTGTGTGCCTTGTCAACCTAGGAGATCTTTAGTTAGTATGGAATAAGGAATATGTATTGAATAGGATTCCAATTACCATATGGATTGTACCATGTATTCCTCTATATATAGAGGCACCTATTCATTAATAAAGATCGATTCTATTCCTGTGCTATTTGCTTCTCTATTTACTTTCAGTATTTCATATATCCTAAAACACGTTATCAGCACGAACCTTTAGCCCTGAGATCAAAAAGTCAAAACTCTTGAGCATAGCATCCTGCTAGCGCCAAAAACCCTAGAACCCCAAAACCCTAGGTTTCAGTAGTGAACAGTGCCAGATGAACAGTGCCGGCGAATAGTATCGATGAACAGTTCCCGTGAACAGTGCCACCGTGAATAGTAACCGCGTGAATAGTACCTCCGTGCAATCTCCTCTAGTTCAAGATTCAAGACTAATACAAGAAAAAGAAATCCAAGTAAGTTTTTATAAAAGTTGCTGCTTTCCGAATTTCAATTCGACCTTTCTTTTTCTCAAGGGACTTGCAACATCCCTCCTCTACCTCTCACCTTTCTATAACGTGAGATTCTTGATCTATACTTTACACGAGACTCAACAAACTATGAGAAGCATTAGGGGAGTGATCGAGCTTCATATCGCTTGCGGTATGTGTAAGTCATGAGCACCTCTAATGTCATCATGCTATTGGTGATGACCTCAAGAGCCGAACTGTGGAGGTTCGAGCTAATACTCCGGATGAGGAATCCGTAGAGAGAAGAGACTATGAACGAGGAGTTCATTGACAAATTAACCTCCGGATGAGGAATCCGTAGAGAAGAAACGACCTATGGTTCATGACTTAGGCCCTACTAGGCTCACCTTCTTGGGTATGATGTCTAGGTAAGGAGTTTGAGATAAGTGGTATTAAGAGAGCTTGCTCCACCGACATCTCTTATAACTTACCTGGTCATATCTGAGTAGAGCTACCAAAAAGGTTGAGGTTATGACCATACGACACCAAAGTTTCACCTAAATCTAAAATCCTTGGAAGCGTTTCTTGGGAGCAAAGATTGCTCAGAAACCCTCTATTGTTTCGTGGGAGCATTAACTCCGAAACTCACCCTTCATTGTTTTGTGGGAGCATTGACTCCGAAACACACCATATTCGTGTTCTCCATAGTTTGGATATCGAACATGAATAACTCGATTTTACTCCATTGGATTCTGCGGACATTAGATTCTGAGATGAGCTCATGATGTCCTAATGCACCTATCCGCACAAGAGCTTCTAGCTCGAATCCATGAGCGTTGTTTTGAAGAAACCGCTCTAGACCCTCAAACTGAGATGTACAATGCCAGGTTATTTTTCCTGATGAATCGCCATATGAATATGGCACTCCAGTTTGAGTTCATGAAAGAGGTTAGCACTAGAAGCGCTTCATGAATGTAATGGTAACATTCATCATTCCGAATTTAGAAGCATATATAATGGACTAATCTCCGCTTCTCTGACTTTGAAGAAGTCATGGGACATAATTCGAAAATTCTCCGCATCAAAGACTTGATGCATCTCTGTGGATAATCATCACAGATGAACAATTGATTGAGGAATCTCTCACCACCTTCCCCATCTCTGCCTTGAGGAAAGGCATGACGATGATGGCGCCCCTATGGGAGGAAGCCACGAGCAAAACCCTAAATCTAGGGACGATCCCGGACATTTTGGTCCGTAGAATCTATTTGCTTATGAAGGTAATCGCCATAAGAATAAGCGATCACGTGAGCATAGGGCCGCGAAAGAGTGAGAGAAGACCGCCGTCCTTGTAAGAGGGACACTGCCGGTCACCGCCGATCAGCGTTGTTACGCCACTAGTTATGGCAGCACCGCCATCGGCCAAGGCAATCTGCCACCGTCTTAAGGACCGTGAGTACCGAGCCTATATGCCTCAATCAATGGAGAACCCTCTTCATGATGTCTATTAATGATATGGAGCGTCTGATCAATGGGCCATAGTTTGCAATACATATGAGGATGTAACTGCAATGATCAAGACGTCGAGTTTAAGGGTTAAAGACTTTGGAAGCAATTTTGCTTAAGTCTTTATGTTTTTCCAAGTTGATGTAATATGGCAAGTTTGCCAAGACAAATGGATTTAGTTTTGATTTAAAATCAAGATGGAACTTTGAAGCCTTGGCCAATATCTTTAATAAAATCTGAGTTGCTTTAGCCTCGATTTTAATGATGAGCTTTTAGGAATGGGTTCTGGAGAACTTGAATATCTCGCAGATAACAGAACCACGCATGCCATATTGCGTCATAGGCATGACGCCTACACATTCCTCTGTGACTACGATGGCAGGACCATCGAATCTTGTGCAAGGAAGAGGATATGCCCAATTCCTCTTGCCTGATAGCACCTTAAATAGATGTCACAAATGCTCTCTACGCTCCAAGAGTAAATAGAACTCTGTTGAGCTTTAAAGATATAAGAGCCAATGGATTCCATGCAGAGACGCATGATGAGAATGGAAAAGAATCTCTTTGCATTACCTCTAATGACTGCGGAAGAAAGCGCATCTTAGAGAAGGTTATGTGTCTCTCTAGTGGGTTATATGTAACCACTATCCGAGCTATTGAATCAAACAATGTCATTCGGGATGACCTCTTGGATTCTGACACATATTGGCTTTGACACGACAGACTGGGACATCCAGGTCGTGATATGATGATCCGTGTACTTAAAAGCTCACACGGACATCCATCATATCGAGCTAATCGAAGCATGAATCAAAAGTTGATTCAAGGAAGGCCTGGTGTGGCTGTGGAGCAAAAAGGTTTTGCTGCCCGACACCAGTCGACCGGTCGCCGCATGCTCGTCGACCGGTCGCCAACTTCCAGAGGCTACGTCGACCGGTCGCCGACCTTATCGACCGGCCGCCGAATTCCAGAATTCGAGGTTTGAGCGTTTTTCCTCCCTCTTCTGATGTGAGCAACCCTTTATGGACAAATCCTGATCCCAAGGATGCCTCTTATGCTTCTGATGCCTCAATGGCCAAACGCTCGTTTTTGCAAAGCCTGTTCCTTAGGGAACCTAGGACTGAGACCGTCCTATGCAAAGGATTCTAAAGTACTTCTTCCATTCTTACAGATAATCCAAGGGGATATCTGTGGACATATTCAACCAACAAGCGGGCCATTTATATATTTTATGGTGTTGGTTGATGCATCGACATGCTGGTCACATGTCACGGTGTTGTCCTTTCGTAATGATGCTTATGCTAAACTCCTAGCACAAATGATTCGCCTGCGGGCTCACTACCCGGATCATCCCATTATCTATCAGGCTTGATAATGCTGGAGAGTTTACATCGAAGACTTTCGATGACTACTGCATGTGATAGATGTTGGGCATCTAATCTCACATCTGTATACCCAGATTGGTCACGCAGAGATTGCCATTTAAAGATTACAAATGGTCACGAGGACGTTGGTAATGCGCACCAACCTTTCTCTCTCTGCCCGGGGGGCACGCAGTATTGCATGCAGCTTTGCTTATTCGTCTGAGGCCTATCGCCACCCAATCTTGTTCTGCGTTACAGCTAGTGACTGGGTACGAGCCAAGCATATCGTACTTACGCATATTTGGTTGTGTTGTTTATGTGCCTATTACGCCGCCACAGCGTATTTAAATGGGTCCTCAGAGACGAATGAGTATTTATGTTGGATTTGAGTCTCCAACCATAATCCGCTATGTAGAACCATTGACAGGCGATCTATTTGTCACTTCGATGAGACAGTCTTCCCGTCGTTAGGGGGAGATAAGAACGTGAACGTTAAGCAGGAACGACTGGAATTGTCGTGGCCTGTCCCCACTCTGTCTCATAACGATCCCCCTACTGCAGAAAGTGCGTAGATTATAGATCTTCAGAAAGTCGCCGACTCTCTTCCGGACGCTTTCTCAGATCTTAGTGACTAGATCATATATACCAGCTGCAAACATGCCTGCAAGGATGCAAATGCCTGAACAAGGACTTGGACTCAAAGTCGCTATTGCAGCTAACCCTATGGGAGGGACAGCTGGTGGCGCCACTACCAGTAATGGTGGTGATGTGGCTCAGGCCGTGGCTCCGCTGAGGAAGCGTGGGAGGCCACCAGGTTCGAGGGATTCGCGCCCTAGGAAACGGGCTGCGATGGCACCAAATAACCCTCTCATCATTGATACTCAAAATCCGTCCATGAAAATGTTCTGGATTATGGTTATGTCCAAGAGACATCTTTGGGGGACGCCCCATCGCTAGAACCTATCCGTGAGAACATAGAGATCTCGATTAATTACACTAGTGTACATGTGACGTGGGATAGAAACTCCATCACCATTGATGATGTGTTTGCATATGCTTGTGCACAAGAGTTCATTGAGAATGATGATATTGAACCTCGCTCCGTTGATGAATGCCAACGTAGAGCTGATTGGCCTAAATGGAAATATGCGATCCAGGTTGAGTTGGACTCACTAACAAAGAGAACGGTATTCGGGCCAGCTATGCCAATACCTTCCGGAATAAATCCTATTGATATAAATGGGTCTTTGTTGGAAAGCGTAGTGAGAGAACGAGATATAAAGCTCGCCTTGTGACGCAAGGCCTCTCACAACGCCCTGGAATCGACTACGATGAGACATATTCTCTCGTAAAGAATGTCATAACATTCTGCTACCTTGTCAGTGGTAGTTTTCCGAAAAACTGAACATGCAGCTTATGAATGTGGTCATAACATATCTCTATGGGGATCTAGATATGGAGATTTATATGAAGGTCCCGGATGGGCTTCATTTACCCAAGTCAAGTGGCTCTAGACCACAGAGCACGTTTGCAATAAGATTGCAACGTTCACTATATGGATTGAAACAATCTGAACGGATGTGGTATACCCGTCTAAGTGACTACTTGATTGGAAGAGGGTATGTGAACAATAAATTATGCCCCTGCGTGAAAACAAGTTCCGGATTTGCAAGTGCCAGTGAATGCTTGAAATCCGTGTTTGAGATGAAAGATCTTGGGAAAGGATGCTCCGGCGATTTAATATGGATAAAGTCCATCCTGTTAGCACTCCCTTGATTGGTCATAGTCTAGATCCAAGAAGGATCCGTTTCACCCAAGGGATGATGGTGAAGACGTTTTAGAGGCTGAGGTACCGTACCTAAGTGCAATAGCGCATTATTGTACTTGGCACAGTGTACAAGACCCGATATCTCCTTTGTTGTTAACTTGTTAGCTAGATTTAGCTTTGCGCCCACGCAACGCCATTGGAATGACATAAAGACTATCTTTCGTTACTTGAAGGGTACGATTGATATGGGCTTGTTCTATCCCTACAGAGAGTCGAAACTAGGTGAGGAACCTATGTTTGCTGCGGTTGAACGACCCGGGCATCCGGACGAGGATTTACCGTCCGGATGGAACACAAAGGGCACATTACCTCACGCACCAGGCGTCCGGACGAGGCTTTGCCGTCTGGATGGATTACCGGCTTGGAACATTGCCGCTCGCGTCAGGCGTCCGGACGAGTACTGACGAGAATCTGCCGTCCGGAAGGATTGCCTGCTATGCTACTGGACCACCGGTCGCCGGGCATATGTCGACCGGTCGCCGACCTGCTGAAATCCCCTATTCCCAAAACACTTGTGATGTTTTGGTTGATTTTGCTGATGCTGGGTATCTCTCTGACCCATACAAAGGTTGTTCCCAAACTGGTTATGTCTTTACCATGGGTAACACCGCGATATCTTGGAGGTCTACTAAGCAGACCCTTGTCGCTACTTCTTCGAACCATGTTGAGATTATTATTCTCCATGAAGCAGTTCGTGAGTGTATATGGTTAAGGTCCATTGATACACATATAAGAAGTACATGTGGTTTGAGGTCAACCACCGATGAACCTACATCCATCTGTGAGGATAATGCTGCCTGCATTGAGCAACACCAAGCATATATCGCCTAAAGTATTATATAATCAGCAACAGCAGAAGTTCCTCAAGATCAAAGTGGATCAAGTCTGATCTGAGGATAATGTGGCTGACTTATTTACTAAGTCACTGCCTATATAAATCCACATTTGAGAAGCATGTGAAAAACATTAGTTTGCTTAAGTTATCTGACCTCCCATGATTGTGGAAATCAGGGGGAGACGCAGACATCAGGGGGAGTCTAGCGTCCATGCTATTCCAAATGTGAAGGGTGTGTTGTACTCTTTTTCCCTTCGACCAAGGTTATTTTTATCCCACTGGGTTTTTGTTACTTGGCAAGGTTTTTAATGAGACAACGTGAGAAGCACCACCTAGTGTTGACGCCACAAGGGGGAGTGTTTAAGGAAACCTACTTTGTGTGTGCCTTGTCAACCTAGGAGATCTTTAGTTAGTATGGAATAAGGAATATGTATTGAATAGGATTCCAATTACCATATGGATTGTACCATGTATTCCTCTATATATAGAGGCACCTATTCATTAATAAAGATCGATTCTATTCCTGTGCTATTTGCTTCTCTATTTACTTTCAGTATTTCATATATCCTAAAACATTATACCATTTTTATGAGTGTGTGTACATATATATATATATTATAGTACTATTAAAAAAAAATTTATCTATAGTTTTATGTATTTCAAAATTTCAAGATGATTTATTAAATCAAAAATTTTTAGTCAGAGTTGATTGTAAAAGAGCAAAACATATTTTAGAAAAAGATGTTCAAAACATTGCTAGTAAACAAATATTTGCCAGATGGCAAGCGATTTTAAGCATTTTTGATTTTGAAATTGCATTCATTAAAGGCAGTGACAACCATATACCAGATTTTCTAACCAGAGAATTCCTACAGGGAGCAAAATGTCAGGCCCAAGGCCAAACATGAAGTCAAACACTGCATCATTTGGAAGACAGCTTCCAGCATCATTCAACCCAGTCAAAAAAGAAGAACCAAAAATTAAAAAGGAGTCACCCTTTTCTAGTACTGTCCCTTACCCAGGACATCCACCACTCCCAATTAGAATGACCAAAAGGGGTGACAAAGGCAGTTTTATACTTGTCTTCTTCACTAATTTGGATCTGCCAGAATCCTGATTTCATATCAAATTTTGAAAAAATAACTGAACTATTTAATCTGTTTATTAAGTCTCTTTTGTTAGGAATAGGATACCTTATCCATTCTAAGACAGAGTTTAATGGTTTATAATTTATTACTAATCGTGGGGCTCCTCTTTCAAGTTCAGCGTTTTTCTGGACATAAAAGGCAGGGCAAGACCATGGAGATTTACTTTTCTGAGTTATTCCTTTACTAAGTAATTCTATAATTTCGTTTTTACAAAATTCCATGACTTCTTGACTCATTTGGATTGGACGTGCTTTCGTGGGAAAATTTTTCTCATCAAAATCTTTGATGTAAGGAAGTTTGACTATTTACTTTTTTCTATGCCAGAAGGCATTAGGAATGTCAGAGCAGATTTCCTTTTTAAGTTTTTCTTCGAAAGTTTCAATTTTTTGTTTAAGGACAGGGTCTTCAAGTTGATTTTCAATTCTTTTGTAATTGTAAACAAAAAATATGTCTAAACACAACTTTAGAAAAATTCAAAAAACCCAAGACAGAAATCACAATACAACATCCACCACTCCCAAATACCAGATTGAGAGCAGACTTGTCTAAATATAATTTCGCAAATTAAAAGTAAATCAACAATATGAGTTTTTGCATGAACTTTTGAATTAATTGGAATATAAATAAAATGCAAAGGATCAAACATCTTTAAATCATTTGAATAAAGATAGTTTACTAAAATTTGTTAACTTACAAATCAAAACAGATGCATATGCAAAGGTTTGGTTTGTAGATACAAGAGGTTTTACTATTACAAGATGCTCAGCTCATGAGCTCCTATAAACTAGAGAAAGAACTAGGAACTAATGAGAGAAAATGAAAAAAATGAAGCCTGCTCGAATGCTTGATGGAGGCTTGCATTTATAGGCCTTGGAAGGCATCTAACTGTTGCAAATGAGATCCGGAAAATGCGGGAATAACTGTTCTATTTTTGACCCGTGCTTGAATAGTGAAAAGCAACGGTTTTTACTTTCGTCTCATGAATAGTAACTTGTCTGGAGAATAATTACTCATATGGAGAATAAGGATTTTGACTGTCTTGGAAGTATTCTCCCTGCGATTCATCAGTATAGTCCGCCCATTTCTTCTTTCCGGGAAGAGGAGGAGTGTGACCAGATGATGCTGAGGAGGAGGACAAACCAATATCATCTTCTTCATCTTCATCATTGCTTAGCCTAGATGCTTGTTCAAGAAGCTGATTGGCTAATTCTTTTAACTCTGTTGACTTGGAGATAGATACTTTGGTCTTCCCTTTGTGACTGGGTCCAAACTCTTGAATGAAAACGAACAATTTGTTCAGGTTGATCTGGAGAAGTTTGCTGTTTAAGAATATCTCCATAACCAATTTCAGAGGCGTCAGTTTCAACAATTTTGAAAGAATTGACTGAAGGAATGCCAAGGCATGGAAGTGTTTCAACGTACTGTTTAATTTCTTTGACTAGAGAGGTGTGGACTGATGTCCAAGGTGAGAGATTACTCTGGAGACGATCAAAAAGAGGTTTACACTTTTTTCTGAGATTTTTATAGAAATCAGCTATATAATTGAGGGATCCTAGAAATCTTTGGAGTTGATTTTTGTCTAGGATTTGATCTAGGAATTTATTGGCAAATTGGATGACTCTGTCTATAGGAGTAATTTTTGAGTGGTGGATATTAAATCCTAAAAATCTGACATTTGTTTGGAACAATGTGACTTTAGATGAAGAAACTACTAAGCCGTTATTTTTTACTATGGTTAAAAACTGATTCAGGTGTTTCGAGTGCTGATCTATTGACTTAGAATAAATGAGAACATCGTCTATGTAAACTATGGCGAATTCACTATATTGGTTGAAAATATCATTCATAATATTTTGGAATTCACTAGGGGCATTTTTAAGACCGAATGGCATTACATTTCATTCGTAATGACCAAAAGGGGTGACAAAGGCAGTTTTATACTTGTCTTCTTCACTAATTTGGATCTGCCAGAATTCTGATTTCATATCAAATTTTGAAAAAAGAAGAAGAAGAACAAACCTCACCTACAACTACAGATTTTCAAGTCTTTCCCCCAGAAAATCCCCAATTAAATATTGATAATTTATCTGAATAAGAAATTTTGAATAAATTACACCACATGTCCATGGTAGCCAATAGTTACATCACGAATCATAATCTCAGTCAAATTGAAATCATTGACATATTAGAAACTGGCTTCACTGGAACACTTCGTACGTTCTTGTTGGGAAAAACATCTCACACCAGATACTAGATCTGCCATTAAACATGCAGTAAAACATGATGAAGATGGTATCCCAATATTTGACGAAACTATTAATATGGGAATCCCTGATGGAGTCAATACTTTGTTTTTTACAGTTATTGAACACTTTATAGGAACACCAAGTAATGTTACATCAAGAATTCATGATCAACCTAATAACCTTCCCTTAGTGATTTCAAATGGTACAAAGATGTTTTCATCTCCAGAGTCATGCTTAGAGATGATAGTAACCAACCATTTTGGAAAGAAAAATTTATTAATAGTCTGCCAAATTTGAGAGCAGACCATTGAAAATTATATATATATATATATATATATATATATATATATATACATGATTTCTCCACTAAGGAGGTCCTTATTTTATAAAGTACGGAGTTTTGCTCTCAGCCGTCAGATCATCATTTAAACGGATCTGACGGCTGAGATCAAAACTTCGTATCTCATAAAGTAAAGACCTCATTACCTAAAAATCATTTCATATATATAACGAAAATTCAGGGCATTACACCAGACAAAATTAAGAATGTTACAAATACATCAAATAGAAGAGAGAAAAGCGTCCAAAGAATCAATTTTCATGTCTTGGAAGTCAAACGCTTCAAACTCATCCGTCGTGGTCGAAGAATGCCGCCGGACCGTTGAATGCTGTCGCGGGACGGGGTGTGTTGAAGAAGAAGATATGGTATTATTGAACTCAAACACGTACTTCTTCAATGATCACAACTGTGATCGGGATACCAACTGATAACTCTTTGGCCTTATTCAATAACCCTCCTTTTCAAGTTGCTAATGTCAAATCTCGTTGTACGGGATTCTCTTTGTACACAATTTGAACTTTCCCACTCTTTCTTGGCATATTGGCAATTAGAAATTCACTTCACTTCACTTCATTTTGCTTTTTTTTTTTTAAAAATAAGCACCTTATATAATGCATACTCATGGTTGTCACTTGCCAATTCAGAAGATGCTTTTGGTAACTAAGCACAAACATTTTCATGATTGTATGCGTGTGCACACACACACACAGAGATATTTATATATATATATATATATTTATAAATATGTGAAATTTGAATGAAGTTACTTGACGGCATGAAATTGAACCTGAATTAAGAAATGAAACCGAATTCCAAATATGAAGAAGAAAAGAAGTGAGGATGAATTATTAGACTTTTAATGGTTTATTGCTCATTAATAAATATATATATATATATATATATATATATATATATATATATATATATATATATATATATATTGTAACTTCAACCGTCAAGACTTCTGACTCGAAGGGTCATGTGTGTGTATATATATATATTGATACCAGAAATGGAAGGACATATAAATTGGGATATAGAGCAAATTATTAAAAAGAATTACACACATATATAGTAAATCAATATGATGAACCTTTAATTGAATGTGTAGTGGATCAAAAAAATTTATACTAAAAATGTGTGTGTACATATATATATATATTATAATATTAGTGCATATATATATATGTATATATAGTACATATACATATATAGTTTATATGTATATATAGTACATATATATATGTATACATATAGTACATATACATATGTACATAGTTTATATGAATATATATGTACATATATATATGTATACATATAGTACATGTAGATATAGTACATGTACATGTATATATGTATATATATATGTATACATATAGTAACATGTATATACATATAGTACATATATATATATATATATATATATACAGTACATGTATATATGCACATATATATATATATATATATGTACATGTATATATGCACATATATATATGTATGCACATATATATATATATGTACATGTACATACATATATATAGTACATACATATGTACATGTACATATACTATATGTATACATATAAATGTACTATATATACATATATATATATATATATATATGTATGTATATATGTATATGTATATATGTATATGTATATGTATATGTATATGTATGTGTACATATATATGTATACAAATAGTACATATATATATATATATATATATATATATATATATATATTTATATTAAAAATATATATATATATACAGGTTTTCTCCACTACATAAGACTATGCACTTTTAAAGTACATAGTTCTAATGTCAACCGTCAGATCAGTTCATTTAAACAGATCTGACGGTTGACATTAAAACTATATACTTTAAAAGTACATAGTCCTATGTAGTGGAGAATCATTGTATATATATATATATGTACACTTACATAAAAATCAAGGTTTGAAAAATCGGTAATCGGTAATCGAGCGGTGGGCAGGGGATTAACGCCTCGGGGATTAATCGGTTTGCATTTTTTTAATTTTTATTTATTTTATCACATATAAATAAGGAAAATTCTAGTGTATGTTAACGTATCTCATACGTACAATTACAACTTTTAGGACTTAATTACTCAAATGAGAACCTATTTACACAAATGAGAACCTTATTTACTTTAACGAGGGTTTTTTCATAGTTACCACATGAGTTGTCGAAGTTGTAATATATGTCGTCAAGTCATAAAATATTATAATTACTACTTTTAGGACTTAGTTACTCAAATGAGAACCTAATTTACTCTAATGAGGACATTATTTACCTTAACAAGGACTTTCTCTCTTCATGATGTATGAGAAATGTCAACATACCATAGCCTTACTCTATAAATAAATATATAAATGCAAAATAGAAGGATATATAAAATTATAAAGTCATACAAATAATTGAAAACATAGAAAAAAAAACTCAAAATATTAAGCATAGTACCATACTTATTTTAATGAGTACTTATTAAAAAAAAAAACACTTGCAAGGTTATGCCTCAAACTCTTCTTCTCTATATCCCTCCAAGACTCTCTCGGTATCGGACTCAAACTCATAATGTAACGCCCCAAATTGCACCTCTTCAATTTAAACACGCTACAGTGCCACGAGTCTTTAAAAATACAAGCTAGATTACTAACTTATACTTTAAAGAAACGCAAGGCATTTATGTGAAATACTTTTTAGAACGCGATGCGGAAACATATTTAATTTGAATAGAGGTGAAATAATTGGAAATCGTAAAACGATAGAAATCCAATTTATCAAATTAAATAACCGGATCGGAATATGATTTCATGAATGAGTTCCATGTGGTAAAGCACATTATTGACCATGAACAGGCTAAATGGTCAACGGGTTCCAAAATGAATGAAATGATACAATGAGAATAAATGGATAACTCCAGAACCTAATATTCGAGAAACGAATATCCGATTATAACAAGTACGCACACCCAGCTCGATCCCTCGTTGTCCCGTTTCCAGTGCACAGTACCTGCATCCAAAACTATTGTAGGGGTGAGCTTTCGTCCTCGCTGCTCAGTAGGGGAATTCACCCCGGCTAGATTTAAAAATCATTTAATATATTTCATTGGATCCAGTATGTAAAATATATCAAGGAAAACAGTAAACCATTTCTTAATAATAAATAAAATGAAAACAAGATGAGTACTCAAGTGATTATAAAACCTGATGACCGATCAATCTAGCCAACTACGTTCTTACCGAAGATTAATATCTTCGTCAACTGGTAAGAAGTAGCAAGAGTGTCCATTTAATGCTATACCGCCTAGATCTAGTGCCACATCTCAAAGGATGTCAGACACTATTCCGTCCGTACAGCCCCTCCGGAGGTTTAGGGGATCGAAACCCAAGGTAGTCGCTATGCTCCACTCACTCTCAGGTCATCACAATATCAAATATAATTGAAAACACGCATGACATATGAAATATCAAATCATTCAAATTCATAAAGAACTCTAGCCATGCATTATTATTTACTCGATATATACGAGAAAATACTAACCGAGAGAGTCCCAAGTTTCCCTACCTGGAATCTCGGAGCTTGTTCTCGCTCATCACATCAGGCCAACACCACCACCACCACAGTTTACGTCTCGGGCTAACTGGAGTTCCTAGTCCGACAATAACCATATTTGGGTGTTATTATAAAATTCACAATTTAATAACACTCGACAACTTAACTCAAGTCCACTTGATTAATCATTTCCGATTTACGGAATTCATTTTCTTATAGTGTGGGGTGCATTCCCAAATTTACTTTGGACACCCAATACTTATTTTCTCATTTTCCATTCTTCAATTCTTTACATCTCTGCAATAACCGTAGAATGAATAACTATCCATTAATTCCACATTTAATCAAGCAATCGTTGCATCACATAATGTGAAGGATTCTGACCAACACTTGATCCTATGACCAATTGCTCTTATCCACAGTTTAAATGATCAATGACTAGCATGAATATATATCCATATTATAACCTTATAGCTTAGCTTCCTCTACGTTTCTCTACTGGGCTTTCTTTAGCTCACAAATTAATTAAGCAATTTGTGATTCAACCTTTTCATCATACCAAACCAAATTCTCCAGTACATCCCAATCAACACAAGTTCAACTTAATTAAGTATATTCTTCTCACATGCCAGCAACCACTAAAATACTCAACCAAGTAATTAACGTTATCAACAATTAACTACAACTCCAGCTTACCTTGTAATTAACCAACTTTCTGAAAATAATTCACGACATAAGCGTTGATGAGTAAGTTATGCTGCTCTGGACACCCACCTCTGTTTCTACAACCATTCTATCCATTCTCAGACCAACTTCAAGGATTTCAACCAAACTCTACAATTCTGCACTTCAATCATAACCAGGCATCAATACGTGTTCTATTACTTGAATTATGATCGAAAATAAACCAAGAAGGACCAAAATGTTCACTGTGCACAGTAGCACGCATCATGGCCGCACAACCCTTAATCAGCAAATCCTCAAATCTCAACCAAAAGTAAATTCCAATTATACCAAGATGTAAAGCTCGACGAGGGGATCAAGATTGATACCTTACTCGATGAAAACCGTCGCCGGAGTCGCCGGAAAACAAAGAAACCCGCCGGAAAAGAAAAGAAGCTTTGGAGCTTCGATTCTCTCTCCACAAGCAACGATTCAGCAAGCCGTGACCACAGACATGCTCGCCTTGTCGAGAGGAAGCTTTTGGCACCGGTCTCGTGCGCCGGCGTGGCCGGAATCGGAAAGTGTCGTCGGAGCAGGGGGATCTTCTCTCCTCCGTTTCTCTCTCCACCGGCGTCGGCGTGACTAGCTACGACCACCGCTGGCCTCGTCGTGTCGGGGCGAAGAAGAAGAGACCGGTCCGGCGCCGTGAAACGGCCGGACGTGGGAGATGGGTTCAGGCGGTGTCGGAGCAGGGAGAGGAGAGGGACGCGGGTTCTGGGTTCTTCCCAAACTGATTCAATCCTATAAACTTAAATCCAACGGCTCAGATCAAATGGTGATTTGATCAACGGCTGAGATTAAACCGCCTTAATTTCTTTAATTTCCAATCTTCTGAAAATTAAAACAAATGGTTCGGGTATCCGAAAAATACCCCGAAAATTCCCACGTACTCGTCGTGACGTGTACTTCATTCTCGAGTCTTCAAATCGACGTTACGACAAAAAGATAATTTCTGGAAAATTCCCGAACTCTTTGATATTAACCGAGATTACGAATTTAATCTCGTTTAACTCCAAATCAATTCTATTAATTTCTCCGGGGTCTCACATTCCACCCTCCTTAAGAAAATTTCGTCCTCGAAATTTCCTTATATCAAGAACACATTAAAATGTCGGACTCCAGTCACCCACTAACAAATCTCTACTTACTGGTGGTGTTGCCTATTATAATCTGATCCTTTTCAAAGGATATAACATGTTATCAGGCAGATCAATCATGTAAAGTATATCTCATATACATGAGATTTGACAATCCCAATGGTCTGAGACATAGCCCCAATTTCACATCAATTATGCTCAATGGCCTACTAACCTTGTGGTGCCATCTTTCCAGTGACTAATCTTTTAATTTACACAACAGTCACCAAATTGAATTTCCGGGCATGCTCACACAACCATTGTAAAAACTCTGCCTATTTAAAATATCACAACTCGTGGTCTTACTTACCACGTACTTCACACTCTAATTCTCCCAAAAGTATATTTTGCTCAAAAGCAAATCATTCACCGGGAAAAGAGTGTACAATAATAAAACATATTAATTCAATCTATCAGATAATCAGATTGAATTAATAACACAATTCAAATAGTCTCATCGGCAATACTAAGTCTATGCCCATAACACGTGCTCCACAATTGTCCAGTGACAACACACATTTCAGTTTCTGAGACTTGCTCACTTTACTTTCACAAACTTTCGGTATTCTCGGAAAAATTTCAACTCCACCTATTCAGATAGAAACTCGAACCCAACAAAGGCATCACAAACGAAAATTACAAATCATGCCAGGGTTCACTGAATAGTCACTACAATATTAAATTACCAAGGTTAAACAACCTTACTAACCTTAACCACAGATGAGCATGTCAAGACTGTGAACCGCTTCAAAAACATCAATTGGAGGTTCTATGGCAATTCTCTTCATAAGAAAGAAATCATAATCACTACCTTGTCACAATTTACGTTCAATAATTAACCGACATTCCATCTCGGTATGCGTCAGGGGGATCCGCTGGCCAGTCGGGCCCTAACCCGAGTGAACTATCGTAATTTAAGTGAACGCACTTAGTGACCTTTCTTCAACTTTTCCACCTGCCATAAATTCATTACCAACCTTTCTGAGAACAGCCTCTTGTTGATCGTCTTTTTATCGAAGTAGCATACAACAGAACTAAAACCCAAGTTCTTTACATTATGTTCCAAGAAAACGTGGCGAAATTCGAGGATCATCGAACACTAGATAGCTCGTGAGTGCCGAAGAAATCCTTTACGCTTCTTCTCGTGCAGCAACAAACTCGTGACGTAGTCTTTGTTCCACGAACTAATGATCGCAACAACCGTCTGAAGCAACAACTTTTTCAAACAACGTTCACCACGCACGCACTACGTAATGTTTGACATCGTAGTCAAACCGTTTTCCTTTCCTTGCATCGTATTCTCGATCAAGAGTCGAAAAAGACCAAAATCTAATTCTTCTCGTACTCGACGACAAAATGTAACCGAACGTAACTCAAATCTAAAAGTTATAACACACGTTTTAAAACACAAAGCTTAGCAGACACAACTTCACGGAAGCATTCTTCCAACCAACCAAAGCAAGTAACTTAACAACGCTTTAGTTAAATGCGAAGATTGACAATGCCTAAATGTCGAACCTCGAACGAAAGTCACAAGTCACACCAAAACGAAATGAAGTGACGTAGACCGTAGAAATCACTTTAAGATATACGGTACACGTATATCAGAACGAAAACCGTCGATGTAACATTTCTCTTTTTCTTTTGCAGTTTTTGTTTTCACCACATCTTGATTTTCCCAGCGAACAATCTCAAACTGGAGGGTACATTGATGCATAGTCAACTTCTTTTGCTCTAAGTCCAAGCAAACACATATGGCTTAAGTCTAGTCATGTGGATAGAGGAAATCAAAAGTCCGCTTGCCCACAACACTCTGAGGAGTCTTCCTCAGACGACATCTCAACTCTGAATTTCGTAACAAATGTTCAGAAAACATAGCAACTGAACATGCATGACTTCACCGTTTAAGAAGTCGCAACAACCTTCACAATTTAATTTCAATACCAAACCTTCACACTTGAAGGAAACATTCACTTATCTCGGATAAAACAATAATGGAAAATTCCATAAGCAATAACAAGTAAATCCAAAGATTCCAAGTTTAGCGTGTACATACCTGTACTTGCTTATTCTTTCTTACTACATACTGGTCCAAATAACCCTTGCCGCGGTCTGTGCACTGTGGAGGAGCTTTGGGTGGCAAATGTCTCACTCAATTCCAAAGAATTAAAGTACCAACAAACAGTCATTGGACTTAACACGAAATGAATCACAATAACCAAGTCCAACAATGAATAACCAATTGAACCGGACTCACGAAATGAACAAATAAAAATTAAGAGTGAGTCCACACAATGAATTCAATGCTCAGCTCAAGTGCTCAACAAGCAACAAGTCACAAGCACGAAGCTAACAACAAAGTTGTTAAAAATAATGTGACTTTAAACTTCTGAAGAGACAAATACGACTTTAAGAAAGTCAAGGTCAAGAACACGAAGTCAATTAAGAGTAAGCAACAAGAAATTGTCTTGACCGCACAATGAAATGATTTCAGAGTCAATCGAATGATATTTCAAATTTTCAAACGGAAAATGGGATTCCAAGAAACTCAACATGAATTTAAGGAATGCTCTGATACCACTTTCTGTAACGCCCCAAATTGCACCTCTTCAATTTAAGCACGCTACAGTGCCACGAGTCTTTAAAAATACAAGCTAGATTACTAACTTATACTTTAAAGAAACGCAAGGCATTTATGTGAAATACTTTTTAGAACGCGATGCGGAAACATATTTAATTTGAATAGAGGTGAAATAATTGGAAATCGTAAAACGATAGAAATCCAATTTATCAAATTAAATAACCGGATCGGAATATGATTTCATGAATGAGTTCCATGTGGTAAAGCACATTATTGACCATGAACAGGCTAAATGGTCAACGGGTTCCAAAATGAATGAAATGATACAATGAGAATAAATGGATAACTCCAGAACCTGATATTCGAGAAACGAATATCCGATTATAACAAGTACGCACACCCAGCTCGATCCCTCGTTGTCCCGTTTCCAGTGCACAGTACCTGCATCCAAAACTATTGTAGGGGTGAGCTTTCGTCCTCGCTGCTCAGTAGGGGAATTCACCCCGGCTAGATTTAAAAATCATTTAATATATTTCATTGGATCCAGTATGTAAAATATATCAAGGAAAACAGTAAACCATTTCTTAATAATAAATAAAATGAAAACAAGATGAGTACTCAAGTGATTATAAAACCTGATGACCGATCAATCTAGCCAACTACGTTCTTACCGAAGATTAATATCTTCGTCAACTGGTAAGAAGTAGCAAGAGTGTCCATTTAATGCTATACCGCCTAGATCTAGTGCCACATCTCAAAGGATGTCAGACACTATTCCGTCCGTACAGCCCCTCCGGAGGTTTAGGGGATCGAAACCCAAGGTAGTCGCTATGCTCCACTCACTCTCAGGTCATCACAATATCAAATATAATTGAAAACACGCATGACATATGAAATATCAAATCATTCAAATTCATAAAGAACTCTAGCCATGCATTATTATTTACTCGATATATACGAGAAAATACTAACCGAGAGAGTCCCAAGTTTCCCTACCTGGAATCTCGGAGCTTGTTCTCGCTCATCACATCAGGCCAACACCACCACCACCACAGTTTACGTCTCGGGCTAACTGGAGTTCCTAGTCCGACAATAACCATATTTGGGTGTTATTATAAAATTCACAATTTAATAACACTCGACAACTTAACTCAAGTCCACTTGATTAATCATTTCCGATTTACGGAATTCATTTTCTTATAGTGTGGGGTGCATTCCCAAATTTACTTTGGACACCCAATACTTATTTTCTCATTTTCCATTCTTCAATTCTTTACATCTCTGCAATAACCGTAGAATGAATAACTATCCATTAATTCCACATTTAATCAAGCAATCGTTGCATCACATAATGTGAAGGATTCTGACCAACACTTGATCCTATGACCAATTGCTCTTATCCACAGTTTAAATGATCAATGACTAGCATGAATATATATCCATATTATAACCTTATAGCTTAGCTTCCTCTACGTTTCTCTACTGGGCTTTCTTTAGCTCACAAATTAATTAAGCAATTTGTGATTCAACCTTTTCATCATACCAAACCAAATTCTCCAGTACATCCCAATCAACACAAGTTCAACTTAATTAAGTATATTCTTCTCACATGCCAGCAACCACTAAAATACTCAACCAAGTAATTAACGTTATCAACAATTAACTACAACTCCAGCTTACCTTGTAATTAACCAACTTTCTGAAAATAATTCACGACATAAGCGTTGATGAGTAAGTTATGCTGCTCTGGACACCCACCTCTGTTTCTACAACCATTCTATCCATTCTCAGACCAACTTCAAGGATTTCAACCAAACTCTACAATTCTGCACTTCAATCATAACCAGGCATCAATACGTGTTCTATTACTTGAATTATGATCGAAAATAAACCAAGAAGGACCAAAATGTTCACTGTGCACAGTAGCACGCATCATGGCCGCACAACCCTTAATCAGCAAATCCTCAAATCTCAACCAAAAGTAAATTCCAATTATACCAAGATGTAAAGCTCGACGAGGGGATCAAGATTGATACCTTACTCGATGAAAACCGTCGCCGGAGTCGCCGGAAAACAAAGAAACCCGCCGGAAAAGAAAAGAAGCTTTGGAGCTTCGATTCTCTCTCCACAAGCAACGATTCAGCAAGCCGTGACCACAGACATGCTCGCCTTGTCGAGAGGAAGCTTTTGGCACCGGTCTCGTGCGCCGGCGTGGCCGGAATCGGAAAGTGTCGTCGGAGCAGGGGGATCTTCTCTCCTCCGTTTCTCTCTCCACCGGCGTCGGCGTGACTAGCTACGACCACCGCTGGCCTCGTCGTGTCGGGGCGAAGAAGAAGAGACCGGTCCGGCGCCGTGAAACGGCCGGACGTGGGAGATGGGTTCAGGCGGTGTCGGAGCAGGGAGAGGAGAGGGACGCGGGTTCTGGGTTCTTCCCAAACCGATTCAATCCTATAAACTTAAATCCAACGGCTCAGATCAAATGGTGATTTGATCAACGGCTGAGATTAAACCGCCTTAATTTCTTTAATTTCCAATCTTCTGAAAATTAAAACAAATGGTTCGGGTATCCGAAAAATACCCCGAAAATTCCCACGTACTCGTCGTGACGTGTACTTCATTCTCGAGTCTTCAAATCGACGTTACGACAAAAAGATAATTTCTGGAAAATTCCCGAACTCTTTGATATTAACCGAGATTACGAATTTAATCTCGTTTAACTCCAAATCAATTCTATTAATTTCTCCGGGGTCTCACACATAACCTTCCTCATTCCCCTCTCCTTCGGTGTCCTCATCCGATACAAAATCTTCTTCCTCGAGTTCTCTTACTTCAACATTTCTAGAAGTTCTACTAGGCTCTAGGCCAAAACTCACACTACCATCCTCTCCAACCATTCCACTTTCAAGTTCGGGCTCAAATTCTTCATCACCACCATCAACAATCCATTCTTGTGCCTTACTAGCTTCACTAGCAAGTAATACATCTACTCCCCTCCCCTTTTCCCTTTTCCTCTTGTTGATGAGTCTAGCATTGAATTGGACATAGACTAAATTGTTCAACCTTGTTGCAACTAGTCTATTCCTTTTCTTTGTATGAATCTACATTAAAGAAAAATTAGAAAACTATTAGTATATTTGAAGTTTTAAATTTTTAATCAACAAACAATCAAAATAATTAATGAGATAATCTTTATAGATAGGTACTTACACCCTCAAAAACGCTCCAATTTCTCTCACACCCGGATGAACTTGTAGTCAATGAGAGAATCTTTATAGCCATTCTTTGCAAGTTTGGTGCACTATTTCCATAATTAGTCCACCATCCAACTAAAGAAGCAAAAATTGCACAATTAGTAAATAAAAATATTAATTAGTATTTAGTACAATATGCCAAATAATTAAATAAATAATGAATTGTGAATATTCATACCCGGATTATAGTGGTCATCATTCTTAGAGCAGCCCACCACGACCAAAGCTCTTCCAAACCCACCTTCTTTTTTCTTATACTTCAACAACTCTACATTTGACACAATTAATTGTGCCTCAAAGTCATCGGGAAAGAACTTCTCAACACAAGTAAAGAACCCATCCATGACAAGTGGATCAAATTGTATGCTTTGATCTTTGAAGAAGTAATAAAGGTTCAAGAGGTAGGCCGCCAAATGTAATGGACTATCAAGCCGATCACGGCCTTTTGCATCAATAATTTCTAGGATTGGACGATAGTTGTCCTCTACATTGTTGAATGCCACTTTAATATCTTCATTTGCATGTTGTAGTTCTCCATACAAAAAAGGCATTGATGGCTTTTTATCTCCATCAACAAGGCGAAGCACCTTAACTAAAGGAGCAAAGACCTTCAAGCAATGAGATACCCCATTCCAAAAACTCAAACTCAATGTGGTGGAATATGCCGCTTTCCCCTTTGCAAGCTAGCTTGGAAGGTTTGCATTGATCCCATGCATCACTAGCAACCATTGCCCTCAATTCACTTTTCTTTTCCATCAAGCTTTGCAAAGTGAGGAGAGAAGTTGCAAATCTAGTGACTCCCGGCCTCACTATGTCTTTTTTTTTTTTTTTTTGTAAACTTCCTCATCAATGCCAAAGTCTTATGATGTGCATAAATGAAGATAGTGAGGGCTTTTGCCTTCTCAATGACAACTTTGAACTTATGTTGGTTACCAATTCCTTGAAGCATGAGGTTCAAAGTGTCAGTGGCACATGAAGTCCAAAACATGTTTGGCCTCTTCAATTTCAACATCTCACCCGCCGCCATATTGTTAGTAGCATTGTCCGTCACCACTTGAATTACATTTTGTGGCCCAACTTTTTCAATACACTTATCAACATACTCATAGATATACTTCCCGGTGTGTGCTTCCTCGAATGTACACTTATGGTATCCTATGCCCGTAGAATTCAAGGGTGCAAAGTCCAACTTGTTCAGGTTATTTGCCATCTGAAACAACAAGAGAATTGAGGTTAGTTTTCGGAGCATAAACTTCTCCCACGAAAAAAAATATGGTTTCTGAGCTATGCTCCCAAGAAACGTTTTCTATGTATTGGATTTAGGTGAAACTTTGGTGTAGTATGGTCATAACCTTAAACCTTTTCGGTAGCTCTACTCAGATATGACCAGACACATAATAAGAGATGTCGGTGTGAGCAAGCTCCCTTAATACCACTTATCTCAAATTACGTACCTAGACATCATACCCAAGCAGGTGAGCCTAGTAGGGCCTAAGTCATGAACCATAGGTCGTTTCTTCTCTACGGATTTCTCATCCGGAGGTAAATCATTCAATGAACTCCTCGTTCAAAGTCTATTGTAATACCCCGAAAATTTCGATACTATTTTTATAAAATAGGTCGTGAAATTTGAAGTGAAATGGTGTGATTTCGTATTTTTAGGGGTTTTCGTCGTAAAACGATAATTACGGTGGTAATTATAAGTTACACAAGGTTAATTAAGGTAACTTTTTATCCGTTGAGATTTTGGGAAAACTTCCTTCAAGGAAATTGTAGAACTCGTCGAATCGAGTTCGTAGGAATTTGGTTCACCGAAAACGGACATCGTATGAAGAAGTTACGGGTCTCGGAAGTTTGGACGAAGATCTATAAATAGGATTTTTATTTTCGGAAAATCATTTAATTCCGAAAAATTCCGGAAAATTCCGAAAATTCTCTCGAAGGGACCCGTTTACCCGCGTTGACCCGGTTACCCGACCCGGCGCGTGCGGGCGCGTCCGGCCTCCTCCGGCCACGGCCCGGCCACCGACCGACGCATACCGGCGTCGCCGGTCGACCTGTGGTGTTTACCGCCACCGGATCATGCTGGAAACCGGCGGATCGTGCATGGCAGCCGCCGTACAAACCGACCCGGTCGGCGACGGCGATTCCGGCCACCTCCGGTGATGAACCAAGTTGGGTTTTGTTCCCCTTCTCTCCAGAAACCTCCCCATGGTGGTGGATCACGGCGGCACGGCCTAGATCGGCGGGAACGAAACTTTGCACTTTTTGGGATCTAAAACCTACCGACACCGATTCCGGCCACTTGCACTCCGATCCAGACCTTGAGGTAGTTACTAAACTTGTTGGGATTGTTGAGATGTACATGCTGGTAAATTTTGGTGTCAATCGGAGAACTTTTGTCCGGATTTTGTGTGGGACCCGTTGATGATTAGTAGACGTGGGACCCACGTTGACCGACGGTTGACTTTTGGTCAAACTGTCCCGAATTATGGTTATTAATGTCTAAGAGACATTTGAGGAATGATTGAAGTGATTGGATTTTAGAATCATCAATTTGGAAACTATGATATGCTAAGTGGAAAATTGCATGTTCATAGGTAATTGTGGAATCATAGAAGCTTTTGGCTAGCATTGTCGATTCCTGGGTATTATTTGAAGACGCAGCAGGAATTAGAGGTGAGTGAATCTCACGATATTTTATATATGAATATTAATTCATATTGTGTTGTTTGCGAAAATAAATAATTATATTTATTTAAATGATTTTGCGATATATAAATTAAATACAGTTTTAATTTGATATATCAGCATGTGTGATTTTGTGTTAAAACAATATTTGAAAGTATTCATTTTATTGTTTTAATTGGTGGATTTTGTGGGAAATAATATTTCAAAAATTATGATATTGTGTTTGCCTACTCGAATGTTTTTGTAGCCAATGGGTGAAGGTTAGAGCTTTAGACTGTGTAGCCAATGGGTGAAGGTTAGAGCTCTAGACTGTGTAGCCAATGGTGAAGGTTAGAGCTTTAGACTGTGTAGCCAGAAGGTGAAGGTTAGAGTTCTAGACTGTGTAGCCATGTATTCATTGAAAACAAAGATGAATACTTTATGTAATAAAGGAGAAGAAAAATGGTATTCTCGCTTTATCTTGATGTATTAAAAGGAGAAGAAAAATGGTATTCTCGCTTTTAATCATTTGAAGTTGATTGTGGTTTTGTGTGAGTATGATATGAATTTGCTTCTTAAATAATTGAAGCATTGATTTATTGAATTACAATTCTTGGAGAATTATTGAATTGTATTTAGAAGTTTTTACTTCTTTAAAAATTGAAGTAATTATTATGATGATTTACTTTTCTTAAAAAGAAAGAAATCATAATTTTGGGAAACGATTTTGGGGAAGGTTTATATTGTTTAATATTCTGAATTACCCTGGGATTAACATACACGTTTATGGGACGTGTGGGGTTAAAATACGTGGTATGGGACGCGTAGGTTCAGTATATTCTATAATATGAATTTTGGGGATTGGAATTATATTTGAAGAATATAAATTACATATATATTGTTTTAAACAAAATATATATATGTATATTTTTGTTAAACGTTTTAGGGTGAGTAAACTTAGATCACTCATACCGGCTTCATAAGCTGACCGGGTTTGTTGATATAACCCGGTACACTATTCCACGGTGTAAGGGTTATACCTGCAGGTTAGGATAACCAGGAGTAAGCAAGGCTGCATACATTGTTGGTTTATAGACTTCCGCTGTTTGTGTTAAACTCTGTTGGATTAATTACTTAAAATTTTGTAATATCAATTTATTATGTAATTTATTGGTATGTAATATTTGACTCTAAAGAACGGGTCAACATTTACATACGTTGGGCATGGAGTATGTGTTGTTGTACTTGAATTAAAAGAAAAAAAAATTCTTGTGCATATTTGTATTTGATATTCCATGTCGTCACGTTCCCGAATGGTTTGTAATTAAGGGCAAAATGCCTTATTAATTGATTGGAAAAATCGGGGCGTGACAGATTGGTATCAGAGCAAAACAATGCTCTAAGGAAGTGATTGAGCAATGGAACGCTCTACGGTGATGAAACGAGTTTTGGTTTTGTGAAGTGAAGTTAGGGTTAGAGCTTAGAATTGGTTTACGGTTTGGCGTTAGGTTCTTAGATTCTTTCAAGTAATGGTTACTTCGTATGCTTAATTACGCACAGTATTTATCGAGTGATGGCCCGACCGCGGCGGATCCCCATCATGTGCTCTTCAGTGCTGTTGTGTTGTTAAGAATATAAAGTACAAATTACAATTCCTTATACGGTAGTCTTACATGGCTACATTCCTAACTCTCTCAACCGTACCCTGGATCAAACGACAGACTTGATCCACTGACCCTTTCTTATTCTTCAGCAACTCAGTAGAGATCTGTGTTGCTACTGTTACTAGACAACCAATGTACGGATTGTCTGAGACCCCTTCTGTCCTTCCAGCAGTAGGCATATCAGGTAGGATCGAGAAACCTGAAGTTAGGAATACAATTGTACCTAACTCACAACCACCTAATAACTTCTGGACCGTTGACTGACTGATAGAGGCATAAATCACGTATGACCCTGTTGAATCAGTACAACTTTCTTGGAGTACGTAGGTGTCGTCGATTTGCATCAAGGTGACACAGTTGCGTGGGTCTTGACCCGTTGTTATGTGTGCAATCTCTTGGACTGTCTTGCCCAATGCTTGGTGGTCCCACTGGTTCCGAGTTTGTACGTCAGTGAAGAAGTCAAACAGCTTTCGGTGAGAGACATGATGTTGGAATATTGCTGTTGCAGTTCGAGTAAGACCATGGGGCTTATTCGGCCTATTCCAGATTTTGTTAGTGGAGACTCTTATCCCCGAACCCCTAAACTTGGTTTGTTCAGCTACCTTCCATTCATGAGCAGTAGAGTTGCCGATGCCTGTGCAGAAATCCGTCACTAATCTGCATGCCATCTGCAACAAGTTTCTTCTTCCTTCTACCGATGGTATGACACAAAAGTCTTGAGGTGGATGAGTGACAGCCGCAGAATAATTGAACCGTTCTGCTTGTCTCTGAAGTATTTCTACCCATCGCCTTGCTCCAAAGGCTAAACCTGACTCCACTAGCGTTCTGTATGTTTGGTGCATGAGTTGATCTCGTACATCAACATGTTCCACCCATACGACACGAGAGCTGCCGTTGAACAAATCTTGGATTAAGCATCCGGATGGACGCTTCTTGCATTGAGATCTGGGGTGTGGACCCAGATTTGAACTTAAACCCTCCACAGAGACATCAACTATGGCCCAACTCTGTTCTGTTTGTCGTTGACAATAACGAACAAAGTGAGTGACACGAGTGGAGACAGATGGAGTGGTTACCTGGAACTCGGCAGTCATGACTTGGATGGTGTCGTGGTAGTTTTCAGTAGTCCCTGTTGACAAGACATCAAGGATACTCGCCCTTGAAATGATGCTACTGAATATGGTGGACCATTGGTCCACATCCATGAAGAAATTCAAGAGTACGACAGGACTGAGAGGAATTGTGGCTGTGTAGCGTGAAGCTTCAGTTTGGAAGTTAGTAGGTGTAAGATCTATACCGTTAGTGAAGATTCTCTTGTACTCTGCTTCATTCAGGAACTCATGAAGCGTGGCAGAACTGGATTTGAGTGCAGAGATCCACAGTGGCGCAGCAGCAGATGCCATGATGATTAGCTCATCTCTGACCGACACAATGATCTCAGAAATCTTGGCTGTGTCTGCCACGACAGATGCTTGTTCAGGTTCTGAGTGGATGTTGATGTTGTCTGGTTGTTGGTGTGTAGAAGAAGAGTGAGGTGTGGACGACATACACTTTTGCACATCTTTCCTCATGCGAGACTTTTCCCTTGGACCGACGACTGTAGGAATTGGAAGAGTCTGAGGTTGTGGGGTAGTCTCTTCAATCCCTTTTAGTAGCTCACTATTGGGAGTAACTCGTTGTCCGCAGTGGTTGCAGTTGATTCGGCTGAATGCAGCTTGGTACTGACTAAGTTGAGCTTGAAGCCCATTGATTTTCTGTCTCAGCAGAAAATTTTGTTGACGAGTTGTTTGGGCAGGCGCTTAGGGTCGATGCTTTATCACCCAGGCAGAGACTTGTGCAAACGTTAACTTTATCTGGTCACCCAATTCTTGACGTTGTTGAACTGTTGGCTTTGGGAAAGCCTCGACGAAGTCCTTCAATGCTTGGACTTGGTATTTGGTGAAGCTCTTCCTCAGTGGAATACGTTTGGATGAACTAGGTTCAGCTTGTGGAGATGATACTTGTGGACTTGGGGCTACTTCAATGGCGTCGTCTTCTGCTAGAAGCATGTCTAGCATGTCGATATCGTTGTCGAATTCGATTGCTGGTGAAATTATTTCATCTAAGCCCTCAAAGAATTGGCTTTCTGAGGGATCAGATTGAAGTAATTCACTGAACGAATTCACTTTACGTGACATGTTGAGTTGGTGTATTTTTTGAGAAGTGGGGTGAAGAAGTCCTCTTTGAAAGAGAAAGGAGTTTATGGCACTAATGGAAAGTATCTGTTAGTGGATGCATAAGGTGTATATTTATGGTTGGTGGAGGATTTGAAAATTCAAAAGCAAAAGTGAGCGGCTGATTACAGCTAATTGTCGCAGCCTTGGAGATCGTGGAAGATTTCCTTTCCCCGATGCACTGATTTTCCACATACAGTTCCACTCTTGTGAGACCTCGCATCTTTTGAGGAATTAATTATGCGAAAGTTAAAGTAATGAGTCATTATGACCGGTGTTAGTGGAAGACTGAGTTTTTGTTGATTTAATCTCGCGGAATCTTGTATCGTGGGCGATACTTTTGAGTAATTGAGACAGATATGAGCAATAATTATTCTTAGTGGTTGCTGAGTGCACCGCACTCGCATTAAAGAATGTTTTCCTTACGGTGGAAAATTTTGTCTTAAATACATGGGATAAGGAGTTGTGTTACTCACCTCATATCTGATTTCAAACAAACACATCTACTAGAATTTGCAAAATGGTGAACAAAGGAGAGTGCAGCAAGCGATCCAAGAATGCAGAATGGAGTGAACTTCCGGTGGAGATCTGGAAGTACATATTCCAGTTGGTGGCTACCGCATCCCTGCAGAGCACAATGGAACTCCGTTGTGTCTCGAAAGACTTCAAGGAGTATGCTGACAGTTGGTCCACTCTTGCGGCGATCGACATGGATGGGTTCGATGGTGGATCCAGACCCACTGGTTCCATAGAAGCGGATCGGCAAGTGCGCATCTTCGCAAATCGTTGCTGGGAAGCGAAGAACCCGGAGTCTCTATTCCGAATGGGAATACGAGTACTTGTGGAAGCGGCCAACATACCCATAGCTTTGGAGTACTTCGATGCAGCATGCAAACCAGGAACTCTGTATGGTGCACGTCCAAGTTCGGTGGTAGGTCATCATGTTGCGTTTTATGCAGCATGTATGATTAAGATGATATTGGGACCACGAGCCAAGCAGCAGGAAGTGGTGCAGCAACTGTGTGAAGCCCTCGACTGGTGGAGAAGCGGATGGAACATCTACTACTGTAGACAAGAAGTCGAGCGGATGATGCATCAGGCCGAGTTTTGTCATGAGCATCTACTGCTGTATTTTCCGTCGACTACAGCTTTCCTGCCCGCAGGTAAATGTCTTACTTGCGGTGAGTCAAGTTTTTGGCGTCCTTTTGGCCAGGACATGTGGGATGTGGATGGAGATAGGCATGCAGCTAGAGAATGTTGCGACACTTGCAAGTGTTTCGTAGAGGCAGCATATTTCTACCAGCTGATGATGTATGGAATTCCGAGACATCCGGCCTCTTATCCACGAAGTCACTATTGGAGGTTTAAGGATGGCTTCTGGTAGTGTAAGCCCTGTGAGGCATTTTAGAAATTGTAATAAGAGTGTGTGCAAGTTGTAGTGTGGTTGTTTATGTTTTGGCTTGATGTGTACTACCCGGTTATTAATGAAATAAATTCTGAGATTTGGAATTGAAGTGTGATAACCTTGGGTGTACTCTGCGTCCAAATTTCGGGACGAAATTTCTTTAAGGAGGGTAGACTGTAATACCCCGAAAATTTCGATACTATTTTTATAAAATAGGTCGTGAAATTTGAAGTGAAATGGTGTGATTTCGTATTTTTAGGGGTTTTCGTCGTAAAACGATAATTACGGTGGTAATTATAAGTTACACAAGGTTAATTAAGGTAACTTTTTATCCGTTGAGATTTTGGGAAAACTTCCTTCAAGGAAATTGTAGAACTCGTCGAATCGAGTTCGTAGGAATTTGGTTCACCGAAAACGGACATCGTATGAAGAAGTTACGGGTCTCGGAAGTTTGGACGAAGATCTATAAATATGATTTTTATTTTCGGAAAATCATTTAATTCCGAAAAATTCCGGAAAATTCCGAAAATTCTCTCGAAGGGACCCGTTTACCCGCGTTGACCCGGTTACCCGACCCGGCGCGTGCGGGCGCGTCCGGCCTCCTCCGGCCACCGACCGACGCAGACCGGCGTCGCCGGTCGACCTGTGGTGTTTACCGCCACCGGATCATGCCGGAAACCGGCGGATCGTGCATGGCAGCCGCCGTACAAACCGACCCGGTCGGCGACGGCGATTCCGGCCACCTCCGGTGATGAACCAAGTTGGGTTTTGTTTCCCTTCTCTCCAGAAACCTCCCCATGGTGGTGGATCACGGCGGCACGGCCTAGATCGGCGGGAACGAAACTTTGCACTTTTTGGGATCTAAAACCTACCGACACCGATTCCGACCACTTGCACTCCGATCCAGACCTTGAGGTAGTTACTAAACTTGTTGGGATTGTTGAGATGTACATGCTGGTAAATTTTGGTGTCAATCGGAGAACTTTTGTCCGGCGTCTGACCACCGCCGGCGGCGGCGCGTGAGCGGCGCGTCCGGCCGATCCAGGAGCATTTCTGTGCTCCGTTGTGCTTAGTTCGTCGATACGAACAACTTTCGTGTTTAGAGTTTTGTCAAATTCGGTCGTTTGATCAATGATCAATTAAGCGATATTTATGGATCGTTAGATCCGTGATGATCCGACCGTTGGATCATCACCAATTTTGGATATGATGTTAGGATGCTAGAAATAAGCATACTGTTGGATTTTGGAAGTTTTGGATTTTGTGTGGGACCCGTTGATGATTAGTAGACGTGGGACCCACGTTGACCGACGGTTGACTTTTGGTCAAACTGTCCCGAATTATGGTTATTAATGTCTAAGAGACATTTGAAGAATGATTGAAGTGATTGGATTTTAGAATCATCAATTTGGAAACTATGATATGCTAAGTGGAAAATTGCATGTTCATAGGTAATTGTGGAATCATAGAAGCTTTTGGCTAGCATTGTCGATTCCTGGGTATTATTTGAAGACGCAGCAGGAATTAGAGGTGAGTGAATCTCACGATATTTTATATATGAATATTAATTCATATTGTGTTGTTTGCGAAAATAAATAATTATATTTATTTAAATGATTTTGCGATATATAAATTAAATACAGTTTTAATTTGATATATCAGCATGTGTGATTTTGTGTTAAAACAATATTTGAAAGTATTCATTTTATTGTTTTAATTGGTGGATTTTGTGGGAAACAATATTTCAAAAATTATGATATTGTGTTTGCCTACTCGAATGTTTTTGTAGCCAATGGGTGAAGGTTAGAGCTTTAGACTGTGTAGCCAATGGGTGAAGGTTAGAGCTCTAGACTGTGTAGCCAATGGTGAAGGTTAGAGCTTTAGACTGTGTAGCCAGAAGGTGAAGGTTAGAGTTCTAGACTGTGTAGCCATGTATTCATTGAAAACAAAGATGAATACTTTATGTAATAAAGGAGAAGAAAAATGGTATTCTCGCTTTATCTTGATGTATTAAAAGGAGAAGAAAAATGGTATTCTCGCTTTTAATCATTTGAAGTTGATTGTGGTTTTGTGTGAGTATGATATGAATTTGCTTCTTAAATAATTGAAGCATTGATTTATTGAATTACAATTCTTGGAGAATTATTGAATTGTATTTAGAAGTTTTTACTTCTTTAAAAATTGAAGTAATTATTATGATGATTTACTTTTCTTAAAAAGAAAGAAATCATAATTTTGGGAAACGATTTTGGGGAAGGTTTATATTGTTTAATATTCTGAATTACCCTGGGATTAACATACACGTTTATGGGACGTGTGGGGTTAAAATACGTGGTATGGGACGCGTAGGTTCAGTATATTCTATAATATGAATTTTCGGGATTGGAATTATATTTGAAGAATATAAATTACATATATATTGTTTTAAACAAAATATATATATGTATATTTTTGTTAAACGTTTTAGGGTGAGTAAACTTAGATCACTCATACCGGCTTCATAAGCTGACCGGGTTTGTTGATATAACCCGGTACACTATTCCACGGTGTAGGGGTTATACCTGCAGGTTAGGATAACCAGGAGTAAGCAAGGCTGCATACATTGTTGGTTTATAGACTTCCGCTGTTTGTGTTAAACTCTGTTGGATTAATTACTTAATATTTTGTAATATCAATTTATTATGTAATTTATTGGTATGTAATATTTGACTCTAAAGAACGGGTCAACATTTACATACGTTGGGCATGGAGTATGTGTTGTTGTACTTGAATTAAAAGAAAAAAAAATTCTTGTGCATATTTGTATTTGATATTCCATGTCGTCACGTTCCCGAATGGTTTGTAATTAAGGGCAAAATGCCTTATTAATTGATTGGAAAAATCGGGGCGTGACATCTATTCTCTCTACGGATTCCTCATCCGGAGTATTAGCTCGAATCCCCATAATTCGGCTTTTGAACTTTCACCAATAGCATGATGACATTAGAGGTGCTCATGACTTACACATACCGCAAGCGATATGAAGCTGGATCACTCCCCTAATGCTTCTCATAGTTTGGATAGGTTCGAATCAAGAATCCCATGTTATAGAAAGGTGGGAGGTAGAGGAGGGATGTTGGAAGTCCCTTGAGAAAAAAAGAAGGTGAAATTAATCTCATGAAAGCAGCAACGTTTATAAAAGCTTACTTGGTATTCTTTTTCTCGGATTATCTTGAGTACCACTTCTTTAGAACCGAATATCTGGAGATCCAACGGTTGGAACTAGATGAAATTTTAACTGGGCGTTTTAGACACGCAGAGAGATCAATCACCATAGTTTCTTCTTAATCCAACGGTTGAGAAGGGAGAAAATCGCTTCCGAAGTTGACTGTTCTGTGCAGGCAAATTCTTGGAGCAGCTGGTGGTGAAGCGACGCGTTGAGCCTAGGGTTTTTGGTTCTAGGGTTAAGGTGCGTAGCAGAAGGCTATGTTGAATATATCTTTGGCTTTTTAATCTCAGGGTTAAGGCTCGTGCTGATAAAGTGTTTTAGGATGTATGGAAACAATCACAAGCAGAAAGTAAATAACAGAGCAAATAGCACAGGAATATAACTTATGCAAAAAGAGTGGTGAGTAGTTTTGAGATACGGGAGTGTCGTTCCACAGGGATTGACGGTCCCCGATCTCTCGGTAGCGTGTGTAATCGGTGCTCTAGCTATGAATTAGACAAGATGTGAAGTGAGTGAGTGAATGTGTGTATGAACAATGTGCAAAGTGTGAGTGTGGTGAGTTTGGTTTTTGGTAAAAAGATGGTGAGATGCCAAGACAAACAAACAACAAAGTAAATGCGAGCAAGTAAATAAGGTAAAGTAGAGTGTGCACAATATAAGAAAATGTTGGGGTTTTCGGGCAAACCCCAAGTCCAATGCAACAAGCAATGCATTAATCAACTCAATCATGCCAATGTGTGTGTGAATCAAGCCCCGTATCCTAGTCATGTTATGGTTCTAGGACCGTGTTCCCTAAGGTATTCGAATGCCATGTTATGGGTCATTTGGACTCTCTAGGTGTCATAGGGGATTCCTCTAAATTACCTAATACCGAATCCCCTATAGTGCTTAAGAGGCGTAAGAGCATCGAAACTAGGGACTCAAACAAGTCACAACTCATCACATATGCTTCCAATTTCCTTGATTGTGTAAGGTTACCAATCTCACACAATCACATCAAGATAGATTAGTTAACATGCCAAAGAAGTGGTAAATTCTAAGAACAAGCAACTAACACATATTGAAATAGGTAAACACACATATTCATACAACATACGTACAAAGACATTTATTCATTGATTAAAGCATCACAAAGTCACATTGGACTAGGGCACGCAACCCTAGTCCCCAACAAAGTAACTACTCACTAAACATCATAGTATACATCATCAATTTACATATATAAGCTCTAAACATAATTAAAAGAGAGAGTTGAGATGAGGAATGCTCAATAGATCACTCTCTAACTCCTCATTGGCTTTGATGATGGATCTTGATGACTTTGTGAGGATCTCCAGCTGCCCAAAGTGGTGGTGGAGGTAGTAGTAGACGTCGTGGTGGACAAGATTTGATGAAGGGTGGTGGAGGAAAGGAGGTGTGGAAGTGGTGGATTGTGGCTGCTCCGCCGCTCGTCGACCGGTCGACGGTCAAATGTCGACCGGTCGATGGTCGATCAAGTGCTAAACCTAAGGGGGAAGGAAGAGAGGAAATGGAAGGTGAGAGTGATGGGTGAGATGAGGCTGATTGGGAATGACCTAAATCAGGTAAAGATGGCTATATATAGGCAATTAAGGGAGAGAATGGAGGGCTAGGATTGGGTAGGATTTTATCTAATGGCTAGAAGGAATAAATGAAGGGTAATGGAGTAATTGCACTAGGGAATAAAAGGGGGAATAATCTAAGGATGATCTCATGATATCTAGTGTGGTCCTTTGCTGAATTTTGGGCTTCTTTGGTGATGAGTCACAAGGTTGACTTCGTCTTGACTGTGACTGCGACCCTCGGAGTTGACCAAAGGTTGAATTTGACCAATCTTCTGGAATTCTCTTGCGACTCTCTTCCGGGGCTTCCTGTTGACTCGTTGACACTCTAAAGTCGGGGTTGACCACGAGTTGACTTTTGGTCATCGGGTTGATTTTTTGTCATTTTGCAAGAAAACCACTAAAAGCTCCAAAACGCGCTCCTTTACTCCCGATATCAATCCAATGCTCGTGAACCCTACAATGGTGCAATTCAAGGATTAGAGACACTAAACGGCATTTAGATTAACATTACTAAAGTGATTAGAGGCCTAATTTGTATGCAAATAACATACAAATCAGAATAGAGCGTATCTTTATTGATGAATAAGTGCCTTTATATATAGAGAAACACAAAGGGTACAATCCACATCTCAATAGAAATTCTATTCATAATGTAATCCTTATGCTATACTAATTAAGATACTCCTAGGTTGACAAGACACACATAAGGTAGGTTTCCTTCAACATGAACATATAAATTTAGCCCCCTTATTTTCAGATCTTGGTTTCGTCCCTGAGAAGGAGAGAAGAGATATGGTGCCGGTGAGGGGAGGGGAGAGGATAAATTTTATTTTTAAGTAATTTGACCAAAATACAAGGTTCAAAAAAGCTAGCCTCAAGGCTAGCTTTCTGCAGAGGCTACCTTGAAATGCAGCGACACCTCAAGTAAAACTCGCCTTAAGTCTTTTTCGTCGAAAAGGCGTTGGAAGGCTGAAAAAGGCTTAATCCTCGTTTGCGCCTTGTGGTTTTTTTTTTTAAAGCAACCAAATGGACGAAACTACGTCGTTTTGGACCTTTGCCTTCAATTAACCCTTGCTTGGTCTCGATCTATCTCTCACTCAATCACTCTTTACTATCTAGTCTCTACCATCACCACTCTCTCTTCAGCTTATAGACATAGAGATTGAGTATGTGCTCTGCTCCTTGCCTCTCTCATAGTTGACGCTCTCTCTCTCTCGCTGCTCTCTCTCTCTCTCACTGCCAGAATATACAAATGTTAGTTTTGGTGGCATTCGTATTGATTATTTGGAGTTTTTCATTGTGGATTATGAATGATAATCAATTATGTTAGAAATTAAGGATAATTTAATGGGTATGTGAGAAATCAGAAATTTATGAATTGTTGATTGTGAATAACTTAATTTGTGAAGAATTGAGTATTGTATACCATTCATTATAGCCAAAATGCCACCAGATTTTTTTCGAAAATGGGTCAAACCAATCCCTGGAGAAAGACTCTACTTCTTATGTTCATTTTGTGATCATAAGATCACCGGAGGTGTTGCTAGGTTCAAAGAGCACTTGGCATGCACAAGAAAGAATGTTTCTGAGTGTCTTAAAGTCCCACCAAATGTAAAGAAGGAGTGCATTGCAGCTTTACAGAAAAAGAAAAAGATAAGGTAGAATCAAGATCATGATGAGTTTGTGCGTGAGGTTGGATCGAGGAATGCAAAGTGTGGAAGTGGAATCAGCAGCTCCTTTTGAAGTTGAGAATAGTGTGAGTGGAAGTACTCAAACTCCGGTTGGTGCAAGTTCAGGTTCTATGGTTCTTTCGGCTAGGGGTAGGGGACCGATGGATAAGCATGTAATTGTTGATGTTCGGCAAGTCACATTAGATTCTGCATTCAAAAAACTGTTGGAATACTAATGTTTTCTGAATCATTAACACATTAATATAAACCTATACTAGATCAAAAACATGTTTTAGTCTACAGCAAATCAACAGAACATACATATATCTTAAACTTAGGACTGTAAGAATATATCAATCCTAAATCTGGAAATTGTATAAACATGAAGTTAAACACAGACGAACTTACTTGATGTTCCAGCATTGTCCATGATAGCCTTCTCCTGATTTCACCCTTATGTTCTTCTAGTTTATGGGACTAAATATGAGAACAAAACGTGCATCAGAAGGGACTAATCTGACATATATATAGCAGCATTGTAGGTTAGTTTCATCCATAAAGAAACTGCTACAAAACGTCAACTGCTTATCAAATCTTAACTGCTCATTCAACTGCAACTTAATTTGAATTCAAATAACGGATAAGCTTATATATCATCAGCTTATATTATTGTCTAAACTTAGATCAATTACATATATAAACTATATATATGCAGAATATAGGTTCTAAGCAATGTCTTGTTCTATAAACAATATTAATTTGCTTACAATCTCCCACTGAACTTGACATTGCTTCAATATACAACTGAATGCATATATATATATACACTTATATATGAACTAATCTACTAAAGTGTGCACTGTAAGTTTAGACACTTACGTTATTCAAACTTGATAATCTAAATTCTGTCAATAATGTCTAACTACAAAGAACCTGAGAACATTATAGTGAATAAGAGTAAACACTAGTGTTCCAAGATCACATTGCAGCAGACTAAAATCACATGAATCTCAGTTACAGTAACAGTATAAACACACATGTGTTATGTATGTTTAAAGTCCTACCAAAATTTCTAAATGATTAGAAATGAAGCAAATTATATTTTATTATTGCTATGATCTGCAAATCCATATTGCCATTCAATGAATTGCAAACTAAAGATGTACATCTTAATTTAGCAGATAAATAACAAAATGAAAACTTAATAATATAATTTTGTTTAACTGATCACATCACTACTAAATTATAAAGTCATAATACATACTAACTGGTGATGACGTTAATATGCCCTTCAGCATTAAATGGTGTCTGTTATGCCCATGTTTGCTGCATGTTTGACAAAATCAGCTACTGGTAAAGCCTTTGTCAATGGATCTGCTAACTGTTCTTTTGTTCCAATCTTCAAAACTTCAATTTCTCCATCTCTTACACTTTCTCTTACTGCAAAGTATTTGACATCTATATTTCTGGAACCTGAAGACCTCTTGTTATTCTTTGAGAAAAAGACTGCTGATGCATTGTCACAATAAATTACCATAGGTCTTTCTACAGAATTTATCAACTTCAAATGAGAAATGAAATTTCTCAACCATAATGCATGTCCAGTAGCCTCAAAAATAGCAATATATTCAGCCTGAAAAGTTGATGTTGCTGTCAATGTTTGTTTTGCAGTCTTCCATGAAATGGCTCCACCTGCTAGAATAAATATGTAACCAGATGTTGATTTCAAATCATCCATGTCTGATTTGTAAGATGCATCTGTGTAAGCCTCCACTTCCAGTTCTTGTTCATCTAATCTCCTGTAAACCAACATGTGATTCTTTGTCTTCTTTAAATACCTCAACACTTTCTTACCTGCTACCCAATGTGAATGCCCTGCATTTGATTGAAATCTTGAAAGCATGTTTACTGCAAATGAAATGTCAGGCCTTGTACAAATTTGTGCATACATTAGGCTCCCCACCAATCTTGCATAAGGCACATTATTCATGTTCTTTGCTTCCAAAGCATTTTTAGGACATTGCCCTTTATGCAACCTATCTCCTTTTGACATTGGTGCTTCCCCATAATTACAACCTTGCATTCCAAATCTTTGCAGTATCTTATCCACATAGTTCCTCTGAGATAAACCCAATACATGCTGCTTTCTGTTTCTTTTTATCTCAATACCTAACACATAGTGTGCTTCTCCCATATCCTTCATATCAAACTGACTCAAAAGAAAAGCTTTTGTCTCTTTCAACAAACAAATGTTACTACTTGCAAGCAAAATATCATCAACATACAAAATGAGCAAAATAAAATTGCTCCCACTGGTCTTAAGATAAATGCACTCATCCAATTTATTTTCCTGAAAACCAAAATGAGTGATTACCTTATCAAACTTGAGGTACCATTGCCTAGAAGCTTGCTTAAGACCATATATCGATTTCTTAAGCTTGCATACCTTGTTGTCATCTTCTGCAAATCCATCTGGTTGCAGCATATAAATTTCTTCATGCAAATCACCATTCAAGAAGGCTGTCTTCACATCCATTTGATGCAGTTCAAGGTCAAAATGTGCAACTAGAGCCATGATTACTCTAAGTGCATCTTTAGTTGAGACTGGAGAAAAAGTCTCATTATAATCAATTCCTTCCTTTTGATTGTAGCCCTTAGCCACTAATCTTGCTTTATATCTCTCAATTTTCCCATCTGCATCCCTCTTGGTTTTGAACACCCACTTGCATCCAATAGGCTTGGAATCACGTGGCTTGTCAACCAAAGTCCAAACTCCATTTTGTGACATGCTATGAAGCTCATCTTCCATTGCTAATTTCCATTTTGCACTGTTCACGGATTGCATAGCTTCTGCAACTGAGGTTGGATCATCCTCATCTCCAATATCAGTTTCTTCCACAGTTAAATATACTTTGTAATCATCTGGTATGGCTGATTTTCTGACTCTTGTGGATTTTCTCAAGACTATAGGCTGTGGTTCTTCAATTGGTGCTGCATTCTCATTAATTTGCTGCTCATTTCGCATCTGCACTGCATTATCAATAACCTGATCATCTTGCCTATTTTCCACATTGTCATCTGCATCTTCTGCTTGATTTGCCATGTTTATTGTCTGTTGATTACTTGGAACAATATTCAAATCCAAGATTGAATTGCTGGTGCAATCCTGGTCTGGGATTGCTAAGTCACTGCAATCCTGATACACAAACCATTCTTCTATATTGTTGCCTGCTTGTGATGTTTCCATATCCCCTTCTACATCCTTTCCAGTATTTTTATCAAAAACTTCATCATAGAATGTGGCTCTGTGTGATTCCACAATTCTAGTATTTCTTCTTGGACAATAAAATCTGAACCCTTTTGATTTCTCACAGTAGCCAATGAAATAGCCACTAACAGATTGAGAATCAAGCTTTCCATTTGCTACATCATGAACTCTAATTTCTGCATTACAACCCCAAACATGAAAGTGATTCAAACTAGGTTTGAAACCACACCATAATTCGAAAGGAGTTTTAATAACAGCTTTACTTGGAGTTCTATTGCAAATATAATTTGCAGTCTTCAATGCTTCTCCCCACAGAAATTTTGGTAGTCCAGATCTCACAATCATACTTCTAACCATGCTGATCAATGTTCTATTCCTCCTTTCTGACACTCCATTTTGCTGTGGATTGTATGGTGTAGTGTATTGAGCCATTATTCCACATTCCTGCAAGTACAAAGCAAAAGGACCCTTGTTTTGGCCTTGTTCAGTATACCTACCATAGTACTCACCTCCCCTGTCTGATCTGATAGCCTTAATAACCCTGCCAGTTTGTTTTTCAACCTCAACTTTATAGATTTTGAAAAATTCCAAAGCTTGTGATTTTTCTGAAATTAAATAAATATAACAATACCTAGAAAAATCATCAATGAAGGTAATGAAATAACAATTTCCACAGATTGTATTGACTGGAAAAGGACCACAAATATCTGTGTGAATTAAATCAAGTAGTTGTTCACTTCTTTTTGAACCTGTCTTTCTAGCATTTGTCATTTTTCCTTTCAAGCAATCAACACAAGTTTCAAAATCTGTAAAGTCTAAGGTAGGCAATATGCCTTGTTTCACAAGTTCAGCCAATCTTTGTTTTGAAATGTGACCAAGTCTTTTGTGCCACAGAAAAGATGAAGAATCACAAAACTTTCTTTTTGAACTTGATTTGCTTAAAAGAAAAATTTTATGATTATCATTTTCAGACGAAACATTTTTGCAATTAGCACACCAGTAACCATTCACCAAATTTGCATCACCAAAACACTTCATATTATAATAGAAATTCATAACCTTATTATTACTTGAGAAACTTAATCCATTGTTTGCTACAAATTGAGAACCAGAAATTAGATTCCTACTTATACTTGGAATACAATAAACATCATTCAATACTAATACATAATTATTCCTAAACTTGAGTTTGACACTTCCTACAGCCTTGACAGCCACCCTTTGGCCATTTCCAGCACAGACCCTTGTCTCATTCTTGCTTGGGATTGAAATCTCTGACAATCCCTGTAATGAATTGACAATATGAATAGGGGAACCAGTGTCAAACCACCAAGAATTATCATCCATAAATTCATTTGACTCAAAATTGAAAACAGATTTTGAAAGAAAATCACCTTTCTTTTTCAACCAAGCTTTGAAACCTTCACAATCTTTCTTAAAGTGACCAGGTTTCTTGCAAAAGAAACACTTCATGCCACCTGCAGGTTTGTACTTCATTTTATCAAGATCAGTTTTCATAACAGTTTTGGAAGTACTTACAGAGGTACCGGGTTTAGAATTCTTGTTGCCAAACTTCTTTTTGTACTTGATGTTATTCATTAGATTCACAGCCATTTCAGTTCCTTGCTTCTGCATCTCATCTTCAACTTCCACACAAAGTGATATGAGTTCATTGACGCTCCATTTCTCCTTCTATGTCTTGTACAATGTCTTCAATTGAGAGTATTCATTTGGAAGAGAATTCAGAAGCATGTAAACAAGGAATGAGTCATCAATAGTCATGTTCAGTGCTCTGAGTCTTGCAGCAAGATCTGAACCTCTCATGATGTATTCTCTAACACTGGTCTTGCCATTGAACTTCATTCTTGTGAAGGTTCTCATCAGATTTTGCACCTCAGCCTTGTCAGAAACCTTGAACTTTTCTGCAATGGAATCAAAGAACACTTTGGCTAGTTCTGAATCAGGTATGCTGCCTCTCACAGTCTCATGCATACTCTTCTTGATCATGATCAGTGCCATCTTGTTATGCTTGTACCATTTCTCATATTTTTCCTTGGTCTCCCTGCTTGCATTCGCAGTTAATTCTGCTGGAGGATTTTCCTTCAAAACATGATCATAATCCAAAATCCCCAAGTTCAGCTCTATATCACTCTTCCATTTCTTAAAGTTTGAACCATGAAGCAGTTCAATCTGGTTAATGCTCATTGGAAAGTGCATAGCTGTACATGAAGTGATCAATCAAGTTAAACTAGTGCAACTTAATACCAGAATAAACTGAATATCCCATAATTAAACATAATGTATACACACAGCAATATGAACTTATCAATTTCAAGATTCTGACAACCTTTGTGGTGTACACATCTCTATTGACATATGAATATCCATTTACTCAATATATATACCAGATTTAATAACCAAATGTTTGAAAATGCATTTCTTTGGAAATGACTAACAAATTGATTTTAAGTTTCATAAATCTGTGATCTTCAGTGATAAAACATCAGCATTTCTTACCTTATTTTCATGAAGCCACTTTGACAGCATACATGAATCTAAGACATATATAGATCTGATGCAAATAACGTCTTCTGGTTTATATTATGGCTACTTTGACAGCACACAATATTTTAACTTCATACCAGTAAATGTATTAATATGCTTAAGTATTAATTTCATTTAAAATTGAATCACAGATGAATAAGTATATGTACGTATTTGATGATCATGTGGATTTTATGTTAATTGCAAATACCAAAATATAACAAAGCTGAACATTCCAGTCATGAACATTCAAATACAACACATATCTTAATGCGGATTAAAACTAATTAATTTCCCAGAATACTTATTTTCAGTATGGTCAAACCATTCAACATGCCAATGATCTATATATAGTTGCTCTGATACCAATTGTTGGAATACTAATGTTTTCTGAATCATTAACACATTAATATAAACCTATACTAGATCAAAAACATGTTTTAGTCTACAGCAAATCAACAGAACATACATATATCTTAAACTTAGGACTGTAAGAATATATCAATCCTAAATCTGGAAATTGTATAAACATGAAGTTAAACACAGACGAACTTACTTGATGTTCCAGCATTGTCCATGATAGCCTTCTCCTGATTTCACCCTTATGTTCTTCTAGTTTATGGGACTAAATATGAGAACAAAACGTGCATCAGAAGGGACTAATCTGACATATATATAGCAGCATTGTAGGTTAGTTTCATCCATAAAGAAACTGCTACAAAACGTCAACTGCTTATCAAATCTTAACTGCTCATTCAACTGCAACTTAATTTGAATTCAAATAACGGATAAGCTTATATATCATCAGCTTATATTATTGTCTAAACTTAGATCAATTACATATATAAACTATATATATGCAGAATATAGGTTCTAAGCAATGTCTTGTTCTATAAACAATATTAATTTGCTTACAAAAACAAGAAAGAAGAGATGTGTGTCGGGTTGTTGGGCGGTGGTGGTATACTAGTGAAATTTCATTCAATGCAGTAAGTACTCCTTATTACAAAGGATTGATGGCAGCGGTTTCTAACTTTGGCCCTGGTTTTAAACCACCAACTCCTCATGAGTTGAAAACTTGGATTTTGAAAGAAGAAATTGCTGATGTGAAAGGTATGATGGTGGAGCATCAAAAGAGTTGAAAAAAAATATGGATGCACCATTATGACCGACGGTTGGACGGATAGAAAAAGTAGGGTTATTCTCAACTTTCTAGTGAATAGCCCTAAAGGTACATGGTTTTTGAAGTCGGTTGATGTCTCTGATACTGTGAAAAATGTAGATTTGATGGTTAAGTATTTGGCCGAAGTTGTGGATGAAATTGGTGAGGAGAATGTGGTTCAAATTGTTACCGATAATGCTTCTAATTATGTGAAGGCAGGTAAGACACTTATGGCTGAAAGGAAGAAATTGTATTGGACTCCTTGTGCAGCCCATTGCCTTGATTTGTAGCTAGAAGATATTTGCAAGTTCAAAGTTTTTGAATCAACAATTACAGAAGCAAAGCACATAACCAAGTTCATCTATGGGCACTCATCGGTTCTCTCTATGATGAGAGGATTCACCAGAAACAGGGAGCTTGTTTTTCTTCAGTGACAAGGTTTGCCACTGCTTTTCTTACTCTTCAAAACTTATACAAGCAAAAGGATGGTCTTGTTGCTATTTTTACATCTGAAAAATGGAAGGAGAGTGTATATGGAAAGAAAAAAAAAGGGGATGGTCTTGGGCTTGTGTGCTAAATGATAGGTACTTTTGGGAGCATGTAAAATATTGCATCAAGGTGGTTATGCCACTTGTTTGTGTTCTAAGAGAAGTTAATTCGGAAGTGAGACCTGTAATGGGATATATATATATAAGTTGATGGATTCTGCAAAAGGAAATATTGCTAGGAGTTTTGGAAATGTGGAAGTCAAATATATATCAATTTGAAAAAGAATTGATGCTAGATGGAATTCACAACTTCACCGACCATTACACATGTTGCGTGTTATTACTTGAACCCCCAATTCCGTTATGAAGATGACTTTCCATGTGATGAGGAACTGAAGGAGGGTTTGGAAGCTTGCATGGATAGGATGATTGATGATCAACAAGACTGTATCAATGCATAATTACAATTGGACTTGTATGATCATAAACTTTCCAAGTTTGGAAGTGATATGGCCTTGCAAACTAGGAAAGTTCGATCTCCAGGTTAGAATTTATATGTGGATTAGTTGAATAATATATTATCCTTATATTATCGTTGAATTGAATTGTTTTTGTTTTTTTTATCCTTCTATTCTAGTTTGTGGTAGGAAAAATATGGTACGGCAACGCCGGAGTTGATGAATTTTACTATTCGGGTCCTTGCCCTTACTTGTAGTGGCTCTGGTTGTGAGAGGAATTGGAGCACCTTCACATCGGTAAATATAAATATGAAACTTTGATTTTGAAATTTGAATTATTAGTTGTTCAATATTAATAATTGTTTGCTGATTTTTTCTTATAGATTCATAATTCCAAAAATAGGAATAGGCTTGAGCACTTAATTAAAGGCTAAGTCAAGTCTATGTGAAGTATAATCTTTCTCTTAGGGATCAGAATATTAGAAGGAGAGAAATGTTTGATCCGATTGTAGTGGGAGAATTGGACTCCGATGATGAATGGATAACCGAGAAAGAAGATCCAACTCTTCCCACCAATCCCAGTTGGCTTGATGATGAAGTACTTGAGTTGATGCGGTCAGGGATGTGCCAATCACTACATATGAAAGTTCCCTACATATTAGAGAGCCAAGTCCTCCTCCTCGTGATCCTACTCCTCCTCGTGATTCTTCTCCTCCTCCGATTATATACAAAAGGAAAAGTGATGAAGCTTCAACTTCAAGTAAGTATGATTGAAAGGCCTACAGTTTTTGTTTGATTTTAAGTGTTTGATAGTAAAATTACTTAACTCCGTGTCCATAAAATTTTGTATAGGAAAGCAGTATAAGTCCTTAAGTACACTTGTTGATGAGGACGATGTAGTTCATTTCAAAAATCCGATCATACCAATTCCTTGTTTGATGTTCAAGACAATGCTAGTGATGATGGTGATAGTTTGGATGGTGATTTTCTACTTGATGATGAAGAAGAAACGGAAGAATGAAGTAGTTTTTTATTTTTATGCTTGTTAATTATTGTAGTTATTTGAAGTTTGATTGTTTGAACTTGAATTTTATTTAAAATTTGGGTGATTTGGTGAATTAGCTTAACTATTATTAATGAAATATTATTTTGTATTGTAATAAATTTTTTACAAAAGGCTTACACCTTTTCAAATACGCCTCACGGAGCCAAAAATGTCTCGGTACGCGTTTCACCTTTTACAACATTGCCAAAATATGATTTAGAAAATTTATTATTTACATAAAAAAAAAACGAAAAAAACTGACGAGTGACTAAAGTGATAGACAGTGTTTTAGTTCAGTGACTAAAGTAATATTTCTGCAAGTTCAGTGACTAATTAAAGTGTCAAATTTAGCAAAGTTCATTAAACAAAGTGAAGCACCGATACTTCATTTCCATGGTACTATATCGAATCGTTTGTGCTTTTGCCATACAGGTTGATTGACTATTGAATTTTGGAGTAGCGCTCTAAAACTAACTTGTTAGCTTCATAATATGAAGCTAACCATACTCTTAACCATTAGATTCATCTAATTATTTAAATTATATCAGAATTAATATTTACTTTAAAATATTAATTATATCTAATTCAAAATCCATTAAATTGTTAAAAAAGAAAAATACAAACATTATACCAAAACCTAAAACCCTAAACACTAACCCTATACCCTAACCCCTAACCCCCAGTGGCGGATCCAGAACAAAAAGTTAGGAGGGGCAATATCACAAAAGCATATCTAAAAATTCTAATCAAATTATCAATACATAATTATATATAAATAATAAAAAAAAATAAAACATCATAGTTACTTATATAAAAAAATAAAACATCATAGTTACTTGGCCGGATTCGAATCCCTTCCATCAAGATAACTTACTTGCACCTTACCCAACAGACCACAAACTCCACCTGTTTAATTATAGGGAAAAAATCACCTTTAGTCCCTGAACTATGACCCGTTCGACACTTTCGTCCCTGAAGTTTGAAATATATCACTTTCGTCCCTGAAGTTTGAAAATCGCTATCACTTTCGTCCCTGCCGAGGGTTTTCACCGAATAAACCTCTGATTCCGGCCAAATCGAAGGACAACACCCACTGGGCTTTGAAGCCCTCCTTGAGGCGAGTTCAACGCCACCAACCTCGCCTCAAACCGTCGTCGGATGGCGGAGAATTTTACAATTAAAGTTTCGGCTACCATTGACTTTCGGGCTAAATTCGAGCCATTCTAGGCCGAATTGAGCTTAGCCCCAGTTATAAAAGTTACTCCTCTCATCCTTGCGAACATTTTGGCATAGGTTTTGCACAATTTTGTTCCGGTCAGGGACGAAAGTGATAGTTGGTGTTGAAGTTCAGGGACGAAAGTGATATATTTCAAACTTCAGGGACGAAAATGTCGAACGAGTCATAGTTCAGGGATGAAAGTTATAATTATCCCTTAATTATATACAACTAATATATGTTATATCTTTCTACGTTTCTCTTTCATATTTTTTTAGGGTAAAAATCCAAAATGGTATTTGAACTATTGCGAAAGGTATTTTTTGGTACCTACAATTTTTTTTTGCCCAAAATAGTACCTGAACTATTGCGCCATTACCCAAAATGGTACCTCCGTAGAATCAAAATGGTACATACAAATTGCGTCATTACCCCAAAATGGTACCTAAACTATTGTGTCATTACCCAAAATCGTACCTAATTGGATCATACTTAACTACGGAGATACCATTTTGGGTAATGAAACAATAGTTCAGGTACCATTTTGGGTTAAAAGAATTTGTAGGTACCAAAAAGTACATTTCGCAATAGTTCAGGTACCATTTTGGGTTTTTACCTTTTTTTTTTTTTTTGTTCTTCTTTCTTTAGATCTTCTCGAATTCTTCCTCTTTTATTCTTCTTCCTCCTCCTAATATCTTCTTCTTCTTCTACATTTTATTCTTCTTTCTGCTCTGTTTCATCAATCATCCTCACCTCAGTCCTCCATCTCTTCAAATCTTCTTCTTTCTTCTCTTCTTCTTGCCCCTTTTTCCTCCATTTCTGCCCATCTGACAGGACCCGCCCCATAATTTCACCCTGGAATACGAGGTGGCCCTGTGGGGCCCACCTTAGAAGGGATCATACCGAAAATTCGGCATAACCTCTCCTAAAAGTGGACTACCCAAAATCTGCAATTTCAACTCAACACAACTAATAAACCAACTTATAATATTCCCACCAACCACCCGAGCCAACGCGCTCGCCTGAAACAACAATTCAATTCAAAAATATAATACGTTCTGTAAATCGAATAAAACAAAATAAGATCATCAGTTCCAAAACTATTGCTCACAACATCACAAAGATTCTGTAATCTCAAACTAATAAAACTATAAGAACTGATCTGACTGAACTGGACTGACTGAACTGGCTGAACTGAACTGACTGAACTGGCTGAACTGAACTGTGGAATCTGAATGAGTCCGTACGTCTAGCCGTACGTCGCCTGGAAGGCCCTACCCCCCAGACGCCTCTCATGCAAGTATTACTGATCGGTCCCCGAAGGTCCACACGCCGGATCAGGACGTGCGTGATCTGAGGTGCCTAACCTCCAGATACCCACTGATCGATAAACTAGCATGGGTCCTCAACTGAAACACGTGCACATGGCTGGAAGGACCTACCCCCCAGCAAACTGTATAACTGAAGGAGGTACTACCCCCTATACAACTGAATGACTCAAGGAGGGACTACCCCCTGAATAACTGGATAACTGAATACTGATGACTGACAACTGACCACTGACCACTGAATACTGAATACTGAATTCTGAATCCTATGAGATACACTGATGACTGAATTACTAATGACTGGATATACTGGCGGGACCATTCAATAACTGAAACATAATTCTCTATTCTCACAATTCATCAATCCTCGATAAATTCTAAAATCATAAATATTTCTGAAAAATATATTGCATGCATAATGTAATTTAAAACGAATGTCCACTCACATAAATTACTCGTCGATGAATCTTATTAACCAAAATACTCGGCGACTAATCCAACGATCGGATTGTCGCGGTTCGTTAACTAATTGTTCGGTCTCACAAACCGTAACCAACCTACGATTAACCCATCGATCTAATTCTCCCAATCCAACCGTACAATATACTCACAATAATTATCTTAACATACTAACCAATTTCGGTGACCATCCAACGGTCACACGATCATCTAATCCACGAAACGTTTGATAGCGAACCAATAATAATCGGGTTAATTCTCAAACTTCGATAATTTCCTACAAATCATATACTAACATGTTCATAAGCACAAGTACTAGCTAATGAATAAAAATGCAGTTCAAAAGCTGGCCGGACGCGCCGTCACGCGCTGCCACAGGCGGCTGCGCTGGGTCCCACGCGCCGCCGTTCCAACCATCTCCGATGGTCACCAAATTTTACCACAACGTTCACCCAAGCATAAGGAGCAACTTTCATACCTGCTATGAGTTCCAATTCGAAGTAGAAAGCCACGAATTTCTCTTGGAAACTCGCGGTGGCCGGAACCTTAATCCCTTCAATCCGCCGCCGTCCGGCGGCCAATGGTGGTGAGGCCGGTGGCGCTGGACTCGTGGGGACGAGGGCTACAAAGCCCAGTAGGTGGCTTCGATCGATTTGGCCGGAAAAGTCGCCGGTGACGGTGGCAGTTTTGGGCGAAAACCGAGCCCTTTTCTCTCATGGATTTCTCCTTCTACACTTCGATTCGAGGCTAGAAATTAGTATAGAATCGTAGGGGAGGAGGAGATGAAGAATTTGGGACCGGTTTTATGCCATGAGGTGGCCGGAGAAAAATCGGCAGCAAGAGAGCTCGAGGAGAGAGAAACACGCGGGGGAAGAGGAGAGAGAAAGTGAAATCTGATCCCCCCCTTTCGATTTTAGGCAATTTCTATAAATAGCTACTTCCCGAAATAGTAACTCTTTTTCCGTGAACCACAACTCCTTCATACGAACTCCGATTATTGCGTATTTCGTGTCCACGAACTCGGTTTAACGCGCTCTACAACTCCCGTGAAGAAACTTAAATGAAATTCCTTACCGAACAAAAAATCAACTCGACGACGCCCTAAAAGTAATATTTACGGCTCAAAACTGAAACTTCCGACAATTTGCCGTGAAACACTACAGTAAAACGATAAGTTTTTGGTCCGGGTTGTTACACCATCTTCCACCATTTTTGCCGATCCCAACCTCTATACTCTATATATAAGCTAGTATCCAGAAAAAATCGGGGGGAGGGGGGGTAGTTGCCCACACTCGCCCCCTGGATCCGCCACTGCTAACCCCTATACCCAAACTCCTAAACCCTAACCCCTATACCCTAAACTCTAACCTCTATACCCTAATCTCTAAACCCAAAACCTCAAACCCCAACACCCTAGGTTTAAGGTTTGAGATTTGGGGTTTGGGATTTGGGGTTTGGGATTTGGGATTTGGGTTTGGGGTTTAGAAGTTTGAGATTTAGGATTTAGGGTTTAGGGGTTTGAGTTTTAGGGGTTAGGGTCTTTAGGGTTTAGGGATTAGGGTGTAGGATTTAGCGTTTTGGTATTATGTTAGTGTATTTTTTTTCAACATTTTATAGTTTTGAGTTGGATATAGTATATTAATTTAGATATTAATTATAGTGTAATTAGAGCTATGAAGCACGGAAACGAAAACGGAAACGGAAACGGAAACGGGTACGAAGATACGATACGATACGATAGGATACGGGGAAACGGCAAATTCAAAAAATTATAGGATACGATACGAGAAGGATACGCGAATAACATAATATATAATTATATATAAATAATTACAAAATAAAAGATTATAAAATTATAGGATATTTCTTTTCTTTTCCCTTCCCTTTTCTTTCTTTTCACTTATTGCTCTCGGCTGAAATCCTTTTTTTGCTTTTCTTTTGAATATGTGTCAAAGCCATCAACTATAGAACACTTCCTATTGAAAAAAAAAAAAAAAAGACACAACTATAGAAGACCAGCTTTCAGCCAAAGGCCAACTTTTAATTTTTTTATTCTTATCTTCTTCTTCCCATTGCATATCTCTCTCTCTCTCTCTCTCTCTCTCTCTTCCCGATTTTAGAGATTTCAGAGCCTGCAATTAGGAGGTTGTGATCAACGTCTAGTTGACTATGAAGCCGTTGTTGGAGCGATCGGCGGCTGCAGGTGCCTCTCGTTGTCAGGGTCTGAGACGGCAGAAGCGTTTGGGTATGCAGCAGCTTAATTTGGATTGTGGTTTTATGCTCTGATCTCGATCTGATCAGATTAGTTTGGGTCAGAAACGTCCCTTGCGTATCCAAGTCTGATTCCTTGCGTATCCAACTCTAATTCTTTGTGTATCCTAAACGTTTCCAAAAGTTTGTAACGTAGATACGCGTATCCAATCCGTATCGAACCCGAATCCCGTATCGGTACGGGATATGACACCAAATTGATGTATCCATGCTTCATAGAATTAGAGTCATTAGATGAATCTAAAGGCTAAAAGTGTGGTTAGCTTTATATTATAAAGTTAACGGGTTAGTTCTAGAGCGCTACTCTTGAATTTTGTATGTTAATTTCTTCCAATATTTCATATTTTGTTGTAGGACACATTGTAGGGTGGCTGTCTATTAAACTAAGGTTCGTACGAACATGATACAAGATGTGGACTACTACATACATTGTGCAAGACCTTTGGTATTTCTTTCTATTAACTCCATAAGAGTTACACCACTTATGAAAGGACATAAATGTATAGTTAGTGGGTTAGTGGATTAGTGGAGAAACCAAAAGGTTTCTCACCATTATTGTATACCATGAATACACCTCAACCTCTCCACTATATAAAGAGGTTGAGGCATCACCTTTTGACACACTAATTGATCAATATCAATCGATTTATTCTACAATTCGCTCTCTTGTTTTTTCTCTGTTCACCTTAGTTAATAGGCGACTCAAAACACGTTATCAACACGCTCCAAGATTGAACAACAAGGAGGAAGAACGACGAACACCTTCACAAAGTTCGAAGGAAGCAACCCAAATTCGTTAGTGATTTTTTCTCTTGACTCGTGGAATCCTAAATTTTTTTTTAAGTGCATTTCTCAAGTAAGTTATGTTTATTTAATTTTTTCAATCCTTAGAAAATAGTGAACCATAACCATTGAGCATAAACCCTAATCTTAGGTCAAGAGAAATTGTAATTTGGATTGCACGTGCTTTATTATTTTTGTTTGATTACTTGATCACTAAATCAAAAATAAAAGCATGTAAATTGGTACACATGGCACATATATCTCCACATTAAGTCACGAAAGGTTATGAATCTTCCACGACTAGGCTCACCTAGTTGGATGCGATGTCTAGACAAGGTTCGGCGGTTCGGTACTTAAGAGAGCCTCGCTCCACCAAAAAACCTCACCCTACCTTACCTGGTCGTATTTAATTGGAGCTACTAAAAGGGTTGAGTAAATAACTTTTCATTCTAGAATTGTTTATTTTCTCGCAATTATGTGGTAGAATTTATATGTATGTTTGCCAAATGATGACCAGAAGATTTCATCTATATCGACCTGTCGATTTCGATATAAATCCATGACAATTTTATTTCTCACAAAACCATGATTAAATGTTTTGAACCAGAAGATTTTCGAAGTTAAACTTATGTTCACATGTCTAATCCGTAAACATTATCATGAACATATAAACCGGTCGATTTATATGATACACTAATCCAGTTTCTCCCGTTGTAGAAACTATGTCGATCAAACTTGACTTCCCGCTCATGGACGTCGCTGGCAAGAACTATCTGCATTGGTTTCAGGACATTCAGAACCACTTGGACGCTCAAGGCTTGTTAGACGTTATTTATGAGGAGGACAATCGCGAAATTCTTGTTACGCGAGACATGAATGCCAAGGCGATGATCTTGTTCCGCCGCCACATGTCAGATTCCATGAAATCTGAGTTCGTGGCCATCACCTCACCAAAGGAGCTGTGAGACTTCCTTATAGATCGTTTTGACCATCAGAAAACTATCTGGCAGCCAGAAGCTCGCCATGATTGGCTTAACCTGCGCTTCCAGGATTTCAAAACTGTTACTGAATATAACGTGAAAGTCTGCAGGATCTGTGCTCTTCTCTAGTACTGTGGTGATCAGTTAACTGACAATGACATTTTTGGAGAAGACCTACACCACCTTTCCTAGCTCGGATAACCTAATCCAGAAATAGTACCATCAATCCAAGTTCACCAAATTTTTCGAGCTCATCACCCTGTTGCTGCAGGACGAGAAAAATAGTCTCATCTTGGTGAGTAATAACAACTCTCGTCCCACTGGTGCAAAGGCAATTCCATTTTCAGAGGCTAATGCTGCTCGTGGACCTCGTCCACGACGTGAGAACCGAGATATAAGCCAGTCGTCCCGTCAACCTTGGAACCGCCGCCAGCCTCGTGCTCGCCCAGCCAGGCAAGGTTTGGACTCTCGTACAAACCGAGAACCTTTGGCCCCAAGGCAACCGAGACAACCTCGAGAAAGGAACAACAATAGAGCCGGTCGTCCCCAAGCAAGAGACAATGCTCACGAGCCCAATCTCTGCTATCGTTGTGATGATACAGATCATTGGCAACGAACTTGCCGTGCTTCGACACAACAAGTTCAAAGCTGTCATCGTGGAAAGAAGCCTGAATCTAATGTGGTCAAAATAACTCCAGAGGCAACTCTTGAGGCAGCCGACTTTGTCGCTGAAATGGATTTGGATTAGTATGTTTTTCAGTTTTTCATGATAATAATTGGGTTTAGGCGTAGCCCATCCAGATATATGTTTAGGCTTTTCTTTTGGATTATGGTTTTGTTTATAAATAATATTTCAACGTTTCTCGAAATAATTTAAAGTATTTTTGAGCAAATTCCTTTGACATTGTGACCGACTTTAAATTATTATACCATTAGGCATGACTAGTGGGGAAGTTGATTGTCTGGCTGATAGTGGTACCACTAACACATTATACTATTAAGCATGACTAGTGGGGAAGTTGATTTTCAGTTTTTCATGATAATAATTTAGTGACAACGATTTCGGGCCTGTCGACCCTAATCGAAGGCTTTGGCAAAGCCCAATTCTCGTTGTCTAATGGTACTGGTATGACCATATCTAAGGCCTTATACTCTCCGAGGTCCAGTTGAACCTTAATGAGTTTTAAGGATATTCGAGAAAATGAATATCATGTTGAAACCACTCATGAAAATAGTGTGGATTTCCTTTACATGATCTCCACTAAATACGGCCAAAAACGTATCTTGGAGAAATTGAGATGTCTTTCAAGTGGTCTTTATGTTACGACAATACACTTGATTGAAAATAACCTTATCATTCGTCGGGCGCCGATTGATGAGAGCACTTATATGCTGTGGCATGACCGTTTGGGACATCCGGGTCGTAATACTATGCTTAGAACTACGAATGCATCACACGGGCATCCTCTTGGAGGAAAGAATTTCGTGATTGATCCAAAAAGCCTATGCCAAGCTTGCTCTATTGGAAAGACAAATCTCAAACCAATTCATGTAAAGCCCACCAAACTAGTTTCAAAATTCATTGAGAGAATCCAAGGTGATATTTGTGGACCTATCCAACCAGCCTGCGGACCATTTAAATATTTCATGGTTCTGGTTGATGCATCGACAAGATGGTCACAAGTTTGTTTATTGTCCACAAGAAATGCAGCATTTCCTAAACTTCTAGCCCAGATCATTAAGTTGAGGGTCTATCATCCGGATTATCCTATTAAGTCCATTCGACTAGATAATGCCGCGGAGTTTATATCGAAAAGTTTCGATGACTATTGCATGACTTTGGGAATTGAAATTGAACATTCAGTTGCTTATGTTCATACCCAAAATGGCCTCGCAGAAGCTGTCATTAAGCGATTGCAAATGATTGCACGAACTTTGGTAATGCGCATCAAACTTCCAATTTCTGCGTGGGGATATGCTATTTTGCATGCTGCTGCATTGGTCCGTCTGTGGCCAATGGCCACCCAAACACTATCTGGGTACCAGTTAGTTACTGGATATAAGCCGGACGTCTTGCATTTACGCGTGTTCGGGTGCTTAGTAAATGTTCCGATCGAGCTGCCAAAATGTTCGAAATTTGGATCTCAGAAACGACGGGGCGTATATGTCGGTTATGAATCCCCGTCCATCATTCGATATTTAGAACCCTTGACAGACGATCTCTATACCGCGAGACACGCGGATTGTGACTTTGATGAGACTGTCTTCCCCTCGTTAGGGGGAGATTCGCACGTTAACGTTGATAAGGAACAACGTGAATTAACGTGGCATATACCCACTCAGTCTTATCTTGATCCCCTATCTGCACACAGTGATAAGGAAGTGCAGAGAATCCCAAGTTTGCAAAATGTTGCCAATCAATTGCCAGACACATTTAATGAATTAGCAAATGCCACGAGATCCCATATACCAGCTGCAAATGTGCCTGCAAGGATAGACGTACCTATCGGACGCCGTGTTCCGGTCGAACATGTTGCTCAGGTCGAACCCACCGAGCAAAGGATGCTGTCGTCGGCTGTCCAGTCCGCCGCCCTTCCCAAGAAACGAGGAAGGTCGGCCGGTTCCAATGATGTGAAACCTTGGATGAGGAAAACTCCTGCGAAACCCGTTTTGCCACACGAGATCATTAAGGATTACGGAGATGTATTAGAGGAGCGTGTTCCGGACGAAATGCCAATTCCTCCTCATCCTGAGAATCTCGAAATATCTGTCAATCATGCTAGCTTAGACGATATATTGAAGCGAAACAAAACTATCATCGATGATGTGTTCATATATGCAGTGGCCACTGACATTATGAGCAATGATGATATGGAACCACGTACCGTTGCTGAATGTCAACAAAGAATGGACTGGCCTAAATGGAAACAAGCAATCCAGGTCGAATTGGATTCCTTAGCGAAACGAAGTGTGTTCGGACCAGTCGCTCCAACACCGCCAAATGTTAAACCAGTTGGTCATAAATGGGTTTGCGTAAGTAAGCGTGATGAGAATAGATTGTTCGATATAAAGCTCGCCTAGTGGCAGAAGGCTTCTCTCAACGCCCTGGAATTGACTACGAGGAGACTTATGTTCCCGTAATGGACGTTATAACGTTTCACTACTTAATCAGTTTAGTAGTTTTCGAAAAACTGGATATGCAGCTCATGGATGTGGTCACAGCTTATCTCTATGAGGATCTAGATACAGAGATATATATGAAAGTCCCTGACGGACTTAAGTTGCCCGAATTAAGTAGTTCCCGACCACGGAACACGTTCTCGATTAAACTGAGACGTTCACTATATGGATTAAAACAATCCGGACGAATGTGGTATGGTCTAAGTGAATACTTGATCGGCTTGAGATACGTGAACAACTAATTATGCCCTTGCGTGTTTATTAAGAAATCCACTTCAGGATATGCTATTATCGCAGTCTATGTAGATGATATGAATCTCATAGGAACCTCGAAATAGTAGATTGAAACTGCTGAATTTCTGAAGACGGAATTCGAGATGAAGGATCTTGGGAAGATACGGTATTGTCTCGGCCTGCAGATCAAGCACCGTAAAGATGGAATCCTAGTACATTAGTCGAACTACACCTAGAAGGTGTTGCGACGTTTTAGTCATCATGAGGCTAAGCCATTACCTACTCTCATGATCGTTCGAACTCTAGACATTAACAAGGGCCCATTCCATCCTAAGGGAGACGATGAAGAGATATTGAGCCCTGAGTGTTCATATCTGGGTGCAATAGGCGCATTATTGTACTTGGCCCAATGTACTATACCGAACATCTCGTTTGCTGTGAATTGTTTAGCTCGACACAGCACCGCGCCAACACACCGCCACTGGAATGGCATCAAAAACATTTTCGACTATCTTAAAGGTACTACGGATATGGGCTTGTTCTATCCCTATGCGACATTAAGTGGATCTACCCCCCTTGGCACTCGAAATAATGCAACCCTTGTCGGTTATGTCGATGCTGGTTACTTATCAAACCCGCATAAGAGACGTTCTCAATCTGGTTATATTTTTACTATTGGGAATACAGCGATATCTTGGAGGTCTCGAAAACAGACCCTAGTAGCTACTTCGATAAACCACTCTGAACTACTCGCTCTCTACGAGGCGACTAGAGAGTGTGTATGGCTTCGAGCACTTATTGGCCATATACGAAGTACTTGTGAGCTATCTCATGATCCTGATGAACCAATTGTCATTTATGAGGAGAACACTGCTGTGATTGATCAAGCCAAACATGGTTACATTAAGGGAGACGCTACTAAGCACATCTCGCCGAAGCTCTTCTTTACACATCAACAACAAGAGCACCAAAAGATCGAAGTGAAGCACATTAGTTCAGAGAGCAACCACGCTGACTTATTCACTAAGTCACTACCAAAGTATTCATTTTAGAAACATGTTAAGGCAATCGGTCTCAGGAAGCTATCTGAGCTAGTAACAATTTATGCCTAAGTCGAAAACCTTGAACCCAGTCGTGTGCATGTGTAGGAGAGCATCCCGAAGAATGCTCGTATTTGATTGACGCTTGGCTAGTGTACTCTTTTTGTCCTTAGACCAAGGGTTTGTCCCACTGGGTTTACCTTGGCAAGGTTTTTAACGAGACACCATCCCAACCATTGTCTAGTTATTTGTCAAATCATTGACATTGATCATACATTCACTAAGGATTACCGAAATCAGGGGGAGTATCCAGTCGTAGACTTCTAATCACCGTGTACTCTTTTGTCCTTCGACCAAAGGTTTGTCCCACTGGGTTTACTCTGGCAAAGTTTTAATGAGACACATCTCTTGTGGTTAGTTCCTCCGCGCACTTACATCCCATAGTGCTTTGGTCTACATTATTCGGCAACACAATTTTCTCCTAAACTCCGGTTTTTGTCCCACACTGGGTTTTCCCGGACTTAAGGTTTTGTGTGTTGGCATCTGCAAATGAATGTTTATTTTCGACTCTACCTAACTATACAAGGCTCAAAGATGACGGAGTTCAGATGCAGCAAAGTCAGTTTTTGGACATCTAAGGGGGAGTGTTGTAGGACACATTGTGGGGTGGCTGTCTATTAAACTAAGGTCCGTACGAATATGATACAAGATGTGAACTACATACATTGTGCAAGACCTTTGATATTTCTTTATATTAACTCCATAAAGGTTACATCACTTATGAGATGACATAAATGTATAGTTAATGGGTTAGTGGAGAAACCAAAATGTTTCTCACCATTATTGTATACCATGAATACACCTCAACCTCTCTACTATATAAAGAGGTTGAGACATCACCTTTTGACACACCAATTGATTAATATCAATCGATTCATTCTACACTTCGCTCTCTTGTTTTTCTCTCTTTTCACCTTGAGTTAATAGGCGACTCACAACATATGTATCATAAAGATTATAATAATCCATAACACTACGTATAATTAATCCATAACTCTTGAATTTGTTTTTTCTTTTGGCTAATAAATGTATGCGAAACAACTAATGTGATTTTTTTTTAAAATCAAAATTCAACGGTTTTCCAAATGGTTGTTAGGCCTAAGGATTAATCCGTAGTCGAAGATTTTGTCAAAATGATTCCTCTCTGGCCAGTGAATGGATTGAGATTTAAACTAATTCATAGTAAGCAGAATTTGAACCCTGGTGAGAGTAGTCAGAGTACCACACCTACAGGCTCAACTAACCCGACCACCGGTGGTGGTTGAACGTATATTCTGGTTATACATTAAAAACTTATGTGTCTTTTATTTGCTTGATCAAAACAAAGCTCTCCGATAAGCGAGTTGAATTAGTGAGTTTGTGGAGCAAACAGAAGAGAAACTAATAAGAGCGAGCAATGGCGAGAGCAGAAGAAGACAACTGGAGCGAGGTAGTGGAAGATCTTGTAACAGCAGGGGACACCGACGCAGCAATAGCTCTTTTGGAATCGGTAATCTCGAATCTCGAAAACACCGATTCAGGTGCCGAGTTGGGTTCTGCTCTGTGCGACTTGGCCAAGCTTTATTCCTCCAAAGGCTTCTCTCTCAAAGCTGACACCCTTCAGTGTCGCGCTTCCCTTATCAAGCTTCGTCTTCCTCCGGACTCTGGGTACTCACTCCTTTTCTTTAATTTCACCAATAGTTATTCAAAAAAAGAAAGGAAAGGAGAATGTTGATACTTAATTTTAATTTGATTTCAGTGTTGCAACAGAGATTGTAGACAAGGAGAAGCTGAGCTTGTTGCCCGGAAAGCATTCAACGGATGGTGCTCTTCTTTCCCCTCTGTTTAATCTGTATAGCAGGCATAGTGTTGTTAACCAAAATTATGCATTCTCAGAATTCATTACATTTACTCAGAATGTGATTGTATCCCCAATACTTAATGAGCTCTTGTTCTATTTGTCAAGGACATCTTGAAAACTCAACAATATCGGGGGATTCTTCTATTTGCAATGGCTCTTCGGATGATGGTACCTTTCTTTTCCTTATATGTTACTTTGTATCAATGGTCAATTGTACTTTTTGTTGTGAATAACATTCTGCCTTTGTAGGACAGGCAAGTGGAATTGTTTAAGAATCAACTGCCTAATTTTGAATTGTTTGAGCTATACTTATGTACTGCATTCCATTATATAGAATGGAATTTATTAAGCTTTTAGGGTTTGTTTCAAACTTTATTCCCTCATTTGCACTCCCCCCTTAGGTTGCAGAAAACACATCCTGTTTAAAAAATGCATGATTTTTCCAATATAAGAGTATCTATGACATGGTCCATTAAAATTTGTGTGCTGAGTTGTATCTTTAAAACTGTAGTATACTTTTGCAGGAATTTACATCAAATGTGCTTTCTAGGAACTAGTTGGTATGTAAAGTATAATTTTGACACTATAAGATTCCATTGAATCTAACTATGAGTCCCTCAATTACAATCTGTTAGTGGATAGGTAAAACATGAAGTGTCGTAAAGCACATTAAAACAAAACGATGAACCCAATTTTTCCAAGTTGGCATGAGGCATACAATCTTGAAGACATGGTAAATGTGGGTGTTGGCTATATTCACTTTGGGAACAAAAAGTAGAGAAATCACTAAATCAGTATAATAGATACTGAGAATTATCAAGGAGACATTGTAATCCAATAAAATACCCTTGCTCTATCAAATAGCTAATTCCACCTTTGTTCTATGGAATTTCCTTCGGCAATCCTCAAAATTTTATTGTGACTGCCATTGTTAGTGCCATGGGAGTCGTTTGGGTACTTATTATTCTCTCTTATATCCAGTACGGTATTCGTTTCTCCTATTTTTAAGTAAATGTAGTACGATTATGATCAACTTGTTATTTTGTAACTACAGATTGGGAAGCTATTGCAGACCGCACACCTGAAGAATTACTCTCCTCACAATCTTTGCCTGGAGTATCACAACTTTCTTTGGAAGATACCAAAGTTCAAACCCCTAAGCGGCGTGGAAGAGGAACATTTGCATACAAGAAACATGAACTGTACAGTGATCAAATATCTAATAAGATAGTAGTTGATAATGATAGCATGGAGGAAGAAACTGTGTGCCATAATTTAGAGGGCGGTGAGGAAACAAGAAATTGTAAGTTGATCTTTCCACTTTTCATGTCTCCACATTGTAAGTTTGCAGGGTCATATTTATGCTCACTTCACGTGGTAAAACTTAATTCAGTTTTCTTGTCTTTTAAACTGTTAGCACCTTACTAGTGAAGAAAAAAAAGAAAGAACAATTAATGCCATATAAAAATCTGCATGTTGATTGAACACAGAACTTATTTAAGCTAGTTAATCATATGATAGAATCGAGCTGTGTTTTGTTTGTAAGATTTTTTTTTGGTCAAATTTGTTTATAAGCTGTATTGAAGAGCATTTAGATCTTTCTGGTTGTTAGATATATGAAGTTTATCTCACATAGCATGCAGAAATTAAAGATTTGTTCATTTGAACTCAGCAAAATATGGTACACGTCACATTCTTGTTTTAGCTGACTTTCCACCAAGTACTAGGACAATAGAGTTGGAGAATCTTTTTGAGGACTTTAGAGATCGTGGAGTTGTTATTCGCTGGGTCAATGATACGGTTGCACTTGCAGTTTTCCGAACACCATCGATTGGTAAGTACAATTATGGAGTTTTTCAACTTATTACTTTTTTTTTTGTGAGAATACTTCAAGGGTTAAATAAATTTTGGTCTCATGTGTTAGTTAAATTTCAATTCAGTCCTTGTGCAACCAATTTAGAAATAGGTCAATGCTTTCAATTGTTTTTCAGTCTTGGTCAGTAGTGCCAAATTCTGTCAAATTGCCGTTAAAAAACACATATGAGCGGCATTGTTTAGGGTTCCTTTCGCCTTTTTTCCTTAACCCAATAACTTGCCTGATTTGAGTAGTGGCATACCTGCATTTCATGTGCCATTTTTTTAACTGCAAGTTGATGGAATTTGGCGTTGGTGCTGAAGATTAGAGCATTCAGAAACACCCTGACCAAAAAGCTAAATTTGTAACACAGGGATCAACATTTAATTTGATAAAAAATAAACTAGATGGAAGAAAGGGATAGATGAGAGTGATGTAGGAGAGGTCAGGAGAACTTGCCTGTTTATTGTGTCGTGGGTTGGGTTGGGTTCAAAAAGACAGGGTTTGAAAGGATTTGTTAATAGGTTGTTGTATTTTCTGCATGTTGGGAGGGTTTGTTGGACTTTCTACATGTTGGGAGGGTTTGTTGGAATTTCTACAAGTGAAGAGGATTTTGTTGGAATTTCTTAGTTTCTACGGATGGGAGGATAACTTCTTAAATGTTAGGCAGTGAGCTTAGCCTAAAATACAGTCACATCAGATCATTGCCTTGGTTTTGTTGAATACATATAGTGTTAAGCGGGGTCATGGATTGTTTCGATTTGACCATATGTGATTGGAGCACCCTCCTTTTAAAGAAAACTTCAAGAAGCGGTGGGCTAAGAAAGTTTTCAAGGCTGGTAGGGTTTCAAATTTATGAGGAAATAAGAAGGTTGAAAGAAAAATTAGTGATGCTTAGAAGGAGAAGAAGCAAGTGGAGGCTATAGTTAAAGAGTTGGATGGAAGAGATGGAAAGAGGTTTGACTGCTGATAAGAGGAGGTGTAGAAAATTTTGGGGCCATTGGAAGACCTGGCTTTAGAGAAGAATTTTTTTGGATGCAAAGAGCTCAATCAGTTTTGGCTTAAAAAGGTGGTAGGAATACAAGCTTTTGTTATAGAATAGTTAATGGTAGAAGAAAGAGGAACCTCATAGAAAGACTAGAAATGAGCAGTGGCTGGGGTGAATTGGGAGACCCCAGCAGGGAGTCTGTTTTTTTTTTTTCCTCATTAAAACCTTATTGCTCTTAGTTTTGGTAAAGTGAAGAAAGCCAAAGTTCTTTGGGGTTGCAGTGTGTTGGCTCAGGAGCTTATGGCTCCTGAAGTCTTTATCACGCTCCTTGGGTCATGTGGTCTTTAAAATGGTTGAAGATTGTGGAAAAATAGATGTTCTCATTCTGTTCCTAGTATGGGTGGTCATATGGTCTTTAAAATGGACAAAGGTTAGGAAATTAGATGTTTCTGTTTCTGGTTGGTTGGCATTTGCTGGGAGTTCCTTTTTTTTTTTTTTATTCCTGTTTGGCAGTTGGACTATCTTGAAGCATTATTTGCAAGCTTATTCAAGCATTATTGTGATTTGTTGTCTGCTTGAGTTTTGCTTCACAATTATTGAATTAATTGGTGAATTTTATTGATGCAGCACTTGAGGCTCGTAATCATATTCAATGTCCTATGACAGTTCGAGTGCTTGATGAGGATGATACCCTTCTGAGCTCAATTTCACCAAAAGGTAAAATAGCAAAGTAACTTTTTAAGTGTGACCCTTTATCAACGTTCTCATGCACATACACCTACACAGGCCAGTAGCTTCCTTTACCCATCCACAAGTGGTTTTCCCAGTAAATGAATTTTAAATATGAGAAGTTTAAATAGCTCTTCAAGGGAACTTATTCATCTCTCTGATTAGCTGTTGATTTTCTGTGCATTTAGCTAAAGTATATCTTCCCTACAAGTATTGATGAAAGGCCCAAAACTTCCTTATTTTTGTTGTCCTATTAATCACTTTCTCTGTACAGTTCCATTTGGAAATGAAACTTTAATGTTGGAAAACGTTCTTAGGTTCCACCCAAAATCTGAAGTTGAAATTTGAGAATAAGGTGAGGAAAGTGGTGCTAGCATTTAGGGGTCTGAACTATGCAATTAATGATTGTTGGTATTGGAGGAAGCAAGCGTTCAACTGGGCATTTCTAATACAGTTAGCAACCCTCTCCTCCCATGGAAAGAGCCAGTCTGATAGTCTGGCAATGGAGATTTCTATGGCCTTCTCCTGTGTTCAGGAAATTTTTAAGAACAGTAGGGGTAACCAATTGTTCTGCATTAGTTGGTATCTGATACTGATAAAATTTGGAGGTTTGAACATGTTGATAGGCAAAATTTGGATCTACCATTTTGTGCTACTCGGGTAACATGAAATTGAAGAGCATTTCTGAGCTGCTTCTAGGGTATGTTCAGAAACCTTAAGGAGCCGCATGTGATTCAGGGTATGCTCAAGTAATATGAAAAGACCAAGCACACCTTGGTTAAACCAAGGGTATGGTACTGAGGTGAAATCATGGCTTTAAGATCAGAATAAGATAGAAAGGAGGATTGTTGTGGCTGAGAACTCGAGATTGATTAGCGTTTGCTGGATATGACATTCGATGGTTATGAAGGGAACTATGGTTATATTCCTTTTAAAATCAGAAGTTAGGTGGATTCATCACTGTACAATCTTCCCTAGTTTAGGGTTTCTTCAAATTTTAATGCAAGTCATTGGTGAATCTGTACATAGACTATCATGAATACAGATATCAGTCAAATAGGTGATTAGCAACGTGCATGATTCAAAAATCAGTTGTAGAGATAAAAGGACAATGTAGGATTTCTTGGAAATGTCAGAAAGAATGTGAACAATTATCAAGGAACACTTACTTGGTGGGCTTTTATGGAAAATTAAACAAATAGAATATTGAGCCTCCTCTTCAAAAGATATCATAATTGGCTTCAGACCAAAGTTTCACATGGCGGGCAAGTTGGACACCAAATAATTTTCTGAGAAATTTGTAATCTTCACTTCATTACTTGCCTTTGGGCACTATGCCTTCATACCCAACAGGATACTTCCCTTTAGACTAGCACAAAAAGTTCCCAATTATATATAAGAATTTCTAATTCCTAATAAATTTCTGGTGAATACTTGCGTTATTCTTCAAAGGAGGAGGCCGAGCTGTTGTTTCTCCCTTCACTGGTGTGTTTTGTGCAAGTTTCAGGGGGAGAGTTTTGATCATGTTTTGTGCAAGTTGTCGTATTTTTATGGCAAAAGCTGAGGCTGGGGTGATTTAGTCAATCTCAGCAGGGAAGTCTGATTTGTTATGTCAAAAGCCTTGTGCTTGCCAAAGTCCTTTGGGGTTGCGGTTTGTTAGCTGTGATTTGTGTGGTTTGGATGGAAAGAAATACAAGGATCTTTGAAGCCTATAGTGGTGCAGAGTTGGAAGAACTTTGGGAGAATTAGGTTCTGGGAATCTTTATGGGCTTCTGTTTCTGGGGAGATTAAAGATTACACTCTTTCCTTTATTTTGTTATAGGAAAGCAGCTGTAGTTTAGGGTCCTCTGTCTAGGCTGGCTTGCTGGCTGTTGAGATACTTGTCTGTTACTCTAACTGTCTTCACTAGCTCCTCCTTATGTGGACTCCTTGTCCACCTAAGCTATTTTATTTTTTTAAAAGAGAAGAAACTTTCCTGATGCGTGTATAACTGAATAATGTGTTATGCATGTACAGGACCCCTTCTAAAGAGGACATCCTCTTTTTAATGACCAGAATTTCTATTATTGTGGTCCTCATCCAAGGATCATTCATGAGCCAAATTGGACATTGTTTAGCCATTTGGATCTCCACGATAATCATTTCAGTTTTATATAACAGTGTATTTGTCTGCAAACTCTGCGTAGACTAGATGACCAAACAGTTTCTGATTTCACTGATTTGGAGGTATGATCCTTGAAATGACCCTAAAAAATTGGATATACAAGTTTAGTCTATTAGATAACCATAAGACCTTTTGTATAGTAGGCAGTTCAAATCCAATTACCAAATAAAGCCAACAAGAAAGTTCTCTAAGAATAATAGGAAAACAGACATCCCAACTAAATTAAGTAAGCTCGACATGAAGTGAAATATTAAATATCTCTATATAATCTCTATCTGGAAAACTTCTTGGTACTGCAAATTAGAGCTCTACTAATAATTTTTTTAACTTCAAGATGAGGTCTGGCTAGATTAGCGGTCTAATGTGGAGGATCCATGAATAATGGCGGCCAAGTACCCGAGCTTGTCCATTTAATGTTTTTTTTGTTTTGGTCCGACTGTCCATATAATGTTGATACTCATGCCTTATATTATTCATTTTAGATCTGGAGCCTCCTCGGCAAAGGCCACAAACATCAGCAAGAACTGCCCAGAGGCTCATTGCGCATGGAATGGGACTGAAGTTACCTTCAACCTCCTTTGGGTCCAGAGATTTGAAGAAACAGGAAAATGATCGAAGGAGCCGCATAGTCACCAGACAAAAATTGAAAGATGATGCTTGGGGTGGGGACGAAAAGTGACATTTTTCTAATAATCTAACATTATAATTCCATACTCCATTTTCACTTTATGGAGCTTGTATGCGAATTGTGTGTAAAGTCTCTTGTATGATGGGTCTTTAAAACAGAGTTAATTTCAATGCTAGAATTTGGTTCTTTCACTTTCAAAGAAACAAGATGATCCTGATGATCAAGAAGAAAAGATCGACATCTTTATGGTATGATTATCGAGGCATGCAGTAGGAAATCAAATTCCTGTGTTGGAGAGCGGTGGATTCAGAAAGCTCTTATGCTTGGCAATTTGTTGGAAGCATTTTATGGTGAGGACGAGGCGAGTCTATACTAGCTTGAAATACATACATGTCATGGGATCATCATACATCTTAATTATCTGGACTCTTGAATACTTGAATACAATTACCAACACTTATTTGCCTGAAAGACTTTTTTAGGGTTCCCCTTACTCTAAATGCTTCGTCTCTTTTTTGGTCATTGGATTGCAGGGTTCTCATCAAAGCTAGCTTACGAGATGAATCTCATTTTCAATTTTCCAGGATATAGCCTCACAATTCCACTACTGTTGGCTTATACTGTCTACAAAACTAGGACAAGTGTGCATTTTACTCACATTTCAAGTGTACGTTGTATAAAAATTCCATTTTTTTTGGGTACAATGGGGGCCCAAGGGCAAAGAGAAAACAGAAGGAAAAAAATAATAATAATAACTAACTAACGGCAGAAGCCGTATGAACAGCACGCGGGTTAACCAAACCAGCAATATCGTCGAGGACGGTAGAGGTCACAAACTCGGGCATAATAGGCAGAGTGCCAGAGTGCATAACCCAAGCTCCTGATCAATACTCCTTTTAGCTAAACAATCAGCCACCATGTTCCTCTCCCTATGAATATGATGCTGAAAGAGTCCATTATAGATTTGCAATTAAGCAGCAAGTTCCCCAAAGGATGGAACTCCAAGCGAGAGCTTTGCATGAGATTAATGAGAACAACAGAGTCAGATTCCACCACAATGTGAGTGATGCCAAGCTCTTTAGCAATCATCAGACCAGTAGCAAAAGCCCAAGCTCTTGCAAAACTTCACCACTGCCAATGTTCCTCATGAATCCATGACACCAGTTGCCATTTTGTCCCTAATCACACCTCCAGCACCAATTATCCTACTCATGGATCTTGCACCGTCAACATTAAGCTTGAAATAGCCAGCATTAGGCTTTTGCCAACTAAGAAAGCAGACACTAGTGTCAGGACTGCTCCTAGCTTTCTCAGTGGCAGTTTTCCATTTAGTAATGTATTGAATAATGGAATTAATGGCATTATGGGGGCCATGAAAATTCATATCAAAGATAAACTTGTTTCGTATAAACATTCCTTGTTAGTTACATGCTTGTAATTAAGTTGTAACATAATCTATCTATATATAAACCCAAAACTAGGAGAGATTTTAACTTTTTTTTATAGAAAGCGTCCATTTATTGATAGTGAGAGGTAATAATACACACGGTGACCACCCATATATGAGCACGAAAGAAATAATCACCGCCTAAGTAAAAAATAAAACCACCTTGGATACTCTATAGCTCAAATAACATAGTAACCTGACGCACTTAGGACTCGAAAGAGAATAAACTTTGACTCAAGCCCTAACTTATTAATATGTAACTCCACCCTACGCAGAGGGAGAGTCCACAGACTCTATAAAATCAATAAAACATAACAGGCCCAATAGAGAGAGCCATGCAAGCACCAATCCTAAAGCCCAAAAACCACCAAAGAACATAGCCGCCACCCACGTCTTGCCGCCACCATCAACACCGAGTGCAACCGCTAACCACTTACAGCCAACAATCACAATAGCAAGAATGGATAAATCAAGACCACCAGTAGCAGCACCTAGACCGCCGCTGTCATGAATCAAACCAGAGACGCCACACTTGCCGCCGCTAGCCACAGCAGTACCACCATCATAGTCGCCAAAATCCACCTCCGAGGAAGCAGCAACGCCGACCCAAGCCGCAGGACGTCCAAGGGGAATAACATCGCTATCCGGAGACAAGAACAAGAGAACCACGCAAGGCACACTGCAACCCCATCGAAGTAGATCATAACCCACCCATGCTGGAAAGCGTCGACACACAAGACCATCACCACCATCCACAGTAGAAATCAGGAAGAAGAAGCCGACTCCCCAGACCAAACATGCCGAGGCACCGCCGCTAGGAAACCCTAGGGAGAGCCTACCCGTGCAGAGCATTTTTAGCTTAGGGTTTGGTGAAAAACCCAATAATTGCCCCTTCTAACCTATATCACTCAAAATATAAAATTTTATATATCAAGAATAAAATAGTAAAGAATCAATAAATAAATAATTTATATTTATACCTCACATCTACTTGCCCCCTTTTTTTATAGGGGTGACTTTGGTACGGGAATCGACTTTTTTGGGTTGGTCCCGATACTGAATTGATCATGGTTAGTAACCAAAATTTGCTACTGTAACCGAACCGGCCAATGTCGGTTACCGAAAATCAGTATATCGAGTACTCAGATCGGTTTTCGGTCTGCGTCGGTAACCTTCGGTGGACAGTTGTGTTCGTACTACATATACCACATGCCACCAAGCATAATCAACACACTCCTAGCGGGCCCATATGACGTGTGGGACCCCGGCCACGACATGCGGGACCTAGCCCAACACCCGAGCTACCTCGCCATGGTGGAAGCCGACCAAGACCTCGTCAGGAGGTGTCCCTCCCATGCTCGTCAAAAGGCTTCGTGACAAGCAAATATGACTTGCATCCCATATCGGATACTTGTACCAAGAGAGGAGCTTCCTTATCTATAAAATGAACCCTCTCCCTCTTAATTAAGGACTTCCCTCTTGGGCACGTAGTTCTCTACACTTAGTGAATTACTCAAGTGGACGTAGCCTCCCTTCAAGGGGGAGGTGAACCACTATACTTCCTTGTGTCATCCATACATGCATGCACAACACTTAGTCTCTACACTCACTACTTAGTACCTCAGTCAATCCCGACAAACCCGACTGAAACAAGTTGAAGTCATGACGACGAACAGATCGATATGCAAATTTGCAGATCTAGATCTACTGGAGAAGAAAAAAACGACCAAGAAGGAAGAGAAGAAGAGAAAGAAAGAAAAAAGAATAGGAAAGAGAGAAGAGAGGAAGAAGATTGACTGATTGAGAACGAAAAATCCAGAGGAAGAGAGGTCTAAGAGGAGGAAGAATTGAAGAAGAAAAGAAAAAATCGAAGAAAGAGAGAGAAGAAAAAAAACGACCAAGAAGAAAGAGGAGAAGAGAAAGAAAGAAGAAGAGGAAAGAGAGAAGAGAGGAAGAAGGAGATTGATTAATTGAGAACAAAAAAGCCAGAGGAAGAGAGGAGGAAGAAATGAAGAAGAAGAGAAAAAATCGAAGAAAGAGAGAAGATGAATCAAAGGCTGAAAGAAAAAGAAAAAATGAAGAAAGAGAAAGAAGAGAGAGTTGATGACTTAATAAGAGAGAGAGCGATGTTTTATATTATTTTTATTGATAGGAAAGTAGTTAAATAAAAGAGGACTAAATTCTTGTCACTATCCTGAACTTTAGGGGTCCAATCAGTTCAGTTCCTGATCTTTTAATTTCATCAGTTCAGTCCCTGATATTTTAATTTCATCAGTTCAGTCCTTGCACTCTTAAATCTTATCAAATAGGTCCATTTATGACAAATAAAAATGACACGTGTCGACCCATAATAGGTGACACATGTCCTAAATGGACATATTTGATGAGAATTAAGAATGCAGAGACTAAATTGATGAAATTAAAAGTTTAGGGACTGAATTGATTAGACCCCTAAAGTACAGGGTAGTAACAAGAATTTAATCCAATAAAAAATGTATATATTATAACAAGGGAAGCATCTAGCCCAGTGGTTAAATCTTGTGTACCCACTCCTCAAGTTGAAGGTTCGAACCTCATAAATTGCAAAACCAAGGGAATATTTTGAATATATCTAAATATTCAGTAAGTTCAGGACGTCCCTAACACTGACTTTCGGGACGGTATTACCATACTGGTATTTCGGGTTGGTTTTTTAGTTTTTTTCTCGGGTCGGGTCGGTCGGTATTCAGCTGCAAAACCAAGGGAATATTTTGAATATATCAAAATATTCGGTCGGTTTGGGATGTCTCGAACAGTGACTTTCGGGACGGTACTACCGTACCAGTATTTGGACCATCTTTGGCTAGGCTACTAGTGCCGTTTCAACGCAGATGTTCTCTCTTAGGGTCGATGATTGCCAACCATACCAAGTCTTGTCATCGAGATTCGCAACGGGGATATATCGATGGCCCTTCAACCCCTTGGCAAACAAGTAACCAGAGAAGATGCACAAATATGATGAGGCAAGAGATGGGAAGATGAAATGGTGAAGTGGATATACAAGTGAGTGTAGTGTAACGTTATTGGAAATATGAAAGAGTGAAATGCAAACACGAAACATAAAATAAACTAACTAATGCACAAAACATAAAGATGAGGAACCTAAAGAGGATAAAAATGATAGAATGATTGAGTTTTCGAGGTTTAATTACCAAAGCCCACAATCATGAATGATGTTCTGGTTATGCATTAATGTTTAAGTGATGAATAAATCAAGTCTCGTATCCTAGCCATGTTATGGTTCTAGGACCGTGTTTTCCTAAGGTATCCAAATGCCTTATTAGGGCCATTCGAACTCTCTAGGTGTCATAAGGGATTCATCTATGTTACCTAATACCGAATCCCCTAAAGTACTTAAGAGGCGTAAAAATGTCGAAACTAGGGACTCAAACAAGTAACACATGTGTAATCCACCATTCCACCGATATTATCGATGTGAAAATGACTCTTCCTAAGGTATTCCTAAGCCTTATTAGGGTCTTAGGGACTCTCCGCGGGATGGTAGAAAGAAAGGAGGCGTAAAAGCACATTAGTAAAAGATCACACAAGTGAGACATGCTCATCACATATATTGCCAATTGCCTAGAGTAGAATAAAGTGGTCAAACCCTACACACTCATAGAAGATGGATCAAATGCATACCAAAGAGTGACTAATTCCTCAAATATACATCCAACACATATTAGAATAGACAATACACATATTTATTCATCTTCAAGCATCCACACATAATTCAAATCATCATCACATCACAAATGGACTAGGGCACATAACCCTAGTCCCCAATCCTAAACAACTAGTCACATATGCTTAGATTACACATCAACTATAAACTAGGAAAAGATAAAGAGAGATTGAGAAATTCTCATGAAGATGGCAGCAGCTCCTTGTGTCACTCAAGTAGTAGCAAATTCCTCTTCTAAGCCTCCATCTTCTTCTCCAAGATTCTCTTTGCTCTTGGCCTCCCAATCTTGGTGTTCTTGATGGATCCAAGCATATGTGATGTAGAAGTGCTAGAATGATGGAGAAAAATAGTCAAGGATGTAGAGGAGGAAGTGAGGAAGAAAGTTGGTGAAGGAAGGAAATGGATTTAGGTGGTGGAAGGAGGAGAAAACAAAGAGACAACCTGCCCACGGTTCGTTTGTTGACCGGTCGGCCCTGGACGGGTCACTAAGGGAAGAAAGGGTTTGGGGAGGAAGAAGGAGAGAATTGGGTGAGATCTAAGTGAGGGATGCTATAAAGAGATAAGGGAATGACCTAAATGGCAAAAACTAGGTTTAAATAGGCTAGGGTAAAGAGGGATGAATGACTAGGATTAAAGCTAGGGAAATCTAATGGTTAGATAGATTAAATGAAGGGCAAGAGGGTAAATGCTCAAGGGAACAAAAGGAAGGAGTAATCTATGGGTGACCTTATGATATCTAATATGCTCCTTGCTGATTTGGAAGTTTGTCGTTGACCTTGACTTTGACCTTTGGAGTTGACCGTTTTGACTTTGCTTGACTTCTTTACTTCTTTGGCAAACTTCTGGGACTTCATGTTAACTCGTTGAAGCTCTAAAGTCGGGGTTGACCGACGGTTCTCGGGTTGACTTTTCGTCCTTTTGCCGGAAATCCACTAAAAGCTCCAAAACGCTCCATTTTGCTCCCAATATCCATCCGATGCTCGTGGATCCTACAATGGTGCAAATCAAGGATTAATTAGAGACACTAAACGGTCATTGGATTAACATTACTAAAGTGATTAGAGGCCTAATTTGTATGCAATTCACATACAAATCACCATAGTCCAATGTGACTATGTGATGCTTTGATTTATGAATAAATGCCTTTGTTGGTTCATGAGTATATGTATTGTCTATTTTACCATGGGTTGGATGTATGTTTGAGGGAATGACCGCTCTTTGATGTGCATTAGACTTATTTTATATGGGAATATTGTATGGTTTGGTGACTTTACTCTTCTCTAAGCAATTGTCAATATGTATGATGAGCATGAGTTATTTGTTTGAGTCCCTAGATTCAACACTTTACGCATCTTAAGCGCTTTATGGGATTCGGTATCAGGTAACTAAGAGAAATCCCCTATGACACCTAGAGAGTTTGAATGACCCATAATATGGCATTTGAATACCTTAGGCAACCCGGTCCTAGAACCATAATATGGTTAGGATACGGGGCTTGATTTTTGACCACATTGGCATGATTTTGTGATTCGAAGCATTGTTTGTTGCATTGGACTTGGGGTTTGCCCGAAAACACCAACACTTTCATACATTGCACACACTCTACTTTACTTACTTGCATTTATTTCTTTGTTTGCTTGTCTTTACATTCTACCATTCCTTACACAAACTGAACACTACACCACACCACACATTGTCACATACACACCTTCACCCACTCTTTTCACATCTTGTCACTTCATTATTGCTAGACTCACTCGATCACACACTACCTAGAGATTAGGAACCGTCAATCCCTGTTGGGATTGGATTTCATAAAGTGGGAGCTGGGGGTTTAATCGGCGCTAATCCACATAAGTCTTAGTTAAACAATTTTATACAACAACAATATGTAATATGTGGCAGAATCCAACTTAGGGCTCATTCAGTGTTACCGGACTTGTAGGCTACAACAATGGGCTTGAATCATGATATCACGTTTGGATATTTTACAAAAAATATTCTCTTTTCCTGTGTGACAAAAAACGTGTCTTCACACAAATAACGATGTATTTCACCGTTGGATGACTATGTATTAACGTTGTATTTATTTTGAATATATATCAATAGCTTTTCTAAATAAAGAAGATTTCATATGTGTTTATTAATCTAAAAACGCGATATTGAGTTGTTACATTTTGCCTCCTAACAAACAAAATTTGATAAAACATAGAGATTGCTCATTGTTTGCCGCTTGTTACATTGATTTATGACTAAGATGATTTTTTAATTCAAAAAACGCGGCTTCACACAAATAACGATGTATTCCACCGTTTGATGACTATCTATTAACGGTGCATTTATTTTGATTATATATCAATAGCTTTTCTGAATAAAGAAGATTTGATATGTGTTTATTAATTTCAAAACGCGAGTTTGAGTTGTTACATTTTGTCTTCTACTAAACAAAATTTGATAAAACATAGAGATACTCGCTTATTGTTTGCCGCTTGTTTCAATGATTTATGGCTAAAATGATTTTGTAATACAATCAGTTATAATGAACTATGGCATAGTTCAATGTAGGCATTAAGTAATTAGGTCAGCAAGTTTTCGTATAGGTTATCACTTACAAGTTGACTGTTCAAATAGTCTTGTTTGCTACATAAAAATGTAGCTAACAAGTTTGTTTGATGGCCCCGATCAAGCTTCAAAAACCATATTTATATTTGCGAAAATCAATTTGTCTTTGTTTCATAGAAAACCATATTTATATGGTCCAAAATAAATTGTTTTCAATCGCATTTCTTATTTCCATATACATTTTAGGCTAAATTATTTGAACTATTTTGTTACTATGCTTTCGTTATAACCTTAAAACCACATGTGTAATACATTATATATACAATTATATATACATTTTTCGCCTTCATAACTTTCATTATTTACGATGGTTATGAACCGTATCTTGTCTATGTTCACGGTATTGTGTTAAAAAAAATAAACTTTAATCTTACAACATAAATTATTTCAAGTCGACCCGATGTCAGATGTAATTCGTTGTACACTCAAACGTTAACTTAATCTTGTTATGTATCAGTATCAATGTAGGCATATTTTCCGCACTCGCGCTGTCGTGATTCTCTATGATAAAAACACTTATTTTCGACACTATATATTATAATGTCGTACTCCCCATAAACAGATTTATAACGTTTAACTTATAAATTGAAATCAAAAGTCGTTCAAACTAAATGAAGTTTGCAAAGTTTTTAATCATATTTTAATGCATTAGCTTTGCATCAATCCCTGTCAATTAACGTGCAAAAGCTTTGAGATCCATATGTCATACTATGACGATGATTGTTTCAGGGGCGTTATTTTAGTTTACAACAAGCTAGCTTATCATTGTCATCATCAACTCTCACTCTCCAGTCTTAACTCTTATAACAGTGTTGTAATAAACCAAGTTCCATAAGTCCATAATATATATTAAAATATATCAAAATAAGAAATATAATGAGAATTCATGAAATTTGAACAATTCATAAATATTTTTCGCTAAAGTAATGAAAAGTTAAAATTCTTGACTTTTTTATGAATGGTTGTAGAATGTTGAAAATTTGGCTTATATGTCGATCAATGTTACATTTTTACAATCTTATTATAAACTTCTAGAAAACGGTTTTTTATGTCCATTTGAAAGTTTTGACCTTTTGACGTCCACAGTGTTTGGACCCAACTCAAACTTCACTCCTCACATTAAATGACATGTCAAGTGTAAGCATGAAGTTACGGCAATACAATTGTTTGCATTATATTGAACGTCTACGGTCCGACATTGGCTATTAACATATTGAACTAGTGTAAGCCACACATGCCTTTGACATCCACCGATTTTGACACACTAATGTTTGATGGGTATGAGGTAAGTGTTTAATTTTGTTTCATAGGAGTGAAACAAATGATTCCTGGTGCTTACGGTTTTAGGCACTGAATAATGCGTGCAACCTTTGCACCTTTAAACCAAATTGGGAAACAATAGAATGGCCCAAAAATCCAAAACAATTGACAACAATATATAGGGATGTACATAGCCCCATGACCATTTAAATATTTGAATTTATATACTCTAGGGGCACATACTCGTGTCAGCCAACCATGGTTGGGCATGAAATTATGGACCTCCAATTATGGCCTGCATGTTTATGGGTCCCCCTTTATTAATACTTCCTTTTTGGCCCTTTCCCTTTTTGTGTTTTGTCCTGTGTTTCCAACAGTTCGCTGTTTGAGCTAATCAACCACAGACTCTCGTCAGATAGTACACATCATCTCGTTCCTTCCCCCGGAAGATATTACGATATTAAACGATGACTGTTTCGCGCCCCCTGACTTCCACCAAACTCATTCATTATATCTCACCAACTTGGACTCGATGCCTACTAAAACCGGCTATATCCTTTTAAAAAAAAGGAGGCTCCATTTCTCTTCATCTGTGATTTGAAAACCATTGTCTCCACGGCTGATTCAAGGCTACTCCCGAACTGCTACTGTGGTCGTCCCTCTCCGATCTGGACGTCATAGGTTCAGATATGTATATGGTTTACGGAAATATCGTATATCTTTAGGGGTAATGGCCCAAAAGTAGGATGACTGTACCCTCTCATTTGCACTGCGGTTGTGCGGTGTAAATGGCGTGTGTACTAATGGTTGTGTTTTAATGTGATCAGGTTCATCGACAATGGGGGATGAGATTGTGCAGAGGACTTCAACCTTCGTTTGCCTCGTCAAACGACTAGATCATAATACACACATGCTGGTAAGTCATTCCGTCTCATATACAATCCCTATGATGCGATAGGATATATGATGGCGTATTAGTGATCCACCGAGTTACCATGTTCAGTAGTTTTTAAAAAATTTAAACGTTTGTCAAGTGTGATTGTGATTATTTAGTCTTTTAAGCAATACTGCTTTTGTTGCAGAAAATCCCTATGAAATTTCGCCGGATGCATTTACACAAAGACAGGGCCAGTCGGGCAACGTTGAGGCTAGATGCAAAAAAAAAAAAAATCTATCTTCCAAATCATGTGCCATACCTTTTTGTCTCATGTCTCTGTTTCGTTCTTGCGTTTCCTGTCTGTCGATAGGGTTATCCTGCAATGCCAAGATTATCCGGAGTTAAATGCTTAATGGGGAGAACGTAAGTGACTGCCTAATTAATATCATATGTTTGTTGATGTTTACGTGTCAATGACACTGCCACCACCACTTCTAGCTGATTGCCTTGAGCTTTCGAACAATGTTGTGTTTGTCGGCTTTTAAACGTTTTGTTGTTGCCGATTGTTGCCCTGCATCACCTGCTTAATATGTCCAGTTAATTTGGACCTAAATCTTTGGAATTTGCAAACACTGCACTACACATCTATAAAACTATAAACACGAGTGATCATATTTATCTACCCTCTTCCCATAGATATTCAATACATAACCAACTTTTTCTTCATAGTTTCAAAAAAAAGGAAGGATGCTAATCAACTATATTGTCAATTTTATATAACTCAGTTCAAAATAAACAATGTCAACCCAAGTACACTGCATTTGATTATGAACAATAACAAATTCTAACATACAAACCCCTAGATACTTCTATCCACACTTTATTAACAAAAAATTAACATTGCCATAAGTTTTATAATATCAAACAAACAGGAGGATTGCATAACTTACAGCCACCGTGGATCACCGAAAGTGGAAGCCCGATGTAGGTTAACCAGTCGGAGCGAGTGGCGAAAAATTTCGGCTTCGGGGTCAAAGAAATATATTGCTATATCTATAAGGGCACGGTTAGGAACGTATAACTGCAGGGTCGACTCACAGATAATCAGATTTAGATGGGGACAACACTGCACCGCTGAATATGGCCGCTGCAACAGATCAGGCGACTACTGCCACGTAACAGCCTAGATTGCTGGAAGCCCAACCCATTTACCGATTACAACCCGATTGACAAGAGAACGAATGTATCTGGTTCGATCGAGTGGTTGGC